>MJHO01000051.1:770777-1511787 GCA_002076135.1 Xerophyta viscosa
GAAAATTTAATATTATATTATTATTTATAAAATAGATCACTAATATTCAACACAAATATAAAATTAGTTAGATATAAAAATTGCAACAAAATAATATTTTTAATAAATATAATAATAATAATAATCTAAGGCTATTTTTATTTCAGTTACCTAAAGTTTTACTCCGATTTCGAACCTGACGTTTTCCTCCGATTTTGAACTTCATCGAGAGCGATAATCTTTATATTTTGTTAAGGTCGGGTTGGCTCGACCGCTCGGCTACTCCCCTCGTCGGCCGCCTGCTTCGCTCCCTTACCGCCGTCGCCGCCGTTTTCTTGGACTCCCTCTCTGCTTTTCTGAGGCTCTGAGCTCGTCGTCTGCTCGTCCGCCTCCCATTGCCTCTTGCTCGAGCTTCATCGCCTTCGACCCTCTGCGCATCCTTTTTACCGTAAGCGCGCTTCTTTCTTCTTCTTCTTTTTTTTTTTTTACTCTTTTAATTGTCATATTTATGAATTCTCTGATGTTTATTTCTGCTGATTAAAAGATTTGATATATTTTCTTGAAGTTGGTTTAGGGTTTTCTTTTGGCCGGCGATTTTTTTTTTAAAAATGATTTATCTCTTTTTTTTTGTGTTCATTAGCTGTTGTTGATTGTGAAGTGGGTAAAAGTTGCTTGAGTTTGTGTTATAGATTTTTACTGGTCACTGCAGTCTTGGTTGCTGAGTACTTGATTCAGATGATTGTGTGTTCGTAATTAAGGGGTTTTCCTGGTCAAAGGTAAAAAGTATTGTTTATTTCATTGGAGTTCAAATAGTTACAAAATATTTGTTTGTTTTTGTTAGGTCGCTCCATATACTCTAGATAAAAATGGATATAGTTTAAAAAACTTAAGAGAAAATGACAAATATAACAAAATCGAAAAACAGAATAATAATCATTATTTATGAAATCTAGTCATTTATAAGTTTAATTATTACTTATGCTATCAATTTCTTAGCAAATATACATTTAGAATAAAGACTATACAATATACATAAACTATACAAATTTTTATTAGTTATTATATTGTCGAAAAATTATAGTTTGAAATTATATTATACCTGATTATTTTAATTTTTATATTCACATGCTTAGCATGGGTTAAGAACTAGTAATATATGTAAAGCGCAGATAATCTCCGATTTTTAGGCCATGTGGCAGTCTCCGCTGCTCCCCATGTGTCCTTGACGTTATTATAAAATTATATTAAAGAACATTATTTATGATAGCTCTACTTATTGTTGTTTACCTTTTGCCTTCTTTTGTGGTGCACTGTACATCTCTTGGTCTCCTTCATGTGGATGGTCTCTTTAACTTCTCATTGCCTATTTAGTAACTACTTGAGGTGGGTACTTGATTGGCTTAAGTATTTCTCAATGTCTAATAACTACGGGCTTTTTGAGTGGCAGTGCTGAATGAGATGGATAGACGATAGATTGTACTGATTTGGCTAACGAGAATTGAAGGGAGGTATGATGGTCATTTTTCTCCTATGCAGTGTATAGTTCGATTGTTTAAAAAGTTTGAATATATTTTGTCTTTATTTGCAGTAATGTAGATTGGAACTCAAAACAATTAAGGAAACATGTATTTATGTTAGAAAAATGGATGATTGACTATATTTCTATTTTTTGTTTTTTAAGTGGTATTTCTTTTTTGTTTAAAACTTATGACAATGTCCCGTGCTTAGTAGGGATAAGCACTAGTAAAAGTCTATGGATTTGTGCCATATAGCGTCTTAACTAGCTGCCACATGGAAGTCATTATAAATATTTTAACTTATGGTTGCATTAGACCCTTCATCTTATCTAGAGGATTAGAGTCTATTCATCTTCTTCCATCCCACTAATAAAATTTATTTGCACAAAACTCATTAAGCTTTCAAAGCTCTTCACTACCGTAACATATGTGCCTCTCCAGCAATGCTCTTTTACCGCCGATTGCCAATCCTGATTTATGCTAAGAATTATTTTTTATTAAATCGAAATAGAGACATGCTTTGAAGGCTTAATGAGTTTTTGGCAAATAGAATTTGTTGGTGAGATGGAAGAAGATGAATAGACTATAATCCTCTGGATAAGACGAAGGGTCTCTTGTAAAATAAGTTAAAATATTTAGAATGACTTCCATGTGGCTGCTAGTTAAGATGCCATATGGAAATAGTAGATTTCTTCTACTTACATATATTGATAGTGCTTATCTGTGTGAAGCACGGGACATTGGCATAACATCAAAAAAATCGTCATGAGAAATACCACTTAAAAAACAAAAAAAAAAAAAAAGAAATTTAGTCAATCACACATAATACATGTTTCCTTTATTGTTTGGGTTCCAATTCAGATTACCACAAATTTAATTTAAGAGGAAATGTATTCAACTTATTTTTCAACTGTCTACCAACAGTGGAATTATACACTGCATAGGAGAAATTGACAATCATACCTCCCTTCAATTCTCCTTTGTCAAATGTGTACAATGTTTTCATGAGAATTATTTAATGCAATTTTTTAAGGCGCAGACCATAATGAGATGCAATTTTTTCATCCCTGCAAAAGTAGAATTAGTTAATGTGTCTGTGAAAGAACCTTATTTAATACTAAAGAGGTTATTAATAAGATAGCAAATAAGCAGCATTTGTACCTGCTTATTTCCACTATAAGTATTCTCATATTAATGCTTCTTCCTCTTACTTCTAAATCTTCTTTACAACTTATTGCGTTGAGCTTTCCATATACATCTAAAATGTAATAATAATCTTGGTATCACTTTTCATGGAATTGTAAAGAATTTTCTTTATTAAAAATTAAAATAATGAAGTTTGTGTACTTACCTGTAAGTTGTTGTCATTATAGCACGCAACAATATCGATCTAAGTTATTAATTCAAACTTATACAGAGGTATATCCATAATTATTGCGTCAACTTCTTTAGCTTTAGTTGTACGTAGAAAAGTTATCATATTCTCATGTTGTCGGGCCTATAGCTTGCCTTGTTTTGCACAATCTTGCAATTCTTAACATCATAAACATTTTATTCTTGCAAGAGTGGGAGGAAATGCTCCACGTAGTTTTTTTTGGAATTGTAGAAAGAATGTGGTCATCCTGAAAGTTGCAATAAGCAAATGGATGTATTAAATATGAAATAAGTAAATTATTTGTGATTTTGAAACATTACATTTTCATTGAGAATGATAAGATCAACGCTCATGAGTTCGTTGGGCATGTTTATATTTATAGACTACCACATTTTTGTAACATGAACTCTAATCTACCAATTGACTTTTTCTCTTGAGATTTACCTAATGCAATCATAAGTTGGTACCATCTGCAACAATGACATTAGTTTTACAAGCATTATTTGAATATGACAACCAACTTAATTAACTTATAGCAAACAGTGATAATCTTACTAATTTGATAGTGGTGATCCTATTTGTTCTTAACATTAAGTATGATCCTATGTGTCATTAACAATAAATATTTAGAACAAATTTGATTGCTCAAAAATAATATTATGCATGCTAAGAGATTTTACATACAATCATTAGGGGATGGCTTTGTTCAAGGAATCATGAATTTTCGTTAGAATCCTTCTGAAATGACGACTGATAAAAGTAAACTCAACCAACCTTCTTTTAGACATATTAGCAAACACATGTAATCATACAATAAGAGATCCATTAATCGTTGATGGTAATCTTATTTGTCCTTAACATTGTTGAATATGAAATTAAAACAATTTTGCATATAACCATTAAGACACATGTGCTGACAGACAAACCGAAAAATGAAAACAACTCCTGAGCAAAATTTTAAAATTGGACAACACATTTTAAATTGAAAAATGCATGGATTGTAACCTACATGTGAATCTGTGATGATTTGAAGTGATATCCAATGTATATGATCTATTTGTGTGGCTGCATCAACTTGTAGGAATCAAAGTCAAATTTAATAAACAACTACAAATTTAAGCTACTAACAATGAGGAAGTCGTATGTGTATACCTAGATATGAGTACATAGGATGCAAAATGGCAAATCATTTTAATTTATATGTTATCGGAGAAGATGTTACGGAAATGAAACGTTTGTTGGTGGATGTAGAAAACTAATGGATTTGAACAGTAGAACTTTTGTGGTGGCAGTTAAGAATCATTGGAATAGTAAAGGTCGTAGATGACAGGTAAAATCAGTGTAGGCCGAACGTACCACCAATCGGAGTTGGTGTAATCCTGGCGAAGGAGATGGAGAGCTAGAGCCGGAGGTGGTGGAGATGACATATTAGGAAGGGATTAATTAATGAAAGGAAAATAGAGGGATTAATGAAGGAGCAATTTGAAACTATGTGGAAGATGAAGCATATCAGCCTTTCCTTAATGGGCTGAAGTAATTGCAAATAATGTTCATCATTAATCATCAATGAGTGGGCCGACTTTATGACTGACCAACGTTTATAGTAGTATAGTATAGCGTAAGCATTAGCATTGGAGATTAATAAAGAACGTAGATATGTGACATGTGGCGAAAGCAAAGAGTACATAAATCCACGTGGCATAGTTTTGAAGATTAAAGATGATAAATGGCGAAAGCAGAGAATAGATGAATGCCACGTGGCACAAATTTGTAGATTACCTTGACTTAAAATATATTATTATAGAGATTAGTAGTAGACCTATTTCATTCATTAATCCCCACTTTGGGTCTGTGCTATAGTCGGCTATAAACATATTCATCCATATCTATGAAGTATTTCTGGAATTCGCCAAAGCACCAGAACATAAATGGAAGCCGCCTGAAATCAAGTCAGTCCACTCATTAATTATGAACGATAATTGCATTTACATCTGGCCTTTAACCAAAGGTTGCTAGCCTTCGTCTTCTTCGCTTAGTAACTGATCGGACTACAACATCTTAGTTTTAACATCTTCTCCAGGATTGCAACACCTCTACTTAGTGGTGGCTTCAGCCTAATCGGATTTGACATGTCATCCACGACGTTTTCTATCCCAATATTGTTAACTGACACCACCAAATTCTTCCCTTCAAACCCCTTAGTTTACATCCACTGCGAAATGGTTCATTTTCGTAAACATTGTTCATAGAATGTACAAATCATAATGATTCGGCACATGGCTTCCTATGTACTCATCTCTTTGTAAATGTTGTCCATACCAATTCAATTTCTTCTATTATTCCTGATTTTTACTTGCTTAAATTTGTAGTTGTTTATTAATTTTGATTTTGATTACTATTTGTTTGAGTGCTAAACTCATGGAGGAGATGATAATCTCGTTTAAAGCGTAGGAAATTCGTATCTTTTGTCAATAAAAATGTAAAAGGCCGGAAACTAAAAGCTGTAATAGTTCTTTGGTCTTTTTTGACACCATATTATCTGTCTTGATAATATTGTTTTATCAAGATATACAATGCTTTCATTTGCCATTTTAGTAAACTTATGAATGTGGCACTGAGTAAAATATGGCCAACGTTCAATGATTTGGTCGTTGATGTAAGTGTTTGTTGCAGTTGCATGCGTACAATACCAAACTTAGTCGATTGTTTGAGAACGGTTCATTTGCTGAAAATCTTGAGATGATCTTCTAGTGATCTGAATCAGGCTAACAATTTGTATTATATTGCCCTTTTTAGGATCTACTTATTTGGACTACAAAGATAATCTGTTTCTGCTGCAGATTTGAGAAGGTTTCTTTTCTATTCGGCTAAACAATGGCGTACGAGATGACTGAAGTGAAAAGTATGTATCCGGTATTATTCATTTATGGTGTTCGGTATGCGTCTTAACCGTTGGGAATTGATATTATAATCATCCAATCCAATTGATGTTGCTTGAAGATGATTCTGAAATCGTTTTCATCCCACCGCAATGAAATTCCGGTTTATGGCTGTTTTATTATGGGGTTTCCCTATATAAAGAGTGGAGATATCATGGATCATTTCCATTCCTTGTTTTGAACCAAACATAATAGCTATATCATCCATTCCCATTTCGGTTCTAATACTAGGCATTCCGATTACCATTATGCCTTCAAACTAGACGTCATAGTCACCTATATAAAATGTTTAGCTAGTTTCTGCTCTCAAGTGCACGAAATTTAGGTGCATTGATCTTTTAGGCTACATTTTGAAAAAAAAATGCAGTTTCATGCAGCCTGAGGTTTTGCATTTCTGATTTTTCTGAAACTGTATAATATGTAAAATGGCTTACGAATATCACTTTGTATGAAATGTATTCTTTATTAGTTTCTCGTTACAAATATACAAATGTTTAGCTGCATAGATCTCTTAGGCTATACTTTGTAGAAAGTCCATTTGCAAGCATATCTAATTTTCTATTTCTGATTTTGCTGAGACCTTGTTGTATGTGCAATTTCTGATACCTTAAGGATATAAGGAATATTCAGCAATAGAGTCCAAGTGCTTAATTGTCTTTCACACTTTTTATTTTTTTTTTTTTTGCCGGACTCGTTCAAAGAGGTTTGGTTGAGTAGAACCAGCGACTTGGGGCCAGGACTAGTTAAAGGATGAAGGACGTGTATGTTCCAGGTGACCTTGATGGTTCAGCTGGTAACTTTCTATTCTGACTGGCATTCTGAAGAAGTCAGATTGGGCATAATATTGTCTTGTTTGGTAGCTTAGGTATCAAAAACCAAGTACTCTCCTCTCACAATACATCGCCTAGCCAGTTATCTATCTTGGCTCTTGTTGATTGGCAAAAAAATGGATTTACTATGAAAATGTGAAGTTCGACAAATAGCGAGTTAGACTGTTGGATCTCCAAAATGACCATTTCAGCAGACATAACTCTTTACTGTTACTGCGACATATTTGGTTGAAGTTTCAGAAATTTTCTTTAAAACATTCTACTTGTTTTAATTATGAAGTTGATTTCGGTGAAACTGTCATTTTTTTTTGTAGAGATCGGTATTGGCTTAATAGGATGTGGCATCTTTTTCACATTTCTAGGAGTCATCCTCTTCCTTGATCGGGGTTTGCTAGCCTTGGGAAATGTGAGATATGGTGCTTTCATGTATTTTGAACTTTAAGTTTTTAGAATAATGAATTTTCCTTTTCTTTGTTGCAGATCTTTTTCTTGTGCGGAGTCACTATTCTCCTCGGTTGGCAGTCTACATGGCGTCTTTTTACGAACAGAGGAAACTACATGGTATCACTTCTCACATGTGATCCACTGATTTGTTGCCAAAATGGTATATGAACACATATTTAGATAGACAAATGTGTAGTATCTCTTGCTATTTCTTTGAACCGATGACCGTAAGTTCAAGATTGGATTTACTATCATGCATTACAACTGAATGTAACATTGATGTGGCTGTAATCATAATTGTTACTAGTCTTTACACAAATGCATGACTAAAGTATTTTCTTTCCATCTATAACTTTTCGGCAATTTTGCGACCAGCCTACACTTTTCTTGATGTGCATACTGTCCACAACAGTCACGTGTTAGTACATTTTCATTTGGAACCCTTCTATAGGAACTCATACTATAGCTTTGCAAACATGCTGTGCTTGATAATTAATACTTCAAAAACCTTCTTTGTTTTGATAGAGATACTACAAACAGTGTAAAATTTTTTTTGTTCCATACTACATGAAAGCTTCTGGTGTCCTTGCTGCGTATTAGAAATTAAAGATGGTATCCTAAAGATGATGGCAAAATAGTGTTGCATTATTGGAGAGATTGGTTGGACTAATAAGGCACATGACAAAAAAATGTTTAATACAATGCTGTATAAGGGATATTTTTAGTAAACAAATTGTACTTTTGAAATTTAGCCGCGTAGTTCATCGGGAGCATATGAATAATGGGTAAGGATTTACAAACCTGATTTTGGGATAATGGAGCTGTGTAGTTTAAAGAACATTTTGTGGAACTGAGATAGCAAAATTGAACTCTAATTGAATCAACTCTATGCAACGTTGATGTAGCATAAGCCAAATAAGGAAGTAGGTAGGTGACACTTCTATGTGTCATGAGGGGCGGGCGATAACCTTCTGCAGACGTATGTATGAGTCATGGCTAAGATAGGAATGGTCAATAATGGTTTTAAGTATATTTTGTGTACATATGAAACTACTATACAACAAGAAGAACAACTTAATCAAGAGTTCTTGCAAGCGGAGTCTGGGAAGGGTAGTATGTATGTCAGCCATGTTTCGGAGGAGGCCAGTTCTGTAGGACCTCGACCTGAAAAACTAACACTCAAGCACGCAAGTCCGCTCAAAAAGATTTCAAACCAAACATGTCGAAAATAAGCAAAGATAAGATGCACACATTAAGTACATTAACAGGGGCTAAACCAGAGAACAAGAATGAAAGAACAGAAAAATGAGGCACCATCAGAATAAAATAAGGACAGAACCGAAACTCGTAAGTGCCTAAACATCGATATCACTAACATGAAACACTCAGCTTGATCGATGACTAAGTGTCATCTAAGTTCTAAATAGGTAGGTCATTTTGGATATTTTCTCTCCAACTCTTTTTGTACCTCTTCTTCTTTTCCACTTGTTAGTTAACCCTGTACATCTTCTAAATGTTGTCGGTGTCCTTTTACATGACCTGACCATTGTAGTTGCCTTTCCTTAAATTGCCCTAAATAGAGGTGACCAAATGTCAGCTTTTTCACCTCATTAGATTCTATCTTTGAGAAAGTGACCACAAATCCATCATAGCATCTCCATCTCCGTCATCTCATTAGTTGGATATGATGGTGCTTAATTGGCCAATATATAGTGTTGTACGTCCCTGGTCTTATAGCAGTATGAATTACATTAAAGTTTGTATCTCTTTCAATATAAGGAATTAGGTATTTGTATTTTAGTTTCTCTGTAGCTAATTTGTTTTGTGCATCTTCCCTTTGCTTGCTTGAGCATGTGTGGTTTGAATTCATACTTTGCAGACTTGTGTACTCGTGTGCAAGTGCGTCTTTTTGCGCGGATGTTGGTTACCAGGCCGATGGACCTAGGAAACATCATCCTCTAGGGTATGGCCTTGTACATCATTCCTCCCTAGACTCTTTGTACAGGACGTATTACTATGTGGTGTTTGTTACTGTTGTTTCGATTGGATATCTGTATATGATTCAGTTCAAAGAGTTTTTGGTTTTAACTGATTCTTACAGTGTTGTAATGTGTGATTTGTCTATATTCTATTATACTCATGGTTGAGTAATCCTATTTTAAATGTATTATACGTCATGCACTATATATTTAGAAAGCACTTTTTTTTAAGTGAACTTCCTTAGTTCTAGATTTGTGGAACATTTACAATTTGTGCAAGATTCTCAATAAATATCTATTTTGTGCAGGGTTCTCTAGCCTTTCTTGTTGGTCTCTTTCTCATATTTGTTCGCTGGCCCATATTGGGATTGTGCTGGAAATTTACGGTTCCTTCGTGCTTTTTAGGTCAGCTCTTTTTCCTCTAAAATCATCAGTTGTTGGGAACCCTCCTATGAGCTTAACTGTACCACATTATTGCAGTGGCTTCGGACCATCCCTTAAGGCCTTTTTCTATCAGATTCCCGTGATTGGATGGTTTCTTCAGTATCCTGTACTGGTAGTTATTTCTTTTTCAGTCCCTGCTCAAAAGAATTTCCTAAGTCTATGGTTTATATTTGTTTTGTTTTTGTTTAATTAGCTAATATGTTGTGCATCTTGGATAACTTTGCAGCTCATGGGTCGTCTAAAGCAGCTACTGTTCTAGCGTTTGATATGTAAGTGCTATTCGAGTTTATAACTGCTAGTTATTTTGTTGGAAGACTTGCATATAAGCCCCTCCATTAAAATTTTTATTTTTAAATTTTTTTTGGGAGACTTGATTGTAAACTCTCATGTTACAATCCGTTATCATCGAGTCTCCAAAACACTTTTTGGAAAAATTTTCAATACAAAAATTGTACATCACATCAAACTCGATTTTTCTTGTATTTAAAAGTTTTTTAAAATTTTTTTCTAAATAAGTGTTTTGAAGCTTTAAAGTCTTAGTGGATCAGCGGATTAATTTTTTAACTACTAAGATTTTAAACCCTCCAAACACTTATTTAAAATTATTTTTTGAAAAAAATATTTTGAATATAAAAGTTGTAGACCACATCGAAATTTAATTTTTCATATTCAAAGCTTCTCCAAGAAATGTTTATATAGTAGTTAAATTGTTACTGACACTAATTTTGAGACGGGTTGATTTGTAACGAATTTGAAATGAGGAGCTGATTTGCAAGAGGTTTCAAAACCAAGTGCTGATGTGCCATTATCCCTATTTTGTTTTACCTCATCAGGTGCATTGGTTTGTAGAAATTATTAAGTGATTAACATAGTTTAACTCATTATTTCCTCTACGATGTTAAAGTGATCTTTATGGGCTAATCTTGGTGCAGCTCATGAACATGGAAGACGAGAAGTTCCAGTTTGTCGAGCCATGGAACTATTTTTCCAGACTCGATGAAACCTCTATGTCATGCCAAACTACCTGTAAAACAGTAAGTGTCCTTTAGAGTTATGTAAATAGATAATCATGGTACCTTTATTGTGGAAAAGAACTATGTTTTGACTGAGAACAAAGCTGACATGATGCGAAATCGCCACTATCAACACAGTATATGCTCGTAAATTGTCTAATCTAGTTCTAGTCCTTAACTTTAAATTACGGAAGCTGGATGCAAGTAGCTGGTTATCAATGCTTTTTTTTTTTTTTTTTTTTTTTTTTTTTTTTTTTTTTTTTAAATGCCAATTGAATTTCGCCTCGTCATCTCAAAAAAAAAAAAATGCCAATTGAATTGGATGTTTGTCAATGGTTTGTGGTTAGTTAAGGACTTACCTTGTGATTTTTTGTGTTAGACTTGATCTTGAAAACTTTGCTACAGTAGTTTTCATTTATTAGGATTTTTTTAAAAAATAAAAATAAAAAAAATCTCAGCATGCTCGACATTTTAAAGTGGCAAATTGTGTATTTGTTTTTACGTCCTCTAACCAATAATGAATGCACAAATTGTTTAATGGGTGAGATTTTTTTCTTTTAAGTATAAGAATTAGATTTTTTTTTGGGGAAATTATATATCAGTTGGTTTAAAATTATTTACAGTTTAGCTCGATTAAAAATATTTATAAATCGGTCCATCTTAAAATTTACCACAATGGGTTATTTTTATAATTATATATTTTTTTAAAGAATATTTGAATAAAAAAAATTGATTTGATGTGATATATAATTTTTATATTCAATATTTTTTTTTCTAATTAGATATTTTGAAATTTTAAAATCAGTAGTAGGTTTAAAGCCAATATGTTAATTTGCTAAGATTTTGATATTGTATATAAAAATTCTTTTAAATAAATATTTTCGGATAAAAAAAATTCAGATTTTAAACTAGAAGTTTATTTATAACATGGATTATAAGGAAGCCGCTGATGTACAAGTCTGCCAATCAAATGAACTGATGGTTGAAGACTTGAACAACCTTATTCTATCTTTTATGATACCCTCCTCACTTATGAACAGCCTTATTCTATATCTGACATCCATACTTCCCCATTATATATATATATATATATATATATATATATATATATATATATATATATATGTATGGTAGACAAGCTACTAATAACTATGCATGTATTCGTACTCGTTAATGATCTTAATATATGATTTAGAATTTCAGGATGCATTTTTTTTTAATGTCCTTTAACATATATGTTAATATCTTATTTTATGGAAATAACAAAGTGATTTATATAGAATTTGTTCTATTCTAAACTCATGGATTCCAAAAGATGTTGAAAGCCAATTGCATGGGCTTAGAATAGGAGAGCACGAGCATTTATTTTTAACACGCGTACTCAGTGGGGGATCCACTGTGTTTGCAGTAGTGTCAAGCGACACCACTGCTCCCGCGGCAGAATTCTGAGTGTATATATATATATATATATATATATATATATATATATATATATATAAAAGTAAGTAAAACTGCTAGATGTCATTTTGGGGCGCACAGCCAAGTGGTTGGGCCGCGTAACCTTGCGGGTCGCGGTGCGAGTTCGAATCCCACTGAGCCTCAGCTCGTTTTTTTTTCTCTTTTCTTAACCAGTTAACCTAACCCTAACGCGTACGAAATCTATTTTTTTTCCCAAATCCACTCGGCTCGCCGCTCGCGATTGCCAACCCTCGCAGCCCCGGCGCCCTGCCGGCCACTGCTGCCTCGTCGGCTGCTGCCAGCCCCTCCGCCTTCGGCACTCATCCGGGTCGCCCCCACTGCCGCTGCGGCCAGCCGTCCCGCCACCACGGGCTCGCAGTCGCCTCACCTAGCCCCCGCGGGCCTGCGCCCCCGTAGCTAGGCCTTGCGCCCCGCAGGCCGCTCCTCTGGCCTCTGCCTCCGGGCTCCAGCACCTTAATACTCCGCCCTCTTTCTTCTCTCTTGATTCTCGAAATTAATCAAGTATTTACCTCAAACCTTAAAAAGTTTACAATTGTAACATTTTTAATATTGAAATTTCATAATTTAGAAAGTACTAATCTGATAAAATTTGATTATTACAATTCATAATTAATGGTCTAGTAATATGCCACGATATTATTTTTTTTTAGTAACTAAAGTTGATTAATACTTTATATTTTGACATCACTGTAATGAAACTGCAATGAAATTCTGAATCCGCCACTGTGCATAGTTCAGTTTTACGTGGAAAAACTTTTAGAAGCACGAGCATTTGTTTTTTGTAAAAAAAAAAAAATTCAAGAAGAGAACCCTTGCATGGGCTTACTTTGACACCCATGACCTGGCTAGATGTAGCTCCGACCGGTAAATATGATCTAGGTTGTGAGGGACAGAAATCTTCCATCCCCGCTCCATGTTCCGTCCTCTGTCCCCATGCCTAATATATATATATATATATATATAAAATATAAAATTTATAAATTTTAATAATATTTATAAATTTAATATTAAAAATATTTCGAACAAAATACTTCATATTTTTAGACTCTAAAATTTTATCAGATTTAAAAAATAATTTTTAAAATCTATTAAGACATTAGAATTTTAAAATCCCACAGCACCTGTTTCGAAATATATTTTATAAAAGCTTTTAAATTAAAATTATAGATTTTATCAAAATCTACAATTTTATGTTAAATTATTTTTAAAAAATTACATATAAATATTTATTTAGAATGTAAAGATAAAGCACTGAGGCAGAAAACAGAGGCAGAGGATCCCATTTCGGTTGTGAGACAGGGTCCCACCTGCAACTTGCTAAATTGTATAAACATGATAGGAAGAACTCTATTTTCTTCACCCCGCCACAATGGTTTTTGTACATTAGAGTGGTCAAATAAAATTCAATATTGTTATATACCAGCGAATTGATTTGCTAATTAGCTCTGATTTACAAGTTTAGATATGAACAGCGAGCATAACACAAATATACAACACGCAAAGCTAATTATGTGCTTCTTTAGAGATAATACCTTCCTCACATTTGTTGTAATCATCATCATCGGAATAGGAGAGCAATTCTCTAACGCCCTTTGCCAGTCTGATCGTCTCCTGATCACCTTTAAGGGGTTTTCTGTGAACGCTCTGTAAAATTGACTCATTATTTCTATATATATAAGAGATATAAATATGGATAACGAAGGAATTCGTCGTTTGTTTATTTTATTTTATTTTATTTTCAATAAATAGAAATTAAGAAGTATGTCATGCACAAGATCCGTCCAGAGCATCTATAATGGATGGTTGGAATTTTCACCTCATGAAGTAAAAGCCTCAGGTCCGAATTTCGCAAGTGCCACCCACGAGGATTTAAGAGATAACATATATCATTGGACCTGTCCAGACCAAAGTTTTCTGTATCGAGCCGAGTTTCGGTAAACTCAGATCTCGGCACGTGTAGACAGTGCCGATATACGTTTATTTATTATTTCCATTAAAAATAAAATAAAATTAATTTATCTTTTTATCAAAAATTTTCGACACGTATCATGCCGACAAACATGTGTCGTCCGGTACAGACTGTGCTGACCGGCACCGAAAACTATAGTCCAGACCGAAATATTGGAACTTTTTGGTTGGTGGAACATGAATCGGTGCTATCAGTAGGTTTATCTGTTACGACGGTCGCACAAAAGTGGGCCAATTACTGACAATTTTTTCACGACAATCTTAAAAAAAAAATCATGCACAGAATTGCTTACCTCAGAACGCCATAAATGGTCACCTGCTTTACGAGGAATTATGTGAAAATGAGTCTGCAAAAATAACGAATGGGTATCTCAAAAAGCCACTATTTTGAAAGCAGAATGATAAAAATTTCGTTCTTTTGATAGAAACTTGTGCAAGAAATTTACATGAAATACCACTTGACCTGCAGCTGATCCATTGTTCACCAACAAGTTGAAAGACTCTGCATTAAAACATTGTCTAACTGAGAGCATCGTCATTCGATCATACTCTTAGCTCCATGCATTGTTAAACACATAAAAAAAAAAAAAGAAAAAGAAAAAAAAAGAGATATTTCATGCATTTTAATCAACAAACCGCAAATAGTTAAACAAGCGATGCATCATTAAAGTGTAAGGTAGTAGTTATGCTTCACAACTAACAATTCGAGCCATCGGTTCTCTAAACTAAATCTCATCCATTTATCTCCTTACGACCATCCCGAGATTCCTGCCTTGCACTCATCACTATTACATGAGGAGGGTCATAAAAATAAGCATCTATTCTACCATGGTCAAGGTAGAGAAATCTTATATGAGATGGGATGACTAAGACAAGGTGATAATTAGGCCTTCCAACAAGTCTCTTGCATACAGCATGCAACCTAAATCCTGAAAGGAAAGGTGATATTTAAAAATGAGACCAGCAAAAAGCGGACTAGATCTAAGGCAAGGTTTTCCATGCCGTGCCGAGCGTGCCGTGTCGATCCATACAATTTTATATTTTTAAATGTTTTTTTTATAAATTATAAACAGATAATAATAAAAAAAGGGTCGTGCGTAGGTAGATGAACAGTAGCCAACCCTAAAAAAAAAGATTGTTCGATCAGCGCGGCCCCGGTCGGTGCCGCCAGGCACTTAAAACCCTATTCTAAGGATGTTGAGTTTTTAAACAGAGTTGCATGATTTTTGTGGTGTTTTTCACTTTCAATCCTTTTCAGCTGCAACAAATTTAATCAGAACCCAATACACCAATGTCCTCTCAAAGTGACTGTACTTACATATTATCACACAAATAATATCCGGAAAATCACTGCTATTCATCAGGGAATCCTAATAACCCTGATGCAATCTGATACATATACGCTGCATCGGAATATATATCCTTAATGGCCTTGACGCAATTTTAACCACACCTGCTGCATTGGGTATACGCATCACATATATCCCACTGCATGTATATGGTTCAGATTGTATTAGTGGTCCTTGATGAATGGCATTTTCTATCCTAAAATACTGGTTTTAAGATTAGCAAACGCCATATACAACTAGACAGTTGAAATAAAAAATCATATGTACATGTAGAACCTCATAAAAACTGCAGAACTTCACTTTCAAAAACAGTAATTAAATTGTGTACTATATAACATAGTTTAGCTTGAGTGGTGCCTATTCATTGAACATCCAGATTACTTCAAAAAAAGTAAAAGAAGAAAGAAATAAATCAGAGCCATTGGCGAAACATATTCATATATTCTCACAATATATCTAAGTAACAATGTTATGAAGAAAAGAGCTTTTGAGTATTAAATATTTGTAGTGGCCTCAATAAGTTTCTTATCTTATTTTTATTTATTTACTTTTGTGGTGAGCTTTGGTTAAAAAAGGAAACTTCATCTCAGACTTATAACATCTGCTTTGAGTACAACACCCAAGTTCATAATGCAAAGTGTCGCAATGTTGAAGTACTTGAAACACCACAATTTGCTAATTATGAAAGGTCTTCAGGCCATGCATATTTCTTTCGGTGGATTTACCAATTAGATCTATATGATATACTTTCCATATAAAAGAATAAAAGAATGATGCGTAGTAAACAATGGTAATACTAGAACTCCAAACTTTGTATGCAGTCTTTCAACTTCGCATAATGATAACTGAGCACTTAAATTCCATTATTGCTGGTTCAATAATTAGAAGTTTATTGGATCTCTTGTAATGATAGTAAGAGAAAAAAGTGTGCAGAGAAAGCTTCACTTTTTTTGATAAGATTATTAAACTCGCAGAAACTATTACAGGAACTACAGAATGCTGGATCCTAGATACAAGCACTATTAGAAATTAAACCAAAATGAAGTATGGAGTTAGCGGTTGTAACTCATGCCATTTAGTTTTGTAACTCATGCGTTATGTCCATGGTTTTCGGTGCCGGTCGGCACATGCCTGTTTCGACAATTGTCCATAATGCAAGTTAATAGAATTTGTGGAGATTTATGTTGCATGTAGTGGTGATCTTGTAAGGGTTATGCATCAATAGTTATAAAATGCCCATGAGTTTGGTCATTTTATGTAAGCAAATAGCAAAGGAAAAAATAGTGTTGTGTTATTTAATATTATCCTCTCCTCTATATCGTGAGTTGAACGAGTCCACAGAAACTATAAGTCGAACCTAACAAGCACTTCTTTCTCACAAATGAAGATGATGCAATAATTAGGGAGACAAATCATACAACCAATAACATTAAACATGATGTTTTAATCAACATACCACATTGAGTAGCTTTCATGATCGCATCACTCAGAAACGGTATTTTGGACGACATTGCCGCTACTACCTGCACATGTTTAATCAACATACCACATTGGGTTACATAAGACGTGATACAATGTTTTTCACCTGGTAGTTTGCATTCCAATTAAGGCAGCCTTTCCATGAAATAGAACCATTTAAAAAAGCATATTTAAATGATAAAATCTGAATCCAACCAAATTGTCCCAAGGGAAGAAATTGCATGCGTTTCTAGCGACAAAAAGAATGAGATGAAGGCTAAGTAGAAAATTTGTGCAAACTGTGGATACAAAGCTGAAGAAAAGATTGAATATCATTTGAAACAAGCCATTTGTACTAGGTAGCAGTTAATGTAAGAGGTACACAAACCACAAGCAACTTGAGACCACCACCAAATGCCAAGGAACAAACTCAGCTCAATTGGACCCAAACTCGTGTTAACCATTTTAAGGGAACTGCAAAATCTGTTTATGTTGAACCAGTAACTGAATATTTAAAAGTATACATCATTCAGTGGCCTAATTAGCCACTGTTCCTAGCCTAGAATAAACTGCAACACTAACATCCATCTGAAAAATTTGTAACTAATATAGTATTTGTGTGTGTGTATATATTTATATGAATACACACACAAATACTATATTAATTACAAATTTTCAGATGAATAAGGCATAGGAATACATTTGTATGATATCACTTGGTGGCTCTTACACGTTTTGGGCCAAAACACATAGTAGTCAAAACCTACTTTCGGTGCGTATATAGCTGAAATATGTAGTCATCAATATGCTATTCCCAGAAAGTGTAATCAAACACTACGTATAGATACAGAGAAAATCCAATATTATTGTGAGGTTTGTAATTTATTTGTACTGTTCTGTTGAGTACTGGTCGTCCTATTCAATCCAATATTATATGTGAGGTCTGTAAATTTATTTGTGCTGTTCTGTTGAGTATCAATCGACCGAAACTGGAACAAAGGTGAACCCAACAGCTCTGTACTACATCGGTTGACCGAAAATCAATATTGGTCGACCGATATTCTTGCAGTTGTCAGATTGGGACTCCATTCTAGCCAATTTTGGGCTTAGATTTAGCCTGAGCCATGTTGATTTATACTAGATTGTGGTCTAGATTGAGTGGACCATGGTTTGGGGTTGAACCCCTTTTGTCTAGGATGGGTATAAAAGACCTTGGTTAAGCCTTTAACCATTCATTTTTCTTCCCACCATCTAGCTAATCTCTTTGCTTCCCTCAAATTCCCATGCTGCCACTGTCTCTGGCGAACTCCTAGTAAGCTCCGATTGGTGCTCCGACATCTCCTTTGGCTCCCTTCTTCGCACATGTGGTGGAGCTTAGGAAGAAACTCAGCATTTTGGGAGGTTTTTGGGTTTTGGTTGGTAAGGTAGTTGAGTTAAGGTGAGTGGCCCTGTTTTTCTTGTTTATATGACGTTTATGAGTTGTTACCATATCAAAATGTTGACATGCAAAGTGAAATCCATGATAGCCGTTGAGGGCTTGCATGTCGTTTTGGTTGTATGCATGTGCTATAAATCACCGTTTCTAAACATGATTTTATCATTGTAAGAAGTATTTGTGGATTATTGTTGTTGCATGAGGCCCAATAGCTTCTTTTTTGTATATTATGCTGGAAACTTACCAAGCATGTGGACTTTCATGTGTTGGAGACCCATGATTTATGGCTTAGTTGAGAATGCAGTTATGCCTATAATGGTATTAGCTTTTTTGATGTTGAATTATGTTTGCATGTCACTTTGGAAGATAGATAATGCTTTATTTGGCTCATTGAAATATTGTTCTTCATAACTGTTGGGTGTCGAGATCCGTCTATGGCCTGGGTGGTAAGTGATCTGGCATTATGCACCCTTTCGGCGTTTTCGCTACCACGGGCAGTAAGGCCCATTGACCGTGGAACGCCATGGTAATCAGGTGTATTATCGTTAAAAGTTGTGGATAAGAGCCTGTGGGTGCACACTATAGGTGATTTGGTTGTTGAAAAGTGCAAAGGATTGCCATTATGCTAATTGTTATGCATGTTTTTATATGACATTATTATGTTCCTTGTGACCTTTGTGATGGTTGATTATTTAGTGACAACAGCTCTAGCATTTAATCTTGGAGAATGCTAGGGTGGATAACTCACTGAATCTTTGTACTCATGCTCTCTTTTCCCCAAGTGCTAGTGACAAAGGGAAGGCTCCTATGGAGTGCAAATAGAGTGAGCTGGGTATTAAGGTTAATAAGGTAATTAGATGGTTACAGATATAGGTTTAGTTTATATTAGCGTCTTAGAATATCCTTGCTCGTAACAAACTTGAGTATTTATATAATTGGAAGTTGTTTAATGCTTGAGAACCAGCTCCTCCCTTTGTAGTTGTAATCGGAGCTATGTACCTTTAACTTTTGTTTGTTTTCGGTGAACTTGAGTTCTAATGGTCAAAATCATGAAAACCCTTGAATTTGATGTTTTAAAACATTTCAAACATGTTTGTTTAAGTATTGAAGATGTGTCTAAACCGTTGAATTGAACAACATTTTTTTTTATGTGATTGTTGACCCTAAATGTGATCGGGATTCAAGCATTACTACAATTCTGTCTGCAGTATCAGTCGATCGATACAACTTATCAATCGACTGAAACCTGTAAAGTTGTTGTGACTGCTCTCTGGATGGGGTCGATCGACCGTATGTTGTACAACGGTAGACCGATACTTAAAGATATGCTTACCTTGATCTCTAATTGGTCGACCGATATGACCTGGAGCTTTAGAGTTTATTTAAATCAAATATGTTTTCAATAAAGGTCATTTTCCAGTTATTCGTAATTGGTCTTCAGAAGTCGATATATTGGGTTTTAAAAAGAAAACATACTCTTCTTGGTCTATCCAGGTCTGAGCCGTAGATGCTTGTGGAACGGCATTAAACCAATGAGAGAGATTGGTTATGTTAGTTCTATGGGCAACTACGAAAGATTAGGGTGATAACATCCTATCTCTTGTACCTGGGAATCATCGCTTGAACCTTCTTGGTTTTTGTTTAGACGTATTTTTGGAAAAACTTTTTTCTTTTAAACTCAATTTATTTTAAAAAGTTGTTGTTTGTTCTAGAACCTTGTTTAGGGCGTTACAATTATTTTAAAGAAAAAACGAACATAGCATAAGAATTTTAACATATATCATTACAAACATTATGAATTTTAGATTTTTGTTTTCGATTTTGTCATTCCTATTTTGTTTTACAATAGGAAAAAATGATGCGTATGTTGTTTTACAAATCAGTTAATTGGAAAAAATGATGCAACATATGTTGTTTTACAAATCAAATGCAGGGCTTTCGGTGATTGCTTTAAAAATGTAGGGTTTTATGTATTGCCCAAGATGCAAGGGGTATGTGATGATAGCAACCCTATTACGTAAGTTGATTTTATATTATACCTCTTAACTTATTATACATTATTGTGTTATTATACTTGATTTTTTTTTTTATATGATAGGAAATAATAAAATATATAAGACTTTAAGATATTTGGAGGGCTCAATAAATCAACAAAAATTACATCAGACTTCCTGGTCAAAAATTTCTTCTGTGGACCGAGAAATTCATGTATCAGCCCATTGTGATATCATATTAGTACTTGCTCAATCTCCACAAGTTACTTGACACCAAGAAAGACCAGTAGTTTATGAGGAATAAATGCAGTTATCTTCGCAAAACTTTCAATGAAGCTCCTTCTAAGTCAGGCATGAGCGAAGAAAGTCTTATGATATTGGGGTGATCTCACATCAAGTCACACTGGGCCAAGTAACTCAAAACAAACCAGCATAGAATAATTACGAAATCTAACTCAAAATAAACCAGCATAGTAAAAATTATGAAATTCTATGATCCTAATAAAAAAATCTTAGCTGGGATAAGTATCTTACAGGAGGAGGAGTCACAGCCAGCGAAGGAAAATGCAACTTAGGAATAACTAATGAGTGCCTGCAAGTTAGACGACACACATTAGGTTGTTGAAGGAAGAACGGAGACATATTTCATGATAAGAAACTGATAGATTTATTTATAACTGAAAAGGTAAAAGAAAATAACACATTTAATATAATCAACCAAAATCTTCAACAACACTTCTGTAGGTCTATGGAAAAATTTCAACCAATAGATAAGTTGAAATCATCACAGATCTGTCAATTGATAACATCGAGTTCCTTCAAAAAACAAACATAGCATGCTAGTCCAGGAGTCCATTGAAAATGTTATTTCCATATTCCAACCATTAGCCTAGCCCATTCTTTTATGTCATAAAAAAAGAAAAAAAAAAGGAGAACCACATTTATGTATAAACTAAAAAAAGCCTTAACACAAAACAAACAATAAACCCCGTCACCGGATTCCTGGAAGATAATGTTTTACCTGTTTTTTACAAATAAGGAACTATTCAACCTCTCACACACACACACACACACAAAAAAAAAATCCAAAGATGATACATCTGAAGAAATAGTACCTTACCCGTAGCTTAAAGGGTTTGAGTCCAAAATGCAAAGACAAATGCTGTCTTCATAGAGCTGTAAAATAAAAAGTAAAGAGTAGTGATTATTTTATAGTTCTAGCAGTCAACCAAAAAGCAAGTTCTTCGCCGTCACATATAAATATCTAACTACTGTCTGTACCAAGAACCTAAAGAAAACGATATTAACTTCATAACCAGCACAAGGGAGTTTACTCAGAATAAACTATTCGATCCTAAAAGATAGGAAATAGACTACAGTATCACATATTCCTTAACTTGTTTAATTATGTAAAAGCCACAACTGATAAGAGAAGTTCAAGGAAAATGATAAGTGATTGTGTCGATCTATCTAGTATTAAAAAAAACCTTCCCAATATATGTACAAATTTCTGGACTCTAGCATTTCCTGTTGAAGTACTTTTCAAGCGACACAAGGGAACTTGGACGATACACAAAAATAACAAATATACCGTAGGTCCATAACTATGTAATTTGATAAATACAATAGTAACAGCTTCAGGTAGTGTTGTAGTTTGGTACGGTTGGCGGCATTTGTTAACATATTCGTTGGAAAAAAAGTTGGGGAAATTGAATATCCTGGATTTCAGAATTATTTACAAATCAGCACATGACTTTAAATCCTTACAAATCAGCTATTGTCTTCAAATTTGTACTATGACATTTTATAATCTGATCTACGATTTTTATATTCAATTTTTTTTTTTAAAACAAAAATTACTTTTAGATAAGTATTTTGAGACTTTAAAATATTAGTGGATTTAAAGATTAATCCGAACTACTAAAACTTCGGAGTCTCAATATATCTATTTAAAAATATTGTTTAGAAAAATTTTGAATGAAAAAATGTAGATTTTAATCTGATATAGAATTTTTGTATTAAAAATTTTTTCTGAATTTTGTGACATAAAAAAGCAACGGTCATAAATGAGGGCTTATTTTAACACACTAATCAAGAGGCAGGCGCTGATATGTAAGTCCTCCAAAAGAGTTTGCATATCGGCATACTGACACACGATATCAGAACCACAGCTCTGACTCTTTTCCCTCTTTCTCTCACATCAAAAAATTAAAAAAAAAAAAAAAGATAATCCCAATTCAACTTCTTCAAGAAAACCCAAGAGAAAAACAACCCCAGAGAGAGATTCCTACGAACACTTCCAGTTCAAATCGACAAATTCTAAACTCAAGAAAAGAATCCATAAGATTATATACCTTAAACGCCGGCAATTCCCCTCGGATGATCGAGCAAAACACACAAGCCTTCTCTCCGTCCAGCTCCCCACGGCATCGTGACGGAGAAATCGCCACCTCCACCGCCGTCGCCGCCGCAGGAGAAGGCCCGTCGGGACGGAGATGGGAGCAGATGACCGCCAGTCGTCGTTGGTGCGCCATGCCTAACCTACGTGTATCGCCATGGATTGCTGATTTGTGAGACTGGTGGGAGTTCGACGCGCGCCCACAAAAAATCAATTGATACTTATATAATTACTTTAAGGTTACTGTCCGAATTTGACTTGAAAAAAAAGGAAGATGAGATCTTCAAGGGGAGTTGGTGGAGGATATGCTGGCGGAATTGCTGCGTGTCATTACTATTATCCTTATCTACTTCAGCCGGTTGATTTTCTGGTTGGGACTGTTTTGGTTGAAGAATTGATTGATGGTTTCTAGTTTTATTTTATCAAATTGAATCCAACTTTTAAATACATATTACCCTCATATTTTAAAAATATTATAATTACATATTACCCTTATATTTTAAAAATACTATAATTATAATATTTTTAAAATATAAGGGTAATATGTATTTAAAAGTTTGATTCAATTTGAATTCGGTATCAAAGTAATTGACCGTTATGTGGCACTTCTTATAACTCACAATATGCCACATGACGTCTCTATCATTTTACCATTTGACATGTGTTACTTAAATAATAACTATGTAATTAATCATATATTTAATGAAAGTTGTATTCAAAATATACTTAATGTATTATTAATAATTTTATTAAATATATAAACTAAGTATAATTATAAAATTTTATTTTATATATTAAAGATAAATTATAATAATTTAGAAGAATTTGAAATGTCATTATCAAATTCTTAATAATATATATATAATTATATACAATATATACAAATGGGTGATCAAAATCATAATTTTTGGTATGTAATGAAGATTTTAAAGGTCATTATCAAATTCTTAATAAGCTATATATAATTATATACAATATATACAAATGGGTGATCAAAATCCTAACTTTAGGTATGTAATTTGGTATTTTTTTTCTTAAATTATATGCGATAAATATAGTATAATATTTTAATAAAAAATCTTATCTTATTTAAAATTAATATACTTAAAATAAAATAAGCTTTCGAATAGTATATATATATATATATATATATATATATATATTATTACCACCATTTCACGTCACTCAAATAACTTTATTATTTTATATATATCATATGGTAATTATTTTGTTCTAATAATATAATAAATATAATATAATATTTTAATAAAAAAAATATTATTAATTTATATATTAAAATATAAGAAGATTTTAATATTATTATTTTATATTGGTGACTAACAACCGTGCATCGCACGAGTTCAAAACTAGTATTGTTTTTAGATCATAACTCTTCAAAAGACACTTGGTCGAAAAATTATATAAAAATTAATTTTATTTGACAGATTTTTTATGTAATTTTAAAATTTTAAATTTTAAAAAATTAAAAATATATTTTATTATACTCTAATATTTTATTTCTAAAATTATTTATGGCCTCTGTTAGAAAGTCAGATATGGCCGCTCTACGTACAACGAACTCATGATAGAGTGATTTTTGGGTGTAACGGTTACACCACGTCATTCCGTATAACGGCTTCCAAAAAATATATTTAGAAGTATTTTTTTGGAAAAAATTTTAACATCAAAGTTATAAATTTTGACGAGATTTACAAGTTTCATGTTCAAAAAATTTTCAAAAAATATTTCTAGAAATGTGTTTTGGGGCTCCAAAGTTTAACGGGTTTGAAGCGGATTTAAAAACTGTTTAAAAATTCGTTTAATCCGTTAAACTTTGGAGCCCCAAAATATCTATTTGGAAGTATTTTTTAAAAAAAATTTGAACATGAAAGTTGTAGATCTCATCAAAATCTATATGTTTCATTTAGAAAGTTTTTCCCAAAAAATGCTTATAAAATTTATTTATTTTTATTTAAACACGAGAGAGATATATGCTGACGTGGCGTAAACATTTTATTATAGAATTTTTCCTCATGATATGAGAAAGAATCTTATGCGGAACATTCCGAAAGGACAAGCAAATCAATATGGAGCTCCGCTATTGGCGCTTGAATACCCTCTCAGACTAGACATAGTTGTTCACCTAGTTAACAAGGGTAGATGGAGGATGATTATAATAAGGAGTCAGATCCACATAGAAAAAGGGGACGAACGGGACTAAATTTACCAATAGAAAAACAACACACACATACAAATGAGTGAAGAGAGACATTGTGAGGTCCGTGATTTTATATATATATATATATATATATATATAATATATATATATATATATAATATATATATATATATATATATATATATATCACGTGAGTGCATGTTTGAACGTGGTATTTTTAATAGTCTATACACATGTGTGCATGAACGTACGTGTTAGCAGATTTGTGCTAACCAGAGGAGTTTCGGTTGTTCGAAAGAGAAACGTATATATACAAGTTAAAGTGGTGCAACTTTATTTTTCCTCCACCATGTATTTTGAGGTACTCGCTTGATTCCCAAGCTGTTTCTTTTGTGTTGAGGGGCCTTGGAACTCAATTCCACTTAGTTTTAGACTCACTGGATCGTGGTCTACGCGTAGACATCAACTTCAGTGAGTTTCGTAGAGTTTTAAAGCGTAGGATGATAGAATTACAACCTACAGGTGCGTGGTTTGTGCTAGTTATATATGTGTGGTTTGAATTGCTTGAGAAATGAATATATAACCTACTTATTATGTGCTTACTATCATATTGATTTTGGATGTTAAGCATGTTTGATACGTCGATGGTTTATGTTGTTGCCCATGATATAGGATTTATACTTGAGTGTTAGCATGTGAATCATAGTATAGGAATATAAAGTTATGATGTTGTTCTACTTGGAAGAACAATTGAGTGGAATTGCTCGGATAATATTCTTAGTAGAATGTGTTTTTCTTATAACATTCTTATGATGTGTTTGATTTAGATAAGTATATGGGCGAGCATGCTCTAGCGATATTTTAGTAGGACTGTCTTTTATGATGTACATGCTGATAATTATAATGATGGTTCTGCTTAAATAAGTATGTGAGCGGATGGCTTTAGCTCTAGTATTAGTAGACTGGTTCTAAATATTAGCACTGGTACGTTGTATTTCGTCATTCCCCAAATTGTCGATAGGTCATTCATGAGGGAAGGTATGGCGAATATGTTACAATTGGAGTGCTTAACCTTAAAATATGTTGTCTCGAAAGGGAAGCATAGTAGACCATTTTGGAGGCAGGAGTGTGTTGTATCGAAATTTTATCTAAAGAATACATCTAAAAGTTTGCTTTAAGGCTTCAAAATTTTTTTACTCATTATAAAAATTTTAGAGCTCAGAAACTTAAAAATATTTTTTTTAAAGAAAAATTGAAACTCCTTTTTTTTAGAGGGGTTGTCTTGTAGTTTTTTTTTTTTTTTTTTTTGTCAGCCCTCCTATATAAATATTACTTATTAATCAGCCCCCAATCCTAGATTCTTACTGAATAGACCCCATTTTATTATTTCACTTTTTTTACGGACGAAAATGCCTCTAGAATGTCCCACTCTAACATTTTTTTTTTTTAGGTGATAATTTTTAGGTGATAATTTCAACACCTAAAAAAATATTTAGAAATATGTTTTAGAAAAATTTTCAACAGAAAAATTGTAGATCTTATGAAGATCTATAACTTTCGTGTTGAATTTTTTTTCAAAAAATATTTCTAAATAGTTTTTTTGGAGTGTTGAAAAAAGTGATTAAAAATAATTTTTAGGCTATTTTCAACATCAAAAAATAAATATTTAAAAATATTTTTTGAAAAAACTTTCAACACAAAAATTTTAGATCTTATGAAGATCTATAATTTTCATGTTAAATTTTTTTAAAAAAATAATTCTAAATATTTATTTTGGAGTGTTGAAAATAACACTTAAAATATAATTAAAATATCAAAATAAATAGAGATCGAGGATTTTTTTTGGAGGACAATTTTTTATTGGGAGCTGATCTGATTGTCAGAAATATAGAGGGATTGATCAGTAAAGACATAAACTTAAGGGAGCTGCCTTGTAGTTTTCTTTTTTTTCTTTAATTTGGGCATAATAGATTTATAAAAAAAAATAAAAATAAAATAGAATTACAACGATGCCCCTGTGCTTTTGTCAGTTTCTCTTTTCTTTACCCCCAAGCCTCTCCCTCAGTCCCTTGCCCCGCCCCCAATCCAACACCTACAAATCTTTCTGAGTTTCGCAGTTCAGTTCTTATTATTTGATCTTCCTTTACCGATCTCTGGTAAGCGACTAAGCCTGTGCCTCTAAGGTTTCTTACTTTCTACCTCATCTTCCATTGATGATCTCTTTCGTTCTCATTCTCACCACAGGTACTAGTTCATGATCATGAAGCTCGATACCAGCGGCCTCGAATCCTTCGCTCCAATTTCTCTCGGAGTCGATGATCTTCGTGCTGACCTCACTGCGCCTCCTTGTTTTGAGCTCCCGGCATGCCCTGATGTGAGTTTCAACCATCGATTTGAACTATTTTTCGTTGAATTTGTAATTATGTTTGATTTCTAAGATTTAGAGAAATCTTTTGGTGTAGTTTGATGGGTTTCAGAAGCAAGCAGTGCAGATGGTGAAGCCGGCTAAGGGTACGACGACGCTTGCTTTTATCTTCAAGGAAGGCGTCATAGTCGCTGCTGATTCTAGGGCTAGCATGGGCGGATACATCTGTAAGTCTTTTCCATTCTTTTTTTTCTTTTTATTTCTACTTTCTTAAGTCATGTAAATATGCACCAGTAATTCAAGATTTTGCAAGCAAGTAATTTGGCGCGCACGCACACACACACAGATGTATTTTTATTTGTACGTATTAAAAATGGTGTTTGGATTGTTTGTAATAGAACAAATTGGTCATATAAAGATCCATGTAGCAAACTCCACTTAATTGGACAAAATGCTTTGTTGTTGTTGTATGGACGTGTTTTAGCATCTTAGGTGTTTGGTATAATATCATGAGAGGTAGTTTCACAGCTGAGAGTCCTCATATGTGTGTTTTAGAATCAAATGACTATCATTCCTGTAACAAAATTATACTTGGCAGTTTTGTCCTGTTTCACCCATGTGATTGACAATTTAACTGTCTCTAAGTCGGAGCAATGAACTTTATAAGAGGTTGTCTTCATAAAATTTTTCCTAGATTGAAATTGAATTGGAGCAAGAATCTATGTTATGTTATTCTTTCTTGTTGGAGTGATGACTGTTAAACCCATAATATGATTGAAATAGCCGGCTTTTCATTGTGTTTCCGTAACAGCATATATATGATTAAAAAGAGCTTAAATCTTCAGTTAAGAGATTTTCAGTTTGATGATCTAGTCAAGAATATACCAAAAGATTTTCTTATTGGCTATTTAACCTTGGTAACTGTTCCTTGTGAAGCTAAAGAGGTCAAAATTCAAGTAACCAACATTGCATTGCATAACTGTTATGTTGTTAATTGGGAGCAAGCTTTTGATTTACGAAAGCTGGGACTTTTTTCTAAGTGCCCCTTATCTATTGGATGTCTACTTCAATGTAGCTTATATAGTTCGAGCATTTGAACTTTTTATCTCTTTCTTTGAGAAGAGAAAGAACCGTGGATTTCATTGTTTCTTGTGCCACTATAGGTGTTCTAGAATACTATATGTAGGTCTATGATTTCTCACTATGTGTTTGCTTTTGTTTGCCCTAAGGTGTAGGTTACTTGCATGTATAAGACAGACTATATTAGAAATATAGACATGATGAATTGTTTGGGATAATAGGAGATGTGTTTTTTTTTTTTTTTTACTGTAGATTGGAATATATCAATGAATTTGATGATGCTAGACAGACAATATTGTATAGAAATATAGACATGATGAATTGTTTGGGATAATAGGAGACGAGTTATTTCTTTTACTGTAGATTGGAATATATCAACGAACTTGATGATGCTATTACCGTGTCTATGCTAAATGAGTCATCTCAAATGTTTTCATGGGGACTAGTTTGGTATATAGTTTATGTAATTTGATTATTTCCGCAGAACATTGTTTTTATAGGTAGAAGTGACATTTGTGTTTCACTTATGGAGGTGGCAGCCACAGTTCATAATATGTTACCCATTAGTGTCTACTTTGTGGCTCAATATATGCCGATCGTAGGAGGGCCAGTGAAGCCTTTAATACCTGTTACGTGACACTCTAGAAGTTGGGTTTGCCTGTCATGAATGTTTTTATGAAGTTACCTGGTTTGCCAGAGGTTATATTTATTTCCAGAAGCTAGTTTTGTGCCCGTTTTCGTGGACTAAGTGGCTGTTTGGACCTTAGGTTTGAAAATTCTTCATAGACTTGTGAACAACAAATTTGAATATGCAATCAAGAGTTGTCAACACATGAGAGGCGATGTTGGATGAAGATGCTGAAAGTGGGTCAGCTAGTCCAGGTTCACCGTGTAATATCAAATTGCAGATTATACTATAGATTATAAAAAAAATGTTGACAACCCCTCTTTAAGTAAAGAGACTCTCTGAAAAGCCGCCTCCTTTATCTGGCCATCACTATGCCTGTCCTCTAAGGGCTAGAATATGATGTTCACTGGCGAACCAGTCACTTTTTCCACCTTAAATTTCTGCAATGGCAAACAATGGCCCTTAATTCGTAGATACATGACTACCTGTTACAACTTACTAGGCTTGCTGCCCACTACAAGGGAATGCTTTAAAGAATAGAGAGCAAGCTTCACCAAGAGTAGGGGAAAGGCCAAGGTGACTGGGGCAACAACTCTTAAACATGACCTTATTATACATGGTTCTACATAGAGTGCAATGGTATACAAGGGTACATATAACTGACCCCACCTAGTGAGAGAAGGGCTTTATTGTAGTTGTTGTAGTTAGTATATAATTTCTCTTCATTTTAACAAATATGCATCTTCGTTGTTGTTGCTTGTCAAATTTTTATGTATCTGATCAAGCAATTCGCTTGTAAACGAAGATAATGTCACTGATGCTAGCACTTTGTAGTTTGGTCTCATCAACTAGATGTAGATTCATGTATATGCAATTGACGTGGGATTATGGGTTCTCCGTTATCCGGTTCTTAGTTAACTACAGCAACTTGTTAAGGTGGATTTAATGCTGCTGTAAGTAGATAAGTCATGTTCTTTTGAATATATATGCTATTAGACCTGCGCTGCAGTTGAGAATCTATTCTTTTTTCTCTTTCAGACTAAAGCTAATTTAACCATTTCTTTTAGAGCTTTTTAGGATGTTCTTTGAAACAAATAGGATAAAAATGTTTCATGTGAAACATCACTTTTTTTTAAGATGAACTAGGAAACTTTTCCTGTACGCAGCCCACATTGGTGGGTTCAGCAGGACAAGTAAAGACCTTGGTGCGACCTGCTCGAAACATCACTTTGTGTTTACACTTTTTTGGTTAGACTACAAGTTTCGGTTGTTTCATAGTCGAAGTACTTTAGTAAGTTTTGAATTATGATGTAGTTGCATTTCTGGAGTAAATGCCTTTTATATACAGTAAGGTCCCTTTCTATAGGAAATTTGTTGCTCATCCTGTTAGTACTTAGTAGTGGAAAATTTTGTTTTATCATGAATGTTCTTTTGTTGTTTCTCACATTGGATTACTATTTCTCATTGCTACAATAACTTTTTAGCTTCACAATCTGTCAAGAAAATTATTGAAATAAATCCATACATGCTTGGAACAATGGCTGGTGGTGCTGCTGATTGCCAGTTCTGGCACAGAAATTTGGGCATCAAGGTAGGAGCTTGATTCTCCATATAACTAGTATCTTGATTGTTCGAACAGTTCTGTCTGCATGTCCCGACAAAGGATAGCTCTTTATTAGATATGTAATCTTATCTTTTTTTAAAAAAAATTATTTTGGGATCTAGTGCCGGTTGCATGAGCTGGCAAACAAACGGAGAATCTCAGTTACAGGTGCATCGAAACTATTGGCAAATATTCTCTATTCTTATCGTGGAATGGGTCTTTCTATTGGGACAATGATTGCCGGATGGGACGAAACGGTACTTTCTAATCTACATCATACGTTGTTGTTGCTCAGTTGAATTATTGGAGGAATAATAGCTCCTTTCTGTTCAGGGTCCTGGACTGTATTATGTCGACAGTGAAGGAGGTAGGCTCAAAGGAAATAGATTTTCTGTTGGATCAGGATCATTGTATGCTTATGGAGTGCTAGACAATGGGTAAATTGATTGGTCCTTTTTTTACCTTATGTCTAAAAAGCCTGGGCCCAGATATGTTTTCTATTACATCTTATTGTTTTCTCTAGGTATCGTTACGACATGTCAGTGGAGGAAGCTGGTGAGCTGGCTCGTCGAGCCATTTACCATGCGACATTTAGAGATGGAGCTAGTGGCGGTGTTGCAAGTGGTACGTTCTCTTCTAAAATTTCTAAGGAAGGTCTTTGAATGCCTTTATGGGTTCTTTTTCTATCTTATTCTATCCCATGTGTGCCTTCCTATTTGAGTACTCTAGACATATGCTACACTTCCACTTTGGTAGTCTTTTCTCATACTAAATTACCTACCTGTATGTTATGTAAATATTTATTTAAGGTCTGGTCTTCAATAGTCTGCGGCTAGTGGTGCATGCTACTTATCTTTGACTACGTAATTGCAAATCTGGTGGATTCAATATGTGTGTGCATCTTTACTGAAGTCTTAGTTTTAAGGTTTATTATTTATATCATGGTTTTCGGTGCCGGTCGGCACAGTCCGTGCCGGACGGCACGTGCCTGTTCTGGCAGTTGTTGGCACGGCATGAACCGGCACGGCACGTGTCAAAAAATCCAATATATGAATTTTTAAATTAATTTTTTTTTTATTTGTTATTTTTAAAAAAATAACAAATAAATATATATCGGCACGGTCGGTATGGCACCATCGGCACGGTCGGCACGTGCCGGGATCTGAATTTACAGAACTCGGTCGGCTTGGCACAAAAAACCTTGATTTATATACTTGTGCTCGACTGGATGGTAGAATAGAGTATCTATGTGGGCAGAATTGAAAAAGAGGATTCCAACAAATATAGCTGGTGAACCTAGGTTAGTTTTTTCTGAATAATAAAGTGATATTACAATCTTGGCCTTGTTGAGAGCTGAGTCAATGTTAGGAGACTCTGAACTTGAACATAATCACAAGAAGGAAAAATAAGGGAAAATCCAAGCAGTTTGTTGATTTTATATCACAATAGGAGTGATAAAATGAGTTACCACCAAGGTTTTCTATGCCGAGCCGAGTTTCGGTAAACTCAGATTTCGGCATGTGCCGACGACCGTACCGATGGTGCCGTGTCGACCGTGCCGATATATATTTATTTGTTATTTTTTAAAAAATAAAAATAAAAATAAAATTAATTTAAAAACTTAAGTATAAAATTTTTTGGCACGTGGCGTGCCGGTTCGTGCCTTGACGACAACTGTCGGAATAGGCACGTGCCGTCCGGCACGGGATGTGCCGACCGGCACCGAAAACCGTGGTTACCACTTGTGATACTGGACCAGTCAACTTGATCCAATGAGATTATGATTCAGGGGACTCAGTGAGTTCAACTGCTAGCATCGTACAGTGGCATGACCAGCGTGAACGGTTACTGTGGGTGAAGAAACCTAGAATGATAGGCCAGTTGGGCTGCTAGCTTGATTAGTAACAAGACTTTGAAGTAAAATTTTCACATAAGGAGAGAGGATTAACTGCCTAATCCAAATATTGAATAGAGGGAATATGGCCCGACGGGGTCATGTTATCAAACGAATTTTGGTTGATTTTAGGAACAGAACGTCAGTGGGTGACTTAACCTTTTTGAAATATCAACCCGTGCCCATGTCTCTGAGGGAATATTTACCACGTGCTCGCTGCATCGGATTGCACCTAGCTCTTCTATCTCTTTCTTCATTTTTTTTGCTCTTATGTTGTATTACCGCTATAAACGTTATAGTTAACTTATATCAGCCTCACGATAGTGATCCTGTTATATTTATCTTTATCGAATGTAGGTGCTACTTACAAGTGTCTGTTTTAGTTTTTGGTTTGCCTAGTTCTTATTATAATAATAATTATTATTATTTTACAATTACACTGGCATATTTGATTGGTTATATATATATATATATATATATATCAGCCTCATAGTGTGATCCTGTTATATTTATCTTTGTCGAATTTAGGTGCTACTTACAAGTGTCTGTTTTACTTTTTTCTTTGCCTAGTTATTATTATTATAATAATTATTATTATTTTACGATTACACTGGCATATTTGATTGGTTATATGTTATTATATATATATATTGAGCAAGATTATTTGATCTACTCGGCTCAGTTTATCATGTGGGAGCTAATGGCTGGAAGAAGCTCTCAGGAGATGACGTAGGGGAGCTGCACTATAAGTACTACCCAGTTGGTGCGACTCCTGTTGAATCGGAGATGGCTGAAGCTTCATCAGCATAAGTCGGCGGGTATGTGTTTGTTTTTCTCTTCATGAACCAATGTGCTATGCTTTATTTTCCAACTTTAGGAGCTATAGATATAAGCCGTTTTCCTTTCGAGGAAATTATCTTTTAAAACTAAATTAAACATCGTGGAGCTGTCACGCCGTCATACCTGTAAAGGATATAACTTGTCGTTTGATTGGTTCAAAACTTTAGTTGCTAATGGTGTGTTTGACTGTAGCTGATATTCACATTTCTAGTTCGTACAGCTGGTATTTCTATCTGTTCGATTTCTTTAATTTAACTGATTCTTTTAAGAGTATTTTATAAATAAAATTTTTTATATAACTGGTAAATATAAAATGACAAAAAAAAAAAAATACAAAATATCAAAAAATTGTGAAAAAAAGGAAGAAAAAAACAGATCATAAACTAGTTGGTTGTACTAAAGAAAGAAGGATACTAATAAATTAGAAACTGTAAAATTAATTAGAAATATTAAGAGGAAAATCAACCAAGGTGAGGTTGCAGAGGTGCAATGAGGCTATCTGGTGCAGCGTATCGTATGAAGGAGAGCATGAGAGCAGCGGAAGAACAATAATCAAATAGATGCTGCCATAAAAAAGATAGTATACGTTGTTAATAGCAATTAAAGCAGGAATCTTATAGTAATCTTGGTCTCCACCACCTGCTCTAATCGGCTAGCTTTTTTAAATTTATTCTTTAAAAGTCGGCTAATAATTTATTTTACCAAACGTAAATTATAATTTAAATTCATATTTATTTTAGATTAGAAACTATTTAAGGAACTACAACCAAACGCATCATTGTAAGCGAGTGAGGAACATATATGATTGCAATTTTTTTAAATCTGGTTACTACCATTTACCGAATTGTGCTTGTATTTTGGGAGGATCGGATACTGTAATCAGCTAGGTTTTTTAAATTTATCCTTTAAAAGCCAGCTAATAATTTATTTTACCAAACGTATATTATAACTTAAATTCAGATTTTTTTTTTTATAATCGATAATATGTAAGCTACTTAGAAACCTCCAATCAAAACACATCATTATAAGAGTATTGTGGGAGGATCGGATACTGTAATCAGCTAGGTTTTTTAAATTTATCCTATAAAAGCCAGCTAATAATTTATTTTATCAAACGTTGATTATAACTTAAATTCATATTTATTTTATAATTTATAATCTGTAAGCTATTTAAAAACATGCAACCAAAACACATCTTTATAAGAGAACGAGGAACATATATGATTGCAATTTTTTAAAATCTAGTTATTACCATCTACCAGATGGTGCTGGTATTTTGGGAAGATCTGATACTATAATTGGCTAAATTTTTTTTTTTAAATTTATCCTCTACAAGTGAAGTAATAATTTATTTTACAAAACGTAGATTATAACATAAATTCAAATTTATTTTATAATATATAATCTATAAACTACTTCAAAAATTACAACCAAACGCATCATTATAAGTGAAACAGGAACATATATGATTGCAATTTTTTACATGGAATTGCTGTTTTCCATTATAGAGTGGTTGATGCATTTGTGGTTTCTTTCTCAGAGGAGAAGATGGAGGCCCTCATAGTGTTAATTGGTAATCATGTCCTGTAAGTGGCTTCGCTTTGTTGTTCCACCAACTTTTTATTCTGATGGTTGGAAAAGTCACAAATACCCCGTTTACTTATTCTGATGGTTGATTTTATTTTGTTTTTTTTTTTTTTTAAGAGCTCGTTTTTTGCGGATTTGTGGAAAAAATTTATATATTATAAAACTATGACAAATAAGTTTCTGTTATTTTTAATAATTTGTTAAATTACTTGAAACACAGTTGAACAAGTATTTTCTCTGAAAATTTTATAATATAAAAAATACCTATCTAAAATGTTGGAGTCCCTAAATATCTATTTAAAAATATTTTTAAAGAGTAAAATTAAAGATCACATAAAAAATTACAACTTTGTTTTTCAATTTTTTTTTTTTTTAAAAAAAAATCTATACTTGTGTTACACGAGTGTACGGATAATTTTCGCCCAACAAGTCTACCTATACAAATATGTTTCTTTGTGAGTTTCTTTGACAAGCAAAAGTTATAATTCTAGATTTTTTATGCTTTACTACTTAATTTGATTAAAAAAACAGGTTAATAAATAGTCCAAAATAAGGTAACTTTTAAAAACTTCTCCCAGGACCGCAGACTGACAAATCAATCCCTCCTTTTAAAAGACTAAGCTTTGTGCTGACGTACGTGCTGTCACGTCAGTTAAAAAAGAGGCTAAAATAAAAATTGTAAAATTAGAGGGGCTGATTTGCCGATCTTTTAAAAACAGAGCTGTTTATTATTTTTTTCAAAAAATAATATCAAGCTCGACACCAGTTGTCTCCTTAGTTTCGTTCTTTATTTTTCCTCTCTCCACTATTTTAAGTTTATCGTGATATTTGATACAGTACAGGCAATAGAGAGATGTTAGGAAATAAAGGTTGGAAATTAAGATGAGTGAGAAAGAGAATGGAGAGAGAAGGAATCCAAACTATTATTTATTATCCCTATACTAAAAAGTACGAATATGGATAGGAGACATGATATAAATACAAAATATGATAATTTTTGGACTTTTGCGTATCAGCCTTCCGTTTTTCAAATTTGTACAAATTAGCCTTCGAAAATACGTTTTTGGAGACTGATTTACTTTTTTTTTTTTTTTATTTACAAATCAGCCTCCGAAAAATATATTTTCGAAAGCTGATTTGCAAACCTCCGAAAATAGAAAGACTGATACGCAATTATTCCATTATTTTTTTTTTAAAAAAAAGGATGTGAGTACGGTTCGAACACGATACTAATAGTAAATATTTGAATATATAAAAATAGAATAATATTCAATAATAAAATTAATATATAATATAATATTTTATCTTTTTAAGACAAAGTTAAATAGCAAAGTATAATTCTATCAATAAAAAGATATTTGAGTATATAATTATATCATATTAAATACTGCTATATATGCTAATACTATATAATATCTCACTTGTCTAAAAAAATTAAATTTCTTTAAAATTAAAAAAAAAGATAAATATGGAATGCGTATCGGACATTCCTATCTCGGTTGTCCAACATACGTATCCAATTTTTTTTTATTTACTTTTAGGTCACTTATATTGCGTTATTAGTATGTGCCGTGTCTGCAGCGTGTCCGTATCAGATGTGAACACTTCATCGGACAAAATTTCGGCCTATCATGCTTCTTAGTTCCCACTGGATCCCTTATGCTCTGCTTGACTTTCTTAGTTTCTACTTTAAAATGGTAAAATTTTACAGAAATTTTCCTAGCTTTAATTAGGTATTTACAGTTGAGACATGCAATAAATGTGCATAACTGCTGTAGAAACAACCTATGAACATTAATTTTGTCAAAATGTTAGGTAAATATTTAAGATGTTATTAACACTTGGCAATCAGCGCTGTTAGTTATCAGAATTATCAGAACCTCTGATACAATTAATATTATATATTATAGTAGAGCGTAGTTATTGAATGGGAGGTATCTCAAAAAGTATTACCATTCATGTTTGAATCTACATGAGACGAAATCCTTTATAGAATTTCTGAATGTCGATCAGGACTGGACGTGAAAATTTTCTGTAAATTTGAAATTTTTATTAAAGTGTGCACTCATATTACGAATTCCACCACGATAATCTAATATATATATATATATATATATATATATATATATATATATATATATATATATATTGTGTATAAAATATACGTGATATATATTCTGATGCTAGGCATATAATTTTGATTCCTTAGGGTTATTGAAAATGATATATTTATTGGACAACTGCACAAAGGTTTTTATAATTCATAGAAAAGTTGATTTTCTTGGCCAAATGACAAATTGTTTTTATCGAAGTTTTAAAAACTTCATTCATTTGGAGCCTTATTTCTGACTAACATCAAGTGATTTAATTTCCTGGTTAGTTTTTTGATACGTATGATTCAAAGTGGGTTAGTATTTCCACGGAGGAGATAGTTTCTTACCCATAACGTGCATATGGCAGCTTACCACCTTCGTAGATGAAGGATTAAAACCCCCCATGCTCCTTGCCTGTGTACAGGAAAAATCCATCCGCAATGCAGCACATCCTGAAGGGCGTGACCGAAACCTCATCTAAACCAAGCTAAAAGTTCTGGACGCAGATCTGCTACAGCCCGCAGCCTGCGATCGTCCCGTTTTGGAATGGTTCAGGTATTTTTTGCAAAAAAATTTCAATATAAAAATTATAGATTTTGATGAGATCTACAATTTTTATGTTAAAATTTTTTCTAAAATACTTTTAAATAGGTGTTTTAGGACTTCAAAGATAACGAGTTTAAACACTGTTTAAGAATTCATTCTATACCTGTTTTAGTAGTTAACTTTGAAGCCTCAAAACGCCTACTTAAAAATATTTTATAGAAATTATAGATATCATCTAAATTTATAGTTTTTATATTAAATTTTTTTTTTAAAAAAAATGCATATATCACCTCAAAATAGGACGAATGCAGGAAAAGGATGAGGAAGTGGGAGCAGCCGATCCCACTCCAAAGGTTCTATCATTGACCCAATATCGTAATAATAAACCAAATCAAAATGCAAAATGTCAAAATACATCTTTTTCTTAAAAGTGTAGTTTAAAATAGATAAAAAATACTGAACGCGATTAGCTCGACTGGATAAAAGGTTGATTTATTTATGTTTTACAAAATATGAGTTTTTTTCTGACAAAATCTCTTTTTTAACTCTTATAAAGCTCATCTGAATGAAGCTAAAACTTGACTTGCATCATTGATCCAATATCCTAATAATGAACCAAAATAATCATAGCACAAAGATTTAAAGATGTTTTCTCCTTTCCGTAGGAGTAAAGTTTTTGGCAAATAATAGGGGCCCCCCTCCCAACTCTCTTTCCATACAGTAGGACTTAAAAAAAAAATATAAAATTAATAAAAAAAGAAATTAAAAATGAATAAATAAATAAATAAAACAACTACCCCAACTTAACACTAACAAATAATGTTACTATTATACTCTCTCATCTTTGCTTTGCTTCTACTCTCTTACCATTGAAGTCTCTCTTTTTCTTTGTCTCCTTTACTTGCATATTCCCACAAATCAAAATAGACAAAATTATTATTAGTCCCCCTTAACTTTTATGAATTGTGCGATATAATTCTGAGCTTACAACTGCGTCCACAATGATCCTAAATACGACCCTCTCCACTCACCTTCGTACATGTTTCGTGGTCGTTGACGGAGGTTGGCCGGTCGTGGTGGTAGGCAGGGCTGCAACGTCGTCCAGGAGAACAGTGGTAAAGTGGAGGGAGTGAACGGAAAGCCAATAAACTTTCGAATGCCCTAGCAAAGCGAGATTTTATTCATCCGTTGGGCTTTTATTATTTAGTTTTACCTCCTCGAGAGGTACTTAATCTACTGTATCACGATGTATCTGGCATTAGCCTTTCACGATTAGTTAGAACTTCACAGGCTGGTTCCTCCAATTCCGACAAAAAAAATGAGAAGGGAGTGAATAGAGATGCTGCACAATAGGAAAGAGACATAAGTTTTATTTACAATTTTTAAAATTCAAAAAATTGAACTGCTATTTAGGCGGAAAATTCAAATTTTAGATGCCACATCAGCGCCATCTTTATAGTGAATTTATTGGGTGATTTGTTGGGAATATGTAGCATTACTCAATTATAATACACTTGTGTACATTTTAAGATACTAGACTACTGTTTCCAATATTAAATCGTGTTACTCAAGAAATTATTTCATACTACTGACAACAACGAAATTGATAATTCAAACTTTTCTCCATTAATTGATATCTAAAATATTTGGATAAATGACAGATCGGCGGCTTATTTCAAGGACTATATAAATCGATCCTTGAAAATTAAAAAAAAAAACCACTAATATGACAGTACACGCATACTACAACATCAGTATATTTTTTTATTTTCAAAAAATTAATTTGTATAGCTCAGAAATATGAAGAGCATGCAATTGCCCCAAAAAAGTTTTCCTAGCTAAATTGCTAGCTTCAATTAAAAGATTCTAAAGCTTTTTTTTTTTTTTTTTTTGTTTTTTTGTAATTTTTGTTTTTGGTCAGAATATCATAAAGATTTATGTCATACCAGGATGATAAGTTGTTGGTTTGGGTATGAAACAGTTAATAGCAGTTTTAAAACTTTTATATCACCTAGCATGTTGAATACATTAATATTAGGACACTTCAAAGCATATGAAATCTTCATCCAATCTTCTCAAAAAAAGAAAAAAAAGAAAAAAAAAGAAAAAAAGAAGAAATAAAGAATCTTCATGCCAATAATGAGAATAAGCCGTCGAAATTCAATGAAAATGATTATAGATTGGGGAATTGTGAACACTAGTCACTATCTAATTAGAATTAACACTAGATCAGAATGGTGAGACTTCCGACTTATAAAATTGAGATTTGAGATCCTATATTCGAATTCTACAAATATCACCTACAAAAAGATAGAATATTTATTCTTTCCGTATTTCAGATAGAATAATACGAAATTTCGGACCTGTTCAGACCGAAAGATTAATATTTTTTGGTTAGTAGAATATGAGTTGGAATTACAGATAAACTTATCTAATATGACGGCTATACAAAGTGGACACATTACATATAGAGCCTACTCTAATAATCTCCAAAAAAAAAAAAATAACACTAATTACTATTTAATCAATATTACATTAATACTAATTGCAAAATGGACCACTAATATATATACACAAACAGTAATTACCCATTTAATCATGTTAAATTGAGGAGATATGCTATTTTTCAGGGTCATTTTGATCCTGAAAAAATCAGGGCTGATGTGGCATTGTCCACATCAGTCCAAGTATTTAATAAAATACTTGAAAAGTGTTTATTCACACATCTCAATGTTTTGAAAATATTCATTTCACACTTATCAAAAAAGTCACATTAAAGTTGCTTGTTTTCTAAATATTTAATATAAAAAAATAATAAATGATGGGCTGATGTGTACAACGCCACATCAGTCCTGATTTTTTCAGGATCAAAATGACCCTGAAGAATAGTATTTCTCTAAATTGAGTGTTACTTTTAAACAGAAATAGTGTTACTTCTGCACCCAAAAGAAATAGTGTTTTACTTTTAAACAGTGCCGCAGGTACAACCTAACAACGCATCCAAAATTCTCTCAGCTACTCGCTCTTAAATAAGCCCGCAAACGCGAATATTCAACACAACAAACAATTATAAGATGAAACTTCTATTTTTGGCACTACGTATACTAGCCTTCGTGTTATCGTGGAGATGCTCGTCGGCGATATCGCCGGAAGGCCTATCACTGCTGTCATTCAAGTCGGCCGTCACCACCGACCCCTCGTCGGCATTGGCGAGCTGGGACGAAGACGACGCCGACCCATGCCGGTGGCTCGGCGTCACCTGCGAAAACATCTCCGGCGACTCAAACTCTCCTCGAGTTGTCGGCATCGCCGTCACCGGCAAGAACCTAACCGGCTACATACCGTCGGAGTTGGGCTCCTTAATGTATCTCCGGAGACTCAACCTCCATGGCAACAAACTCTCCGGCGCTATCCCTTCACAGCTCTTCAACGCATCTTCTCTCCATTCTATCTTTCTCTACGACAACAACCTCTCTGGAATTATTCCGCCTTCTATCTGTGATTTACCGACTTTGCAGAACCTCGATCTCTCCGGAAACTCACTCTCCGGGGAAATTCCAGCAGAGTTCCGTCACTGCAGGCAGCTCCAGCGGCTTTTGCTCGGGCGGAACAATCTCTCCGGTAAGATTCCGAGGGCATTTTGGCCGGAATTGAAGGGTCTCATACAGCTCGATCTCTCGTCGAACGAGTTCACGGGAGAGATACCGGCAGAGCTCGGTAACCTCAGCTCGCTCGGCGGCACTCTTAACTTGTCGCGCAACCATCTCTACGGCGAGATACCTAGTTCATTAGGGAGGTTGCCGGCAACGGTGACCCTCGATCTCCGGTTCAACAATCTCTCCGGCGAGATACCTCAATCTGGTTCGTTAGCCAACCAAGGACCTACAGCGTTTTTAAATAATCCAGGACTTTGCGGGTTTCCGCTGGAGAATCCCTGCTCGCCTGCGCCGGTGACGGTAGGCGGCCGAAAGTTCCCGCCGGCGACGTACGACAGCTTGCCGGAGAAGAAGGGTATGAAGCGCAATATGATAGTGATAATATCTATAGCTGACGCGGCCGGGGTGGCAATGATAGGGTTACTTTTGGTGTACGCTTACTGGAAGTTGAAGGATAAGGACGGAGGGTGTAGTTGTACGGGAACAAAGAAGCTCGGAGGAAGCAAAAGTGATCACGTAGCATGCGCATGCTTCCGAGGGGGTAGCAGAGGAGGAGGAGCGTCGGAGGACGTCGAAGACGACGACGAGGAAGCAAAAGATGAAGATACAAAAGGCGGTAATGGTGAAGAGAAATTAGTGGCGTTGGATAAAGGGTTTAGTTTCGAGCTGGACGAGCTGTTGAGAGCGTCGGCGTACGTGCTGGGGAAGAGCGGGAGAGGGATTGTATATAAGGTGGTGCTTGGGAGCGGAGTTCCGGTGGCGGTGCGGCGGCTCGGCGGCGGCGGCGGCGGAGGAGAGCAGAAGTACAAGGAGTTTGCTTGGGAGGCGCGGGCGGTGGGGCGGGTGAGGCACCCGAATGTTGTGAGGCTGCGGGCGTACTACTGGGCTCAGGATGAGAAGCTTCTCATCACTGACTTCGTCTCAAATGGCAACCTCGCCACAGCTCTTCGAGGTCGGTGATTTTCTATCTTCCCTCTCTCTTTATCTTCTTCGTCTGTTCTTCATGGCTTTGCTTCTGTAAGTTATTATATAGGAGTTAACAAAACAATTAGGAGAGATCAGCTTGTCTTTGTGGAAAATTGGACTAGGTCAGATTGTTTTTATAAAAAAAAATAATATAACAGAAAATAAATTAATTTTATTAATAAAAATATTAAAAATTAGTTTTAATTTATAGGATTATATATAATTTACGAGTTAAGAATTAGAGGAAGTTGGTGGAAAGACAAGGGAGTGGATAATGGGGCAGGGTATCCCAGGCTTTAGAGAAAGTTGTTGGAAAATTGTTTTTGCCACTGCATTAAGATGGATGATGGTCCAAGAGGTAGGGTCCAAGTTAAATCGTGGCCCAAAAGTAGGCTCGCTAGGCTACTTTATTTGCTTAAAACAGGATAATATATATATCTCATATCTATATATATATATATATATATATGAGTATACAATAAAAGAGTGTACATAACTTCCAACCAACAGTATAAATGAAGTAGGTGGAATCTATGATGCAAATTAATTTTTTTTAAAGTTATATTTAATTTCATGTTTATTAATATTTTATTATATTCAGATTATTTTTAAAATTATATTTGTGAGTATTATTACATATCATATTATCTTGATTTTTTAAAAGAAGGGACTAAAACATAGGGTATTTTATAATGATTTATGACTTTCTGGTTTAAATTTCATAAAATAATAGTACTATATATATATATATATATATATATATATATATATATATACAAAGATATTTTGTTACAAATTTTAATAAATTATGTTTGAGTATGAAGTTATTAAAGAATGTTAGAAGATAAATTAGGCTTGTTACTTCAAATATTTTGGAAGGTCATCACAATATGCCAAACTTTATGGTTGGCAACTACAACTTTTGGTGGTTTTCTATTTTTTGAACAGAATTAAAAAAACATACAATAAAATTTCGTAGGATAATTTTTTTTTTTAAATTTAATTTTATTTTTGGAAGGGCAACAAATATTTTTTTTAAACCTAAATTGAACGAAAATATATTATTTAACTTTATTTTCACCGCACTCCACCAAAAAGTATATGAGAAAATTATATTTCAGCTTCATTTCATCCCACTTAATATCAATATTTTTATTTTCTCTATTTTCCATAATTTTTACTACTAATGCATTTTCACCACTTCTCTTTCACTGAAGTATGGATTAAATGGTTTCCATACAGTAAAGAATACTCTTATTTAAATTTTGCTCAGTAACGTCTTGTAAGAGGATCATTCGAGTTTTTGTTAGATCGTATGGCAGAATAGTGCCGAGGGCTAGTATTATATTACATCGGGAATATAGGGTAGTTCGTGATATATACTTATACGATAGAAAAAAAAAACTTGACGAATTAACCCAAATTCAACGTCTATATGGGATTGCATGTTTTCTTTTGTTTTTTTTTCTTTCTCGGTCCATCCACACTTCATTGTAGTGTAGAAGTGAATTTTTTCCGAGATAACAAAAAGAAAAAAAAAAAAAAATCGCTTCTTTGCCGATATTAGATAATTCAAACGCAAATAAATTTCGATATAAACATTTAAGATATGGATCATGATATGAGCCTTTTTACCCGCTGCCTACTTGAATTAAAACAATTCTCTTGTTTTTGCCCATTGAAGTGTTATTATCATGACATGGACCATCCGCGGATAGGATCATTATCTTATGGAATTAAAATTCTACGATGTTGGAATTTGAACCCGCAACCGGATAAAGGCCAAGGCATTAGGCCGCCTGCCGCGCCGCGCATTTTTTATTTTATTTTATATTTACTAATTAATTAAAGTAGGTCCTCCCATCCCATGTGCAGAGGGGGGCGCCTCTCTCTCTCTCTCTCTCTCTCTCTCTCTCTCTCACTCTCCCTCTCTTCTCCGACTGCATTCCAGCATTTGCACATCCCACTTCTGGTATACAACCCAGCGTTTGTCTCCTCTTGCTCGATCCCATCTGCCTTCTGCGCCCACATTTGTTAGGGACCAATTTTAAGATGGGTCCTACCTGATTAGTGATTACCCTCCCAGATCTCAAAATTGGAAAAAAATTTGAGTACTATCTTTAGAATATATTTTTTATTATTTTAATATTTTTAAAAAATTGTTGTTATAATAATATATGTTGTTTTTTAAAAATATTTAACAAATACATCTATGAATTGGGAAAGTTGTAACTAAAAGTGCATCTTTTAAAGTACAATTCTGGCGTTTATTAAATATATATTTTTAACATTAATTAAAAACATTTTTTTAAAATTTTACAGTAAAAAAAAATAATCTTTTAGTTTATGACTTTAAAAATTAAAAATAGTAAAAAATAAGCCGAACTTTATGAAAATTTGTAAATATCGGCTTTTAGTTTTTTTTTTCCCACCTCAAAATTCAACCTCACCCCCATCCGAAATACTTTTTTTTTTAAAAGAAACAAACTATTATTCTTTCAATAACAGTTTTTACCACCACTCCTCTCTTTTTATCTTCACCTTTTATCAACTTGCACCCATTCCTAGAAAATTAAATTAGGAGCGAACTCAATTATTTCTGTACAATAATTGCTCCGTATGTCAGTTTGTTAACTTGAAACCAAAATAGTCAGGCTGCATTTACTTTATTAAAATAAAAATACTTTTTTTATAATAAAATAAAAATACATTTTTTGATAAATAAAATAAAAAGACTTAATAATATACGTTTATTTATTTTTGTTTTCATCATTAGGTCAATCTGCAGGTCGGCCGAGTCTTTCATGGTCCATCAGGCTGAAAATTGCCAAGGGCTCAGCCCGTGGACTAGCCCATATCCATGAGTGCAGCCCAGCAAAATACGTCCATGGCGACATCAAGCCTTCTAACATCCTCCTCGACGCCGACTACAACCCCTACATCTCCGACTTCGGCCTCCTCCGTCTCATCAATATTGCCGGCGCCGACGCATCAAACTCCGGTGGCTACCTCGGCAGCACCAATCCCTCCACCACCGCGTCGCCGACGGATCGTTCCAACGGCTACACCGCTCCCGAGGCAAGATCTGTATCTGCTCCGGCCAAGCCGACGCAGAAGTGGGACGTGTACTCTTTTGGCGTAGTGTTGCTAGAGATTCTTACGGGGAGGTCCCCGGAGTTCTCGTCGCCGGGGTCGTCGTTTACTTCTGCATCTGCGTCTGCGTCGGCGGCGAGCGGCGGAGTGGCGGAGCTAGTGAGGTGGGTGAAGAAGGGGTTTGAAGATGGGAGGCCGCTGTCGGAGCTTGTGGATGCGCCGCTGCTGAAGGAAGTGCAGGCAAAGAATGAAGTTCTCGCTGTGTTCCACACAGCGTTGGCGTGTACTGACACCGATCCCGAGGCACGGCCGAGAATGAAGGCCGTTGTTGGAAATCTCGACAGAATTGGTGGGTGAGGGTGACCAAGAACAGCAACATTTTATATTTCATTGTTTCAACGTGTTGTTCTTTCATAAAGTTTTTTTTTTTTTTTAAATTTTGGAAAATATACTGTAACTGGCTTGATTATGACCTTTAATCGTTCAACCAGAAGACGTGTGTAAATGTTCATACGATGTAATTTTTTGTTGATCTTATATCAAGTTTCTTTTTTTTTTTTTTTTTTTTTTTTTTTTTTGAAATATCTACTGTAATTGGCTTGATTATAACCTTTGATCGTTCAACCAGAAGACGTGTGTAAATATTCATACAATGTAACTTTTTGTTGGTCTTTCATAAAGTTTTTTTTTTTTTAAATTTTGGAAAATATACTGTAACTGGCTTGATTATGACCTTTAATCGTTCAACCAGAAGACGTGTGTAAATGTTCATACGATGTAATTTTTTGTTGATCTTATATCAAGTTTCTTTTTTTTTTTTTTTTTTTTTTTTTTTTTTTGAAATATCTACTGTAATTGGCTTGATTATAACCTTTGATCGTTCAACCAGAAGACGTGTGTAAATATTCATACAATGTAACTTTTTGTTGGTCTTTCATAAAGTTTTTTTTTTTTAAATTTTGGAAAATATACTGTAACTGGCTTGATTATGACCTTTAATCGTTCAACCAGAAGACGTGTGTAAATGTTCATACGATGTAATTTTTTGTTTATACTTTTAGTAAGCATTTCTTGTAGCTTTACTTCTCTCGGTAGATTTTCCGGGAAAAATATTCCTCGGAAAATTTTCACAATGAAGTCCCTAATTTTTTTTTTAAAGTAAAATTTTTTTAAAAGACATATGAACATATATATTTTGAAGCTCCAGCAACTTCTTGTCGAACCAATGCAATTCTTCATAATTACATTTAGCTTTGCTATACGGGCTATATCTTAAAGGTCGCAACTTATGTGATCCATCCCCCCTCCATTAGACAAATTCTGCACTGCGCGCCCATGCACAATCATTTTACTGTGCGGGAGAGCCAAAAAATAAAAAATTATTTAAAATTATTTTGTGAAAAATTTTTTAACATTAAAGCTGTGGGATCTTGATGAGATCTACAACTTTAATGTTAAATTTTTTTTTAAAAAAAATATTTTTAAATAAATATTTTAGAATTCTAATAATTAATAAGTATTAAAACAGTTTTAAAATTCACTCCAAACCCTTCATTGCAGTTTTAGTCCCTCCATGTAGACTCCACGTATTCTCATGTCAATGCAAGATGGGTTACAAGTGCTTCCATTTAACTCAAATAAGCGTAGTTTGACCTCATGTTGTTTGATCAAGTCCAAGATGGATCTATGAAGTTTGAGTAACTTTATAGCGTGCGCCTTTATAAGAAAATATTATAGATCTCAATATTTAAGTTGAATTTAAAAAAAAAAAAAACTTCTAAATAGGTCATTTGACACTTTAAATATTAACGGATATTAAAAATAGTTTTAAAATTCACTTAAAATCTGTTAATTTTTGGAATTTCAAATACCTATTTAGAAATAAATTTTGCAAAAACTTTCAATATTAAATTCGTAGATTTTATCAAATTTATAATTTTTATGTAATTTTTTTTTTAAAAAAAATACTTATACAATGGTTAAAATGGCTTCGGCATGAATATCGAAAGAGGATTTTCTTGAAAGTTTAAACAGTAATTGGAGAATTTAAGAATTGATTTAGATGAGTAGAAGAAATTTAGGTTTGATATGATATTTATCCAAAAAAGAAACTATTTAAATAAGACAGTGTGTCCACTTCTCTTTAATAAGAAGTTGCTGCGGATTAGCAATACTCAATTAGTATTAGTACGTACTAAAAATGGGCCAAAAGGTGATGAATATAACAAGACGTACACTCATCTATGTTTAGTATATTGCTCAATAAACATCACCAACCATATTAGACTCATGAAGAAATTACTTTATCTTATTAATTCTTTAAAGAAAAAAAAAATGGGATTTTGTCTTTTTTGTATTCGAAATAAAAAATTGGCCTATAACCGTCAATCTTTTTATGCGATAATCGTACCAAATAAATTTATAAATTACACCTACTCATATTCTACTAATCGAAGAGTCACAATCTTTCAGTTTGGACAGTTCTGAAAGTCCGTATTATTCTTTACGGAATAGAAATATAAATCTTCCACATTTTTACGAATACCACTTGCTGTTCAAATATAAGAGCTCTACTCTATAAGGTGGAAGTCCCACCATTAGTACTAGAAGCTCCGGGCCAAAAAGGGTTTCGTCAAAAATCACTTGATTTGCAAAACTTAAACCAATTAGCCCCTCAAATGAAAGCACTAAATTAGCTTTTTGGAGCACATTTTTAGTTCGTCTCTAACACTTTTTTACTCCTCATGACACTAAGATGGTTTGCCGGAAACAATTCAGGCAGAACAATATGTCACAGATACTGCCAACATTGATTTGGCTATTTAAAAACACTAAACTAGCTGTATGAAATACTTTGAGTTTCCAATCAGTATTTGTTTGAAAAAGTTGAAAATATATGAACTAAATTGAACGAGTTTTAAAAATATAATTTTTTTAATTATTCCAATAAAACATGAATATTAATATAGGTACCGAATCATAGTGGCGGGATTGGTGTTGCCAGCTAATAAAATAAGTAAAATTATATATAAATCCCTGATTTCTTATAAATTAGTTTATCTTTTGAAATTTAATAATATGAATATTTTTACTATTGCATAAGCATATTTTGTAGAAAATTTGTACATTAAAAAAATAGATAGTGATGTGATCTACAATTCTAAAATTTAATTTTTTTTTAAAAAAAAAATATTCCTAAACAAATTTTTTAAGGCTTAGAAGTCTTAGCGGGTTTAAAAATTTATCTTCTAATCCGTTAAAATTTTAGAGCCTAAAAATATTTATTTAGAAATATTTTTTATAAAAATATTAAACACTAAAAAAATAATTGTGTAGTTAAAAGTTTTTATAAAAATACTTTATTTTTTAATATAAAATTAACATATTAAAAATAAAAATTTATTTGTAATACGTATAATGAAACAGGGCTGATACTTAAGTTTCCCACTAAAATACTTTTGTAGGCCATCATTCCATCTTAAACTAAATATAAGGCCAAAATTCCATCATTCCTTCTTTTTGGGATAATGATCATTCAGCCCTCCCTTTTACAAAGTCTTCTCTGTCAGCCCTCTTACTTTATCTTCTTCACATTCAGCCCCTGAAATCTGACGTCAGCCAATTCAATCAACACGCGATGAAAAATACCCATATTTTTCAGAAAAATTACACCTTTACCACTGTATTAAACGCACAAGTTTGCCCCCCCAATTTTACCCACAGCTGGCTTGCTCGTCGTCGTCCGCTGCCTTTTCTCGGCTGCTTTGCCCGCGCTGCCTTGTCCGCTGCCACCGGCTGCCTTGCCTACTATTTTGCCGTCCAATTTATACCGTCATGCCATCTGCTTCCTTGCTAACCGTCGATCTCAGGCTCCCATTGCCCAATTTATACCGTCCTATCGTTCGCTTCCTTGTCCACCCACCCGTGCCCAATTTACACCTTTCAGCCCCCAATTTACACCTTTCCGTCATTCGCTTCCTTGCCCACCGCCCCGCCGCCCGCTTCTTTGCCCACCTCCCCCCGCAAAATTTTCATCTTTCCGTCGATCTTACGTCCTGCCACACAATTTATTGAATTCTTCTCCGTCACCCCCTATCTCCTCGCTTGATTTCGGGGAGCGGCTGTAACACAAGTCTTTGTTGCTAGAATATAGTTCTCTGTGGCTTTAACACAATCTGGATGTGGCTGCAACGCCTTCATAGGTCTTATTTTGGATATGACTGTAATTATTGATAATTATATCTTATTTTGTTCTCTCGACTGTTATTATCATGTATGTAGTGCTAAATCTATATTGTAAGGAGAAGCTTGTACTTTTGTGTTGTATTTGTGAATGTAAGTGATGCAGCCGTGAATGTAAGTGCCGCAGATGTGATGAGTGTACGTACTGATGGCCCAATTTTGTATAAGGCAACACTACAGGAAAAAACTGTTTTAGTCTCGCAGAATACTCCGATAGACATTTGGCAACACTTAATATCAGAAAGGCACCACTTAACAGTAGTAAAGCAACACTAAGCTGGAAACTAAGCAGGTCATCCCCGTATAATATACGTAACACTTAGCTGCAACGATCGAACACTACATTAGCCTTTGGCAACACTTAATATCAGTAAGGCAACACTTAGCTGCAACGACCTAATGTTACATGCAAAATCCATCTGTTTATAGTACAGCACACCAGTACATCTTCGGCAACGCTTAATATTAGTAAACGATACAAAAGTGCGAAGTTGTTGCAAGCATCTAAGATTTGAGACATTCTACGCAACACTTAGTTGGTAACTAAGCAGGACATCCCAATATGATATACGCAACACTTAGCTGCAACGACCCATTACTATAAGAAAAATCCATCTATCTATAGTACAACATTTCAGTACATCTTGGCAACACTTAATATCAGTAAGACAATACCAAAGTGCGACCCAACACTATAGGAAAAACCATATGTGTATATATCACTTCAATACATCTTCAGCAACACTTAATATCTGTAAGGCAATACCAAAATGTGAAGTTGCTGCAAGCAGCTCAGATTCGAGACATTCTGCCTTGAGGATACTGTAACACTATGCTGCTCACTAAGCAGAACACCTCAGAAATAACATAGGCAATATTTAGCTACAATGACCCAACACTTAGTTGCAACGACCCAACACTAGGAAAAAACTATCTACATATCTAGTCACGTATTATCTATGTTTATTATCATTTATTATATCTTACGTATCATATTTATGTATGCAATTTTATAGCTTTTCCAACATCATTTTTGTTTACTAGAACACTTTTAAATCGAGTTACAACACTTCTTTGGTAAATTTTGGGTTATATTCTACTGTATGGGTTATATTTGCGTTTTTATGCCCCCCGATCTACGAACACATGCGAATATCTATGAACACTTGCGAACACCTACGATCACTCGTGAATACGAACACTTGAAATGTCATATTCGTATAACATCATTTCTGTCTAATATGATACTCATGTATACTTTCGGCAACACTTAATATTCGTAAGAGAACACCAAATTGCAAAGTTGCTGCAACAAGGTCAGATGTGGGACAGTTTGCCTTAAAGATGCAATAACACAGGTTTTAACCAAGCAGAACATCCCAGTGAGAAATATGTAACACTCGTTTATAACGACACAATATAATATGGGAGACTATTTTTTTATCTCAAGTTAATATTATATACTATTTTTGTTATTATCATATATTATATAATATGTATTATGTATATGTATGAAATGTTACGGTTCCTATGACATCATTTCTGCCTAGTTGAACACTCATATATATCTTATGCAAAACTTAACTGTCGAGCTACAACACTAAAACTATGCTAAGTATTTTAATTTTTTTTTTTGTTTGTATTGTCGATGATGTATTTTAGTTGTTTATAATTTTTGGATTAAATTAGTAACATTTTTGTCTAAGAACTAATATAGACAATAAATTATCGGCAACACTTTTTTATACATCAGTAACACTTTTGTCCAAGAACTAACATGTACAATAAATTATCAGCAACACTTTTACATCCATTAGATTTGTACAAGATAAACAATCACAAACAGATTACTGACAACACTTTTTCATATATCAGTAATATTTTTGTCCAAAAATTAATATACACAACAAATTACTGGCAACACTTTTTACATCCATTAGATTTGTTCAAGATAAACGGGTACAAATATATTGCTGGCAATACTTCTTCATACATCGACAACACTTTTGTCCAAGGACTAAAAATGCACAACAAATCACTGACAACACTTTTACATTCATCAAATTTGTACAAGATAAATGGGCTTACACAAATGACTGGCAATACTTCTTCATTTATTAGCAATACTTTTATACAAGAATTAAGAAGTATAATAAATTGCTGTCAACACCTTTGCATATATGCCGATGGCTCAAATTCTGTAACACTTCTCAGGTGAACCGGATATTCAATGATTCATGGAGCATAAGAGAGAAGGGGGGAGGGGGGGGGAATTCTGTAACACTTCTCAGGTGAATCGGATATTCCATGATTCATGGAGCATAAGAGGGGGAGGGGAGTTCCAGCTGGAATCAGAAATTTAATAGGAACAATTCATAGAGTTTTTTTTCTAAGTCTCTATTTCTCAACTTCAGAAAAAAAAAAATTTTATAATCTTGAATAATATATTCTAGAATTGTAGCTGAGCTCGCTTGAGTTAACACCGTTCCCGGAGAAGTTGAACTCCGTCAATGCAACATCTGTGGCGAATGCATTGTAGAGGAAGCACAAACAAATGATGCCAATGAGGATATCAAGAGACAGAAACACGGCCAGAAGAAGGGCCATGGTTTTCACCGCCTTGCAGAGGCGGCGGTGATCCTCGCCGGAGTTGAGACCACGTCACCTTTAAAACTTGAGATTGTGACATATTCATTGTTTCTTAGGAGCTGATCATTTTCAGAATTTTTGGACATTGTGGTGTTTTTGACGGCCAATAATCTTGAATCTGGATCGACTGGAGTGAGGAGGAGAGATAGAATTTTGATCGAAGAAGTTTGGCACTAGAAAAAAAAAATATGGGAGAGAAGAAAAAAATAGAAAGTGGGGGTCATTTGGTAATTTACAAATTGTAGATTTACTAAAATTAGAATTAATTAGAAAACCTATAGGTTGTAGGGGCTGAAATGAAACATTGCAAACCTCAGGGGCTGATTCAGCCTACTTTTGACTCTGCAGGGGCTGAAAACGGCTTCCCCCTTTTCTTTTTTTTTTTTTTTCAGTTTATGCTATGTATTAAAGTTAAACTGAAAAGAAAAGATTTTCTTTTCTTTTTTTTTTGAGATGAGAAAAGGAAAGAAAATGTTACACTATAATTAATATATTAAAATAGTAATTAGAAAATTTAGGAATTAATTTGAAAGAATAGAAAAAATGTAGCGGCCGATATGAAATTTGGGATAATTTGCTTTAGGTCTCTGATTTCTAAAGTTATACACATTCAACCTTTGTGTTCCAAATCAATCTATCTCAATTTTCGTACTTTTTTTTTTCGTTTCGACTACCGTGTCAATATTTTTTGAAAAATTTTTAATACAAAAACTATAGATTTTGATGAGATTTATAAGTTTTATGTTTAAATTTTTTTCAAAAAATACTTCTAAATATGTGTAACGGATTTTAAATCCGACCCGTTAATTCTCTTAATTTCGAAGCCTTATAACATATATTTAGAAGTATTTTTTAAAAAAATATTAAAAATAAAAGTTATAAATCTAATCAAATTCTATAAATTTTATTTACAATTTTTTTAAAAAAATATTGATACGGTTGCCGAAACGATATTACACATTAAATGAGGAGAAATTTGATTAGAAATAAAAAAAATGCGGAGGCTGAAACAGTCCAACTCTACCCTGTAGGGCTGAAAAAAAGAAATTTTTGCACTTGAAATTTGCCCAAAATAGTATACTTTTAGTAGGTTTTTGAGAACATACTTTCAGCACGTTGCTCTTTTTCTCTCCATCACCTCCAAAGTTTTCGTTTTTAGTTACGCTTTTCCTCTCATATTCCTGCCACTTCAAACCCCTCCTTTTTACACCATTTCTTCAATCTCGATGCGATCGATTGAGATATCTCCTCAATTCTGGTCCTCTCCTGTCTCATATCTCTGATTTCACTTCTTTTTTGTCTAATAATTCATCAAAAAATTGTTATTTTTTCTTTGTGCTGATTTAATTGTTTTTTTTCTTTCTTTGTGCTGATTTACTGCCCTTTATAAGATTCTCCAATCTATCTTCTTCAGATTGATTTCCAGAACAAAATCTGCTCCAAGATTTCTAAGCTCTTTTTCTTTTTCGCTTTTTTGTTGTGTTTCTTTGTTAGTGCTTCCAAAAATGGATTCTTGTAACAAAACCTGCTAGTTCTTCAACCATCCTATAAATTTTCTGAATCCTTCGACAATTTACACATATTTTTCTGCCCCTTTGCTAGATTTATTTATTTATTATTTTTTTTTTAAAAAAAAAAGCGCCTAGATGGCTAGAGAAAGCTGTAATCTTGATAAAGATGAAGCTGAAATTGTAAAGCCAGCTTCTTCTCCCCAATCACCAGATTCACCACCACCACCTTCACCTTCACCTTTGCTCGTCAAACCCTCTCAAGAATTTCTGGCAGCTTCCGATTCACCGCCCCTGACAAAGCTTGAATCCTTTGAGCTGACAAACGAATCTCAACCTTCAAATTCCACCGCCGGAGAATCTCTGCCGCAGGCTGCGACTTCTCCTGCGGCGGCGGCGGCGGTTGAGAAGTATGCTAACAGGTGTAACAGATGCCTGAAAAGGGTGGGGCTCACCGGATTCAGGTGCCGCTGCGGCCAGCTCTTCTGCCGGCGGCACCGATACTCCGACACGCACGATTGTTCGTTCGATTACAAGGCCGCCGGACGGGCGGACATCGCCAAGTTCAACCCAGTTATTCGAGCAGCAAAGATCATCAAGATCTGAAGTCCCTCATCTCATTATTATTATGATCTGAAATTTTAGTTGCTTTGTTCGGGTTTTTTAGGATAATTATATTTCAGCCTGATTCAAAGTATTTGCATTTTAGCCCCCGAAACACGAAATCGCGCCACGTGCCAGCATTTGCGCACTGCCACATCAGCACAGAAATAGGGGGTTGAACGCGACGTGCATGTTTCCGTATTTCAGAGGGCTTTCCACACCGATGTGGCGGCGCTCCCTCGAAATGTATTTTTGCGCCGACGTGGCGGCGCACGAGCGTCGGCACGTGACGCGTTTCCGTATTTGGGAGGGCTAAAACGTGAGACCTCCGAAACAGGAGGCTGAACGCGCCGCGCGCGTTTCTGCATTTCGGGGGCTAAAATGCGAAACTTCCAAAATAGGAGGCTGAAATGCAATTATCTTTTTTTTTTTTAAAGGTAGTAAATATAAGATGTACAAGAAGGAAGTATGTACCCCTTGATAGAAACCAACAGCAACTCCAAAGTGAGCCATAGAAATTTGATTGACTCGTTCATATATGTGCGCCAAAGGAAGGTAAGATATATAGCTGCAAAACAGAAAGGAAAAAAAAAAAGCATCTTTAAGACTTGAGAAGTACCACAAAATGGTGCCAGTAAAAAAATACGGGAAAGCTGACACATCGCATAGGACCACTGACATATCTCTGCGTCTCAGAAGGGCTCGTCTGAACGACGATACGGTGATCGAGATTATCAAAGAGTGCCCTAATCTGCAGAAGCTGTCGCTGAGATCCTGCGTGCTGCACCAGCTGCAAATCGTGGGCGCTGATTCTTTAACGTATCTCGAGTTGGCTGATCTAACCGCCGTCACGATTACTATACGCGCGAAGAACTTAGAAAGCTTGACGATGGCGAACGTGGGGTGCAAGCTCGGCGTCGCGCTTGATGCTCCAGTTCTTCGAGCTCTCAGCACTTTCGTTTCCCAACAAAACGAGGAGTTTGCTTCTGAAAAACAAAGGGAACAGTCCTCCGACCCCAGGACCGGTGCGCCGGAGAAGAAGAAGAACAAGGGAGCGCCGCCGTCTGTCAAAAGTGTCGAGCTGCTCGGGACATGGGGTGTATATAAGGTATATAATTAGACTGTTTATGCTGTAAACAAATCAAATTAAGCCCTAAATTTCCCCAAATAATTTCACATTTTTCTTCCATATATAGTTCTCTTTTTTTGGATAATTATTGTTTTAGATTGTTCTAGATAATTCTGTTCGTGCCGCAAATATATATATTCATGTAAATTGGGATAATTTTCGGGATACTATTAATTATATGTAATTTTATTTTGCATTGCAGAACAGCTCACTGACAAATTTGAAGATTGATGAATAAATGTTCATGAAGCTTCAAACTTTATCGATCAACATGAACATGAACGACGTCAGGCAGTTCGTCATCGTAGGTTGCATACTGAGGCAGTGTGTCGAGCTGAGGGAATTGATCATCAAGGTGAGCTCTCATTAATTATCATTTATATTAATATTTTAAATCTTAATTGATCATCAAGGTGAGCTGATTCTAGTACTTTCACATGCATTCCCGCCTCATCATCTATTTAAAATATTTTTTCATAAAAATATTTATTTCATTTTTATACTATATCTTTTAGAATGAACAAGGATGGATCAGCGATTTGTCGCAGGGCTCGTTACCATATAGTGAGTCGCAGTACTGGAATCGCTTGGCGGATTACTTGGAATGCCTCGACAGCAGCCTGAACTACGTCGAAATCCAAGGGTTCACTGGTGAGGTCTACGAACTAGACTTCATTCGGTCCCTTATCCTTAAGGTTTCAAACCTTGGAAGGATAAAAATATTACATAACTTAAATGCCGATGATCTCGGTTTGAAGTCGACGGTGCTTCTACTTTCACTGCCATTACGCCGAGCTTTGACATTGCTGAAAATATATATACCCAACATGAAAAGTTCTGACGATGAAGATCCGGACCGGTCGATCTTGAAGAAATGGACTGCTGCAGGAATCTTTGAGATCTAATTCACATATTCGGTTTTCGTATGTATATATTGAAGATATTGCAATATGCTTATGTTTCTACCTTTGTGGTTGCTTTTTCTTAGTTATTGTTCTTGAGCAGACAAGTGTAATCCATCTTAAAAATAATTAAAACATCCTTAGATTTTTTTTATATTTTAATTAAAAAATATATTTGTAAAATTATTTTTTAACATTTTACGAAAATAATTTCCCACCCGAAGCTGCCTGGATTCAGAGACCACTGAGGATGGAAATCTGAGTAGATAGTCAATTGACGTGGAAGAATTTGAGATAGCCTTTGTCCAAGAAGTACGAACACCTTAAAGCATGTGTCCTGTACAACGTATGTGTCCTGTATCCGTGTTGTATTGTGTTTCCATACATGTGTTCGTGTCTGTACTTCATAGGCCATTCTCCTGTCCGCATCTGCAGAAGAGGTCCTCTTCTTGTTCTGCATTAGGACTTAGGAGGTTGTTGTTTCTTGTTCTGCATTAGGACTTAGGACTTCAGAGACACATTCACAGAAGCAAGAATAAAGAAAAGAGAGAGAGAGAGAGAGAGAGAGAGAGAGAGAGAGAGAGAGAGAGAGGGAGGAAAGCGCATGAAGTGGCTGGCTGGACTGATTTCTGAATGAAGGGCTGGTTATTTTATGCTCCCATTCTTTTTTAGTCTTGACATTCGAGTTTGATTTCTATCATATATCATACTACCTGACCTATCCTTCAGGAGGGATAGGCCTTTGGTCTCATTCAATACCCAACTTCGCTAACCAACGGTAGACCCTCTCCTATTGACTGTGTGAAATGACGAATATTCTTTCATCAATTTAAATGTCATCATCTTTCAAGAGAAAAGATAAATAGCTATCATTTTACACAATAAAAAAAATTCCATATATTTGCAATTTAAATTTTGGAATTTTAACATTTGATAAAGTTTAAAATCCACTAATTGAAGTACTCAATTTTAATTTGAATTAGAAGTTTAGATATTAATACTAAATTATATCTAAATTTAGTTTTTAATATACTATAAATGCTTTATAATTTGAAAGTAATATTTGGAAGGTCCAATCAAAAGTGGACTTTTTAGATAATTACTCTCTGTTTGGAACAAGATGAAGGGAAGGAAATTAAAAGAATTTTTTTTTTCCTTTCCTGTTTTGTTAGAAAGAAAAATTAAGTGAGTGAAATCATAAGGGTAATATTTCGTGAGGCCCACACAAAAATATTCTCGCAAAATCGGAAAGAAAAGATGAAAAAATTCATTTTTTGTTCCCTTCCCTTCCATACGATAAAAAATTAAAAAATATTTCACTTTCCACTTTTCTCCTTCAAATTTCATTCCATTTTCACTCATTTCCCTTAAATATCCAAAGAAAGTGTATACTTATAAATAGTGGTGACGCAGCATGCCGGGATAGTTCAACTGAATATGCAATACATGTATAAAGCCCGAGTTTGATGTACCATCGTGGCATCGCCGACACCTTGGTCTCACATGATGGGACGAGTGGAAGGAATGATGAGCAATAAAGGGCCCAGGCTTAAACTAAATAAAAAGCGAAAATACATGAATTAAACCTCGACGAGTCCTGCAGCAATTCCTTTTCTTCAAGAGCGACGGATCTAAATCTTCATTGTCATAACTTTTCATGTTAGGTAAATATATCTTTAGCAATATAGAAGCTCGGCAGAATGGCAGTGAGAACAAAAGCATCGTCGACTTCATACCGAGACCATCAACATTTAAGTTGTGTGATAGTTTTATCCTTCTAAGATTTGAACTATTGAGCATAAGCGATCTTACGAAGTCAAGTTTTTGAACATCATCGGTGAATCCCTTTATCTCCATTTATTCAGAAGTTAAGATTAATTTAATCATAGTCTTAGCGTGAATAGAGACGACGTAGATTAATTTAAATAAAAACTTAAAATGTCCTTACAGATTATAAATCACAGTACTTGAAGCGCTTGGCAGATTAAATGCCTCGACCGCAGCATAAATCGCGTCCAAATCAAGGGATTCACTTGTAATGTTTACGAGCTTGAATTTGTACGATCGCTTACACTCAAGGGTTCAAACCTAAGGATAAAAATATCACACAACTTGAATGCTAATGGTCTCGGTATGAAGTCGACGATGCTTCTGTTCTCACTGCCATTATGCTGAGCTTCTACACTGCTGAAGATATATTTACCTAACAGAAAAAGTTATGAAGATGAAGATCTAGATCCGTCGCGCTTGAAGAAATGGATTGCTGGACTCTTCGAGGTTTAATTCATATATTTGATTTTCATACGTATATATCGAAGATATTGAAAACCGAATACATAAATTAGATCTCAATGAGTCCTGTAGCAATCCATTTCTTCCAGACCGACGGATCTAGATCTTCATCGTTAATTTTTTCATCTTAGGCAAATCTATATTCAACATTGCACAAGTTCGAGATAATAACAGTGACAACAGAAGCATTGTCGCCTCTAGACCGGGATCTTTAGCAATTAGTTTGTGTGATATTTTTATCCTTCTAAGGTTTGAACCTTTGAGTATAAGCAATCTTACGAAGTCAAGTTCATGAACATTGCCAGTGAAGCCCTTAATCTCGACTTCATCCGATTGTTTTTGCTCAAGGGTTCAAACCTCAGAAGGATCAAAATATCACAAAAACTAAGAGCTAACGATCCCGGTCTAGATGCGGCTATACTCACTATGATCACTTTGAATTTCTGCAATGTTGAAGAGAGGTTTACCTAAGATAAAAAATTGTGACGATGGAGATCTAGAACAGTCGCTCTTGAATAAATGGATTGCTGCAGAACTCTTTGAGATTTAATTCAGGTACTCTGTATTCTGAAATCAATTTTTAGATGTTTACAAAATTAAAATTGGATCGTCAATCTAACAGGTAATCTGTTTTAGAGTGGCATTGCGGTGGCAACTAGGTAATCATGACATCGCCTCTTTAACGGGCAACCTAACGTTGCCGAACAGAAACATTTATTAAAAAAATTTATTTCTTCATTTTAATTTGTATGATAAAACTATTTAGTTTCTAATTTGATTTTTACATCAAATAATAAACTAACATAATTTATATTCTACTTTGATCTATAATTTTCTAATTCAAAACTTTTTAAAAATATTATCAACAAATATACCAAATAATATGCTTTAGTAGTCACAATATCTAAATAACAATTTCTTATATTTCATGCATCTATTTTTATAATAGATATTAATATTTTTAGACTTAAATGATAAAGATAATGTGATATGTATTAATAGTTAAGCGTCATGTGACACTTCCAATAACCTATAATATGTCACATGATATATGTATTATCTCACCATTTGACATGTGACAAATTTAATTAATCATGCTATTAATGCAACTTATCATTCAATGCATTCACTGTATATTAAATGCACTCAATGTATTAATAAAAAGTTATATATATCTTTATAAAAAGTAATTATTTTAAAAAAAACTATTTATATAAAAAAAAATATCATAATAATTTTAATGAATTTAAAAAGTCAATATCAATATATATTAATATTTCACATATAAGAAAATATATAACTATATAAAAATAGATAATCAAAGTTATTACATCATCTGACATCTTAATTGACCTTCGATGTGTCATTTGCCATTTATTTTTTATCTTGTAAAAAAAAATATGGTATTTATATAATTGAGTTTAAAAATATGAACTATGTAGAATTAAATTAATTAAGTATAATAACTTTTCAAAATAACATCTATGTTTTTAAAATCCGTTGCGTTATGTATAATCTTAAATAATTTTTAATGGACTATTTGGTATTTATTTTTATATATTAGGAGAGAACGGAGGCCTCGCAGATCTGAAATGATAGTCTCTGAATCCAAATTCTTAACTATCAACGGCCGCGATCACTCCAAGCCGCCAAGACAGCAACGATCTCGTCCGTTCGTATCTTAGACTTGTTTTTGACCATTTCCTTGTTGTCATTGGTTTAGTGAGGTTTCTTTCTCTGCCTTATGTTTTGGGCAATGCTATACATCCCAGCATTATAACCCGAATTCATCCCGAATGCGTTTTTTTCACGCCTAACCGATCCCGAGGCATGAAAGACAAGCGTTCGGTTTGTTTTTTGGTTTATACGGTCGAGATGTTTTGCTTTTTCTTCTATTTTTTGTGGTTATTTTAAACTATAGTTTAGAGTGCTTGCTGGTGGTACGTAAAAAATAAAAAAATAATATTTGAGTACGTAACTATATTATATTATTTATTATTGTATATACTGTAGTATTATTATATAGTATTTTTTTTAAAAAAAATAAAAATAATTTTTTTAAAAAATTAAATAAAATTAAATTTTCAGACACGTTTGTCGGACATTTTTGTCTAGCATGTCCAAGATTTTTTTATTTTTAATTTTTGGACATTTTTTAGCGTGTTTGATATGTTGGCTATGTTCACAATATATTCTGTATATCTAACTACTCTTTTACAAAATGGCCGTTCAAAAAATAATTTTTTAAAAATATATATGTTTAGATTCTGGAATTTTTTTTTAACACTCATCCTCAAATATCTGAAATGATGGGATCGGGATCCAAATTCATAAATATCAACAAACACGATCGCTCAAGCCACCGAGATATGATTTTTGCTCCAGAATTGTTCGAGAATCCAATTATGTGAAGCACAAACACATACATGAATACAATGATAAGATATAATACAAATACGTAATACAATAATATTAAAAAAAAGGCCAGGGAAACGGTTTCAACACGTCAATAATAAATCTAAGTAATTAAAAAATAATTTATATTAAATATTTAAATATCTAAAAATATAATAATATTTAATAATAAAATTATTTTATAAGATAATATTATATATCCTTGACATAAATTTAAGCAGCAAGAATTTAATTACATCAATAAAATTTTAAAATATAATATTTAAGTATATCACTACATTGCATTATTTACCGTTATATACTATGACATTATATAATATTTTACTTTTCTAAAAAATAATTTCTCTTTAAAACAAAACTAATATAAATACCAATACATGTACTGGACACTGCTGTATGGCATGTTCAATACGTATGTACGAAATTTATTTTTATTTTTATTTTTATGAGCGACAAATTTTGTATGAAAGTCAACTCGATTCTGCACCATTATAATCTCACTCAAATTGGATTATAATTACTAGATGAATTATATTATGAATTTAAATCAGTGGGGGCTAGCTATCAGCCTGACTAGGTTATAGTGTATGGATCATAACTTTTTAAATACAACTCCAAATGGCTTCAAAAGAAATGTTGTTCCCTTATCGAGAGAGCTAGCTTTGTGGTGTTTACCCGTGTGCTAGGCGAAAAGTTCGTGCGAGATACGCTCCTGTGATGAAATCTAGGCCGCTGGATGAAGAGTTTATGGTGCTTCATTCTTGGAGTGTAGTGCGCAGCAGATGGACGCGCATGCATACGAATACGGAGAAACGACGTTCCAAGGACACAAAATATGGTAATTTTTTTTTTTTAAAAAAAGACACGGATACGGCTCGAATACGGCAATAAAAAAATACAATGAAAAAGAAATTGTACCACTTCTGAATCAAAACTTACTCTTACATGGGAAGGCTGCTTTAGTTTACACCAATTTTGGAAAATACAGTGAAACAATTTTGGAAAATATCGTTGATCTAACAACTAAAGGCTTACGTTAAGTTATCTGGAGTTTAATCTTTCTCATATTAGAAACCATCATGTAGTTTGCTGGTTATATATGCCTCTGTAGTCACATCCATACTGTTTTGACTTTTTTTTTTTTAAATTTTTTTTTGATATTGTATTGCTTCCTTATTTAATTGATAATTTGGCTTTTTGTGCATTATATTTGTAGAACACAGTACTTACTGATCAGTATCTTTTCTTCTTGGTAGAGTCTGAAGATGATCCAGATCTTTATGTGCTCAAGCCTTTGGAATATGCAGAGATGGAAGTTTGGCAGGTAAATTGAACTTAATTATGCTTTTTCAAATGGAAATCGTGCGCTAGAGGAAGCTGAATTTAAAAATTTCTACTTGTAGGTGTTTGATAACCTTTGTAAGTTTTATAAATTTCAAATGTAAAAAATTGGCTTTTTGGCTTTTCTTAATAGTGTCTTGTGAATTTTTTATTTTTGGATTAAAATGCATAAAAAATTTCATATATTGTAGAAAATACTTTTTTGACCATTAGCATTTGACTTTGGCAAATCTATCTCCTACACTGTAAAAGCTTTCGGTATTGACAGTGACAGTAGAAGCATCTCCGGACCGAGATTTTTGGCACTTTGTTCGATTTGGTGAATGTAATCGATCTTATGAATTGTGAAAGGACCAAAATTTCATGCAAGCAAAGTGCGAGAGACCCCGATACCGGGGCGACAATCCTTCTGTTGTCACTGCCATTACCTCGAGCTTCTGCAATGCTGGAGATAAATTTGTCTAAGATGAAAAATTATAATGACGAAAATCTGAATCTGTCACTCTTGAAGCAATAAATTGGTGCTGGAATCTCCGAGGTTTAACTCATATGTTTGTAATCCGTATTACGTATTTGTGTATTATATCTTATCATTGTAGTCATGTATGTGTTTGTGCTTCACATAATTGGATTCTTGAACAATTCTGGAGCAAAAATCATGTCTGAGGCTTGGAGCGATCGTGGTTGTTGATATTTATGAATTTCGATCCAGATCCTATCATTTCAGATATCCGAGGGCTGCATTTTTCTTTGTTTTTAAAAAAAAATTCTTTTCTATTAGAGTAGAAACAAGCATTTTGTGCCGCGCGTTGCCGCGGTCATTGAAATGTTTTTGTGTATTTATATAATAAAAAATAATATTATATTAAAAATGTTATTAACATTTAAAAATTTTGAAAAAATGATATTAAGTTGAAAATTTTGGATAAAAAGAAAAAAAAATGAAGAGATAATTTTTGTATTTCTACTGATACGAATTAATGTAATTTTTGAATTTCTTAGAAAAGAGTTAAAAAAAAATATAAATTAGACAAAATAATTATCATTAAAAGAGACACACATGTTCAAATATAATATACATAGTTGTACGGCCTTATATTGAAATTAAATAACTACACCTATGACACGGTATTAAATTTAAAAAAAAAAAAAAAACTGAAATGTGGCATGTTCTCTATAATAATTAGGAAGACAAGATTCACCTAATATGCATAATTGTACTATCTAATTATAATATTAAAATTTTTGAAGAAACTTTATTTAACTTATATAGTAATATACCTTTATATATATATATATATATTATATATATATATATATGTATGTATGTATTTAATTTTAAAAAGAAAAAAATAATTCTCTACAATACATATTTCTCTTAATGTACTGTTAAAAAAATAAATTTAATATTATATATATATATATATATATATATATATATATATATATGTATGTATTTATATATATTATATATATATATATTAAAACTTCAACAAGAAAATGAAAATGAAAAAAAAAAGTCACATAGGAATACTTATACGGACACATATACGAACACATGGAACACAAACAAACACACACGAACTCATTCGAACAAATACGAACACATAAGAACACATAGAACACACGAACACCTACGGAGACACAAGAACACACACGAACATATATAAACACACACGAACACACGCGAACGCATACGAACACATGCGAACACACACGAACACTTACACGGACGCAAATTTACATAACTTTCATTTTGAAAACTTTTTAAGAAGATACTTTTAAATGAGAATTTAAGTGGTCTAAAATCTTTTTGAATTTAAAACAAAATAAAATTATTTTTCAGTGAGAAAAAAAGTATAAAATATATATTTAAAGATAATATTTTAAAAAAATTTTAACATAAAAATCTTAGAATAGGATCAGATCTAGAACTTTTATTTGGAAAAATTTATTCAAAAAATAATTATAAATAAGTATTTTCGAACTTCTGAAAATTTAACCATATCGAAAAGAAATAATATCGTATTTTGGTATACATAAAAACACAAAACAAATATCTAAATATACTTTTTGTTAAAAAGTTTCAGAATGAAAATTATAAATTTTGATGAGATCGTATTGAAAATTTTTCGAAAAAATATTTCTAAATGAGTATTTTAGAGATCCTAAATTTTAACGGATTTAAAAATATTAAAAAATACTTACCGTCCGTACATTATGCGCAGGGGCTGTGAAGAATAACACTTTTTGCGTTTAAAACCAAAGCTTTTTAAAAATTACGTTTTAACCTGTCAAAATTCGGACCTCCGAAACACCTACTTAAAGGCATCTTATCAAAAAACTTTTAACACGAAAGTTATAGACCTTATCGCGATCTACAATTTTGATGTTGAACATATTTTAAGAAGAGGCTTCTAAATAGATGTTTTGGCCGGTGAAATATCAAATTTTTAAAAAAATATGGGTTTTTTTGAAAAATTGGCAGTTACCGTTGATTCTGCAGTTGCTATTTTGTCCACTTCCTCTTCGTTATCGAAAAACTTTTAACACGAAAATTATAGACCTTATCGCGATCTACGATTTTGATATTGAACTTTTTTTGAGAAAAGGCTTCTGAATAGATATTTTGGCCGGTGAAATATCAAATTTTTAAAAAAATCTTGTTTTTTTTGAAAAATTGGCAGTTACTGTTGATTCTACAGTTGCTATTTTGTCCACTTCCTCTTCGTTTTAGTATAATGTAATACTCGAGAAACTTATAGCAAATAAACCATCTCCACGACTCCACCAACGATATTTCGAAGCACGTCGTTGCCACTGTTCAAAACTCGTCTTTGAGCACAAACGAGGTTATCACCACGATTTCAACGATTGCTGCAATATCGTCCAAACGAACATATGAATTGTAATTAAAATCACCACAGTACTTGACCATGATCAAAAGTAAAATTCTAAACCTGCGCTGCATACGGGCATGCGGTTGAGTACATATCAGACAAACACTTGTCACAACCTTCACAATTTTTCTAAAATCTAAGAAAATTTCAAATCCCACATTGTAATGATCCAAATTCAAAATTGTAAGTGATATTTTCATCAAAAAAAAATTGTAAGTGATAATTTATGAATAATCCACCCTCCAGTTAAACGATTAGCCAGGTGCTAAATAAAGAAAATCATAATATATTGCCTATATAGAATACAAGGCCAACACAACTATATCACTGCTTCTTCTTTTTTTTTTAAAAAAAGGATTAAACTAATCTGTTCAAGAGCAATAACTAACAAAACGCAATGACAAAAGGTAGAAACCTAAGCATATTGTGAAATCTTCGATATATACGTACAAAAATCGAATATGAATTAAACCTCGAAAAGTCCTGCAGCAATCCATTTTTTCAAGAGTGATGGATCTAGATCTTCATCGTCATAACTTTTCTTGTTAGGTAAATATATCTTCAGCAATGTAAAAACTCGGCGTAATTGCAGTGAGAACAGAAGCATCGTCGACTTCATACCAAGATCGTTAGGATTCAAGTTGTGTGATATTTTTATCCATATAAGGTTTGTACCCTTGAGCGTAAGCGATCGTACAAACTCAAGCACGTAAACATTACAGGTGAATCCCTTAATTTGGACGTGATTTATGCTGCGGTCGAGGCATTATCAGCCAAGCGCTTCAACTATTGTGATTATAATATGTTAGGACAATTTAAGATTATATTTAAATTAATCTAAGTCGTCTCTATTCACGCTAAGACTATAATTAAATTAATCTTAGCTTCTGAATAAACGGAGATAAAGGGATTCACCAGTGATGTTCACTAACTTGACTTTGTAAGATCGGTTATGCTCAATCGTTCAAACCTTAGAAGGATAAAAATATCACACAACTTAATGTTAACGATGTCGGTATGAAGTCGACGATGCTTCTGTTCTTACTGCCATTACGCTGAGCTTCTACATTGCAGAAAATATATTTACCCAACATGAAAAGTTATGATGATGAAGATCTAGATCTGTCGCTCTTGAAAAAATGGATTGCTGCAGGGCTCGTCGAGGTTTAATTCATGTATTTGGTTTTCGTATGTATATATCGAAGAAATGGAAGTTTGTAAAAGAGTACTTGAAATACATAATTGGCATAAGGATGTTTCTAATCATTTAATTTGGCAAAAACATTTCCTGAATTTTATAACAACAAAATTATCCTCAAGAATTACATACAAATAAATACATGAATTAAACCTCGAAGAATCATGTAGTAATCCTTTTATTCAAGAGCGACCGGTCGAGATCTTCATCGTCACAATTTTTATCTTAGGTAAATCTATTTTCAGCATTGCAAAAGCTCGAGGTGATGGCAGTGATAACAAAAGTCTAGCCGCATTTAGGCTAGGTTTGTTAGCTCTTAGATTGTGAACGACAATGCTTCTATTGTCATTGTCATTATTCCGAGCTTCTGCAATGCTGAAAATAGATTTGCCTAAAACGAAAAAAGTAACGATGAAGATCTAATCCGTCGCTTTTGAAAAAAAAAGGATTGCTGCAGGACTCGTGGAGGTTTAATTCATGTATTCGATTTTCGTTTTTTATCTAGTCTAAGTCTGAGCCCTTTACTGCTCGCCCTTCCTTACACTCGTCCCATCATGTGAGACAGTAGATACTTAATTAGTGATACCAAGGTGTCGGCGATGCCACGATGGTACATCAAACTCGGGCTTTATACATGCATTGCACATTCAGTTGAACTATCCCGGCGTGCTACGTCACCACTATTTATAAGTATACACTGTGTTTGGATTTTAAGGGAAATGAGTGCAAATGGAATGAAATTTGAAGGAAAAAAGTGGAAAGTGAAATATTTTATTTAATTTTTTATCGTATTGAATGGAAGGGAACAAAAAAAGAATTTTTTTTCGACTATCCCATTTCGGCTCACTTAATATTTTTCTTTCCTAACCAAACAGGAAAAGGGAAAAAAAAACATTTCTTTTAATTTCCTTATCTTCATCTTGCTCCAAAAAGATAGTAATTATCTAAAAACATTTACTATATTAAATGTTTCTAAAGCATTTACTATATTAAAAACTAAATTTAGATATAATTTAGTATTAATATCTAAAATTCCAATTCAAATTAATTGAGTGTTTCAATTAGCAGATTTTAAACTTAATTAAACTGTTAAAAATTCCAACATTTAAATCGCAAATATATCCATTTTTTTGTTATGTAAAATGATAAAACTATCATTATTTTTTTTCTTGAAAGATGATGACATTTGAATTTATGAGAGCATTTTCGTATTTCACACAGTTAATAGGGACATAATATGTCATTTTGAATTAGGGTCCACATTTTTGTAATTTTAAATGTTAAATTTTCAAAATTTAAAATGCGAACATATCAAATTTTCCTTATCAGAATAGCGTTTAAAAGATGATGTGCTAGATCAGAACTCCAAATATAAAAAGAGGACAAAAAATGACCACATTTTGTGGCACGTTGCGATGTTGAGGCCTGTCTTGCATTGACACAGATCACATATCTAATATCCCTGATACATTGACAGAAATAAAATAAAATAAATAATGATAATAATAATAAGATATTTTAGTTTAAGATATCATAAATGAACTTTCTTTTTAAAAACGTTAATAATGAGATAAATATTTTTTGTAATATAATTAAATGAATATTTAACAAATCAATTAGAATAAATTAACTAGCCCTTCATTCAGAAATCAGTCCAGCCAGCCCCTTCATGCTCTCTCTCTCTCTCTCTCTCTCTCTCTCTCTCTCTATCTTGCTTCTGTGAATGTGCCTGTGGTTGCTCTCTTGTATGGATGAAACCTTAGAAACAACCACTGAATATACACAACTAAACCAGCCTTCCCATACAAGAGTAAGCTTTGATTTAGGGCATCATCCCTTACAGATACAAGCTCCAGTTTAACTTGCAAAGGTTAAGATTCATAAGTGGTACAATTTCTTTTTCAGGAGGTGGACTTATATCTTGCATTGCTTTTTTTTTTGGGATCTATTTAACAATTATGACGAATGGGATTATCTACAAAAGAAAGAATGCGCATTCACAAGAAATAACATTATAAGTCAATTTAAAAATACAAAATTTTGAAAATGAATAGCAAATATCATTTTCAGAAGTTCTGAAGTAGTAATATAAATAACTGTCCATTAACAAAGTTCACTGGAGTGAAACTTCACCACTCAAATCACTTCTTTTTCTAATAACCATTTCAACAAACACTTTGTAGGCATATAATACCAACATATCACAACTTAAAGCACATACACAAACAAAAGTAAAACTTTAAGATCACTAACGACCACCATGAGGAATTTCTTTTTATTAGAAACTTTTAACCATAGATCATATTCTAATTGCATGAAAATAACAAACTCCAGATAAGTGAGTTTCCAAAATTCCAACAAATAGCCATATATTCAAAACTTAAACACCTAATTAAACCTCAATTAATAGGAAACTTACACACCTAATTAAACCTTGACCACATCGTCGAGGCTGACATTCCGTTGTGCTTGATGTTCTTCGTATTCTTACGTCCCTTTAGGCCTCCTTTAGGGCATTGATCACGAAAGCCGCCGTCGACGGAACCATGGAGACCTTTAGGGCCCTTCCGGTCCTTCGCCGTCTCCTTCACGGTGTGCTTGCCGATCTTCTTGGGGGAAAGCCCGAGAGGACCGATCTTAGATGCTATGATACGAGCGGCAACCTTGCCGCCGGTGACGCGGACATAGACTTAGGCAACCTGAGACGGATCGAACTTCGCCGTCATTATGGCGTCCGAGGGAGAAGGGAGCAGCGCGTAGGCAGACCGTCGCTTCAAATTTGAAGAAGTTATGGTTAGAATAATTTCCTACGGATACAATGCTATATAGGTTTAGGAGAGATTCTTAGGTGTAATGGTTACACCACATCACTCCTTATAATGATCTCAAAAATTTATTTAAAAATATATTTTAAAATAAAATTTTAACATCAAAATTATAGATTTTGATGAGATTTACAATTTTTATTTTTAAAATTTTAGAAAAAATATTTTTAAAAATATATTTTGAATTTCAAAATTTAACATATTTAAAGCGGATTTAAAACTGCTTTAAAATTCGTTAAACTTTGAAGTCCTAAAATAACTATTTGGAAGCATTTTTTTTAAAGTTTTGAATATAAAAATTATAGATTTTATCAAAATATATAAGTTTTATTTAAAAAATATTATCAAAAAATAATCGTAAAATTTATTTTTTTATTATATAAATATGAGGGGATATATGTTGACGTGACGTAAATGTTTCATGTAGAATTTTGCTAATTTTACATATCAATTTTTTTAAACAATAATTTAATATAATTGAGGCGGAGTTCTAAATGGACCCCACGCGTGGCCCTGGCACCTCAGTCTCCCGCTGCAGCACGAGAAGATAATACTAACCACACTGTATAACACATCAAGATTTTATCTTATACGATATCTGATATGGATATATCGTGAACATAGCCAACACATCACATGCTAAAAAATGTCCGAAAATTAAAAATAAAAAGACTTATGACACGCTAGACAAAATTGTCTGACAAACGTGTCCGAAAATATATTTTTATTAACGTTTTTAATAAAAATTTATTTTTATTAAAAAAAATTACTATGTAATACTAACAACATAGTAATAAATAATATAATATAGTTATGTACTCAAATATTATTTTTTTTTACTGATAAAATTAGACTCTTACTGTTTAAATTTGTCTAAAAGATATGCAATATTATATTATGTATGATTTTTAATTATTTATATTTTTTTATTGCCGTATTCGAGCTATATCCGTGTCTTTTTTTTTTTTAAAAAAAAGGTTACCATATTTTGTGTCCGTGGCATAACGTATCTCTGTATCCGTGTCCGTGCGCGTCCATCTGCGTACTACACTCCAAGAACGAAGCACCATAAACTCTTTATCCAACGGCCTAGGTTTCATCACAGGCGTGTATCCCGCACGGACTTTTCGCCTAGCACACAGGTAAACGCCACAAAGCTAGCTCTCTAAAGAAGGGAACAACAGTTCTTTTTAACCCATACGTGCGTAATGGTAATTCTAAACGCACGAGCTTATAGAATCAGCATTGTTGTTTTGTTCTTTTAAACAAAAAATTATTCATTTTTTAATAATGTTAATGTTATTCATTTCTTTTAAGTTTTTTAAAATGTTATCTAATTAACTATTTCTTTTTGTAGGAAAAAGGAGGCTAGGATCTGTTCATAGTACCGGCAGCAAGCACTCTAAACTGTAGTTTAAAATAACCACAAAAAACAGAGGAAAAAGAAAACATCTCGACCCTATAACCCGAAAAAACAAACCGAACGCGTGTCTTTCATGCCTCGGGATCGGTTAGGCGCGAAAAACACGCATTCGGGATGAATTCGGGTTATAAGGTTGGGATGTATAGCATTGCCCAAAACATAAGGCAGAGAAAGAAACCTCACTAAACCAATGAGAACAAGGAAATGATCAAAAACAAGTCTAAGATACGAACGGACGAGATCGTTGCTGTCTTGGCGGCTTGGAGTGATCGCGGCCGTTGATAGTTAAGAATTTGGATTCAGAGACTATCATTTCAGATCTGCGAGGCCTCCGTTCTCTCCTAATATATAAAAATAAATACCAAATAGTCCATTAAAAATTATTTAAGATTACACATAACGCAACGGATTTTAAAAACATAGATGTTATTTTGAAAAGTTATTATACTTTATTAATTTAATTCTAGGTAGTTCATATTTTTAAACTCAATTATATAAATACCATATTTTTTTTTACAAGATAAAAAATAAATGGCAAATGACACATCGAAGGTCATTTAAGATGTCAGATGGTGTAATAACTTTGATTATCTATTTGTATATATTTATATATTTTCTTAAATGTGGAATATTAATATATATATTGATATTAACCTTTAAATTCATTAAAATTATTATAATATATATTTTATATAAATAGTTCATTTTTAAAATAATTACTTTTTATAAAATATATATAACTTTTTATTAATACATTGAGTGCATTTAATATATAGTGAATGCATTGAATGATAAGTTGCATTAATAGCATGATTAATTAAACTTGTCACATGTGAAATGGTGAGATAATAGATATATCATGTGACATATTATAAGTTATTGGAAGTGCCACATGACGCTTAACTATTAATACATATCACATTATCTTTATCATTTAAGTCTAAAAATATTAATATCTATTATAAAAATAGATGCATGAAATATAAGAAATTGTTATTTAGATATTGTGACTACTAAAGCATATTATTTGGTATATTTGTTGATAATATTTTTAAAAAGTTTTGAATTAGAAAATTATAGATCAAAGTAGAATATAAATTATGTTAGTTTATTATTTGATGTAAAAATCAAATTAGAAACTAAATAGTTTTATCATACAAATTAAAATGAAGAAATAAATTTTTTTAATAAATGTTTCTGTTCGGCAACGTTAGGTTGCCCGTTAAAGAGGCGATGTCATGATTACCTAGTTGCCACCGCAATGCCACTCTAAAACAGATTACCTGTTAGATTGACGATCCAATTTTAATTTTGTAAACATCTAAAAATTGATTTCAGAATACAGAGTACCTGAATTAAATCTCAAAGAGTTCTGCAGCAATCCATTTATTCAAGAGCGACTGTTCTAGATCTCCATCGTCACAATTTTTTATCTTAGGTAAACCTCTCTTCACATTGCAGAAATTCAAAGTGATCATAGTGAGTATAGCCGCATCTAGACCGGGATCGTTAGCTCTTAGTTTTTGTGATATTTTGATCCTTCTGAGGTTTGAACCCTTGAGCAAAAACAATCGGATGAAGTCGAGATTAAGGGCTTCACTGGCAATGTTCATGAACTTGACTTCGTAAGATTGCTTATACTCAAAGGTTCAAACCTTAGAAGGATAAAAATATCACACAAACTAATTGCTAAAGATCCCGGTCTAGAGGCGACTGCTTCTGTTGTCACTGTTATTATCTCGAACTTGTGCAATGTTGAATATAGATTTGCCTAAGATGAAAAAATTAACGATGAAGATCTAGATCCGTCGCTCTGGAAGAAATGGATTGCTGCAGGACTCATTGAGATCTAATTTATGTATTCGGTTTTCAATATCTTCGATATATACGTATGAAAATCAAATATATGAATTAAACCTCGAAGAGTCCAGCAATCCATTTCTTCAAGCGCGACGGATCTAGATCTTCATCTTCATAACTTTTTCTGTTAGGTAAATATATCTTCAGCAGTGTAGAAGCTCAGCATAATGGCAGTGAGAACAGAAGCATCGTCGACTTCATACCGAGACCATTAGCATTCAAGTTGTGTGATATTTTTATCCTTAGGTTTGAACCCTTGAGTGTAAGCGATCGTACAAATTCAAGCTCGTAAACATTACAAGTGAATCCCTTAATTTGGACGCGATTTATGCTGCGGTCGAGGCATTTAATCTGCCAAGCGCTTCAAGTACTGTGATTTATAATCTGTAAGGACATTTTAAGTTTTTATTTAAATTAATCTACGTCGTCTCTATTCACGCTAAGACTATGATTAAATTAATCTTAACTTCTGAATAAATGGAGATAAAGGGATTCACCGATGATGTTCAAGAACTTGACTTCGTAAGATCGCTTATGCTCAATAGTTCAAATCTTAGAAGGATAAAACTATCACACAACTTAAATGTTGATGGTCTCGGTATGAAGTCGACGATGCTTTTGTTCTCACTGCCATTCTGCCGAGCTTCTATATTGCTAAAGATATATTTACCTAACATGAAAAGTTATGATAATTAAGATCTAGATCCGTCGCTCTTGAAGAAAAGGGATTGCTGCAGGACTCGTCGAGGTTTAATTCATGTATTTTCGCTTTTTATTTAGTTTAAGCCTGGGCCCTTTATTGCTCATCATTCCTTCCACTCGTCCCATCATGTGAGACCAAGGTGTCGGCGATGCCACCATGGTACATCAAACTCGGGCTTCATACATGTATTGCATATTCAGTTGATCTATCCCGGCATGCTGCGTCACCACTATTTATAAGTATACACTTTCTTTGGATATTTAAGGGAAATGAGTGAAAATGGAATTAAATTTGAAGGAAAAAAGTGGAAAGTGAATATTTTTTTAATTTTTTAACGTATTGAAGGGAAGGGAACAAAAAATGAATTTTTTTCATCTTTTCTTTCCGATTTTGCGAGAACATTTTGTGTGGGCCTCACGAAAATAATACCCTTATGATTTCACTCACTTAATTTTTCTCTAACAAAACAGGAAGAGGAAAAAAAAAATTCTTTTAATTTCCTTCCCTTCATCTTGTTCCAACAGAGAGTAATTATCTAAAAAGTCCAATTTTGATTGGACCTTCCAAATATTACTTTCAAATTATAAAGCATTTATAGTATATTAAAAACTAAATTTAGATATAATTTAGCATTAATATCTAAACTTCTAATTCAAATTAAAATTGAGTATTTCAATTAGTGGATTTTAAACTTTATCAAATGTTAAAATTCCAACATTTAAATTACAAATATATGGATTTTTTTTATTGTGTAAAATGATAAAACTGTTTATCTTTTTTTTTTTTTTTGAAAGATGATGACATTTAAATTGATGAGAGAATATTCGTCATTTCACACAGTCAATAGGAGAGGGTCTACCGTTGGTTAGCGAAGTTGGGTATTGAATGAGACCAAAGGCCTATCCCTCCTGAAGGATAGGTCAGGTAGTATGATATATGATAGAAATCGAACTCGAATGTCAAGACTAAAAAAGAATGGGAGCATAAAATAACCAGCCCTTCATTCAGAAATCAGTCCAGCCAGCCACTTCATGCGCTTTCCTCTCCCTCTCTCTCTCTCTCTCTCTCTCTCTCTCTCTCTCTTTTCTTTATTCTTGCTTCTGTGAATGTGTCTCTGAAGTCCTAAGTCCTAATGCAGAACAAGAAACAACAACCTCCTAAGTCCTAATGCAGAACAAGAAGAGGACCTCTTCTGCAAATGCGGACAGGAGAATGGCCTATGAAGTACAGACACGAACACATGTATGGAAACACAATACAACACGGATACAGGACACATACGTTGTACAGGACACATGCTTTAAGGTGTTCGTACTTCTTGGACAAAGGCTATCTCAAATTCTTCCACGTCAATTGACTATCTACTCAGATTTCCATCCTCAGTGGTCTCTGAATCCAGGCAGCTTCGGGTGGGAAATTATTTTCGTTAAATGATACAAAATAATTTTACAAATATATTTTTTAATTAAAATATAAAAAAAATCTAAGGATGTTTTAATTATTTTAATTGGCAAAAAAAATATTCCTACAATTTTAATATAACAAAATTATCCCTCACAGCTTTCAAAAAGCATGACATGATGGCTGCTGTGTTTTTTTTTTCTCTCTTTATATCTCTTCCCGAAATTCTCCTTCCTCAACTTCATATACTCTTTATTTTTCTTTTCTTTAAAATTATTTCATATTAGAGTATAATTATATTACTGAGAACTTATATTGACTTCGCAAATGCATATTACATGCTTGTAAAATGCACTTGAAATGAAACAAAAAAAGTGAATAAGAAGAGAGAAGAGTGAGAGACAGAGACAAGGAGTGGCTTGAATTGATTAACATAATCTTCTTTTTTTCTTGGGTGCATCATACTTTTTATATCTAGAGATAATAAGGTAAAACCTTTCCTTCAGGAAAAACCATAATATTTCATTACATAAGTTTTCTAATCTCAGATTCTGGACGTATATTGCATACGGACACGCGGTTGAGTACAAATACAAACCTGCCACAGCCGTTATAATAATTTTCTAAATTCGAGGAAAATTTCAAATCCCGCAATGTAACTAACGGACAAGACTCGAACTTGTGAGTGATATTTATGAATAACCCACCAGCCGGTTAAACTATAAGTTGGGAGCCAGATTAAGGAAATCATGAATACAACTGCAACACTGATTTTTTTTTTTTTTTTAAAATATAAAATGTAACACAACTGCAACACTGATATTTTTAAGATGGATTACACTAGTCTGCTCAAGAACAATAACTAAGAAAAAGCAACCACAAAGGTAGAAACATAAGCATATTGCAATATCTTCCATATATACATACGAAAACCGAATATGTGAATTAGATCTCAAAGATTCCTGCAGCAGTCCATTTCTTCAAGATCGACCGGTCCGGATCTTCATCGTCAGAACTTTTCATGTTGGGTATATATATTTTCAGCAATGTCAAAGCTCGGCGTAATGGCAGTGAAAGTAGAAGCACCGTCGACTTCAAACCGAGATCATCGGCATTTAAGTTATGTAATATTTTTATCCTTCCAAGGTTTGAAACCTTAAGGATAAGGGACCGAATGAAGTCTAGTTCGTAGACCTCACCAGTGAACCCTTGGATTTCGACGTAGTTCAGGCTGCTGTCGAGGCATTCCAAGTAATCCGCCAAGCGATTCCAATACTGCGACTCACTATATGGTAACGAGCCTGGCGACAAATCACTAATCCATCCTTGTTCATTCTAAAAGATATAGTATAAAAATGAAATAAATATTTTTATGAAAAAATATTTTAAATAGATGATGAGGCGGGAATGCATGTGAAAGTACTAGAATCAGCTCACCTTGATGATCAATTAAGATTTAAAATATTAATATAAATGATAATTAATGAGAAAATTCACCTTGATGATCAATTCCCTCAGCTCGACACACTGCCTCAGTATGCAACCTACGATGACGAACTGCCTGACGTCGTTCATGTTCATGTTGATCGATAAAGTTTGAAGCTTCATGAACATTTATTCATCAATCTTCAAATTTGTCAGTGAGCTGTTCTGCAATGCAAAATAAAATTACATATAATTAATAGTATCCCGAAAATTATCCCAATTTACATGAATATATATATTTGCTGCTCGAATAGAATTATCCAGAACAATCTAAAACAATAATTATACAAAAAAAGAACTATATATGGAAGAAAAATGTGAAATTATTTGGGGAAATTTAGGGCTTAATTTGATTTGTTTACAGCATAAACAGTCTAATTAGGATGAAGTATGATGCACTTCTATATACCTTATATACACCCCGAAAATTATCCCAATTTACATGAATATATATATATATATATATATATATATATATATATATATATATATATATTATATATATATATATATATATATTTGCTGCTCGAACAGAATTATATAGAAAAATTTAAAAAAAAAATTATCAAAAAAAAAAAAAAGAAATATATAGAAGAAAAATGTGAAATTATTTAGAGAAATTTAGGGCTTAATTTGATTTCTGTACAGTATAAACAGTCTAAGTAGAATGAAGAATAAACAGTCTAATTATATACCTTATATACACCCCATGTCCCGAGCAGCTCGACACTTTGACAGACGGCGGCGCTCCCTTTTTCTTCTTCATCTCCGATGAACCGGTCCCGGGGTCGGAGGACTGTTCCCTTTGTTTTTCAGAAGCAAACTCCTCGTCTTGTTGGGAAACGAAAGTGCTGAGAGCTCGAAGAACTGGAGCATCAAGCGCGACGCCGAGCTTGCACTCCACGTTCGCCATCGTCAAGCTTTCTAAGTTCCTCGCGCGTATAGTAATCGTGACGGCGGTTAGATCAGCCAACTCGAGATACGTTAAAGAATCAGCGCCCACGATTTGCAGCTGGTGCAGCACGCAAGATCTCAGCGACAGCTTCTGCAGACTAGGGCACTCTTTGATAATCTCGATCACCGTATCTTCGTTCAGACGAGCCCTTCTGAGACGCAGAGATCGAAGGGCTGAGCAACCAGCGAAGGGATTGATAGTCCAGCGCCAGAGAGAGATTCGACTGAGATCGAGCTCTGATAATGTGGGGATACCACCGAACGAGAGCTTCTCGTACATGATGCACGAAGAGGTGGCGTCCAGCCGGAGACGACGAACGCGCAGGCGCGATAGCTTCGAAACCCAGCCGGAAATATGAACGGCGTTTGCACGATTGTACACAATGCGGCAGCTATCGACGTCGTGGTTGGGATCGTGCGCGTCGAGGACTCCGTTGATGATTCCGTGCAGGCCAGGTAATTTAGACATGCTTGCGTCGAAATCGAGGCATACAGCTCGGGTAACGAGATAGCGCAGCCGGCGACACACTGCTCCGGTGGAAATGACGGCGGTAACGGGGAGGAGAGAGATGATCGAGATAACAACTTGATCGGGGAGCAAGCTGAACATATCAGGTAGCCCGCTGCTCTTCTCGACGTCGTTGGAGTCGTCCCTTCCGAGATCAGTATGATCGTCGATCGATTTTTCGGGTGATTGTGGAGGCATCATCATCGGAGGATCTCGCCGGCGATAGTTTTTCTCGGTTGGAGATGCAAATATCTTGTTGCTCTCTGTTGAACTTCGCAATATAAATAGAAATTAGGGTTGATGTTCGATCGCATAGGAATGTTAATGACTGATCGCGACCAGTGAATTATTTGCATTAAAGATTCTGTGATCAATTCATAATCGTTGTTAATAACAATTTATTTGAGAAATATCGTTCTTATTAACATATTTATTTGAAAGAATATCGTTGTTATTAATTTAATTAAATCGTTTTGTTAATATTGTTTTGTTTTTCTTTTTTCTTTTTGTGTTTTTTTTGTTTATGTGCTGTCAAAATCTAATGCAGTGACCAAAATGCACGTGAAGACTGAATTATTTCCTTTTATTGGGAGTGAACTTAATCGCTTGCAACGCCATCGTTTTCTATTTTATCTTCTTTTCTCTATCATTTAGTTTGAAATTTGAATAGCTAATAAATGTCTTATGTTTCCCCTCTAAACATTTAAGTTTGGACCTACTTATATATATCCGAAAAATCGAAGGGAATCTATCCGAAAAGTCCTAAGTTTTCATTTGTTTTAGGTCAGCTTCGAATTGTGTTGATATTCAGCCGTTTAGGTCAGTTCGGCTTGGTTCAGGTCAGCGTCGATTTTCTACCTATATATAAATATGCAAGTATGAATATAAATGCAGTTGTGTGTATATGTATAACTTATATATATATATATATATATATATATATATATATATATATATATATATATATATATATTATTTATTGATTTATTTATATGAATTCATGTAGGAACTTATTTTTCAGGTAACGAGATTAAATTTTTTCTGTAATATATACCAGGTTATTTCACTCGACATAGTTTTCTAACCACGATTCTTAAACTGTGGTCAATGAGTAAAATTCTGGACGTGTGTTGCTCCCTTACACCCTATTAAAGACACATGCATGCCTTGCAAGCTTCTAAATATTTTTCTGAAAAATCAAAAAAAAAAAAAATTATATCCCACATTATAGGTAGTAGAGTTGAACTCATGTGTGATAGTTCATACGCCACCTATCTACTAATTGAGCTACCCCTGGCCACCCCACCAATTAAATTATCCCGCCAGGGACAAGAGAGTGAGTTGGGAAGATGCCTCCCCACCCCAGTGCCGTTGTGTTACCAACTAGTCCTCAGGGCGAAATAAATTCAGCTTGCAATTATAGGGCAGGAGTGATATAAAATTTATGAAATTAGACAACGAATCCCTTAAAACAATGTCCGCTAAGGTAGTAGTATTTTAAATATAAACGCATTTGGTCAAATCGCGTGCTCCCTCAGACGTATATTGGCGGACATCACCCTTATTTAGTTTTGACCAAAAAACCACCTTTTACATGAAATGATAAAGAAAAATGGAGTAAGTTCGCTGGAAAAAATAAGAGAGAGAAACGTAGGGGGAGGAATAAAAAAGACAAGAGAGAAAAAAAAAAATTGGCTGGAAAAAAGGACGTGAACATTTTTGTCATTACGTCGTAAAAAGGTGTTTATGGTCAAAACTAAATATGGGGATATTATTCTCCAATAACTGTTTAAGGGGGCACGATTTAATAAAATGTCCAAATATACTTCTAAATACGTAATTAACCCTAGATAATAGACCGAGCTGAATTTGGTTTTCATGGAGTATCTAGTAAACAATATTTAACTCTAATAAACAAGTTCAGCCTGCTAAGTAAAAAAAAAAAAAAAAAAAAAGACACCGCAAAGCCAACGAAAAGAAATGCAATAAGATTTGATAATTACAATATATTTTCTCTATCGCTACTGAGGTTAACAACATATCAGTTTATAGGACTCTCTAAGAACACAACTGGATTTAGCACTAGTCGCTAGATTTGTAGTTTTCTCTAGGCGCTCTCGAGTGCATGAAGTTGGATTACGTCGACAATACCCTGGGTGGTTTTTTATAGGTGTTGCTCGGCATGCGCCTGAATCTTGATAGTTGTGAAAATTATAGATCTGGCGATGATCGCGGGTTGATTGGTAATTTTTATATCACGTAAGCTCCCACATTCGTTGGTGGAGGAAGTAACAACTGACTACTCCATGTTCACGCGACAATTACGCGGCCGACTTGGTCTTCCATTTACTCAGAATCTGTGAGTTTGGTCGATATATCGAAGCCTTGGTCTCTTTGGCATGATGTCGAACCTCGACATAGGTCCAACGAGCTTGTCATACTGCCGAGGCCTCAATCACACTTTGATATGATATCGGACTCGGCTGGTCGACATGAAATTCAAATGTTCTGCTAACACATGGCAGCACGAATCTGTGCTATATCACTCTCGTTTTAAAACCCGTTGTTTTGTTTATTTTAAAATTCATGATATTTGTTAAAAAAAAATTGAATATAAAAATTATACATTATAATAATTTTTTTTATATTTAAAATTTTTCAAAATATTTTGAACTACATATTTTGAGGCTTTAAAGTCTCAACAAATTTAAAGATTAATACGCTAAAACTTTAAAATCTCAGCATATCAATTCAAAAATATTTTTTTTTGAAAAAATATTTATATAATAGTGATAATATACTTATACCCCCCCCCCCAAAAAAAAAAAAAAAAAAAAACTTTCTTTAACAAGACAAAGTTGGTCAACCGCATTAACGTGTCGCACACGACTCTGCGGCCACTGATTGGTGCTCTCATCTTCTCCTCTTCTGCAGTAGCTCATACAGAGTCGCTGCCATGGCGTCCGACGAAGCTCATGAGCGCCTCCACATCGTGGCGGTGCCGTACCCCGGCCGCGGCCACATCAACCCCATGCTCATCTTCTGTCGCCACCTCGCCGCCCGCGGAGCCGCCGTCACCTTCGTCATCACAGAGGAGTGGCTTGATCTCCTAGGCGAGGCCACACTGCGGTCTCTGCCGCCGATTATCCGCCCGCGCACGATCCCGAACGTTATTCCGTCCGAGCACGGCCGTGCCGCCAACTTTGTGGGCTTTATCGAGGCCGTCGGCACCAAGATGGCGGCGCCGCTCGAGCAGCTGCTTGATGCGCTGGAGGAGAATGTCTCCGCCATCTTAGCTGATACTTATCTGCCTTGGGTGGACGACGTCGGCGAGCGACAGGGCGTGCCGGTGTGCTCGCTCTGCACCATGTGTCCCACGCTCTTCTCGGCCCTTTACCATTTTGAGAATATCTTCGCCGGCGTTGAAGATTGCCACTGCCTTCACATGCAAAGCGAAGGTAAGTCAACTTCGACTCCTACCATTAATCAAGATTATAGAAATTATAAATTCAATCTGAATCTGCGAATCGGAAAATTTACGAAACTTTTTATAAATTTACAAAACTTTTCTATTCAATTTTTTATGGATCCCCTAATGTTTGTGATATATTTAGAGATGACGCAGCGTCTACAGCAGTACTGTCCCGGCATGAAGCTCTCCGATTTCAGCTCCATTCTCTCCATGAAAAAGCCACTGAGGATGGCGCTCCCAGCCTTCTCTCCATCAAGGAGAGTTCGATGCCTCCTCTTCACCTGCTGCCATGAGCTCGAACCAGCCGCCATTGATTTGCTCAAGCAAGAGGTTCGTCTTCCCGTTTACCCCGTCGGCCCCTCCGTCCCTTTCGTGTTCCTTGAAGACACAGATGGCGGCGACAATGCTCATTACTTCCGCTGGCTGGATTCTCAGCTAGATAACTCGGTTTTGTATGTCTCCCTCGGCAGCTTCCTCTCCGTATCCGCCGCCGAGATGGAAGAGCTCGCCGCCGGACTCCGCGAAAAGCGAACGAGATTCTTGTGGGTCGCCCGCCGAGAATCGTCTCGAATTCAGGATATCGTCGGCGAGACGGGCATGGTTGTGCCATGGTGTGATCAGCTGAAGGTCCTTCGTCATCCGGCGATCGGAGGCTTTATGACGCACTGCGGATGGAATTCGACGCTCGAAGGCGCGTTCGCCGGAAAACCGATGCTTGCGCTACCGATCATGTTCGATCAGCCTCTGAGCAGCAGGCTTGTGACGGATGTCTGGAAAATTGGGCTGAATGTTAGAGAAGAAGCTGACGATGGAGGTTGTTTGACGAGAAAAGATGTTGTGAAAGTTAAGATTACACTGTGTTACACTTGCTTTATTCGGTTTATTGAATTTAAAATCAATTATGACAACAATGATAGATTTTATTCCTTTGTTAAGTATGTCTTAGTTGGACTCTAGCTTTCATTGCTATTAGGACTTGCATTGTAATTGTTATCTGATAATTGGTACAAGATATGGAGTTGATGGTGTTTGAATTAGATAGTTGTGGGTCTCTTGTAATTGAATGTTTTGGCATAATTAAGTATGATTGGCATCAAGATTTAAGGTGTCGTCTCTTATTGTGTTTCGGTAAATTTCAAACTCGAGATGTGCCAAGCGTGCCGTATCGACTGTGCTGATATATATTTAATTTTATTATTCAAAATAAAAAATATAATTCAAAAATATAATTTTTTGATATTTGTCATGCCGATAACTATCGGAGCCGTTCCGCGCAGGATGTGCGGACTGGTATCTAAAACCATGATTAGAATATATAAGCAAGATGCTCGCAGTTTTTTGTTAGAAGTAAATGCAATATATATAAATTTTTCTTGAAACATGTTAATAAAGTTTTTGCTTTTTCTTTAAACTTTTCTAAAAAGTTACTGTTGGAAACTCAAAAGTGCTCATGTTGGTTTAGTGTTACCAGTACTTATATCGTACTATGCGGACTGAAAATTCTAATGATTTATTTTAGTGTTTCTGAGATCTAAAAAGTGTTCAGAATGAGCTAAAAGTGTTCTTATTTTTTGAGGTTTGGTGTTTTTTTTTTATTTTTTTTAAATTTGTAACAAAAATTTTTGCAAAGCAAGATCTTTTTGAACAAACCCTTTTTCTTTTTGTGGAGAAAGTTCTTATATGCTTCTTGTTAAATACTTAGACCAATAATTTAGCTCGCCAATGAGTTTATTCTTCAAATTGCATTTTTCCTTATGCTTGGACCTGATCTATTTTCTACTTAGTAATATGATACTTTATTGTTCCAAATTAGAGTAATTCTAGAGGATTTTTTTTTTTCAATAATATTAATTTAATAAATAATTACTTTTTTAATACCGAATATCGGATAATTACAAAAGTAATATCGGCTCGCCTGTCTAACAGGCGAGCAAAGCCAGCGTGGCGCTACCCGCCTTGCTGGCGTGCCACGCTGGCGGAAACGACCTATTAAACAGGCGAGCGGTAACTCGCTTATTTAATATGCAAGCAAACGATTGCATGTTTAAAAGGCGAGCGAGCGCTCGCCTCAATAATAGGCGAGCGGGCGCTCGCCTCTGTACTAGGCGAGCGGGCGCTCGTCTCTGTTAGGCGAGCGACCGAAGCGATCGCTCGCCTCTGTAATAGGCGAGCGACCGCTCGCATCTGTAATAGGCGAGCGATCGCTCGCCTGTTTAACAGGCTCGCCGTAGCTACCTTCCAGGACATTTTTGCAGTAGGTGGATAGCGTTTTTTGGATCAAACCGATCACATAAACAGTCAAAAAATATATAAAAATACTGCTTAAAAAAATACTATTTAATTAAGTATTATACAAAAATTGTAAAGTAATAAACTCAAAAATTACAAAAAACTATTCAAGTCTTGTACACTTGTTGTTTAGGCTTCCTTGGCCGTTTTGACTCCCTCCTTCTAAATATTGATGCCATAAGACCACGACGGTGGCCTTCCTCTTGCTGCGCTGGCGCTTCAGGAGCCTCTGTCGTTTGGTGATGGGATGGCTCCTGCGTAACGTGACCAGGATCAATAGTAGAAGGTGCTTGATGTTGAGATGATCCTTGGCCAACATCTCCGCATAATGGAGTAGAATAATCCTGCTCGTATGTGTCATAATCTCCATAATATACAGATGGACGAGCTTCCTCGAATTGCGAGGAGGATCCTTGGCCATAAGGGACGAACTGGTAAATAAACGACCTTGATCGTACTGTGAGGACCCATGGCCATAATCTCCATAATATGGAGGTGGATGATCCTGCTCGGGATGCACCCCGCCCTCTTGTTGTGCACCACCAACATCTTCATGCATTATTTCTGGCTCGGCCTGGTGTACTGCAGGAGGAGGAGGAACCATGGGAAGTATACCTTGACGCGCTCCAAGTGCGTAGTTTTCGTAGTTTCGGATGATAGAGTCGCAGTAACTCTGAATGTATGCGCCGTGAGAATAATTTGGGAAACTATGTTGTCCGACAATATCGAGATGTGTCCAAGGCTATCTCTCTGTTAGTTCACAAAGAAAAACATATAAGCTTATAAAGTAATATTGATGTATTTCGTGGTCAAAAATAAATAAATAAATAAATACATACCATGTACCCGTTCATTAGTCCACACGGGTCATGAACCTCCTGCTAATCTGTCTGAACCAATTCATATAGTTTTGAATGTTTTCCCCTCCTCCTGCTGCAATCTGGTTCTCCCTGTCATTCCAGATCTCAACATAATGTCCATATTTGACATTACAATTTGTCGTTGTAGTAAGTTTGTCTTCGTGCAAATTGGGGTTTGTAAATATGGGCTCTAGAATATTCTGCACTAGGCCGAACTGACGCAGTATTCGGTCCGGCGCGTGCCACTCAATCACACAAAAAAATACGAGGGGAACTTTAGCTCGCCAAATATGTCGACCATCAGTGCAACAACGAGGAAGGCTGGCCAACATCTCCTCCGTATACGGACTCCATATCATCTGTGATATAAATTATAGTATAAATTTACTATACTTCAATTAAAACAAAAAACAAAATTTTGAACTTTAGTAGTTACAACTTACGTGTTCGTCCGTCATGGAGTCGAGTTGAAACCGAAATATCTTTAAAGAATGTGCGCTGCTTGCAGATCGCTTTAGCCTACCCTGGGACCATCTGTATTTTTATATAGTGTGTGAAATTAAGTATTCAACAGCAGAATATAAAATTAAAATTATGGTTAGCAGAAAATATTACCGGTATGCCAGAGGTAGAAGCTGCCACTCAGGATGCGTAGGAACGCTCCTGATCGCTGGTGCGACAAGAGAAAGATGCTCGTACGCCCAGTACTGCAACAAGATTGTACAACCGCCAATCTGAGTCGCTGTTTTTCTGCTGGCTCTGCATAACTGACGGTACAACCATGCAAGTGCAGCGCTCCCCCAACTATAATTCTTGATGGCGTCTATGTTCTCCAGCAATGGCAATATATGAACATACGCAAAAGATCCGGATGTATCAGAGAACAGAGTTCCACTAAGTAACATAAAAATATATGCCCTGCGTACTGCTCCACAATATGGTCTTCCGCTACTTGGGGCAGAACACCGAACTCTTCCAGGAGCAGCTGTATACGATCCGACCTCCTCGTATCTTTCCATTTGGAGGTCTCTTGCCAAGCAACATTTCGAATAAATCCTCCCACTGCACTCCAGCCGTGGCGCACGTGACAGCATGTCCGTCAACAGGTAATCCAAGCAGCACCTCTACATCCTGTAGCGTGATCGCGCACTCCCTACAGGAAGATGAAATGTATGCGTTTCTTGGCGCCATCGCTCTACTAACGCCGTAACTAACGCCTGATCCAACTGCATAAATCCAAGGCATCTAAACGAGTATAAGCCTGCCCGTCGCAGGTAAGGGACAATACGCTGATCGAGGTGAACATGATCGTGCAGCAGCGTATCAATTCGACGGCATTTGATAACGTCGATATTTCCTGACAATGCGATCTCCGATCTATGAACCTGCTGTAGATACAGCACTGCAGGATCAACCGGTCCAGGAATAGGGTCCATCTCCTCTCCTGTAAATGACATTAAAGGTATACGTTAGAAAAAATTAAGTAAACGTATAACATAAAATAAGCACGTGCATGTTCTTTGAGTTAATATAAAAATTTTGTTAGCACAATTAAGTAAATATAAACAATGATATATGAAATAACATCTATAAAATATGTCAGAAAAGCATAAATGACTATAATGATATATGAAATCACCAAAAATTTCGGCAGAACCTCCCCTGTATTCTCTAGAGTGTACACCTACGTTACAATTCTAAATGACAACACAACCATATAATCACAAAATAACATATATAAAGGGCCACACGCCCACACAATTACAAGAGAACATATATAAAGGGCCACACGCCCACACAATTATAAGAGAACATATATAAAGGGCAACACGCCCACACAATCGCAAAACAACATATATAAAGGGTCACACGCCCACACAATCGCAAAACAACATATATAAAGGACAACATGCCCGCACAATTGTAAATTAACATATATAAAGGGCCACACGCCCACACAATCACAAAATAACATATATAAAGGGCCACACGCCCACACAATCGCAAAACAACATATATAAAGGACAACACGCCCGCACAATTGTAAATTAACATATATAAAGGGCCACACGCCCACACAATCGCAAAATAACATATATAAAAAGCCACACACCCGCACAAGTATATTACAACATATCTAAATATACAAGTAGATAAAATAGAAGGTCGAACAATATGGTGCGTGAGTCATTGATTATGTCTCGATGGACATTGTTTTGATTTATGTCCATATTGTTGACAGTGTTACACCAAGCATCTGGAGTTTCAACCCAATCCATTTCATTTCGTAAACGTTGTGTGACAGGTCTTCCAGTTTTTCTTCTCCTTTCACGATCAGGTATGTACGTTACACCACCATCCGCAGGCCAGTAATACTCATTAGGAATAGGATTAAATTTTGGGGCGTAAGTACTTTTATAAAACGTCACAGAGTGGTATGGATCAACATAATCATGTATGCGATTTCTTGCTTTCTTAATCGCGGGCGATTGCATGCGAGCAGGGAAGGTGGAACAACTGCCACTTTTGGCACGTGCATGTCCTTTGAGTTAATACAACAGTCTGCAATCACACAAATTATTATTGAAAATTGTAAAAGTAAATTGAGATAATTGTTAAACTATCTATTAAGTATAATACCTGTATGTTGCCACCCTTGCTACCAGTACGAAAAGTACGACGTCCAGTCGTGATCTCGTACTTCCCTGACTCACGATCAAACAAAAGTGACACTATGTGCACCACTACGCCTTCATGAGCGGTTAATCGCGTAGCTATTGCAGGGGTAAATTCACTCCACCCCATTGCTCTGGCTCCTCACGTCGTCGGCAAAATATGAAACTATATTTTATACCAGACACTTTTAGCCAATCCGGCTACAGGATAAGATCGAACTCCTTTCAGCACACCATTGAAACCTCTGATAAATTCGTTGTCATCTGTCCAATCGAGCTCCTCCATCAAAACGCTACTGTCCAATTGATTTGCACGAATTTTTTGCAACCATGCATAAGCATCAGCATTCGCTGCATTTATTTTGTCCATCCAGCGGTTATACTTCCACACCTGTCTCTGTGTGCCCGCATTCCACACCATGCGCTTAAGAGCGACGTTTTTGAATTCCGTGTTAAAATTTGAACATATATGGCGCAAACAAAATCGATGTCTCCAATTATAACAGTATTACCGTTGATTTTTCACTGCGCTCAAGATACCTTTATGGCGATCAGAAATCAGTGTAATTCGGCCACTCCTATCTTTGACCAAAGTGGAAATGCAACTAAGAAACCAACCCCACGTATCTGAGCTTTCCCTATCTACTATCGCAAAAGCCACAGGAAACACACGACTATTTCCATCTAAGACAGTTGCAATGAGCAGATATTCCTTACATTTGCCGTACAAAAATGTGGCTCCCTCACCAAATCTATAATTTTATCTGGAATAAAGTTACTATCCATATTTACGTGATCAGGAGCCTGCTCAGCTGCTTCGTTAAAACACTCATGGGGTCCAAGATATTTAACAACCTGCCACATTCCTTCTTCTTCTTTCAATCTTGCCCTTAGGTGCCAAATACAATTTTCACTACCCTTCTTGCATTTTGCCACCCAAACTTCCGGATTGGATAAGATAACTTTGTACTGATGTTGTGCTTCAACATGGTATGCCTTCACTGCATGAATTAGCGATTTTTTGTCTTTAAAGTACATTCCTTTACGGAACTCTTGTTTTGCATCCCATGCAGCTTCTGTTTCGTGCATCCACGCAGTCACAGGAGCATTTTGCTCGATTGCTGCCCAATCGATATAAGTATAAGATGAAGGCGGTTCATAAGTTGGTAGTGAAGGTGTTGGCCCTAATGTGATTTTGATGATAACAAAACAATTAGCAAAAGTATATTAATAAGTTTGTTCAAGATTTAATGATTTAGGTGTCTAGCTCAACATACCGAAAAGGACCGAAATGAGAAAATCATATCTACGAGCTTCACCACTCAAAGGAACAAACTTGGAAGAGCTTAACAAGCCTAGAGAAGATGGATAAAGTGTTGCAAACGCATCGTGGCACGAAGAACTCAATAAAGGACTTTTACGAAGACGTAGCCGAACCGAAGCTTTAGAAAATCAATGTATTTATATTTTTATGAGTGTATTTTGTATTCTCTAGTGCTAGATATATAGATTTAGAGTTAAGCTCAAAGTTTGGTGCGATTTAGAGACCGAAATCAAAAGTTACATAATCTCTAAATCAATAGAAAACCGAGAGAATTTCCGGTCGACCGCAGAATTTTCCGGTCGACCAGTCATTCTGACGGCTTTTCTGAAACACATAAACTGATATTTTCGGTCGACCGAAATATTGATCCGGTCGACCGGAAATTCACAGAAATAGCCGTTTATAGCCGTTGGAAGCGAAAATTATAAATAGGGGATGAATTGTTTCGGCCAAACCCAATCCTTGCATTTGCCAAAATATTTCCCTGCCCCTAGAGAGGTTCCAACACCCCCTTGGAATATAGATTTGAGCTTAAACTTGTGAATCCTATATTTGAGCCCTAGATCTCTTGCCCTCTAAAGAGAGATATATTGTGAGATTTGTATTTGGGGTTTTTGGTTTTTATTTGTGTGATCTTGTACCAAGTGGGTTGCTAGCTAACCAAGTGAAAAGCTAGAGAAGTGGGTTGCTAGCTAACCAAGTGAAAAGCTAGAGAGTCGGGTTATCGCTTAACCGGCAAAAGCGAAGTGTACGGCTTGGTAGACGCCCGGAAGTCTACGACAACTAGTGGATTAGTTGAAGCCCTCGGGGATAGAGGCAAGAGAGTGGACGTAGGTCTTGGGACCGAACCACTATAAATCTCGGTTTGATCTTTCTCATCTTGCCTTTACTTTTATATTCACTAAAGTGCATGCTAAGGCTTAATTGATATATACACTTGCAAGCTTAGTGCTTGATTGTTGATTAGAGCTAAATATTGTTTAGATTGATAAATCATTTAATTAGCTCTAAATATTTTTAATTACCCAATTCACCCCCTCTTGGGACCCAACAATTGGTATCAGAGCTTGGGCTCTTGATTCGTAGACTTAACAGTCTAAGAGTTAAGATCCGAAGATTTAGATACATATTCATATATATATATATCTAATGGCTCGCATAGAGGGGAGTAGAGTAGTTGAAGGCCGGTCATTCACTCGGCCTCCATATCTTGATGGCAAAAGTTATGGGACTTGGAAAATAAAAATGAAAATATTCATCCAATCCCAAGACATCATGCTATGGAGGATAATAGCTAAAGGCTTCAATTACCCTACTAAGAGTGTAGATGGGATAAAGGTCCCTAAAGATGAAGAGGAATTAGACCTTAGCGAATCTAAAAATTTTGAGCTAAATGTTAAGGCAATGAATATGTTATATAGCGCTTTGAATGATGAGGAGTTTAACCGTGTGTCAATCTATGAAAGCGCAAAAGAGATATGGGACCGTTTAGAAGTAACATATGAAGGAACTCCGGAGCTCAAAGAATCAAGGATTAGCATTCTTATGGATAGCTTTGAGAAGTTCAAAATGCTCCAAGGTGAATCGATCGATGAAATGCACAAAAGGTTCTTGGAGATAATTCATCCATTGAAGAGCCTAGGCAAAACCTTCACATCTATGGAGCTTGTCAAGAAGTTTATGAAGTCGGTGATCCCTCCGTACACCTCAAAGATCGATGCTATTGAAGAGGGAAGAGACTTTGAGAAGCTCACTTTGGACATATTAGTGAGCAAATTAATGAAGAAGGAGATGGAGCTTAGAGATACCAATCCACTTCCAAAAGCCAAGAGTATAGCACTAAAGGCAAAACAAATATGCTCAACTAATGAAGAAGAAAGTGAAGAAGATATTGCCATGCTCTCCCGTAAGTTTAAGAAATTTCTAAAGGCGAAGAAGAAGAAGAAGTTTACTAGAAAGAGCACCTCAAGCGAAGAAGAAGATGACATCATATGCTACAAGTGCAAAAAACCGGGACACATTAAGCCGGATTGCCCGTTATACAAGAAAGGAAAGAAAAAGAAGAAGGCAATGGTGGCTACATGGAGTGATGAAGATGCATCATCAAGTTCCTCAAGTGAAGGTAAAAAGATAGATGCACACTTCGCTTTCATGGCTCTAGAAGATAGCGATGACGAGGTATCTTCTTCATCAGCTAGTTCTTCAAATGAATTATCTTATCAAGATTTACATAAAGCATTTGGAGAATTAGTAGAAAGCTATGATAAGTTAAGTGCACTCTATAAGAAGAATAAGAAGAGTATGTCCAAACTCTCTACTACCAATGAGGAGCTAAACGTAAGGGTAGAAGACTTACTCAAAGAAAAAGAGTGCATGACAAATGAATTAGAAGGCCTAAGGGCCAAACTTGAGGATGCAAACAAATTTGAAGTTGACTTATCTACTTTGCAACTCAAGTATGATCAATTAAGTAAAGCAAATGAGCTATTGCAAAGTGAGTGCTTAGCATTAAAGAAATACAATATTGATCTAAGCAAATCACTTTCCAAGGTGCCTTTGGAAAAGAAATATGTTAAGACTATGCCACCTATACAAAGAAATACTCAAAAGCATAGTGTTAAATATGTTCAAAAGAATAGTAAAGCTCATCGTCCTAAAAATCCTCAAATCATTTGCTATTATTGTGAGGGATTAGGACACATAGCTCATGGTTGCCCATATAGAAAACAAAATGTCAAAACTAGATGGGCACCAAAGTGCAAGAAGACTAACACCATTGGACCCAAGGCAACTTGGGTACCAAAAGCAAAGAATTGATCATTTGGTGTAGGTGCCTTGAAATGGAGCTTAAAGGTCAAATCTTACATATTCAAGGCCTATGTATGAGGTTTGAGTTATACAAATGTATATTTCTTGTTCTCACATGTTTATTACTATGTTGACGGCATATAAATTTACTTGAAATACCTTAAGTATGCTTAAATGTATAGGGTGAATACTTTATAGAGTTTACAATGTCAAGTATGCATATAAGTGCTTAACATGTAAATTCTTGAAAAATATGCATAAATTGTTCTTAAAAGGGGGAGACATGTGTATTTAGCCTATTTGGACATGCATGAATGCTTAAAGGGTGATTTTGATGAATAGACTAGAATATGACCCTATAGGTTCCTATTTTTCTAAATATCTTGACTTGCGTCAAATTCTTTGCAAATCATGCTATTTTTACCAAAAATAGGGGAGACACATGTCTTTTAGGTGTACAAATATGTTGGAAATGTTTTTACATTTTTCTGGAATTTATTTGTATTTTTGGACCTATTTATAAATTCATTTCTGAAAATTTTCTGGACTAATTTCGGTCGACCGAAAATAAGTCCGGTCGACCGAAAATTTCTGGAACTAACATTTCTGCTCTTATCTCAGATGGTTGTGTTTAAACTTGATTTTTATGTATTGCAACCATGTTTTAACTATAGAGCAACTAGCACATACTTATATATACTTATGATATGGTGCTTGAAGTTTAGAATATGAGTTCATGGATTAAATGGTTATCTAAAACATGTTTGAACTTTTAAAGAAAAACATGCATGACTTGAAGTAGGTTGCAATATCTATGTTAAATGCATATTTAAGGGGGAGACTATTTGTCAATCATGCTTTTATTTGGTATACCTTTTTGATATGACAAAAAGGGGGAGAATGAGCTTGATTTGTATACCTTATGTCTCTTATACACTTTTGCATTGTTTTGTAACTAATCAAGCTAGAGTTTTGTCATCATCAAAAAGGGGGAGAGTGTTGGCCCTAATGTGATTTTGATGATAACAAAACAATTAGCAAAAGTATATTAATAAGTTTGTTCAAGATTTAATGATTTAGGTGTCTAGCTCAACATACCGAAAAGGACCGAAATGAGAAAATCATATCTACGAGCTTCACCACTCAAAGGAACAAACTTGGAAGAGCTTAACAAGCCTAGAGAAGATGGATAAAGTGTTGCAAACGCATCGTGGCACGAAGAACTCAATAAAGGACTTTTACGAAGACGTAGCCGAACCGAAGCTTTAGAAAATCAATGTATTTATATTTTTATGAGTGTATTTTGTATTCTCTAGTGCTAGATATATAGATTTAGAGTTAAGCTCAAAGTTTGGTGCGATTTAGAGACCGAAATCAAAAGTTACATAATCTCTAAATCAATAGAAAACCGAGAGAATTTCCGGTCGACCGCAGAATTTTCCGGTCGACCAGTCATTCTGACGGCTTTTCTGAAACGCATAAACTGATATTTTCGGTCGACCGAAATACTGATCCGGTCGACCGAAATTCGCAGAAATAGCCGTTTATAGCCGTTGGAAGCGAAAATTATAAATAGGGGATGAATTGTTTCGGCCAAACCCAATCCTTGCATTTGCCAAAACATTTCCCTGCCCCTAGAAAGGTTCCAACGCCCCCTTGGAATATAGATTTGAGCTTAAACTTGTGAATCATATATTTGAGCCCTAGATCTCTTGCCCTCTAAAGAGAAATATTTTGTGAGATTTGTATTTGGGGTTTTTGGTTTTTATTTGTGTGATCTTGTACCAAGTGGGTTGCTAGCTAACCAAGTGAAAAGCTAGAGAAGTGGGTTGCTAGCTAACCAAAGCAAAAGCTAGAGAGTCGGGTTATCGCTTAACCGGCAAAAGCGAAGTGTACGGCTTGGTAGACGCCGGAAGTCTACGACAACTAGTGGATTAGTTGAAGCCCTCGGGGATAGAGGCAAGAGAGTGGACGTAGGTCTTGGGACCGAACCACTATAAATCTCGGTTTGATCTTTCTCATCTTGCCTTTACTTTTATATTCACTAAAGTGCATGCTAAGGCTTAATTGATATATACACTTGCAAGCTTAGTGCTTGATTGTTGATTAGAGCTAAATATTGTTTAGATTGATAAATCATTTAATTAGCTCTAAATATTTTTAATTACCCAATTCACCCCCTCTTGGGACCCAACAGAAGGAATGCTTGGACCAGCTTCCGATGGTCCTTGGCTGTACACCTGTGCATGTCGAAGGTTAACACCTCCGACATTAGCCTCTTCGTCATCATCAGATGATCCTTCTTCGGAAATATTTTCATGTGCATTTTCGTAAGAATCTGCATCATCATCTATATAATCATCGGCTGGAGAGAATTGATTATAAACGGGATCAAGCGCGGACTGCGAGGCTTGTGGTGTACTCGCATTTGGAGGGGCAGCTAAGTTTTCTGTTGGTTCACTAGGACCAACATGATCATCGTGTCTCTGTGATGTATCAACCTTTTCCTCTAGATTTAAAAACAAATATGCAGTATCCAGTACAAATTCATTTAGGGTTGGCATACTATCATCACCGTCAATAGGTAACAAGATATATGTAATCGATCCATCAAGTGATCTCACTGGATATCTAAACTTTATACTGAGCAAATACATGGATCTGTCATAACTTATATGAAATCTTCTACATATAATTTCCACTAACATTGCGTATGTGCAGTTCGGTGGTATAACTACCGCACCAATCGGATGACAGTCATAAAAAACGCCGTCTGGACCTTCTACTATATTACCATTCATAAGCAGATAAGCTGATGTTGCGACATCTATCATTTTCAAAAGGAATAAAATATTATATAAATTAGCATATACAATACACAAAATATTATAATAGCATACACATTATAATCTACAAAATCTACAAATTAACATATTATAATTTTCAAATTACAATACTACATACCAATATTTTTATATAAATAGTATTAATTTAAAAAAATCTAATTAAATTTATCTACACATAATCTAGACTTCATACAATTTATAAGATTTATATACGTATATTATACCGTATTTATACCGTATTTTTTACTCATATACATAAAAATATATTCAAGTTCGTCATAATCTACTACTAACATAATCAAACTTAGATCTATAATTTAAACTACAAATACAATTATATAAACTTGTAGATTTAGAACACAAATTTTAAAAATTTTAAAAATTCGTAAAATTACCGTAATTCTTGAAACTTTCTTCAAAAATTGATAAATCTTGCTATAACTTGCTTAGATCTACAAACTATTGCGAAAAAAATGGAGATTTGAGATGAAAAATGGAGGAGAGTGGAGAGGTGGCCGACGGAGCTCGTGAGAGAGATAATGGGAGAGGAGAGGAGAAGGGAAAGATCTGGGCTCGGTTTATGAAAGGTTACGCGCGCGTGTTTAAGGGGCGAGCGGCCGCTCGCCTGTTTAAGGGGCGAGCAGCCGCTCGCTCCTTTAAGAGGCGAGCGGTCGCTAGCCTCTTTAACAGGCGAGCGGCCGCTCGCGTTTTTAACGGGCGAGCGTTTTGCCATGCTGGCTGCCATGCTGGCTTTGCTCGCCTGTTAGACAGGCGAGCCGGTATCATTTTTATAAAATTATGAAAATCGATATTAAAAAAGTAATTATTTATTAAAATAATATTATTTAAAAAAAAAATCCTAATTCTAGACCTCTCAAAAAATAGCATTCTTCCAAGTTCCACTAGTGTTATAGCTCCCAAATATTTGTCCAAACATAACCCTAATATCGATTAAGTTCACTTTTAGAAGTAGTTCATATATAATGTCTTGCACAAATGTTTGGCTCGCATACTAGCATTTAATCAAGTCGATGCACGAGGAATTCTATGATCGTTGTTTTCTAAGGTTGCCATATTAGACTAGGCGGTATGAATAAGCATCCATCGTAACCCACTAAAGAATATTTATGTATAAATACATAAGATAGCCAAAGCTTAAAGTAAGCCACATGTCATCTATGGATATGGAGAGTATGTTAGTTGACGATTCTAATAGCCGTCCTCATTATCAATGAGATCTAGAATTTCGGGCAATTGTACTTTGTTGTTGTGTTGATTTCGGACAACCACTTCTCTATTATATAGAGTACGAAAATGCACTTCTGCCAAACGGTTATAACCGTCCAAAACCTTTGACAATTATAACTTCTTATAACCGCTTACAATTACAAAATTTAATCCCGTTTCGAAATGTTCGTGGAGAACACTCAGAGGAGAGCACTTGGAAAAAAATGCTAACAGCTTTGAGGGAACACTTCCGAACACCGTTCTTTCCGCAGCCTATGTACCCGAGTGCCAAGTGCCATATTTTGACCATTAAATATTCAAAGTCGTATAAATGTACCATATTGTAGTCCATTTTGTCCATTTTATTATGCTTGTAGGAAACTCAAAGTTAACCAAAATTTTGCTCTTTATTTAATCAATATGGGACTAAATATATACAACTACTTTATTGTCTATATGAGTTTGCCTCACATGAATTTGTGCCTCCACAAGTTTTATAATATATTTTGGAAATCAAAATTTCAACAAGAGTGCTGCTGTTCATCAGGGGCCCCTGACAGCCCTAAAGCAATCGGGCCGTCTGTGGCCCCCTCGGGATGTATATACACACATCCCGAGGGGCCTCGGACGGTCCCGATTGCATCAGGGCCGTCAGGAGCCCCTGATGAATGGATTTTCTGTTTCAACAATCCATGGATCCGAAGAGTATGCTAGTTAACGACTCTAATAGCCATCCTCATCACCGACAAGATCGCAGGAGTTCAACTGAAATCGCTAGAGAGTCAACGGACGTGAGATGAGCAACAAGTAAAAATACACTTACGCATAATCAAGATATTATGAAATCTCTACACACGATAGAAAATACGCGTAAGTACCTTGATTTTCTCTACTCTTTTGGATGTAGAACATCGAAAGTCGTCGATTGGCTTCCTTCGCACAAATGAGTCCCTCCATCTAGATGATGATAATTAATATTAATAATATCTAGTGTTCCTTGAATTATGAAGCTCATGCTCCATCTCTTTAAGTTGGCATCAAGTTTCCATAGCTTTCTTGGAGACATAGAATACCATGTGAAATTGTATTTGGATGGAAGAAGAGAACTCATTCCTAACTTTCACATCCTAAAACAGGTCCAGCAGGTAAACTAATACTGTTGAATGATGCCCCTCCTTTCCTTTCCCCCTATTGACTATTGTTATGGGATAATTTTAAATAAGCCCCCTTTTCAATAAATATTTTTATTTTTCTAAATTAATTAGTAAATCAAACTAAAACATACAACACTTTATTTTTACTACACGAATTATTTTTAAATATCTTTATCTTACACCACTTCATGGTATGTTTCACAAAAAATATTATTTATTATTTATTTTTTCAATTCATTATAAATCATCATTTCATTTAAGTGGTGGCCAAATCATTCAAACGCATTAAAATTTACGAAGCAGATGATATTGAATCAACATATGATTGGAATAAATTTAATAAACGATTTTAGATTTTCACAATCGGAAGTGTCCTCAAAAATTTGATTTATTTTATGGAGAAGTAAGTCATACAATTATTACAAGAATTCAAGAATAATTCTCTCTTGATGCAGCCATATATATATATATATATATATATATATATATATATATATATTATATATATATATATATATATAGCACCTACGGCCCCTTTATTCTTTATTCCTACTTTTGGTCTATGCTTGCTGTTTTGTGTTTTTTCTTCATCCAGCCGTGTATTTGATCCTTGATATTGCTTCATCCCAACCGTTGAATTCCAGCCATTTATGTCATCCTTATTCCTTGCTTATTGGGCCTCAGCCGGTTGCTTCCTTGATGTCAAGTCGTCCTTAAATTCCATTTACGGCAGCCTAAAATTTGCACAAAGTGCACCAAACAAATCCACGGTCCACCAATCAAAACTCTAATATGCATTTCACTTCGATTTATGATTATTCACCTATAATTAATTAATAAATAATAGAATTAATATATAATCAATACTAAATTTATATATAAAAAAGACTTATCAGCCAGCTGCATCTCTAACTTTTCTTGGCGACAACATATTATATTTTTGTTGGGAGAATTACATAGCAGCTTTACAATTTTTATGTGCAAATAAACTTCTTGTTTAATTTGTTATATTTTATATTTTAAAATATTTTTTAAAACATATTGATTAAAGAAGTTATAAATCATATCAAAAGCCTTTTTGTATTAAATTTTTTTCTTTCATAAAAGTAATTCTAAATATGTATTTTGAGACTCCAAAATTTTAACACGTTAGCAAATTAGTTTTACAAAAATTTAAAGCATTACAATATATATTGAAAAATATCCTTTTAACCAATGATCGATGATCTAGTAGTAGAAAATAACGCTAGATAGTAAAAATTTCAGAATCGAGATCCTCCCAACACCATCTAAAATAACAATGATCTAAATTAAATCCATTCTAGCTCTCCGCTCCGTATTAGTTCTAAATATATATTTTAATTATAGAAGTTATAGACCATATCATTTATTTTTGTATTAAATTTTTTTCATAAAAATAAATTTAAATATATATTTTGAGACTCCAAAATCTTAATACATTAGCGAATTAATTTACTAAGATTTAAAGCCTTTTAACCCAGAATCCGCAGAAATAAAAATGATCTATTTTAAAGTCATTCCTGCCCTCCACTCCACATTAGATGGGTCAAAGATTTGAAACATAGGGGACCCCCTTTAGACATAAGTAAGAAAAAAAAATATTTTGTCAAAAAAAAAATTTGAATAAAAAAAAAGCATAAATCGTTAAAAGTTTCTTTTTTTATATTTAAATTATTTTTTAAAAAAATAATAAAGTAGTTAAATATTAATGGTATGAAATTTGAAATAGGGATTAATTTATAACAAATTTAAAATAATAAACTGTTTATAAGAAGTTATGAATCCAAGGCCGTTGAGCAATTTCCTCTTTTATTTCCAGCATTGTGTACGTCATAAGCCTACTTTCCCCGCCAATTTCACGGGAGACGCTCAGATTAATTAAAATTTTAAAATGAATCAGAAAAATATAATTAGCTAAATAAATAATATACTTGCAAAGGTTAAAATTCCTTAAACCCATCATTAAGCACTGGGTTATCTCTTAATTGCTGCGACGGAGACTGACGTGACTCGAACACCTCCTGCACCGTCTTCTCCACATCAATTCTGTCAAACCCTGCCGTTTGGTTAACGGCGTCGGGTATGTACGGCGGCCTCGAAATCAGCAAAACCGAGTCCCAGGCGATCGACCGGAAAAACTCGTGTTGTTTGATCTCCGCTATCCCGATCCTACGGCTTGGATCCTTCTCGAGGAGCCTCGAGATAAGGTCCCGCAGCGGCGTGGGCTCTCCTACTAGCTGCGGTGCGGCGGCGAGGATCCTGTAGAACGTTTCTTTCCGATTTGCTCCTCGGAACGGCGTCCGGCCGTAGAGCATCTCGTACAAAACGATCCCAAGGCTCCACGTGTCCACCGCGAAGTCATGACCGTCGCCTCTGATTACCTCTGGGGCCACGTACTCCTCGGTTCCTACAAACGAATTCGATTTCTCAGCGTCCGAGTCGCGACTCGGTAGTAACTCGTCCGCGTCGGAGCTCGTCGGAGATATATCGGAGGCGGTGGAGAAGCAACCTATGAATCCCTTCTTCCGCCGCCGCCGTTGCTTCTGTCTCGGCGCTTCTTCGCCGGCGACGGAAGAAGGTATGGTGGCGGCAGCGGAAAGTTTGGTGGAGAGGTCGAAATCGACGAGCATAATGTGGCCGTTGTCTTGGATGAGAATGTTATCAGGCTTCAGATCTCGGTAAACAATTCCTAATCCGTGCAGATATTCTAACGCCAACACCAATTCTGCTGCGTAGAATCTGAAATCAAAGCGTCGATGGATTCCAGGTAAGTCCAATATAATTTGTTATTATAATTGCTATTAATGCAACTAAGCTTAAGTTGATGGAATTAAGAAAAGAATTCAGACCGGATGATGTCGTCGGAGAACATCTTCTCCGTCTGACGGCAGCGGAGCGAGTTGAGATTGCCACCGGAGCATCTCTGGATAACAAAGCCAACGATCTTGTCCGTGGAAACGACGCCGCGGAGCGAGGGAAGCAGCGGATGGCGCAGCGCAAGAAGTACGTCTCTCTCGAACCATATCCGCCGGTAAGCTCCTCTTCCGCCGCCTTCATAGCCGCCGCCGCTGCTGCGTTTCTCGACGCTGGATCTCGAGATGGCCTTGAGAGCGAGCGGCTCGACGTCTCGGAGGCAGTCGGCGAGCTCGGCTGGACCATAAACACGACGCCCTTGGCGCCGCGGCCGAGGACAGAGATCGCTCGCAGATCGCTTAGGTGTAGGAGCTCGTGCTCGTACTCCATTTCTGGAGCAGTTTAAGCTGCGTTACTCTTAGACGCGGTGTAGGAGAACTTCTGTTACGTCGTGTAGGCTAGTGTTCGTAGATTAAGAAACCCGATTTCTTGGAAGCGAAGCATCGGAAGATGAAGGGAAGAAGGAAAAAAGAAAAAAACATTAACTAGTCATGCCGACTATGTCATGAATGGTGATTGCCGCCAGACTTGATTTTAGAAGTTTCTTTAAAATAAGAATCGGGTCTTTTATTTACCTAAAATCCAAAAAAAAAAAAGAAAAAAAAAAAAAGAGCATAACTGTGGCGCACGATAATTTAGTTTTCGGCGTATGAAATTATGGAAAGTTGAATATTCTGGCCTCTGATGTTTCTAGAAGTGAGGCACGGGGGTCGACCAGCGACACTCATAAACGCGTATAATTTAGAATTGGACAATCTTTATTGCAGCTGTTCTGTATGTATAAGAATTGTATCATCTGGATTATCCATTCAAAACTTTTAATATCTAAAATATATAATTAATATCAGAGATGGATTGGATAAGCTATTGGTAATTGAATTAAAATATGTTCTGAATTAACATTGGAATCTATATACATACATATGTATAAAATTGGATATGAATGTCTTTATACTACGTGATATTTTAAATTTTTTATGTGCAATGCATTTACTCTTATTCTAAAAAAATTATATAATATTTATTTTAAATTGAAAGAAATTTATAGTTATATAACTTATTAGAAACATATTAACAGTCTTTATTACAAATAAATATATAATTAAAATAATGTAAATATAAAAATTAGTATAAAAAATAATTATATTATATACTATATATTATGTAATATTAATTTTTTCTAAATAAAATTTATATGTTTAATCATATATATATATATATATATTATATATATATATATTTTAAGTCGATCTTCTAATAATTTTGTATAGTATATTTGATAATTCTTCTTATTTAATAATATATTATAAATAAAATAAACTATTTTATAAAAAATAGATTTATACGAAATTTAAAATATGAAAAAAAAGATAATTAAATTTTTCAACATCATTATTCATATATATAACTTACAACAGTGAATCGTATGGATACAAAAAATTATAAGAGATTTAAATCAATATCTTATAGATATTATAAATTTATATAGCAATGTTGCAAAGTTATATCAAGTGTCATAAAAATTTTTGCAAAAAGTTTTATGTAAAAATTAGGCAGATATATATTGGGATAATTGTATATCAGCCCTTCAAAATATCACTCTTGTATTCAGCCTCCGAACATATATTTTTGCGCTGACGTGACACGAGCACGTTTCGTATTTTCGAAGGCTGAAATGTACGGTTGTTGCTTTTAGCGGAGCTGATATGCAAATTATCCTATATATATTCAACAATTATGCCAAAATTTGTTTTACAGGTTTGCTTTCTAGAAGAACGAAAAGGTCTGTAGGTAACGTGTAAACATGTAGTTGGATGGTAGTTGGAGCGGGTCCCACTAGCTGGGTGGATTTTTTTACCAATGAGTTCAATTTTCGGGAATATACCCTAAAAAATGCAATCACTTAAAGATTAATAATATAAAATATGATAGGAGCAGAGAAATTCAATTTTCCACCAAAAGACAGTCTGTAATTTTCTGTCTCAAATTTTTATTTTGTCAAAAAATGTGGACTTCAAGTTTTAGGTATAAAACGTGTTATGCCAAAAATTTTCCAAGTCCGATCATAGAAGCGGCGACAAGTGTTAGCATAGAAGCAACACTTTTCACAAACGAAAAGAACAGGTGACTAATGTGACCATTTAGGGTTTGCTTTTTGTGTATGAAGGGGGACAACTAGGAATGTCAAAAAAAAAAAAAAAAAAAAAAAAAAAAAAATCATTGTTCATATGAATAGTATGGCGCAAGCCCGATTCGTACAGAAGTAGTATAGACCTAGTTCTGTCTATGATGTATAACCTGTCCAAAATCGAGCCGCGAATTTTTGCTTGCGGGAGACTATGCGGCCATCCCGGGCCACAATTGTTTTTGTATTTTTATTTTTTGGTTTATAATACACAAGGGCCGGTGCAACCCGCAACCATGCCCTGGCTCGACAGTCAATGAGCCAAGCCTAGCCGGGTGCATGCGATAATACGTGGCGGGCCCACCTAGCCTGCTAATCTGACACTATGAGCTGAGCAATGCTTGCCGGTACCGACCAGCCCCACACAAATACCTCGGGTCTAGTCCAGTATCACAAGGCTATGCTTTTTCTTAGCACCTTATGCGGCACTTAGCAATTTTTTTTCTTATGCGATGCCTCTAGTTGCTAAACTCACCATTTCGAATATGACCTTAAGCGCTTGTAAATATAGTAAAAGAGAATGCAAGAGCACTCGCAAACTCGAATGCTTTACGCAAGTATACATTGGTTACAAAAAAAAAGAAGGGCCTCTATTTATAGTGAATGGACAATTTAGATAGAGCCAAGCATACGGCTTGAATTTAACTTTAAAAAATTCCTGCTTCTTGGCCAAGCAACATGGATATCTGATCAAGAACATTTTAGATAATTTTCTTAGATAGGTCTTGGTCGTGCCTTTGCCAAGGTCTAGGCGGCTTCAAGAAAATTCTAGAAAATTACCTTAGATCTTGATTGTGTCTTGACGAAGGTCCAAGGTAGCTTCAAAGGAGTTCTCTAAAATTTCCTTGATAAAGCTTGGCCTTGCCTTGGTCATAGTCTAAGGCGCTCCATGGACACGTGCCGAATCTTAATGAAATGTCTAGGCCGGTGACATCGCCCCTATAGTTTAAAACTCTACTTTTTAGAGTGATAATTAACACAGATTAAAAGAACTAGTTTCATAGCATAGTGGGTAAATTGAATTTTTTTTTAAAGTTATTTAAAATAAAAAAATAAAAAATAAAAATAATTTTCAGAATTTTTTTAAAAAATAAATTCGCTCGTCGGTTTAACTGATGAGCGAATGCCACCTCGGCAGCCCCTGAATACGGACTGTCATGATGTCATCGTCAGTTTAACTCACAGAGCAAAACTCAATTAATCCGAGCCGAAACCCTTTCTTTCTCCCTTTCTTTCTCATTTTTCTTTTTCTCCAACCGAAATTCTCTTACCATTTTTCAAACTTATATTTACCAACTAAAAGATTTCTGTAAAATCTCGCCGATCTACGATTGCTATAACTCTGATTTATCGAATTTCGAAGAAATATACCGTAAGTTCTGTATTTTTTGCGATTTGAATATGTGAATCGAATGTCTGCTCTTTCCAGACGCTTGACATAGAATTGAAGCTCGACTCATTTAGAGCCGAACTGTAGAAGCTCCACTTATTTAGCGTGGTAAGGTTGGAACTTGATCATGTTGAGCACATTTGTTACGACGTGAATATGTGACACGTGAATTTTTGTAAAATTATATTTCACATCCTAATTTAATTTTCATATTTTTAAATATATTTATTCTATGATTTTTAATTAAATTCAAAGTACGATTGCATCTAATAAAAATTCTATTTTATATTAAATTAACTGTATTAAAATTAAGAGTTAAAAAGGTTGAAAGTTTATTATTCTTTTTTGAAGTCTTATTTATAACTTATAGACTAAGTTAGACTTAAAGATTAACGGAATGTAACATATATGATTAATAAAGATATAAATAGGATGTGACATATGGTAGCAGAATAATTGAGGGTGATAATAATTAATAATGTATATAGTGATAGTAAAAGTTGAGTTATTCTTAAGACAAATACTATATCAGTCCCTATATTTTAGAAGCTGTGCAAATAAACTTCTAAAAATAAAAATGCATTGATGTGGCAGATCTCGGATGTTATCACATCAGTGTATTTTTTTTTATTTTAAGAAACTAATTTATACAGTACATAAAAACGAAAGCTGATATGCAATTATCCCCTATTCTTATTACTATATAGTTTCTATTAGAGTAAAATTTTACATTAACAAGCTTTTTCTATTGACAAGCTTATTAAGTGGTAAGACTCGAGTTTAAAATCAAATGTAAATTTATTTATTCATTGAGTTGGACTTTAAAAAAAAAAAAAAAAAAAAAAAAAAAAAAAAAAAAATCATGATATGTGAATTAGCAATCTTCTCAAAAACAAAGTGAAGATTAAAACAAGCAGATCCTTTGTATCCAAATTTTCTGCAAATGAATTATAAACCGAGTGCTAATCTTTAAATATTACATCAAATACATATCCGAATTTCTTATGAGACGTATAATTATATTTTAGAAAAATTATTTACTTATTTTCACCATTATGTACCATAGTGTTCTATTAAAATTACAAATATTTAGAATTTTAACGTAGTGATCGAGCTGGTTCTCGACCGATTAATAAAGTGATCGAAATCAGAGTTGGCTAAGAATATAACAAACAGTGAACAAAAATAACAGAGAACACACATATTTTTTACGTGGAAACTCTCGTTGTCAAGGTAAAATCACGGCCGATCACGTAATGCCAACGGAGAATGTACTATAATAAAAAAATTACAAAATCACGAAACTCACAGTTCTCTCAAAAAGATTTCAAGCAATCAGAATCCAACCCTATGTACAGTGTCGTAGACAGCCTTTTATAGACGCTCCGGGAGCTAAGCCAGCTAGGTGCGGTTGAGAAAATTTCGGATCCCCACTGTATTTCGGCTTGACCGCGTTATCCTTGTCCCACGTCAGCAGCTAAATTCTCGGATGACCTGTTCTCGCGTGTGTGGCGACGACATGGAGGAAGTGGTTTCTGGTATATCTGCGCGAGAGTGATTTACGCGTCTGGACGAGGTCTCTAGATCGCGTTATGGACCTCGGATAAGGAGACCCCGAGGTGGGCCTCGGTTGCACGTTCCCGATATAGCCGCGGTGCTGTCTTTTGAGGTCCAGCCTGCGCGAAGCGTCGACAGGCTTCTACCTTCATGAGCTTGTATCTGCATATATGAATTTTACTGTCTTTTTTATATGTGGCAGTCCAAATCCGAGCTCTATCGCTTAGGATTCAGTACGGATTGGCAGATATATGATTCAAGTTTCAGAAACAAAAGTTAGTTATCGATTGTAGTTGTCAGTTAATACAAAATTTGCATTCCGTACATAGTTTGGTACATCTAGCGGGTAAAGAGAGCTTCTACATCTGGTCAAGATTACCACCATATCTGCAAACACACTTTGTTTATTTTTCCACTGATAGAAAAAATAAAAAAAATAAAAAATAGAGAAATAGTATTCGGCGCTGGGAGCACGACTAGCATAGGCGCTCGTATTGCGAGCGCCTTGTTACTGGTTCAATTCTCAGTGTTTGCTGAACTTTAATTCTATATTATACATGCCAATAGATCTATCTGCAAAAAATCCAAATAAAAATAAGGATAATCTTCATCCGATATAGTAATTTTATTAGAGCACATATTACAGATGCGAAAGTCCAACGGTAAAATCGAAATGAGCTATCTGAATATTTATATGCTATACCAGTAGAATATACCAGTAGAATAAATATGGACAGATTATAGATATAATTTTGTCATATAAATATGAAGAGAGAGAGAGAGAGAGAGAGAGAGAGAGAGAGAGAGAGAGAGAGAGAGGCCCCTTCTAGCTAACCTCCAACCCCAGCATTTGTTACTGTAGCTGCATTGCAAACACTAGCATTTGCAGTTGCTATGTGGTGGGTACCACTAGACGGCAGGAGTTGACAGCAGTAATAATCACAAGACATAGTCCGCAATCTAAGAAATTAGATTAATTACGTATAAGCTCTTTTATTTTGAAAAATTATATAAATTAATTTTTAAAAATAAAAAAAAAAATTGTTGATATGTGCACTATTATATTAGTATTTTTTTTATTTTCATCTACAATCCCTGATAATTTTAATATAATCTGAATGATTTACTGTATATCTGTTATATGTAATTGTAATTATAATTAAAATTTCTGATCCCAAAAGTCTTCTGGTTCGTTTAATGAGGGAGGAAAATGAAAAACAAAAAAGTAGATATATTGGGACAAACAGGGAATTCAACAAACCTAAGTACAAGAGGTTCTAATTAGGGAGAATTGCGTTTCAGCCCCCCGTTTTCCAAAATTGACGTTTCAGCCCCCCGAAACGCGTTTCCCCGCCGACGTGGCGGCGCGCGCGTGCCGCCACGTGGCGTTTCGGGGGGCTGAAATGCGCGACCCCAAAATTAGGGGGGCTGAAACGCAATTCTCCTTTCTAATTATTAGTAATTAAGCTATATCCTATAATACAAGAAACATGAAATCAACATATTCTGGGTGTGTTTGATTTCAGCTTATTAGATAGTTTATAGATGGTGGATTATAAAATAATCTAATTTTAAGTTATAAACTGCATTTCGTAAAGTAGCTTGTTAGGCAGCTTGTATATGATAAATTATTAAAAATTAGCTTGTTCTCACATGCTACCTCCACTAGCATGTGGCGACAAGCTGCTAGATGGTAGGTAACTATTTACTAAAATATCCATCCTCTATGTATAAATTAAAATATATGTCACTATATAATTCATCTTATCTCTTCCCTACGTTATTACAGAGACAACCTCGAAATCCTACCGCTGCCTTCACGATCCGCCGCCACGATCTTACAGTCGTGCCCTTGCAACCTCTTATACATCCTACCGTGACCTTACGCTAGGCAACGGAATTAGAATTTAGAAAAAAAAAGTTATCATATATATTTTAAATATTTGGTAGGTTGTAAAATTATTATTTTATATTATAATCATTAATAATTTGAATAATATCAATCATATATATGAGTAAGATACTATTTATATATGTTTTTATCATTTTATAACTACCAGCTACATTAAGGTATTTTATTTACTAAATATTTTTATAAAAATCAGTTAGATTATACAATCAGCTAGATATTAGAAAGGTCAGCTAGATAGATATATCAGCTGCACAAGCTAAATTTATTTACAAACTATCAGCCGCCGCCAAACACATCCTCTGCAATTGCCCCCATTCACATATAGATCCAGTTGGATGAATTGGCCTGACATAATGTAAACGTAAACGTTTTTATTGGGTTGTTAAGCGCGGTCCCAATTTTCAACATCACTTATCCGCGGTTGGTGATGGAATTCATAGCTATGGGATGTACAGTCGGTTTTTTATGTAGCAATGAAAGTGATCCAACCAAGCTGAGCATGGTTGGTGCAACCATGTGGAGCCCATTTGACCCATAACATTCACGTCTTCTTGCCTCCCGCCCGCAGGTCATCGGCCGGGGCGCTCGCCTCAGAAAACGAGCGCCCGGGTTCGAGCCCTGCGGGTGCCTGTAATGGGGATATACCCGCGGTCGCGTGTTTGTAGGCGGCTGCGGAAAGCTAGTGACTGGGGGTAACTCCAGTACTCCATGTCTGGTTCAGGGCGGACGTCAGACCGAGGTTTTACTCTCCTGCGGGCACCTGGGTCCAAAATGGTCATATAGGTGTTCGTAGAAAACTATAGTCCGCGAGTTAGCGGAGATCCGGAGAGAGGTTTCGCCTCGTTATCTGAAAAAAAAAAACATTCATGTCTTCTTCGTAGTACTCATCGCCCTCTCACATTACAATTTTCATTCAAATTTTATTCAGTAATTAGATTGTGGATGGTAGAACTTTCAAGAGCCATCAATGCTCATGGCCTCATACTTTTGACAATTTGCAAAAGAGGAATTGTTTTGTTTTTATTTTTATTTTTTGATATTGAAGAATTCGAGACTGATATGTCATTAGTCATATCAGTCCAAGAATTTAATGACTAACTTGAAAAGAAATAATTTTCACTTCTCAATATTTTGTGGATAACAACCTTTCACTTTTTAAATTAATCATAATGATCATTTTCTAAACTTTTAATTGTGAGGTTCGATGTTTGTGTGTGTGTGTGTGTGTGTGTAAATATATATAATATATATATTATATATATATATAATATTATATATATAATATATATATTATATATAATATATTATATTGGATTTGCATGTGTGTATATATATTTAATGATTTATATGCATGCATGCTTGAGCGTGTCGAGGGCGAGTCACGTGAGTAGTGATCTTGTCGACGCGTGAGTGTGTTGGTTCGCGTGTTGGCTTCAAGTGTAGTGACTTAGTTGTTTGTGGTTTGCAGAGCACTATCGGTGGACAGATAGTGGCTTTAGGTTGACCAATCGGAGTGGTTGAAACGTGTATATAGTGGTTGAGGGCAGTACTTTGGGATTATTTTCTCACTCGCTCGCGTCCATAGCTTGTGGAAAGCCCTATTAAGTTCCATCCTTCGATTTTCTTTACTTTTGTCGATTTTATTTCAATTAAATTTAATTTTCTTACTCTTCCGATCATCCTCTACACGTATATACCTTTTGATCATGTTTCCGTAGTTTTTTGGCGTGTGGGATGGTGAGATTTCGGATTTCTTGAGGTGCGCAGATTGCACCTTTCGCTTATATAATGTATTGTATGTGAAAGCATGTTTAATATGACTTATTGTACAAGACTAGCATGTGAAAATATAATGATTATGTTTGAATGGGTAGTTAACCTTAGCTGTGTTGAAAAAGTGATAATAATCATGCTTGTGTGATGGCTTGGTTGTCTACTGGCATGCTTATGTTGTTTATCCCCTTTGTGATGTGCATTGAGTAGTTTACTCGGATTATACTTAAAGTGGTGAATGCTTTCTTACATCATGCTATATTTGGTATTTTACTTTGATTTGAGTATGTGAGTGGGTAACTCCAGAAATTACTAATGGTAGAATGGTATTGTGATGAGATGTGCTTTTTAATATCTTGACCTCGAGTATGTGAGCAGATAGCTCTTGCGATACTCGTAGTGACTTGTGACCTTTAGTTCTAACGCACTTAGAAGTTGTGTTTCGTCGTTCACGAGTGTTGGGATTATCATAGCGGGATTGTTCGGTGAACAAATTACAACTAGAGTGTTAAGAGATAATAATTCAAATATGTTGTGTCTAAGAAGACCGGTAGACGTAGTTTAGATCACCCTTTGGCCCCAGTGGTTGCTACGGTGTGCGAGGCTCGATGTCGCCCCGTTCGAAGAGAGCGCAGATTATTGAGTATCTCTTGCGGGACGCTGTTGGATTGTCCCTACTATAGGGTGTTGGTGCCGTAGAATGTGCACTATAACGACAGATAGCCATGACCTTGGTAGGGCAGATTATCCAAGCTTGAGTCACCCTAAGACTTTGGACATGGTACTCTCTTGAGTGTCTCGGTTAGTTAAACTAAAAATGAGAGGACTAACTGGTTGGGGTTAGCCTAGATCATGCTAACTTAACAAAGACATAAGCATAATGGATGTGGTTGGGTGATCGATTACCTATATACTTGTTATGTTGTTGAAAATGCGATTTGATGTGTTCTGCTATCTTTGATTGTGTTTTCTTGCATGGTGCCATGGTAGTATTGTTGGGAGATGCTAACGTGCCATTCACTGAGTCTTTTAGACTCACACGTTGTTTTTCTCTTTTCAGATCCGTGCGGCTAAGGAAAGGCACCGGTTTAAGGGTGCAAGCTCGGTGTAGATAAAGGAGGATTTTTTGGTATAGAAGGTATACTTTTGGGGCTAAGTGATATAAGAATTACATAGACTTAGCCGACTAGCTTGTAAATTTATTTTGTTGTATAACACTTGTAAAGAAAGCACTAACCTGCATTTTTATTTGTATATTTGATCATTTGATCTTTCTTCATGTTTTAAAGGCTTTTAGAATTGAAAGCTTTGGATGTAAAAGTTTTAAGTCCTAAAGTTGTATGAAATTCCCGTATTTTATGTTTAAAAGTGATTTGACGCACAAATGATGTTATGAAATCTAAATTTGGTATTGCAAAATTCATACATGTGTATGTAGGTTAGATACAGGTGTGCGCATAATTAGATTTGCATGTTTACATTGAGATGTGAGATTTAAATACTTGAATTGTGAGCATTTTCAAAAAGAAAATACTACTCACCCCCAATAAACTACACATTAAACTACACACAACTAATCTCTACTATATATTCGTCTCGTGATCTACACACTTATATTCTCATGATCCGCATAGATTATCAAAATTATAACTATACCTATTGTGATATGTGGTCCTAATGTTGCCACGTATGCTATGTAATTTATTGTGTGGTTTTTGGGTGAGCATAGCAAATCCCTTTTCACAATTTGTTTATGCATGCTTTGACTTTTTCGGTAAACTGATATGACTTTCGGTCGACCGATCCCATTTATTTACACAGGGATCAGGTTGGACGAACTATCGGTCGACCGAAATGTTCGATCGGTCGACCGAAATGTTCGATCGGTCGACCGAAATGTTCGATCGGTCGACCGATGAAAAGTTCTGGAATGAAGATTTTTAAAACCGATTTAAATGGTTTTTATTTTTAGTTTTGGGTATTTATCTTGATAAAATACATATGTAAAGTATGTGACAGTTTCAAATAATTTTAAAAAATATAGGTTTAGTCAGATTTTATATCCGAAACCTAGTTTTAAATTTTTTTTTTTGGGTTGCGGATCTTAGGTTGTTACAAATTCTTGCGCATCAATGGGGAGATTGATATCTTATAATTTTTAGCAAGCTTTGTCCGGACAATGTGGTGAGATTCGCCTCTCCCGTGGATATTAGCCCGTGTCGAAAATCCAAACAACGACTCGACTTTTCATTGTGTCAAAAGCTTTTAACTACTTGAGTTCTTAGTTGCAACTCGTTTTTAATTCACAAGCTTCCGCAAAGCGTTTTGTTTTGGATATGTCCTTTGCATTCGTGGCGGTCCCGGACTGCGGGTCGTCACACTAATAATAATAAAAATTTGTAGAAAGTCGTCTGATATGAATAATGTTATATCAGTCTTGAATTATTTGTTGTCAAAATGATAATAAAAATAGTATTTCTCTTCATAAAGTCTCCAACGGTAGAATCCTAATTTTGCTTTGTAGTGAACACTACAAGATAGAAACTATTACCTTTTCGCCATATATAGCTCGGATTTAGGACGTCGGCTTCAACTTCCATTGAATGTATCTTTAGCTTTGATTGTATATAGGGCTTTAATTTCTCATTTACTTGGATACTCATGGCTCACTAGTCCTTCTATTCTATCATTGCGAGTATTTTTACGTAGAATCTCTTCTTATTTGTCATTTGAACCCAAATTAACGCTAGATCAAACGATAAATATTTTTATCATCAAAGCAAAGCTTCCTAAGATCCTCTGAGATCAAATGGCTAGATGCCACTGTTGCAGCAGGATGAAGAAGAGGACGTTGACTAATTTAAGAGCACTAGGCTTGGGCTAGTTTGACTTGACCATGGGCTCAACTTGACTTTGACCTCATCGGCCTAACATCCTCCGGCTGGCCGGACTTGGCACAGGCGGATGGGATTATCTCACGCCTTGTTCCATGCTGGCGACGCAGAACCCCGTGTTGCAGCCCCTTTGAAAATACATACGGTATTGCCCGCATCTTGGTCTGGAATTCCACGACCACACATCGCATGGAAAAGAAGAAAATTCATATAGTTGGAATTAGAGTGAAAATGAGCTAAGTTTGAGTCAAGTACCACTAAGCTTAAGCTCGACTCGATTAGTTTAGCTCGAACTTGACGAGCTTCATAAACTGAGCTCGAAGCTCGAACTCTACTTGAAAAATCTCAAACTCGAACTCGATTCGATTATATCAACAGAGCCAAGCTTGAGTCAAATCGAGCCAAGCTAGAATCGAGTTCGACTCGATTGTATGAATTAGACTAAGCTCAAGTCGAGCTTGAACTCATTTAAATAATTTTATTATAAAAATACTTAAACAAAATAGAAAATTTATTTAGGCTCGTGAACCGAACGATCTCAGTAACACGAAGCTCAGGCTCGGCTCGTTTAATTACTCGAGCTTGAATCTGTGCTCGAACTCGGCTTGAGCTCGATAATACTCAAACTCTACTCGAGCTTTGGTAATAGTCGAGCTTGAGCTTAAACGAGTTCGAGCCCAAGCTATTCGTGAACAGTTCGGCTCGTTTCCACCCCTACTTGGAACTGTGAATACGCCAACACAGACCGGCCTCAGCAGGGCTGTGCGGGTGGGCTGGACTACGCTGCGGCACCTTAGCTCCCTGGTGTGTACGACTTGGTCGGTTTGAGGCACGTTGAGAAAGTTATCCAATATCACAAATACCCACTTCAACAGTCGACATATGCCACCCTCGCCGCTACTAGGAACTCATTGAGCAATAAGACGATTCTTACATATTATGGAATGTTAAATGCAGCATTGCAAATTATTGTAAGAAAATTGAAGTATTCTAAAACTTTCTATATATTCTAAGGGATTATGCTACACCTAGGTGTTCTAAAATATCTTCGAAAACTCGCGGAAAATAATACAAAATTTCCCTCCGTGCTGCAGTCTATTCCTCATTCCGAGCTTTCCCTAGTGTATTTGGGCCAGTGTTTAAAATTCATACATGCTTTTTTGGACAAGTACTACAACCTATTTTGCAAAGTATCTTTTTTTGCAACTCAAATTTTTAAAAAAAAAAAATTTTGACCGCCAAATTTAATTTCTATCCTACATCTCAGCCGAATACTAAACGGTAAACAGTAAACTATTCCAACAAGATATTATTAGAATTCAAAACTACGATTCTTCCAACACCTCGCTAATCAATTGAGCCGACACTGGTTGGTCATAATTCAAATTTCTAATGGAACATAAACACATTCAGTACTCCGTACGCTCGAACAAATCAAGCTTTCCACTCTCATTTTTCCAAATCAAATCATCTCTACAAGTCTCAAGAGAAGCTTAGCATCAGTATCACCTTTCCCCCAAATCATCTCTACAAGGTTCCAGACCAAATGACCAACCTCGATAAGGATCCATGTCAGGCACATGGGCAAAGTCTTCTGGTGTGCTGATGTGAACCATCACAAGACAGCATGGCCTCAGCTTCGGTGTACAAGCAAGCCCCTGGATTCTGAAATTCAGAAATAGACATGAGAAATATTCTGCTTAAAATTCTACTTCCATCATCATATAATCATAGAAGGGCCAAAGATAGATCAGCCCCTGCTGGGCCAAAATCTCCCATCAGCCACTACATTCAAATCAGCCCTGCTTTGCTGACTTTGGTTGCTGCAGCGACTCAGCAAAACAGGGGCTGATTCGAAGCTTTTTGAAATATGTTTTTCGGGAGGCGGGAAAGGAGGTATGTAATTAACCCATAGAACAGAGGAACAGAGAGCTGGAGACATTTATCATAACTTTGACACGTGGAAAGAAACATGCTGACTATGGCTACTATGCAATGCCACGTGGAAATAATAGAACTACCAACTAATAATACGAGAAGGGGGAGTAGAAGAGGACGTGTAAGAAACACTGCATGCACATGCAATTTAGCAACGTGTCTGCTTGCACTATGCACTAAAGGAGATTTGCTTTGTGTATCTGATGTTCTCAATGAGAGGCAAGCCTTAGAGTTCAGCTTAGTTCAAATTCCGCCAGCAATGCTTGAGCTTTCTATTACTCTCCATTAATCACCAAGTGTGAGATTTCATGCCTCTTCCCAACAATTTATGGTGATCAAAAGGCAGTTCGCATGAACCCTTCCGTATAGCAAAGGTTGGATGCGTGACTTTTTTCTAGAAGAGATAAAAGAGAATAAGAGATCATACCAAATGCTTAGGGGCATCGTCTGCGACCTCAGCAGGTTGATCTGATCCAGTACTAGCTAAACATGAGGCCTTGCAGCTCATATATTTCTGCAAACTGATCAAAGCAGTTCCATCATATTCATAGCTTTGAACATAGAGACGAAAAAATGCCAGTCAATAAACCAAATTTTATGTCCACATGACAGGTAAAGGCAATATGTATGAAATTGGAAAAAAAAAAAAAAAAAAAAACTCCAGAGATATTTACTGTTCAGAAAAGCAAATTAACCATTTAAACCAACAAAACTGATGAGCATGCTAAATACTGCCCAAGTACAGTACCGGCAAAAGACAAGGTAACAACCATAGAAGTTAGCCTGCTTTCTCTCTTATATATATATATATATATATATATATATATATATATATATATATATATATTAAAGAGAAAGCAACTGGTTAGGATATTGCTACCATTTGATAAGAGGTTCCCTTTACTGTTGTTGGTGTGGATCTAGTTTTGGGGCAAATACTGGAACAAGGAGATGCCTTTCCTAGAGGGCAACAGGTCAACTTTGCAACCATATACATCTACCGATGTCATTCAGGAGTCCAACACATCATGTGCTACTTCAGTTGGTTACGAATAGTTCCTCATCAAACCAATGACTCGTTAGATCACTAGTTGAACAGATTGTGATAAAGAGAAATTCTTGACAAATTTGGACTGTTTCATCTTGCACCAACAAAGAGACATAGCAACTTACATGCAAGACTGTTGCATCCCAAACAAAGTTCTAAAAGGAAATAGAAAAATTATGTTAGCTTCTACATACTCATCACACTATAGCCCCAGATACATCACATGAGAACATAAGAAGCAAGCATATGGTGAAAAAAACATATATATATATATAAAGATTCACAAGATAGAAACCTTACTGTACACATTTGTTCAGAATGTGAAGTCTGCTTGCAACACAAGATTGCCTCTCAACTTGCATGCTGTGTTGCAAGATTCCCCCTGTCTAATCACAGGCCATTTTTCATTCAACGAGTAGAAGTTTCTATAGAATTGCTACTAAACACTGCATCACAAAAAGCACTACCTTCCAACAACAACACTAATGTCTGTCAATCTTGCTTCAGAACTCCAATCCTGTAACCCCTGCTACGGTAAATCATTACATCAATTTTTACCCAAGTACTACAAAAAGGGTATCATCTAAGAATACAACAAACACAGAGAGAGACATGTTGAAACTTTCAAAGACAAGTCAATCTCATGTTACTTGAAAGTAACTGTGTTGTCTGCAACAAGGTAATCATCATATAGAAATTAAAAACAAAATAAAAAAGGTCGCATCTGAATTGCTTTTACAATCTCTAATTGAATCTTGCAAAATTTTCTATCCCATAAAAATAATTTGGCTGAGTTTGTTCCAGCCAACACCGACTTTAAACTCCAGAGTCCATAATACAAAGAAATATTTAATTTTCAGAAGTAATTGCTTACTTAGCTATAGTGAAATTTAACAAATTACCTTCATAAGAATGGATAAAAGAGGACTTACAAGAAGAATTTGTATTTGTAGAAAAGCAGTGATGAAAGTCACTTGCATATGCATTCTCGTGTACCTACGACATAAGAATCGTTCGTTCATATTGAGAAACTACTTATGTTATCCTTAAAAATCTAGTTAAGCAAGTAAGGTTATGCCCGCAAAGCAGTTATCCTTCTTCTTTAACATGCTTGCTCCATAAATCATCTTAAATAGAGCAGTAAGGGAAGACATCCAAGTTAAGCATCCCAAATCCATAATATGAAAGTAATTAGGATCAAAGGAGCATAAAGCAAAATGAAGAAAAGGCAGGATGATAGGTACCACACTAGCAGAGTTATGTCGGCATCTTCCAGAGCAGAAATCAAAAACAGTAGCATAAGTGCCTGTAAACAAACAAAGCTTTAAAAAGGGTGGAAAATGGTTTAGTAATAATTTGAAAAATTTTACCTGCAGTTACTGGTTTACCAGTCTTTATCTTCGTTACAACATCTGTATCTGTCTGTTATAGGTAACCCACAAAACTATAAGTTTTTGATCTTAAAACAAATAAATAGATACAGCAAGCTACGTTCCAATACCTTAGATGGACTCAAGCAACATGATACACAATACTCGTATGAATTGCAGCATTCAGAAACAAGGTTGCAGCCCCTGGACAAAGAATGGCAAGGGAATATTTACTCAAGCCCAGATGAAGATGTGATAATTATGTGAAGAGAGAACTCACTGACAAGAGTACTGTTCACCAACTTTTGGACAGCAGCGTAACTGTGGATCAATAGACATGGGCGTACATACATATCCTTCATTATGATTAAAGACCACATAATATCAGACAGGTCAGCACTAGCGATTCAAAGCTAAGTATTCTATTCTAGGAGGAAATTTAATACACCTTCGATCATCAGAAGCTACGTGAGAAGGCGGTTTTAACTTGGAAGGATCCTTACCATACAATTAAATCACTTAAAAAAAAATGGTTTTGAAAAACAAATACGCCAGTGGACTTGAAAGCTAGGAACTTCAGTTTCCATTCAAAAAGCTCTAAAACAACGGTAACAAGCAGCAATAACAGTGGTTTGTTTTATTATACTAGAATTTGGTCTAACAAGATTTCCTAATGAAAGCAGAAATAGTACCTATAAAACAAAACAGCATTGGACTATATTAACTTAAGATAATCTGCTGCAAATATAAAGCTTAAATTCATAACATTCCAACTATCTATATTTCAAATTTAGCAGAGCCTTTCATCAAATCTATCAGCCTCAAGACTCTAGGATGGATACGTACACTATATCAAACAGTTAATCAAATATAAAAATACCATATATGCAAACTTAGATCACAAAGATTGTAGATGCTGTAACCTAAACAAAATTGAAAGAGAATGAACTTCAGGAACCAATTTGAAAGTTGGGAGCGAATGTTTACAAAGCATCCTATCATGACTTGCTCAACAAGTCTAGTGAGCATTGTTAGTGCCCATTTGGTGTCATGGAAAAGCTGGAGAATTCTCAGAAACACTGTAGAAAACAGTTTAGTAGTATATATAACTAAGCGTTCAATTCAATAAACATAAAACCACAATGAAACTAGTATTATTGACAGAAGATTATTAATATTCTAACACATCAATTTAACAACATCGTGGAAGAAGATGGCCAAAGTGGGAAAATCGAGGCGTGATTGAGATTGCCAAAAATCACGAAAGCTGGAGAGTTCTGGCGAGCTAGGAAAAATGAGAAACCATTTCTATGTGGGGCGAAGATTTTTACATCGAAAAGTTCTGCAAGGGCCCCACCGGCAAAACTTTACGGTGTCACGTAAGCAAAAAGGAAAGCCTGCATTTTCGAGCTATTATCCATGCAAAATTGACCTTTCCTTCTGAGAATTACATGGAAAAGTTTCTTTCCCGACGAATCGAACTCCTTTGCAACTAGATTAGAGTGTCAGCGGATGTTGTGTCATGTCATGGTTGTTACTATTTAGTGAAGCATAGCAAATATTTAGGGGTAACATTTGTGTCCCAAACAGATCACTCTTCATGCATATAATAACTAGGAAGAGTTGTTGAACAGGCAAAATAAAACAACAACTCGCCTTTTTCATCCGAAATAAACAACCGTCCTTGAACAGTAGTCCTGCATACCTTCTTCTCCAGAAGATCGATATCCCTGTTGATCACAAAATAACAATCATTTTTAGTCATACAAAAACAAAAAGCAACTATTATCACAAGATATTGTCCAAAAAAAAAATTAAATAAATTCAAAATACAACATCAGTGCTCTGATTTGTACATTGTTTACTCCATCACATTCATTTGATAGCCAGAAAATTACCATTCAAGCACAATGTTCTTTGTTAAATGAAGTATTACTTTCAGTGAATCATCCAAAGAAAAATGCCTTGCGAAAATCGATATGATTATTTTAACTTTATATTCACAAATTCTAGATGATGGAAGCAAAAAAGCGCATAGAGAGGAAATGCCAAGGCATCAACTAAGCTTATAAAGATAACACATACCGACATCAGGTTCTGTATATCCGCCAAATAATGTTTTTGGCATCAAATTTACATACCATTTAAACCATTTTGGATACTAGGTAAAGAATTAGAACCAAATATCAAAGAGTATAGAATAGCAGGGATACTTGTCCACACTTTAAAAAAAAGAACCATTTCTTGCTCAGTACCAGATAGAAATCATTTGCAGTTAAGTGCATTGCTGCCTCCCATTAAATTTCATAACCATTGACGTTCTTGCAAGTAAACAATCAGCATGCAACAATGACTCTAGCAACTCCTTATTTGAATGTAATAACCATAATGCGAGCTGTCCTAAAACCATGTGAGTATGACTCGTGTAGTCCTCCGGTTATTAACATGTCCCAATATCAATCAGGCAATGTATAGTATTCACAAATTAAGTCATTTCAAAATGAGTTAGTTCAGTTGGAATATTTGCTGCAACTGTGTCAGTTGCAAAATGCATCATTGCTTTAATCGTTCCAAAAATTTAAAGCAATGCCCATTTGTTATCTGGAAATATCCCTAATATTTGTTATCTAGCTTTGGATTTCAGTAATTCCTCCGAATATGGAGAGCGATTCGTGTTCACCAAAAGTCTCCTGCTAGGCCCATTTCCTAGCGATTAAGCAAACTTTTTTTTTTCTTAATCTGGTTGGTGTCATTGCCAAAACTTTTTATCTAAGTTATATTAGGGATACATTAGTGCCGAAAGTAATAGTGATTATTGGCCCTCTTATGGACCCGAAAGAGGAACGATACTTATCAGGCAGTGGCGAACATGGAAGCTACTGAGTTGGTCTTTTCCTATGAACAAAATTGAATTAAGATTAACAAGAGGAGCTCGTTGTTGTCTAAGAAGTGCAGCTTGTTTGGGTCTCCTAATGGTCAGGATTGGTCGATAACGAGCTACATGACTAAAAAGGGCTCGACAGAACTACAAATCCCATTCGAATGCCCACACGTTAGTGCATGGAACATTTGTGCTTCTAGGATTCTCCAAGTGGTAATCCAATATTATAGAAACAAATATAGGAGGAATATATACCTTACATATCATATAGTCCAGAACTATGGATTTATCTACACCTCCGACATTAATGCTGAACAAGCTACAACCAGTAACTCCTCTCTCATATCAACATCTAGTGCCTTCCGGAGCTCAACAGAAGCTCCCAATATATCCATAGTTTGAAAAAACTGGAGTTGCTGATTCTAATTCTTGCTTTACTGCACTGCCATGGCCTTGTAAAAATTCAATAGGTGCAACCCTGTTCTTCTGAATCTTTCTTCTTGTATAATGTGTCCTCGTTCTTTTCGCAGGGAACTTCTGGTGAACACGAATCGATCTTCATATGGGAGGAATTACTTAATTCCAAAGCTAGATAATAACCATAAAAATGCCCACATAGCCGCCATAACCTATCATAATCTTTATACTTAGATTATCAGGAGGGCCTAATTTCACAAAATTTCAACGAAATAACTGAGCTGAGTTTACACAACTTAGAAACTTATTTTCCAACTTGCTTCAATCTTCCTTGTTGACATGTGGAAGATTTATAAAAATGTCTTCAAGAACTACTGAATAGAACGACTTGTAAAGACCTAACCTGATCCCGGCGACATCGGATGGGAAATCAAGAGCTATAAAAATCCACAAGATTGAGAGGGAAGAACCGATGATGATACACAAACGAGATTTAACCATTTCTTCTGCCCAAATGCATCATAAATCAGGGTTTGGTAATCTCAATCGCCAATCCGCTGAGTTTCAATTCAATTCTCTCTCCGCAGCTCCACGTTTTGGCATCGATCTTGGATCTGTTTTGTCGGGAGTTAATTCTGTTTTGCTGGATGCACCAACGCCGTGCGAAGGAATAATGGCAAGTAATACAATAAAAAATGGGCTTATACCATATCAGCCCCCCAAGATTTCAAAAATACCAGATCAACCTCCCATTTCAAAAACCTACCAAATCAGCCCTCAAACACTATTTAAATTTTTTTCGGACAAAAATATCCCTATACTTATTAACAGTTCGGATATCAAAAATATCTATCTAGAAGTATTTTTTGGAAAATATTTGAACATGAAAGTTGTAGAGCTCATCGAGATCTATAACTTTCATGTTGAATATTTTTCCAAAAAATACTTTGAAATAGGTGTTTTTGAGGTCCGAAATATAACCAGCTCGACCCGAAATCGCTGAAACAGTTTGAACACCGAAAACACCTAACTAGAAGCATATTTGAAAAAATTTTGAACATGAAAGTTGTAGATCTCGTCGAGATCTACAACTTTCATGTTCAAAATTTTTTCAAAAAATGCTTCTAAATAGGTGATCTCAGTCTCGATGAAACGATGATATTTTTGTCCGAAAAAAATTCGAAATATTAGAAAAGAGGCTGATCTGTCCGAAGAATTCAAAATGGGGGGCTGATATGTCATTATCCCATAAAAAATCAGCACCAAATCGCATCCTAAATATAAGACTGTTTAGTTGGAATATAAATTTGTGCCACTTATAAATTTATTTTTTCTAAATTTGACAAAAATAAACCGGTTACTATCAAAACTTTTACACAATAATTAAAAAAACAAAATAATAAGTAGCCCGTAATTAACAGCTTTACTTACTTATTAGTTATTTTTGAACAATTGTTATGGTTATTCAATTTTACTAGTTTCGCATTCAAATCATGCACGAATTTTAGTCATAAATTTTATACAAATAATAGTATTAAAATACTTTTTTTTTTAATTTTTCATACTTTATATATATATATATATATATATATATATATATATATATAATACATTCATACCCTAATGGTCGGTACAGTTCGGACACGTCAATATAATATAAATAATTAAAATTACGGAAAATTATGAATAAGTACTTATTTTTTAGAAAAGTTATTTTTTGGCCCTTTCGATTTTTATATTTAACAATAACCCCTTAATTTCAAATTACTTATTATTTAGCCCTTCTATATGTAAAATTGACTCTAATACCCTTAACCGTTTGCTAATTTTTTTGCTTAATTTTATAGATGCAACTTGATGACCGGGCCGACGCGATGAAAGAAAAGATTAGATAACAAAATAAGAACAAAATGTGAAAATATGAAAAGAAATTATATTGACTATGGACGACGACGCGCTGGACGACGACTAACAAACAAACAAGAACAAAATATGAAAAAAAAAAATTACGTTTGCCATATCGATGACGGTAGAAGACGGCGCGGCAGACGATGACTATGGAAGATGGCACGGCGAAAAGAAAATATTGGAGAATAAGACTCAAAATAATAAAATCTCATTAGAAAAGAAGAATCGAAAGGGTATTTTCGTCAAAAAATTAATTGAGTTAGTTATTAGGGTTAAAAAATAAGAATGCTTAAAAATAGAAAGTAGTTATTAAAAATTAAATCTGGAGGGACTAAAAAATTACTTTTACCAAGTCAAAGGGCCCATCCATAATTTCCCCTTAAAATTATTATATATATTAAGTATTTGAATATATGAAAATATCGTAATGTTTAATAACAAAGTTAGTGTATAATATAATATCTTTTTTTAGACAAATTTAAACAGTAAGTGTAAATTAAATCAATAAAAATAATGAAAAAATAGTATTACAGTACATAATTATATTATAGTATTATACTATTTACTGCTATATAGTTTTAGTAATATATGATATTACAGCTCTTTTAAAAAAAAAATTAATCATTCTTTAACAAAAAAAAACACCAAGGCGCATATTTGATATTTTTATTTGGCGTGTACGATATGCGTTCCGAATTTTTTTTTGTAATTTTTGTTTTTTGGACACTTTTATAGTGGTCGATATGTATCTGGCCGTGTCCATGATATATCCATATCGAATACTGTATACCGAGCTTTCTAGGTGCACATGGATTTTATGTTAAAGTTAGTTGATGTTGATATGTCTTGGTATGTATTAAGCTAGGGGTAATTGTTTTCCACCGATTAGAATGGGTTTGAACATAACCACATTGAAATTTTGGTTTGTTTAGAGAGGCTATTGGTTTTGTCCGGTTTGTCAAAAATTATGGATGGTTTGGGAGAAAACATTCATGTTTGAACATTATACCTTTTCTTTTTTGGAATAATGTCGGAAAAGTTCGTATGTTTTTAAAATTCATAAAAATTAGCCACTATATGTTTTATAATAGTAATGTTCCGACAGAAATATTATAGGCAAATTATTTTAATATTTTGGTAAGCTAAAAGTATTTTAGATGAACTAAAAAATTATTAAATAATTAATTTAGTATTTTAATTTAAGAGGTTGATTTGTATAGTTATGGTAAAGTATGTTTTTTTTTTCTTTGATTTTTATTTTTTTACAACATGGTCCTTTTGGGAGCAATTTTGGGATGTGTATTGATTTTACATCTGGAAACTTGACCGACTACTGAAGCAATTGTTTGAATTTGCGTCTGCCATCCTTGCTCATTCTCCATGGCCGGTCAAAAATGAATCGCCGCAGAGGAAAACCCGGGAAATCCAGTGAGCAAACACGTCTTCGTCCACCACATAATTCCATGGCCATCCTATCTCTCACCTCTCCTCGTCCTCCTCCTCCTCCTCCTCCAGAGGAGAGGGGAAGGAACTCGAAGCTCATAGGTCATCATCGTAGAAGAAGAAGAACAATAATTTCGCCGAGGTGAAGGCGAACAGCAGCAGCGGTAACAGCAGATAAAATAAATGGGCAACTGCTGCTCAGCCGCCTTCACCCAGGGCCGCCCACCCACCACACCACAAGAATAGTAAAGTACGCTGCTTATCCTCTATCTCCACCGAGCACTCCGACGACGACGACTTCCTACGCCCTCCCTCACCTGTCTCCGTCCTCAACGATGCTCCCTCTGGTGGCCGCGTCGAGCTCCTACGTCGCTACCATCTTGGCCCGGAGCTCGGCCGCGGCGAGTTCGGCGTCACGCGGCGGTGCACGGACGCCGAGACTGGAGAGATGCTAGCTTGTAAGACGATATCGAAGAGGAAGCTGAGGACAGCCGTCGACGTCTCTGACGTGAGAAGGGAGGTGGAAATCATGCGGACTTTGCCGGCGCACGCGAACGTCGTCTGTTTGCGTGACGCTCTGGAGGATGCAGAGGCTGTGCATTTGGTTATGGAGGTTTGTGAAGGTGGAGAGCTCTTTGATCGGATTGTTGCAAGGGGTCATTACTCTGAGCGCGCTGCCGCTGCCGTCACCCGCACCATCATCCAAGTCGTCCAGGTACCCGAATAATTTTGTCTCTGTGAAAATAAAACTGCTTTCATTTTAAATACTCTGTGAAATTGAAGGCGATAAGGTCTTAAGTTTTGAATTCATACCGCATTTTGCATGCTAATCTTGGCTACGTAGCATAAATAACCGATAAATGTATATGATTTGATAAATAAGGCTTAATGTTAAACGTTCTAGATATGTGACAATTCTCAGGCTTTAACTGTCAAAGAGTTCTTTGAAGAATATAAAGTGTTGAACATATTTTTATTTCCTGCTCATTTTATTTCTTAGTGCTTCTGTTCGAGGAATGCTGGGTAATAAGCATTAATAGACCTCTCGTTTTCCTCCTTTTTGTGATCTTAATTAAATGAAAAAAAATATACCTAATGCAGCATTGTCATGAGAATGGCGTAATGCATAGGGACCTAAAGCCGGAGAATTTCTTGTTTGCAAATTCAGCAGAAGATTCTCCCTTGAAGGTCATTGATTTCGGCCTCTCTGTTTTCTTCAAGCCAGGTAGAGTTGAGTTTATTTTTGTGATTTGATATTCCTTGAACAATAATACATGTGGTCCTCCATGTGAATATTGTAATTTTCATGGATTTAGGTGAAAGATTTAATGAGGTTGTAGGAAGTCCCTATTACATGGCTCCTGAGGTTCTAAAACGAAATTATGGACCAGAAGTAGATGTATGGAGTGCTGGTGTTATTCTTTACATCTTATTATGTGGTGTGCCACCATTTTGGGCAGGTATATCATTTCTTTTAGAAATGCTAAGGTCATTTTAATCAAGCAGAAAAAAATGGTCGTAGTTTCGTGTTTTTTGTTGTGTCATTTATGCTATATTTGTGAATATAATATTTACATGTAGATGAAATAAATTTCATCTGTTTCTGTTTTAGTTTTTAAAGAGTACTTTCAAGGTATTTCTGGTTTCTTTGTTGACAATTATATTCACTAGCTTAATTTTTTTTTCCTTGAAAAATGTTTAAAACGTAGTTGTGCTTCAATATATATATATATATATATATATATATATATATATATATATTGAAGTCAAAAGCATATATAACCAATGTTCTGAACACTATTAATTCTAAATAGCATCTGCTTCCCAAATCATTATTATTAGCACAATAGAAAGGAATTTTTGTGTATCTTTATTGATAGATATCTACCTTTTTTATAGACTAAAAGAGAGATAAAAAAAAGAAAATTACATGAAATGAAAGTACCAAGTAACAGTAAGAAATTTAACTAATATGAAGATCCTATAACAGGAAATCTAACTAGTATGGCAGTCCTATAATATGGTAACTAATATATTAACACACTCCCTCAAGCTGGAGCATATATGTCTATTATATCCAGCTTGTTACATAAGTGCAGAAAATATCTACTATTAAGAGGTTTATTGAACATATCAGCAGTTTGATCCTTGGACGAGCGTAGGAAGTATAAATTTTCTTGCTCATAACATTTTCACATACAAAATGACAGTCTACTTTATATACTATGCCCTCTCATGAAAGACATGATTGCTTGCAATGAATATGGCAGCTTGATTGTCACAATGCATAATCATAGGCTTCTGATAAGTAATGCCAAAATCAGCCGTGAGTGATTTTAACCACATCATCTCACAAGCAGTTTGAGCCATACATCTATTCAGCTTCAGCACTAGATCTAACAACCACAATTTGCTTTTTATTTTGCCATGTAACAAGTTTACCACCAACACAAGAAAAATAACAAGAGGTAGACTTCTGATACATTTTAGAGTCGGCGTAATCTGCATTTGAATAATAAGTGTCTATGACGACTGTATAAAAGACCTTTTCTTGGAGCTTCTTTGATGTACTTTAGAACTCTTAAAGCAGCTTCCCAGTGGCACTTTTTAGGTTTCTCCATGAATTGATTGATCATATTTACAACAAAAAAGATGTCAGGTCTAGTTACTAACAAATAGAAGAGTTTACCAAGTAGGCGTCTATATTTAGTTTTATCCTCAAACGCCTCACCGCCTTCAAACCACAAGTTGGAATTTTGTTCCATTGATGTATCAATTAATCACCTCTTCTCTCGAAATTCTCAACGATTTGTCCAAATAAACGGTGCCTCAATTAATCACCTCTTCTCTCCGTCATATTTTCTCTCTCTAAGCTTTATTTCCTTTTACTCTCGCCCTTCCTGGACAAACCAAACAAAATTCTAACACCAATTTGCAGCACCAAAATCAATAAATTATCAAACTTATAATTAATACATTTAGACACACATAAAATATTCTTCTATTAAAGGAAGATACATCAAGTAGGAGACGGTCAGCCCACATCAAAACCATAAATATCTTTTTTTTTTTAATATCTGCAAAACAACAATGCGTAAAACATTTTAGAAATTCATAAAGGAGATATGCTATATATTGTTAAAATTCTCTAGCTCCGAGTTGGACCTCATCCCTACCTTCTGTAGCAATTAATGAGAACATGTTGGATGCAAAATTTCCAACTTTCAGAATACAAATTCATCTCCCACATCTTACACATAATAACCAACAACCTGAAAGGAGATTAAACAGAGAAGACATGTTTAGATATTGAATCATATGAAATAATTAAGTGTTAATATCAAATTTTTTTGCTGTAAAACTAAAATAAATTGTAAGCAGAGAAAATAAGATTGGAGGAAAGTTGAAAAACCTTAGAACAAGGCAATCTTTGTGCTACCTCTGTTACAAAGATTGTTACTAGGGTCAGGATTTGTTGAGCGCTTCAGCAAATGAAATAGTAGTGGGATGACGGAGAGAGAGAGAGAGAGAGAGAGAGAGAGAGAGAGAGAGAGAGAGAGAGAGAGAGAGAGAATATAAGGAAATAAAGCTGTGAGAGAGAGAGAAAGAGAGAGAGAGAGAGAGAGAGAAAAGATGACGGAGAGAAGAGATGGTTAATTGAGTCGCCATTTGTTTGGACGAATCGGTGAAAAGTTCGGTGTTAAGATCGGGAGCCCTAGCATTACGATATAGTATATTATATAAGTAATATAAATAATATATAAGTACACTACATATAATATAGTAATTATAATATATCATAATATTATATAATATAAAATATCATTTATATATTTTAATATAATACAATATAATATAAAATATTATATTATAATACAATATATAATATAATATATCATTTCTATATTCAAATTTAATAAGTTTGCAACTCAGTTCACTTCTAACGCGTAAATAATAAAACTGTCTTTCAGCTTCACTTCCAACCCTAAGTAAATAAAAAAATTGTCTTCCATCCCTCACTTCATAATCCCAAGTAAACAGAGATACTCAAAACACCACTTCTCAGCCACTTTCCAGTTCTCACAGTTCACCCACTACCCACTTCCCACTTCCGAATCCCCCCCACACATCATAATGTACCAAGCTAAATGGAGTTAACTTGTTTGTGGATTCGAGCCCTAAAAGAGGTACGGTGATGCTTGTTGAGCTCGCAAGCCTCACATTCTAAAGAAGAGACAACTGTGTTGTAAAGGCATGAGTTGTTTTAATTTTTGAAGAGAAGGATGACCCAAGAGGTATGGTAATGCCTGTCGAGCTCGCAAGCCTCACATTTTAAAGAAGAGACACTGTGACCTAAAGGGATGAGCTGTTTTAATTTTTGAAGAGAAGGATGGGTACAATGCTACTGATACGGGTACATCGATGCGGAAAATGCAGTATTGTGTCCACGCCAGATCCAATAGGCGATAACTTGTCGTCCATATAGTAGAGGCCTCCAGACCCATGTGCTTCACCGATGATCTTCCTCATACGGAGATCCTGAAAGACATAATGAGAAGGACAGAAGTGAACGGAGCAATTTTATGACATAGTGATTTGATTGATTGAGAGAAGATTAACAGGAAAATTTAGAATATAAAGATCTTTGAAAGTCAGGGACATAGGAGTTTAAACAACCCCTCTCCTAGAAACATGAGAGATAGTACCGTCGGCAATATAAACAGGTGGTATAGAATTGTCAAGTGTAAGGAAGAAAATTTAGGTCGGTTACCTGTCATATGCGATGTTGCTCCTAATCGATTATCCAGGGTTTATCATGTGAAGCACTAAAAAAAAAACATGTTGACGGAGTCTGAGAAGTAGTATGAGGCTGCGTGTGCCCAATTAGGTTTACCAAAATTGTCCCAACACTTTCTCTAAGATTTGATTAGTCCTCTCACAATGCGAACACTGTCGAAGTGCACGGGATGATTCACCATAGCTCCTATTAATAGGTTTTTGACTATTTTCTTCCCCTGAATTACGTCCTCGGTGATGGCCACGACCACGTGCAATAGTTAGGGCATAATTCTTGGTCGTAGGAACAATAGTAATACCCGAGGAGGTCATAGAAAGAAGACTAATACTATATGAACAGGAGCAAGCAGTTATGGGCACAATAGTTGTGAATAAAAATAGTAACTTAGGCATAATCACGCACATATTAAGGTATAAATATCTAGCATGACATTGGTCGCACTGTTCACAGTGAACAATACAGTTAGGTGGCGGTTGTGGTGGCAGCAACGGTGGTGTTTCTGGAATCCAAAGAAACTTGGAGAGAACAAAAAAAAGGGGTTGGGAGCGGTGGGAGAAGAGGACACAAAATTAGGATTTCTGTGAACCTACTCTTAATACCATGTTAGAACAATAGAAAGGAATTTCTATGTAGCTTCATTAATAGATCTCTACCTCTTTAATAGAGTAAAAGAGAGATCAAGAAAGGAAAGTACAAGTAAAGTAAGAAATTTAACTAATATGGAAATCCTATAATAGGAAATCTAATTAGAATGGCAACTTTATAATCTGGTAAATATCTCAACAATTATTTTGCAAATTCAGAAAGCTATGCAAGTCAAAGTACTAACCTCGTTAACAAAGTTACATTCAAAAGCATTTTTAGACATTTCATCATTTGAACTATGGATGGATCTTTTTAGCCAAGAAAGATTGTAGGCTGACTTTAACAGAGTACTGCTGCAAGTTTATAATGCATGGCGTATGATTTCCGCAGAGACCGATGAAGGGATTGCACGGGTGATAGTTCAGTCAGTGCTCAATTTTGATAGGGAACCATGGCCTAAAGTATCTGAGAATGCAAAAGATCTGGTGAGGAGAATGCTCGACCCGAATCCGTACACCAGATTGACAGCTAGCCAAGTACTCGGTAAGCTTAGCTTCATCTTCTAAAAGTGAAATTAGAAATACAGATTACTTCCTATAAATACATTGATAAAGGGATGGGCATTATCAATCTTTAAATAGAAAGGGACTGATAGCAAGCTCATATGCCATGTGTGAAAATATTGATAAAGAGAGATGCATTTTGTTAGCACATGAAAATGTGATATTAATTTAGACACAGTTTGGAGGGTGCTTCCAGGCATCAAAAAAAAAAAAAAAAAAAAATTGCCAGCTGAAGGATGAATTAATGACGTGGAATTCAAATGCACTCAATTAAAAAAATTCTTCTGATTCAATGAAGTGCGATGATCCCAACTTCAATTTCAACTAATGGTTTACTCCGTGTATAATACGCAGAGCATCCTTGGTTGCAGAATTCCAGAACAGTACCCAACATTCCACTTGGAGAAGCTGTCAGAGCTAGACTAAAGCAATTCACAGTCATGAACAAGTTCAAAAAGAAGGCTTTAAGGGTAAGTCTATACCTGCAAATTGAACTGAATATATATATATATATATATATATATATATCTTTTTTTTTTTTTGAGAATATCATGGGAAAACTCATATATATATATATATATATATATATATCTTTTTTTTTTTGAGAGTATCATGGGAAAACTCTAGCCGTAACCGGTTGTACGACCGTCGTAATAGATAAACCCATAGATTGCACCGACTCATGTTCCATCAACCGAGAAGTCCCAAACTTTCACCCGAATGCCCGTTTTACCCTTCATGAAATATAGAGGGGGTAAATCCCCCGCATCTTCGAGCTGCACTTGCGAGATTATTGAACTGAATATGTTATTTTGCAGTAGATAAATCTCTGGCTCTTTTGCTATTCAGGTTGTAGCTGAGCAGCTACCCGTAGAGGAAATAGACAGGCTCAAACAGCTTTTCCACATGATGGACACCGACAAGAATGGCACTTTAACATTTGAACAACTTAAAAAGGGACTTCATATTATCGGGCAGCATGTTCAAGAGCCAGATGTCCTGATGTTAATGGAAGCGGTTTGTATTCTCAATGCTACTATTCACTCTCTCTATTAGCTTAGAATGTCTGGAGTGGCGGGAATCGCAGTGTATGGGCATGGTCTCATGACCCTATCCCACCTAGCTTCGAATCCCTGTGTCGACGGTAACATGCACGTGCAACGGGGGATTCATCTGGGTATCTGGCCCATGACAGTCTTCTCTCGGATAGCTATGGGTTCGTATTGAGGACAGTGCCCGTTTCTCAATAAAACTGATGAATGCCTTATTGGAAGTTCAAAATTTCTTACACGTACACTTCTTAATTATTTTTTTTTTTTTGGAGATAACGAGGCGAAACTCCTCCCTGGGTCTCCGCTAACTCGCGGACGACAGTTTTCTACGCACACCTATAGGACCATTTTGGACCCAGGTGCGCGCAGGAGTAAAACCCCGGCCTGGCGTCCGCCCCCGGACCAGACATGGAGTACTGGGAGTTATCCAGCCACCAGCTTCACCGCAACCGCTGTAAACTCGCGGCCACGGGCACATCCCCATCGCAGGCACCCCCGGGGGTTCGAAGTCGGGCGCTCGCTTCCTGAGGCGAGTGCCCGGCCGTTCCACCTGGGGGCGGGGGACACTTCTTAATTACTTATCCGCTCTCTTTATTAGCTTCTAAATGATTCATTAGAAATTCCATATCTTCGTCCTTATACTTTTGAAAATGTTACAGGCGGATCTTGATGGAATGGCACCTTGGACTGTTCAGAATTCCTGACAGTCTCAGTTCATTTGAAAAGGATAGGTAGCGACGAGCATCTGACAAAAGCATTCAAATACTTCGACAAGGATGGGAGTGGATTTATAGAGATCGATGAGCTGAGAGAAGCTCTAGGAGAGGAAACTCTCGGCTCCAATGACCAAGCCATACTGGATATCGTATCTGATGTTGACATGGACAAGGTCATTATCAAATTTCTTTGCTTCAAATACAAAAATATTGATTTCGATCGTTTCTACAAACATATTTCGGATTATTTAAGTATTTATAATTATTGTATAATGCAGGATGGTCGCATTAGCTATAAGGAATTCGAGATGATGATGAAATCAGGGACAGACTGGAGGAATAGCTCGCGACAATATTCAAGGGCGACGTACAACACCCTCAGTTTCAAACTTTTCAAAGATGGATCGGTACAGACGAAAGAGTTTGAGGGTCCTCCAACATCAAAATTATTCACCTGAGCCTTTTATTAGTAAGCTATTAGTTAGGTGATATGAGAATTCTCATTATTTTTTTGGAGGCCATTTTGATTGTGAGGTTCATAAAGCTCAATAGATATTGGAAGGGGTCATAAGTTCAGCACTTAGTGTATGGATGGACTGGATTTAACTGTTTTGGGTTTAAAGTGGAGAAGATAATCTTGGGCTTAAAGTAAAGTCTAATAGATATTCTTCTGAAGATTTCTATAAGAGTAATGCTGGTGCCACCAAAGACGGCACCATCAAATCTGCTAATTTGTATAATTAAAATAAAAATAAAATTTTGGGAGTGTATTTTTTTTGAAAAAAAAAATTAACGTAAAAGTTGTAGATTTTAATAAGATTTATAATTTTTATGTTAAAATTTTTTCCATTCAACCAAAAAATTAAAAAAAAAAATTCTAAAAAATACCTTAAATAAATATTTTGGAGCTTTAAATTTTAACGGGTTTAAAAAAATTTAAAATTGTTTTTGTAATTTACTTTAAATCTATTAAAATTTTGAGCTTTAAATCATCTATTTAGAAATATTTGTTAAAAAAAATTTCAATATGAAAAAGTAGATTTCATCATAATATATAGTTTTTATATTTGAGTTTTTCTAAAAAAAATTACCATGAAATTGTGTTTTTTTTTTAAGATAAATTATTAAATTTTGGTAGATTTTTTATGTTGAGTGTGTAACAAGTATTTTTCTTTTTATAAATTGGGATTAGAAGGCCTACTTAGGGTCCTGTTAGCGCTTGGCTGGCCAGTTAGCGTGCATTTTGACTGTAGAAAATCATTCTCCAGAAATTCTGGACGGGTTCGATACGCTGGATTATGTACTACACATATTCTGATTCATTATCGATGTTCCATTTCTATTTGGACCGTCAGATGCTTGTGAAGAACAACATCCCTTTTAACTGTGAAGCCTGGCTGGGTTGGTGTGGGTTGGTGATGGACTCGTTGGCCGGTCCACTAAACCCATTAAACCATCTTTTTTTTTTTTTTTTTTTTTTTTGTGAAATTATTCTGAACCAATTCTTTTTTTTTTTTTGTGCTATTGTCGACGCTGTCGTAACATCTAAAAAATCATTCCGTTAATCTTCTCTCTCTCATTGATAATTTCTAAATTTTGAGAAATATTATTTCTTTTTCAACTTTAAATTTTAGGTATTTAAGAATCTAAGTAGAGTTATGACCTCGATCTATGTCGCTTATGTAATCGCATAAAACCTCTTTAGTAAAGAATTAAAGTTGTTAGTTTACTGATGACTTCAAAAGGAACTTAAAAACAAATAAATAAATAAATAAAAGGGTTTGTCACCTGACCTAAGATCTTTAGTAAATTTTAAAATTTATTAGTTGTTTTGTTTTGATTTTTTTTTTTAATTTTTTTGAACTAATTAAAAGTCAGTGCATTTTATTTTATTTGACAATTTCGTAGTGCAAATATTTTTTCAATAAACGTGCTAAATTATCTGTTGATTTGTTCGGAAGATGTGATTCAATCTAGCAGTTTATGTAAGTTTCGTAATTTATAACTATTTTCGGCTGTTAGTTGCATGTTCTAGTTTGGAATGATTTGGAATTTTATTTTATTTTGTATTATTATTATTACTAGTTTTTAACCCGTGCGATGCACGGTTGTTAGTTACTAATATTAAATAATAATATTAAAAAAAATTTATATTTTAATCTATAAAATTAATAATTATTTTTTAAAAAATATATATTTTATTTGTCATATTATTAGAGCAAATAATTATCATATGATATATATAAAAAATAAAAAATTATTTGAGGACGTAAATGGTGATTCGAATTTATATATATATATATAATATATTACAATTCGAAAGCTAATTTTATTTTAATTATATTAGTTTTATATAAATTAATATATTATTTATAATAACATATCAATTATAATTAGAAAAAAACAATTACCAATTACATACCCTAAAGTACGACTTTGATCACCCATTTGTATATATTGTTTATAATTATATATGAATTATTAAGAATTGATAATGACCTTGAAAATTTTTTTTACATACCTAAAGTTACGACTGTAATCACCATTTGTATATATTGTATATAATTATATATAGATTATTAAAAATTTGATAATAACCTTTCAAATTTTTAATTATTATAAATTTATCTTTAATATAAAAAATAAAAGTTATAAGTTATTTTTTATATTAATAAAATTATTTAATAATATATTAAATATGTATTGAATTCAAACTCTCATTAAATATGTGATTAATTACATATTTATTATACTTAAGTGACACATGTCAAGTGGTAAGTGATAGAGATGCCATGTGGCATATTGTGAGTTATAAGAAGTGCCACATGGCGCTCAACTACTTTGATACCGAGTTTTCTATATATATATATAGATTATTTACGATGCCAAACGGTTGGATATAGTTGAAGCCTGGTTAGAAATTGGTGCAGCGATGACTTAACTGTTTTGGCTGGTTAGGGTTTAGCCAAACTGCACTTGGGTTCAATCATTACTAATCAGTGCCTGCAATTTAAACTTTTCCACTTTTTTAAGAAATTAATCGATTTGAGGGATATTATTTCTCAAGTAATTAATGACTTTCAAGGAAAGATAAAATGTTGGGACTGAAGGAAAATAACTCTCTTAACTTACAACACTAATCCTATGAATGCTAAATTTAAATTATTCGTCTGAACACTAAAACAAAAACATAATGAATGCTAAATTTTTTAAGAGTTTGTCCGAATGTCGTAAATTATCACCCGCAGTATATTATGTTTGGCCAAAGTGTACAACTAATTAGACTGAACACATATTCTTTCGGATGTAATGGTTTCACTGGTTAACTATTGATGTATAATGCCCTTTTTTTTATCTCAAGGAGCAGTATAAAGATACTAAAAAAGTTCGCTGTTCTTACTGCAGCCCTGCAAGGCCGGCTGCCCGAACCGGGCTTAAAAAACCAGTCCGTGCACGACGGAGCGGCCGGCCCGTGGCCCACGGGCAATACTATATAATTTTTTTTTAAAAAAATATTTCAGCCGACTGCCAGCCAAGCTGAGCGGGCCCACCCTGCCTTAGATACCGTGCAGGCCGGCCCGCAGCCCGTCGCCACATCAAACCGTGCGGGCCGGCTCGGGCCGCACGGTTTGCAACACTAGAGCAGTAGACCACTGGCACTGGTTGATGCCTACAGCACCACCTTCTAAGGTTATATAATACCCAGATGTCACTGTGACAAGCATGTAAATATGATCTGAAAGGAAGGCATCTGGAATGATTCATATGTAAAACATGCTGCTCTCAGACATCCATTAAATCTAAATAAAGTTCAAGATTTATACAGGTATTACATTCAGGAAAAATAAAGGTTACAGAAAAAAAAAAAACATTACTAAAAAGTGTTTCCGAGACTCGAGTGTTTCTGCGACAGGAGATGTTAAGCACCACGCGGATTCTACTCTAAGTTCGATTCACCTTTGTCTGCTCGAGCTGATCCTCAAACTGTAACCATTGTGTCTTGGAACTTCCAATATATATATATATATATATATTGTAGTGTAGAATCTTCCGTCTCCGTAAAGATGGAGCTGCAAGAATCTCTTGTATTTCCATGGGATTTCAACAACACTCTTTAAGATAAGTTGAGACAACATGTCATGATCCTGAGACAAGGAAGAGTAAAAGTCAGATATTTTCTCATGTGATTCTTTTAATTAATAGTGCACTTCGCGTGACAAAGCTGGGGACTAAAATAATGCCATAAAAAAAGAACAACAGCAATTACCGGCTAAAGCATGAATTGTTCCTTAGCAATCGCCACAAAAATGACAACATGGCGTATCTGAGCTAGGTAATTCGTCAAACTAATATCTTTTCATATGATCTGGTTATTGGTTTGGCATAAAGTATATCCGAAATTCCTCTAGCATTTTTAAGAGAAAGACTTTATGGTGGAGAATAATATGACTGCCTTTGCGTCCCACACAAGTGGTAATTTAAAACAAGAAGAGGTTTGTTCCTTTCGTTCCTTACAAGCAGTTGTTTGATGTCGATCTCAGAATCCACCCAGCACACCCGAACCAATGAGTCAAACCTATTGTGAGGCTGCCAGTAGGGCAAGACTTTGGTGCATGAGAACCAAATGCTTAAAGCATGGATTCCCCACTATGCTCAAAAAGAGTTGACCTCCATCAAAAATTATAGAAATCTCAAAGTGGAAGCTTTTCCATCACCATCTTTTGGGTAGCCACTAGAGTATAAGATTTTATTTTTTTATTTATTTTTTGGGATTATCGTGGTGGAACCCGTAATGCGAGCGCACGCCTCCATAGGGACCTCAAACTTGCGGGAAACCCCCACACCCAGTTCCGACCGACGCTCTGGGATCCAAGTACAGGCCTTCCATGTACTTGGGCTCCTGTCACGGGGTACAAAGGATTTTTAGAAAATCCAGCGAGGGATTTCACCCCATGCGGGCTCGAACCTGGGTGGTGACGTTTATGAGGTGTCTCCCATCCAGTTGAGCTAGTCGAGCTCGGCCACTAGAGTATAAGATTTAATGAACCTTGTTATATTTCCAAAATGAGTGCTAGAAGCACTTTTGTAGAGCGCAAAGAGTCGAAAGAGCATCCGAAGGACTTTCTCGTGTATGTAACAACCTTAGTACTCCTTTACAATCTGTTCTTTCTCCACTCCCTATAGATTATAGGCCATAAAGCCTTTTTCAGGCATATCTTCTTTCTATCTTTATGAGTTCTTTTATGTATAAAACCTATGCAAGCTTTGTCCGCTACCTGGGAAGTGAAAAGAGAGAAGGATGAAGCTAATGACTAAGCTTAGGAAGCCATGAGCTCTCTAACGGACCAGACAAGTATCGGCACTGCCTCATTATCCGGTAGGCACGTCCTCGCTGGCATAGAGCAGCAAAATACACAGCACCGGCGGCAGAGACGTCCCTGCCGATGGGAGAGTTGTTCATGAGATCCTTTTCCTGTTTTCAAAGCTCCAGGATCAATTAACTTCCTCTTGAGAAGGATATCGGCACGATTTGAAGGCACAAGAAATCCCATGGTGATTCTCAAAACGCTTATGCTAGTCCATCGCCTCCGCGGAGGAGACCGTTATTTTGAGCAGGATTTACGCAACCTTTTGGTCATCTGGTGAGCTCCGGATGAATTTCAACCAAATAATGGTACTAACCGATCATTTTGGCCTCATTCAACATTAAACTATTCCATGTTACTCAGGGAGAGGATGGAGTGGCTCATAAACCAAGCTGGAAAGTTGGAACCAGCGATGGATTCAGGAATGAAGTTGAAGTTGTCAGAAGATAAAGCCATAGATTTCGTGTTGCAAACAGAATTTCGAGATGTCAGGCGTTTCTGGATAGAGTAATTGAGTGCTTGCCAATTAATATATTGGCATCAAGCACAGTCATCAAATTGACTATGAGCATTACCCTGAAGGAGAGCTTTAGAGTATATGATAGCTTCTGTGAGGGCATCTGGATAATATCGATTCCTTTTTTAAATTTAAAAAGCCTGCGAGAGCTTCTGCTCTTGATATCCTCAAGAAAGCTTGCTTCCAAACCCCGAAAATTCATGATTTCTATGAAAACTGTAAGAGGCTGTTGGGATATGGAAGCTTTGATTATCCTTCGGTTCAGATCATTACAGCTGCCGAGGTTCTAGCGATCGACGAACGGTCATGTGAAACCCTCTAGAGAGGAGAGATAAAGTGGAAAGCAGAGGTTCTGAATCCCGGAGAAAGAACAGCGGATTACCGCAGAGTATCGATGTTGAGACTGATAAAATATTACCAGGTCAGTTTTCTTCAAAGTTAGAAACCAAAATAACCACCATTTGGGTTGAATTTGATGAAAAGGATTCTCAAATTGGCATCAATGAGCTTGATGATTCCCTAACATGCTTTTTAGAAGAGGGCAACAGCTTGTTATATGGAAAAGTGATGCAATAGCAACAAGAGGCCACGTTTCACATGTTAAAAGCAAAAGAAGTGCTGCTTAGATTAAATTTGCTATCTGAATGCAATTTTCTGTGTATTTCTTTTTTCCCCTAATTGTAAGCTTTTGCGTTTCACCTTAAGATTGGGTGGCTTTACTCTTTACTGTACTGAAATATTATGTGCCCTTCCTAATTGTAAGCTAAGAACTATCCACTCAAAGATATTACTTTTAACCATCTGAAAATCGTCCCATCTATTTTGAATACTAACTGCGACTATGAGATAAAACCAGAATTTAATTCATGGTTTTCGGTGCCGGTCGGTATAGTCCGTGCCGGACGGCACGTGCCTGTTCTGGCAATTGTCGGCACGGCACGTGTCAAAATTTTATATTTGAATTTTTAAATTAACTTTTTATTTTTATTTAAAAATAAATAAATAAATATATATCGGCACGTGCCGGGATCTGACTTTACAGAAACTCGGCTCGGCTCGGCACAGAAAAATAGGTTTTAATTAGTGTTTATAGATCTAGAACTCCTGAAAGTGACTCATGAAAAACATTGTACATAAGTGTTGTTTTCTCTGACCTAGAATCCATCTGTTTCGGTCTGCTTAATTGAGCAATAATCTGTCCTAGGAGATTTCACTAGATCTTATGTTGCTCTGCTAGAATTACACAGAATTTCCTTTATGGACTAAAATTGCAGTAAGACGAAACCAGCACACGCACAAGAAGAGACCAATCTTCGCGTTAACATTAGTCTAACCAAGACATAATTGTTTGTGATCTTTAATCTTTCAACATTCTGAAATATTAAATTTTCTGAAACATGATAAATCGGTAAGAACTGCGGCAGCGAGGGAGAGTGTAACCTTTTCGTGCACTATGTGGGCAGTATCTCAAGGAGCTTCATTTGAGAGGTCTCATTCCCTGTACAAAGCATGAGAGTATTAGTAAGGAATGAATGAACTTGTTTAAGGAACATGATGTTTTTAGATAAAATATACAGTTTTGAAAATAAGAAAGTTAGGGAGTACGAAGTGGTTCCAAAAACCAGCATTAAGTTGCATTATAAATTTTGACTGGAAAATTCAAATACGTATCCAGAAAGTGGGGCATGTCATGCTTGTAGAGTTTATTACAACCTAATTACGTAATGTAGCCATATAAAGAACTATGCAATGCAAAAAAAAAAAGGACACTTTCCCGTTGCCAATGTTCTTACTCTTGGCCAGAATAGTTGAAGAGTTGACTCTCTAGTGCAATGCTATAGCATTAGGAGCAGCAAAATATCTCAAAATGGGTTAAACCAAATCAAGTAAATATGCAAACATTGTCCCATGCTCATGCATTTAATAGAAAGTCACATGGGCAAAAGCATGAGAAAAATGCATCTAACGACTTGCAGATTTGCCATACTGATTTGCATATTATATACTTCCAAATCTGAATTATTCATATACAAAGGATCTTTTTTTTTCTAAATTCTGATATATTTTGAATTTTCTTTGAGCTAAATAACTTGAAAGTATATCCAATTAATTGGTTAATAAAGCAAAGAACGAAATTACATGAAGAAAACAAAAGAGAGGAATTTTGGATGTAAGCTTTCAAATTCCAAAATATGTTGCCAATTGCCATTTGCTAATTAACATTTCTATAGGATATTATGCAATAGTCTGAGTTTGATTAGTTTGTTTTACATAACTACTTTTAACCTGGTATAGAGATGCTGCTGATTTAACATGAGTCTATTTTCAATATACACAGACGGTCACACTTAGAAGATGATGATGATAAACATCACCAAATGCATATTGTGTTAAACCACAATTGTCATTCGTTGTGTTGTACTCCTGTTCTTGTTATAACTTTTCAAGATTTGCATTACTTTTTTTCTTAATAGTAACCAAGGCTTTTCTGGCCGTGTCAAGCCGAGTTTCGGTAAATCTAGAATGCCGAGCATACCGTGCCAACTATGTCGATAATAAAATATCTTTTATAAGTTACTAAAAATAAGGTAAAAAACAAAATAGATTTACAAATAAGAAAACAAGGCAAAAAATAATCGAATAGAAGCCAGCTAGTGAAGAGCTAAATTTTGTTTGCCCGTGAAGTGTCGTATATATATATATGTGTGTGTGTGTGTGTGTGTATAGTACATATATATGCACATTGTATCAAGGTTTTCCATACAGTGCAAAGCTGAGTTTCGATTAATTCCAAATTCGAGAAGTACCTAGCCCGCTGATCGTGCCATGTAACCCATTCCAATAATAAACTATTATTTTATGATTTAATAAGAATTAATAACAAAAAATACAAAATGTAAATAAATCAAGGTTTTAAGTTCACTTTCGTGCCGAGTTTAGATAAATTTCAAACTTGAGACGTGTCGATAATAAAATATTATTTTTTATACTTTTATTAAAAAAATAAAGAATATGAAATAAAAAATAAAAAATAAAATAATGGCTTATTCTTCTCCTTTTCCTCATCTTCCTCCTATTTTCTTCTAATCACTCTTTCTATAAAAAAAGAAAAATTTTAAATGTTGCTAGGTGGCATGGCATGAAACAGCACCGTGCTGCCTGAAACAGGGCCCATGCGGCACGGTCGGAAAACAGCCATGCCGGTGCCGGATCCTCTTGGATCGGCATTTTCCGGGCGGCACGTAGCATGCCGCCCAGAATTTAAATCCTTGAAATGGACTAAAGTAATTAAAATTTAAAACAAAACGTAAATCAATTATTATTACATTAAAAAGTTTCAATATAAATTAATTGAAACAATTCAAAAGTGAAAAAAAAGGCCGCACGTTGCACGCAAACCAAAAAGGTCAAGTGAGAGAGACATGCAAACATGTCTGTGTGCTGCGCATGCGACCTAAAAAGTTAGGTGCCGTGTGCATGCGGCGTGTGATTGTTCATCTTCTTCCTCTCGCGAGGTGGAAGATGAAAAGTTCTTTGAAAGAAAAAAGGATACAACCAACACGGCCTTGCACACGCGTGACCTAAAAATCATGCGTAGCGTGTACGCACGCGCACCTGTGCGTGACTATTCACCATCCTCTTGCGAGGAGGAAGATTAAAAGTTCTTTAAAAACGAAAAAAAGCAACAGCAGGCACGGTAGAAAAATGCCATGTCGGTCCTCTTTGTGCTGCATCTGCCTGAAAAGTCAAATGCAATATGCATGCACGTGCACACAATGATGCCTCCCTGAAGGTCGGCGAGAAATAAGATTATAGTCTAAATAAAGAATAGCTTCTGAGAAGAAAATACTGGCAGATATGTTCGTATAATCTGACATTTTGACTTGCTTATGTATAGAAGAATTAGTTTTTCTTAAACAGAGACACATTTTAAAGATTTGATCTACACCTCATAAAATTACTCCTTGCATATCCCTTACCTTGTTACTAAACATGCAATATCCATTTCCTAAGCATCATAGGCTAAAAGCCTAAAATCATAACAAATATCTGAGTGATTGTGCTGCCTGTACTAGAAGAATAGGGCATCTATCAGTAACTCTTTCCTGCTTAAGATAGTCATAAAAAACAAACCTTGGATTCCCGAAGCTCATTTACTGCCATGCGTAGGGAATCATCAGATAAAATGAGCCTTGACAAAGCACCTGTACTAAGCCTGCAACTTATAGAATAACATTCTTAGTAATGGAACACAACATAAATCCACTTGATTAAAAGCAAGGTTTTCTGTGCCGAGCCGAGCCGAGCCGAGTTTCGGTAAACTCAAATCCCGGCATGTGCCGACCGTGCCGATATATATTTATTTGTTATTTTTAAAAAAATAAAAATAAAAATAAAAAATTAATTTAAAAATTCAAATATAAGATTTTTTGACGCGTGTCATGCCGGTTCGTGCCGTGCCGATAACTGCCGGAACAGGCACGGGCTGTACCGACCGACACCAAAAACTATGATTAAAACTAAGTCAAAAGACATGCCTCACTTAAATGAATTCACCTGTACTAAGCTGCAACTTATAGAATAACATTCTAGTAATGGAACACAACATAATCCACTTGGTTAAAACTAAGTCAAAGGACATGCCTCATTGATAGCCTATGTCAACTTAGTAGAATCCACCTCTAACATAGGTGTATACTCACCCTGGACACTATCTGCGTATTTGATGCTAACTCTATCAACGGAAACTATCTTTAGATCAAAAGAATACATACCCATAAACATTATAGCAAGGTTAACATATCCCTTGAACAAAGCAAATTGGCATAATTCAGTAGGAGTACATTCTCTAGAAAATCTATGACATAATTCAACTAGGTAAAAAGTTAAAAATAGAGTAATTAAGAAGATACTAATAAAATAAGACAGCTGACCCTAAAACCAAGGTTGTGCAGATATAAATATGCAAGTACCAGGATTTCCATCTTATCTTGCACATCCATGTTCCTTCATCTTGCATTCATCGGTGAATTTCACATCTAGTTGTTATGCAAACTTTATTTTCGATAAAAACAACCTCCTTTGGGTCATGGCTGCGTACATATACCCTTCCCAGACCCCACCACGGCGAGACTTGACTGGGCTGTTATTGTCTTGTAGTGAGCTTTCTTTATGATAAAAACTATAAGCTAATTTAGACAAATTTCTGTTATGGACAAGATTGGATGCAATCAAACCATATTGAACTTTCGAGCTAGTTATGTAGTTGAGTCAAAGTCTAAGTCTATTTTAGTAGATATTATTATTATGAAAAAACTTACTATTTGATAGGAGTTCTATTTAATAGGAAACTACATTTGGTAAGAGTCATATTTGTTGGGGATCATGAGTTGCAAGAAATACGATGGCTGTGATCCTAGTCTTCTTAGTTAAAATGGAGTAATTGTGGAGACACAACTTGGGTACCAGAGTTTATCAACTGATCTACGTCAATTCATAACACAGAACACATTAACAAGGAACCCAGAAAGAAAAGGATACAGGTGAAGTATGGAATCTAAGCAACATAGTATAGCAGCAAAGGTGATGTGAATCACAAACCCCAATCGCTTCGCTGCATCTGATATGGACCCTTCAACGGCAAAAATTAAATCCAATAACGCTCGCATTCCCTATATAGTAGAATAGTATCATTAAACAACATGAACATGGAGAATGAATTGAGTTTTTCAGGGACAAACAAACCACCAAGAATGAGGTAGACGCAGAAAATGCTTACAAGAACAAATTTTGGATTGTTTGGTCCAATTTGGGACCCGAGTCTGATTCTCTGATAGTTGACTTCGGTGGCAATATCTGGAGAAGCTCTGGTGGAGGGGTATAATTATCCAAATCTACTGCACTTCTGACTAATGGAAAAGAGAGCATGCATTATCTTTGAACAAGATACTTAAAATAATGATGTAAAATGAATAGAAATGACATACAAAACAAAACATATATACACAACTTCCTGGAAAACAAAATGCAAGGAAGAAAGGTAGCATTCTTGATGCAGAATGTAACAGAACTATAAATAAACTAAAACCTAGGACTAAACATTTGCAAAATAACATAAATCACTATAAGGTACATACTAGATAAATATCTTATAGACCAAAGAAAATGCATCTCGTCCGTCCACACAATCTTTGAATCAGATACAGTATATCATTCTACAAGGTTACAAAAGACAAAAATTTGACTTTCAACTTGTAAGCTAAAACTATACAATAACGCATAGGATAGCAGCGTTACCTTTGAGAGCCAGCAGAGTGCGAAGGCGAGCCAAAGCAGCCGCCCTATTCTTGTGCTGCGACCGATCCTCGACAGCCTACAATTAAAAAACAATAACGATGATTTTACAAAAAAAAAAACATTCATAATCTAACAAATTAAAATCAGGGGTAGAGAGAAAGAGAGAGTTATTGGGAACCTGGGCGACAACGCCGGTGGGTAGATGCTTGAGGCGCACGGCGGTCTCACGCTTATTACGGTGCTGGCCGCCAGGTCCAGACGCCTTGAAAGTGTCCATGTCGCACTGCGACATCAACTCCTCGTCGCTCAGCTTCACGTAGTCTTTTATTGCTCCGCCCCCGGCGCCGCCATTGCCGACGCTCGAGGCGGCGGCGACCGGGGAGGAGGAGAAAGCGCGGATGGAGAGACGGGCTGCGGAGATTCGAGAAGAAGAAGAAAGTGCGCGAGAGAGGAGAAGCTTTGACGGGAGAAGGGTGGACCTCAGAAGCAGTGTGCTAGCCATTGCTATGGTTTCTTGGAGTTGAACAGGAGCAGAACACGTTTTGAATAGAGCCTTAGACATGTTTGGTACGCATTATTCATAGACAAATGGGTAAATTGGGTATTTAATAATAGGAACACTTTCTTGAATTTTTGTATTTAATATTTTTTAATTATTATTATTCACATTTCTAAAATCATTTTTACATATTACCAAAATAAAATTGGGACGTCAAATGGCACACCGCTACGCGTTGCTATGGTAGCGCATGTCATAATTCTAAATAGTGACAATAGATATCGTCATTTATCATGACGACCCACCTCCCCTCTTTTCTTCTTCTCCTATCCGCCACCCCACCATTGTTTTATTAAATATCTCCAAATCATTACATTTTAGTAATATTCATCAAATCCAAACTAACATTCATTCGATCTAGCTAATTTTGAGGAGATCCACTAAACCACAATATATTTATGCGTTTTATAGTATTTCTAAAATTTATATGTATATTGTATAAATTTATTTTGTAGATCTAAATAATTGAGAATGTGTGTATATTGTTGGTTTATTTGTAAAACTTATGTGTATTTTGTTATGTATTTACATGTATATTGATAATGGTAAACTAAGAATATTGTAGTAATATATAGTTCAATGTATGTTGTATTAACATTTAGTTTTTAACTAAATGTAGATGTTATGGCACTAAATTATTGTTATATGAATGACAGTGTGCAGATTCAAATATTGTTTATTATGATTGTCAGCATAGTGGGGCCTTGGTATAACCATAGTATATTCTTGTACAATTTAATTGCAAAACCAAAGTTTTAAAAGCCCGGCACGCTCGGTGCCGCACGGCTCGTTCCGGAGCCGCCAGGCTCCGGCACGGGGACGGTGCCGAGCCGGCGGGCACCGTCCCCCCTTCTCCCTCTCTCTCTCTCTCTCTCTCTTCTCCCCCTATCTCTCTCTCTTCTCGAAGATGTCGTTAAAGGTGTCGCACATGTATACAATGTTGTTATCTAATGCAACGATCAATTATATGTTATTATCAATTGAGTTTGATGATGATATAGAAAGTATAAAAGAATTTTGCATGCAAAATATCGAGCTATATGTGAATTTTGAGTTGGCAAGTAATCAACAACAAAGTCGTTCTTACTGATAATATATGTATTGCAACACATATTCAGAATGATGATTTAATTGTCGGTCCAAGTGCAAGAACATCACCACAACTCTCGCTTACAGCAACCGATCCTACATATGCTCGGTTCTCTCCGATCGGGAAATATAGCCTATTTAAGCTACCCAAGTTTGAGCTCGAGTTTGGTTTATGCCAATCTTGGCTCAGCTCATTTAAGCCTAGTAAAGATAAAGTTATTCTGGTAAACAAATTTTTAGCTCTCAAAAGATAAATGACTATTCAACAAACATATATAATTTACATCAAATTGAATTATTATACATGGAAATGCAAGCAAGGCGTAGTTTGATAAAATACATATACCATGGAATACACTTGGAGGTTCTTTAATGTACTATATTACTGAAGGCAAATACTATGCACCTCTTAAAATCATGGGTATGAGTATCCACATCACTATTAGAGGTGAAGGTAGAGTTATATTTTAAGAGGGCTATCGCTTTCAGTGAAGCTAAATTGATATCATGATCAATGGAAGTTATTAGAGGTATTCTTAGAGATCAAAGCTGTGGCTATGGAAATGAAATATGGGCTGCTCCCAACTTCCTTTGATGTTCTGCGATCTACATTCCTTTGCTACATTGGATTGAAGTCCGGGTGGTCCACAAACAATCACGCCCACATCGGCTCGTCCGATCAATTTTCCAAAGGAAGTGAAAATTTCTGCATATTAAAACAGACAGTGTTAGAAGATATTTAGTAATGAAGAAGATCATAGAGTTCGGGTTTCTTTGCTGCAAGATTCCTGCAACAATAAAGTTTGTATACTTCTGTAGCTTATCTAAGAGGGGAGAGCCCAACGCGCAGTCGTAAGGGTTAATGCGGATTCGAATCTTGTCAAAGGCAAGATGAAATCATTCTCGGCGACGGGTATGGATGCGTACCCCGTCTCTCTAGATCCTGGCGAAAACCCTCGCGAGCTAGCCAGGGACAGGAATGGCCTTGTGCTTTCGGTTCACCTTTTTTAGCTTATATATGCAATTAACAAAGCTAAGCGCCAAAAACAAAGTGATACGGATGTTTTTCTTCCAAGAAAGGCTACATCAAAGAGCAGTTAAGCGATTAAAATCATAAAAATAATCCATAGATGAGAAAAATATCCCAAGCATGCATGACTCAAAAAATCATATATATATATATATATATATATATATATGTAAAATCAAAAGCAGCAGATTACAAGCTCTAACATATGAAAGTAGAAAAGAATATTGAAATCATATGATGAAGTGATAAAAAGTTCAAAGTTCCAGAGCAGAAGATGTTGATGGGAGCAAAAACATACCTCTAAAATCAGGCCTACATCCATACTGAATTGTCATCATTCTAGCAAGACTTTCCGCCGTGGCCTCACCTTCTAACATGCGATCACTGTACCGACCAAACTCGGCCTTTTCATCATCCTTTGAAGCTCCATTGATAGGATTTCTTATTTCCCATTGGCGCCACAATAAAATGACAGTGCCCCCAAACAAGACAATGCCCGCAACCATGCACAGCAAGAGCAAGAGGCCCAGGCACCACCATGTAGACACACCATATGGTTTTATATAGAATACTTCCAATAAACGTAATATTGTTATAAAGCTAACCATTGAAACAGCAAAATAGATTGCCGGCCAAAGATTATCGTCCGTTCCGACCAAAGGAGACATGCGACCTCCATGTGCTACTGAAAATGAGTTGATATTTGTGTCTTGAAAAAGTTCGCCTTCTTCCTGAAATTATTAGAGAAGCCGCCGCAGTATATTAGTAGCTAGATATATATATAATTTTTTTTTTTTTTTTTTTTTGAGAGGATGGGACTTATTTCAGACCCATAGCGGTAAAGCATTAATTCTGACCAGACTCTTGTGACCTGACTCAGGACAGGAAGAGCAGCACACAGAAGCGTGGATATATCGCATATGTAGGAAGGCGTGCGCAATGCAATGGAGGTGGCACACACCAAGGTTTTAAATGCGGTTTCGTGCTGAGTTTCGGTAAATTTCTTCAAGACGCGCCGACCGTACTGTACCGTGCCGATCGTGCTGATAATAAAATATTATTTTTATATATTATTATATTTTAAAAGTTATGTCGAAGATTTTTTTAATTTTTTATTTAAAAAACAAAAACCTAAGACAACCCTTGATGGGATGATAAGACAAAGAAGAATAAATACCTGTAAAGGGCTGTCTTATCAGCCCTTCACGGGCATTTGTTTCGTTCCTGTGCCGGGCGGCACAGGAACGAAACAAAGCTCCGTGCCGCCCATTTCGGGCGGCACGAGTTGGTGCCAGATCCTGACAGATTCGGCATGTTCCGGACGGCACGCAGCGTGCCGCTGGGAATTTAAATCCTTGGTACACACACCTTCCCAATAACCTTCCGTGGCGCAATGGAGAATAGAACCTCGAAAGTCTGGATTACTGAACCCAAGGCCTTACCAGTCGTCCCAGCTGTGCTCCCCTAAAGATAATAATAAATAATAATGCAATATAAGAGAGATTATCTTGTTCTTACTAGTGAAGGTTCCTGCTCTTGGGTAACGTAAGCTTGAATGTCCAGCTTTAACTTGTCGGAAAAGTATAAGCAGATGGACTGCGAATCAACCACGTTGAGAAGAGAAAGCTCCTTAGATTTTTTGACAGCCCAAATTACCAACACATGCTTAGGAGAACATGGTTTTTTCTGCTGTATATGGTGGAGTATGTCACTTAATACAGCCAGGAAAGGCGAAATTCCAATCCCTCCAGCAACCAGAATGAGGTATTCGTACCTGATTTAGAAAAAATTAAGAGTATATCACTAAATGAAGAAACATGCATATATATATATATATATATAATATATATATATATTATATATATATATATATATATATATATATCGACTGAACCGATATAAAAGGGGTGTATCCGTGCATGTAGGCGCATGCCCCAGCAAAGAGGAGGCAACTTATTGCGTAATATGCGACACCGTACCCTGATTTGCAGGACGTGATTTCCAAATCTCGAGCAAACGATCTTTTAGTCGCCAGCAGGAGCTTTTACCAACCCACCAAGGTCCCCCTTGTATGTATAATTATTGTAGACAAGCTACTTTTTGAAAGCATTATACCTATTAATATACGCCACCATACCCAGCTTTTGTAGGTGGTGGTTTTGACATTTCGAAATCACGATCTTTTGGTCGCTAGGCATGAGTTTTTACAACCCCACCTGTGTTGCCCTTATATGTATAGTTATTGTCGATAAGCTAATTTTTCGAAAACATTATACCTAGTAAAGTATGCCACCATATTCTGCCTTTGCAGGATATGATTTTCAACGTCTCGGTGACGAGCCCACGGTCTTTGTTCACTAGGCAGGAGAGCTTTATTTACCACCCTATCAGAATCCACCTTATTTATACGGTTATTGTGGATAAGCTAATTTTTCAAAAACCTATGCCTATTTATGGACGCCAACGTACTATGCTTTTGCGGAGATGATTTCACAGTTTCGAGCCTATGAGCTTTCACCACCCCACCAAGGTCGCCCTCATCTGTACAGTTATTATGTATAAGCTAATTTTTCGAAAACAATATATACCTATAAACCTATTTGTTTTATTCTTTTGTTTTTTGAGAAAAAGTTAATTTTTCGAAAACAATATATACCTATAAACCTATTTGTTTTGAGAACAATATATACCTATACCTATTTTATTAAGTATTAGAGACATTATTTACGTATACTAGTACACGTACATTTTGATGAGTACACATATATTCAAGAGAGTAGAAGAAAGTGGTACATACTTTAGGTGGTAAGCTACTTCATGTCCATATGGCCCTTCAACATAAGCTGTTAGCTTGCAAGAATCAGAGTTTAAGGTTATCTGGGACTGTTTCTGGCCCTTCCTGATGGTAGTGCCCAGCTTTTCTGTCCAGCCCCCAAGCACTTTGATCAGAACTGCTAGGTGATTTTTACCCTCCATAGGGCTAGATGAGACACTAAATGGATGCCACTGCAGCCATGATAATTCTCGTACTCGAACAAAAATGAAGCTCAGAGCATTGTATCTAACACCTGTACATTATTTTTTTAAAAAAAAGTATGCCTGAGTAGAGATGTTTAGTTCTCTTGGTGTTTAGCCCAAAAAAAAATCACTCTAAAATATTTATAAAAATCTTAACAAATAAGCCCATACTTTTTGAAAAATTTATAAAATCACTCTAAAATATATATAAATAAGAATGTTATAAAAAAATTTAATACAAAAAAATAAGTTGTGTTGTGCTCTTTAATTTTTAGATTAATTCTTTAAAAAAAAAAAAAGACTGAGGCTCTAAATTTTTTTAAACAGTAAAGACTTTGGAGTCTCAAAATAACTTCTAGAAATATTTTTTGAAAAAAAAATGATTACAAAAATTGTAAAGTACACCCATCTATTTTTTTTTTTTTTATATTTTTTTAGAAAATTTTTATACATATGTATTTTAATTTGATTTAATAATTATAAAAATGAAATTATTTGGGAGAGCTGAACAAAAGCCGGACTGCTTAAGATAACAGAGCTTCAGGAATTTTTCATCAACCTTAGACAAAAAGGTATGCACAAAGAATTTTGGAAAAAAAAAGAAATCTTACTTGCGGGTTTGGAGAAGATTAATTCTATAGTTCCACAAGGGCGGCAGGCTGCTGAGATTATGTCAACCTTTGTCCGAGATTGACAGAATCTCAAAAATCTATCAAGCGCAAAGAGGAACAGTGCTCCAGCTGCTACACTGAAGATGAAATCTCCCACGTGCATGGCTAAGAACAGGATGAAAACCAGATATAGCTGATGGGTGTAGAAGAAGAGCTCAAAATAATTCTTCCTCACAGGATGAAAAGATGTCATCCACATGCAAATTCCGGCGAGCAGGCTGACTACGCCCGGAAGTATCGCGATACCGATATTTGTCCAACTCAGCATCTGCAAAGTCAGAGGAAGCTAAATAATGGCAAGAAGAATGAGATAAACGGGATAACCTCTGCATTCATTAGCTATAATAAAACCGCAATTTCGTGCACTCAATTTTTTTTTGAAATTATCGTGGAGAAATTATACCTTACCGGCCCTTTTTTGAGTGACCGTCGTAACAGGTAAACCTACGGATGACACCGATTCCTGTTCTAGTTCCATCCTTACGTACGGGTAGGGCAGATTCTGGTGTACGCCCCTGAAGGGACCTCAAATCATGACCTATTTACTCCCCATAAGGTATAGGGGGATCTTCGACCCTCACACCCTTTTTAAGGGACGTCCCTTGGAGTCGAACTCGGGACATCCGCTCATGCTGGGGGCGCGGGACATTCGTGTACTCAAAATACTTGTAAAGTATTAATCTTCATGAGAACTTTCATATATCTAGTATAAAACAGAGTATTCGTTTTAGAGGGCTAGCCTCCTGACTGCTTCTCGGTTGCAAATAGAATATGAACTTTCGAATTTCTAGTATAAAACAGAGTATACGTGTTACGTCAGTCGTTGAAAATGCGCAAACTAAGGGTAGTGTTTCCTCATCATAATCTCAATGCCAAACTTTACAAGATTGGAACTATAGAAATGCACCAACCAGTATTGGTCCAGTTTGTTAAAGGAGCTGGGTGTTGGGAGGAGACCACGGCATACCTCTTATAAAAGGTAGGTCAGGAGTTCGAATTCCAGCAATATTTGATTGGGAGGGTTTACTATTTTACCGCTCAGTATCTGATCAAAATGCAGAATAGAAGATAAACTCAACGATCAAGAAAAAAAACCCATATAAATGTGCAAAGATTCTCTAAATCATTGTCATATCACGAACCTCCAAACTTAATATCTACAAAGGCTCCCTGGATTAGGTGCTTCACATAGTAATGCCCTAGAAAATGCCTACAAGCCGTCTTGTTTTTAGAAAAAAAAAAAGAAAATACACATACAGAATTGTTCAGGCACATGCTTTGAGGTGCCGATCGGAACTGCCGGACGGCATGTGCATATTATGGTAGTTATCAGTATGACAAGTTTCGAAAAACCTTATATAATTTATAACTAATTTAAATTTTTTTCTTATTGTTTATTAAAAATTTAAAATAACAAATAATTGTATCTCGATGCGGTCGGCACGATGCTACCGGCACGGCCGACACAAAATGTGGCTTGCTTGGCATAGAAAATCTTAATCATGCATAGATATAACTTGCAGATTAACAATATCGAATGCAGAAAAAAATATAAGCATACAAGAAAATCACTCACTTCTTCTAAAAAGCGCCCCTGGATAGTCCATGCGATCATGAAAAATAGTCCATGCAATGAAAAGATCGCCATCGTAAGATGTCCAAGCCAGACATGGTATCTTGTAGCATGCTCAAACGGAATGTCTATCAAACGTAGAAGAACTGAACCCCTTGATATTGGCAAGAACAAGAAGACCATGCAGTATAATCCTATGGAGCCGAATCGAAAGCCCATGTATTTCAGTATTGTACAACTGCAAATTTAATGAAATAACTTGTAAGACACACTTGAAGCAAAATATTTCCATCTGCATTAACAAAAATTAAATATAGATCAAGATCGAGTGTTTGGAGTTTCAAAATCTGATGTTCATCAAATTATTTTGGAATTTATATAATCCACTCCTTTTATTTGATCTAATATTTAGCTATTCAATGTCCATGAAATATCATGAAAATCTATGAATTTTTGTCTACTACTTTACTTTTAATTATATATATATATATATAATTATATATATATATATATATATATATATATATATAGTTTGATCTTGCACTTATTTATAGTAAAGGTTTTACTTATGTCATGAAGCAGAGAATTTGGCTTTATAAATTCCTATATGCAGAATTTCAGCATTGATATGATCATCTCTAAAGCCAAGTTAAAGTACTAGCTTTTAAAAAAAAGCACTAACTATGAACACCTGACAAGAAAAAAAAAAGGTGAACGAGAAACTTAAACTGAACATTTTCGGAGCGCGTCTCGATTCGTTTACCATTCCATTAGACATTTTTTTATACCTCATGTAAAATGTCCAAAGAGATTTTGATATATACCATAACTCTTTCGTCGGCAAAGGCGATTTTGATATATTATGGTGACCCTCTACTGCATATGCAATTGTATTCCATATAACATATATGGAAAACAAGAGTATTCCAATAAGTTCTCCAGCAGAGACAACACCAAAAGGTCCTCCCACAAGAACAGGAAATGTCCATAGTCGATATCGAGGGAATTTCGTGTTCTTCTTCCTGACAAAGGGATGGTAATTAAAATAAAATTTGCAATTTAGGAAATTTAATAAATATAAATTATGGAACTAGTTCTTACTTGTAAGACTCATTTGGGAATAAAATCATGTACAAATACGCGAGAAATGTGAGTATTAGAATCGGCCCGCTAAATGCAAGAAAGAAGCTCCCTGCAGTATTTCATCCATGAATATTGTCAGCTATAAAGGGATATTTTAAAATCAGCCCCTGCTTTTCTTTAGTAATTAATAAATTAAGCAAAAACACACACAATATATGTATGTATGTATATTATATATATATATATATATATATATATATATATATATATTCCAAAAAAAATAATTTTTGATGTCCTATACAACTATTTAAATAGATATTTTAAAGCTTCAAGTATTTATTTTGTACAAAACTTAAGAGCTTCAAAATATTTATTTAGAAATATTATTTTGAAAAACTACGAACATAAAAATCATAGAGCACCAAAATCTATATTTCGTATTTAAAATCTTTTCAAAAGTAGTTATATATGTTTTGGAGTGATCTATAAGTAATTCAAAAAATTAGGGATTTATTTATAAAGTTAAGCAAAGTATGGACTTTTTCGACAAAATGGCGAAGAAAAGCCATTAGAATCATACCTGTGTCTCCAAACACAGTATGTCTGCTGACTGCAACCCACACTGTGTAAAGACTTTGCACAGTTTGAGTAGGAAGAAAGAAAATGATGGCAACCCAGCAAACAAATATAGCCCAAATCAGAGACTTGAGCCCCAGTCTCAGTAATAACACAGAGAGAGATGATGACTTTTTGGTGTTGCTTTGTTCATCTACTCCTCCATTAGAAAGGAGTGGGAGATGAACTGAAGGTTCAGCCATGGCAGTCCTGAAACTCCTTCCAGTGGCCACAGCATAATATCAGAAAGCTTTATAACATGCTACTTATATATACAGCTAAGGCAAAAATTCCCATGGATAACCTTAACATTTCAAAAAAAAAAAAATAAAAAAAAGGAAAAAGAATATGGAGCTTTGCGGGCCTCATAGAAGTTTGATGTGATGTGTTAAGGAGTGTTACACACAAAATCGATGAAAGTGTACAAGCAAGGAAACAGGATTCACTTATTTTGGATTTACGATTATGTTAGATTTATCTCAAGAAAAAACTCCAGATAAGATTGCATCATGGTAAGAGGTTTATCAAGCAAGCACAGATCCTTTAGATCTCCAAACTTTATCATCCCATGTGAATTTTCAAATATACTAATTCTTACTAACAGATAAATCAAAATGGATCGTCTCGGAACTTACGTAGCTCAAAAAAAAAAAAAAAAAAAAACCTTTACAAGTAAAGAAATCAGAAATAAAAAAACCATATTTAAATAAGAATAGACAAAAAAAAAAAAAAAAAACAGAGTCTTACAAATAAGAATCATTAAGAGGGACTCAAGGAAGCCTGCTAATAACCAGCAAAGGTTAGATGTTGGAAACTTTGGAATTTTAACAGTTTAAAGGTCATAATCTGCACAAACAAAACCATAATAACATAGTAAAAATTTATGTAATTATTCGATAAGGATTAAGGGTAGGGTAAAAGAACATATATTTGGACAGACCATCCCTACAAAAGTCAAGATTTTCGTGCGAGCTCAGTTATCAAATATAAGACGTGCTGTTTGTACTAATAATAAAATATTATTTTTATATATTTTATTAAATTGAGATATAAAAATAAAAAATAATTGGTCACACGCGGGCCCGGTGGCACATGTCCAGACAACTCCGGTGCAGGGTTACAGCGCAACCCTGTTACGCGATATAACGGATCGCGCGCCGAAGAACTCGTTAAGAATACTGCTCATCTTTCTTGTGAAAAAGATAAATAATGCTACATAGTTCTTTTTTCTAAAAAGAGCTTGAGATGTCGTGGAGGCCGACTTGCTGCCGAAATTCTTCTGAGTTCCGCATGTTTTGGGTGGCAAGGTGCATAGAGCCATTATAAAAATGCCAAAAAAAATAATTTATCACAAGTAAATGCTGAGATATATATATATATATATATATATATATATATATATATATATATATATATATAAAATTCAATAAGTAGGGACATGATTACGACATAAAATGGTTGAATAAGCGAATGCAATCCGTAGTAGGATAGCATACTGGTGGCTGAAATCGGATATTGTAAAGTGGCAGTACTAGGAATTTAATATTGCTTGACATTTTACAAAATTCAATCAAATTGGCAGAAACGGGTCCCTGGTGCAATAAAGTTTGAAAACAACACAATATAGTGAAGAAAATGATCGAAAGTGACATCATATATTTGGGATTAAATGAGGAAGATCCCACCTCTTCCAACTTGTACAGAAGAAAACAAACCGAGCTATTATTTACGAGTTTTGAGTCCCACCTGCAGTAATAGAAGATAGAATTTTTTTTTTTTTAATTTTTAGAAAATTTTTTAATGATTGTTTCATATATGTGTTTGTATTTAACAGCATACCGAGAATAATGCACTTCCATGATTTTATTTTCGGATCATGGCTAAAAAAACATATCCTGTAAAATAATTTAATTTATGTGGTGGTAAATGAGACATACCAAAAACCAATCACAAAAGGTCTGATCAAGATATGGACCTTAAAATGGCAAAGCAACATATCTCTGATTTTCACAGGCTTAACTAACTGATGATGAGAGGACTATTTTCCTTCAATGAGCAGCAATATTGGAGCTTCTGAATTCTGACCCAATAATACTGTATGATAAAGCATAAATTCAATCTACTACGTGTCGGTCGAGAAAACGCTACACGAGGACAGTGTAGGCCGCATAAGATGGGCCGAGGCCGAATATGTACGAGGCTGGATACCTACGAAACTCAGACATGTGCGAGGCCGAACAAGCATATATGAAAATGGATAGGTACGAGGCCATATAGGCTTAGTTAAGTAATACATAAAGAATCGATTACCAATAATCGTGGGATGACACTTGGCGTGATGGATTGGCTAATCCGGATCTCCGTCGGATTCTGTATATGCAACTTTCCATAACGGGCCATAAATAGTATCTATAAATAGCTGCTCAGGCATTGCACAAGGACTGTTTAAGAGAGAGAGCTTGAAAGAACAAGTCTGAAGCTCCGTATAAACTCAGACTTTAGACTCTACGAGATCGTGAGTATCGGTCAAATACGAGCTCGATTACTATCAAAGTCTATATACCAAATATTAGATTGTGTAAATTGTTTATGAAATATTAAAAAATATATTTTTGAAGAATAAGTTATTGTCTGCAAACAAACTTAAATATTAGCCGGCCCAATCAATCTAATACAACTCAAAACTACATTTTATAAAAGAAAAGAAGCAGTAACATCATCAGGGAACAAAAGTGGGTCCAAATATCTCAGTCCCTGCGACTATGTAGTTGCAAAAGCATGCAACCTACCTTATTAACCAAACCGGCTTGAGTATAGCTATGCCCAAAGGTATAAGAATTCATTTAAATTTTATTATATAATTAAATTAAATAAATTATTAATTTCTATTCAAAATAAATATTTTATTAATATTATTTAGTTGTCGATAACTAAATTTTATAGAAAATTAATAGTTTATTTAGTATATAATTACTAAATAAGTTAAATTTAATAAATAAATAAATAGTTGAATTAATGTTTTATTAAATTAATTAAAAATAAGTTAACTAAAAAAAAAAGAAAGATGAGAGTGATGTGTTTTGATTATTTGGATAAATATTTACTCATTTCAAAATATGGATACAACCGTATTATGGATGGAAGTAAAAATTATCCAATCTAATAACACTTATTATACAACTAATAATATATAAATATTACTTAAATAATAATTTTTTTATCAGAATTCAAAAATGATTTTAGGTTACAATCAAATATACCAAAATAATTATAATATATAAGTGAGATAACCGCGTCTTTGGAAGTATACGGCGTGGGATGAGCTCCCCTGATGCTAAAGCATCAGAAATCAGGAAACGGCAGCCAAGATCGGCCGATCCGAAAAATACGGATCTCGAGATCTCGTATAAAATTTTTGTCAATTTATTTGACCTATTTTTAAGTATTTTTAAAACAAAAAAATTTGAACTACAAAATTATAAATTTTGATGAGATCTACAACTTTGTAGTTGAAGATTTTTCGAAAAAATGCCACAAAATATACCAAAAATGATGATTAAATGTTTTGATGATTACTTCGCTATACTTTTTGGCATTTTTTCGAAATTTTTTCAACTACAATGTTGTAGATCTTATCAAAATCTACAATTTTGTAGTTTAAAGTTTTTTTTTAAAATACTTAAAAATAGATCAAATAAATCGACGAAAGTTTAATACGAAATTTCAAAATCTGTATTTTTTCGGATTGGCCGATCTCAGCGGTCCGTTTTTCTGATTCCTGATTCGGCCGAATCAGGGAAGCCATGTGCGCCCATACGGCGTTGTAATTGATTTGAACAGCAGTTGATGGGCCGCTAGCCCATTTATTATTATTATTATTTTTTTGTGTCCCTTTTCCTTGCTTTACCCCCATTTTTTTTAAAGGTATTGTCAATATATGAAAAAAATGACCCGCTCACGTGCTAGCAGCAGTGAAATGTTGAATGGTATCGACACAAGTAGGAAAAGATCTAAAAAGAATTGTAATAACTTCTGGGAAATTTACGTAAGTGAAAACATTCTTTCTTCGTGGAAAATAAAATTTCTTTGTTGATGTTGTACTCCTACCAATATGTCAGAGTGATTTATTATGGATAATGATCTCATAAGAAAATAAATCAATTTGTATAATTAATAAACATAAATTTAGACTGGGTGATATATTTATAAATTTTGAGCTAATATACAGTTACTTACTTATAAAAAAAAACAAAATTTAGAGTATTTTTGTAAAAAACAATTTTAACATTAAAATTATAGATGTTAAATAGGATTCACAACTTTTATTTTAAAAGTTTTCTAAAATTACATATAAATAGGCATGTCGCTCTAAATTTAACAAGTTTGAATCGGATTTTGAAAATATTTTTTAAACCCATTAAATTTTGGAGTACCACAAAACTGATCTAGAAATAATATTATATTTTATTTGTTACATATTATTAGAATAAGAAAAAAATAATATGCCATACATAAAAATTATTTGAGGAGTGGTGTAATATATATATATATAAGTTTATTTATAAAAATAAATATTACATAATACTAATTATTTTATTTATATATCTATTTAGATTTTTTAGATAAGTTATTATTTTTATTATGTTTTATTTTTAATATGAGACTTTTAATATTTTTTAAATAACTTACATAATTTTATAAATTCCTATCAATTAATACAAATGTTACATTTAGAATAAGTGCAAATGCTATTTGGCACATAAAAATTATTCGGAAAGCCACGTGGTACAACGACTTTGATAGTACAGTTATATATATATATATATATATAGAAATAGACTAATCTCCACTCGACAGGAGCTCGGCCCGCTCCTGTCGAGTCCGTAGCCGTTGGATCGCGGCGATCCGACGGCTGAAATCCGACCCGAGCTTTTAAAAAACACACGCGTGATGTCGGCCGTCGGATCGCCGAGGTGATCCGACGGCTGAAACCGATCCGAGCTCTTACAAAACACGCGCGCGATCTCAGCCGTCGGATCTTCGCGATCCGACGGCTACTGAGTCGACAGGAGCGAGCCGTGCTCCTGTCGAGTGGAGATTAGCATATATATATATATATATATATATATATATATATATATATATATATATATATATATATATATATATATATATATATATATAATTTTTTTTAAGCATAAATTAGTTATAACTCGCTTGCTGTCATAAATTGTAAGTGAATCTAGTATTATTCATTGATTGGAGATCGGATTTGGATTGCAACGTGTCATAAGGATAGTACGGCCCATATCCGCAGATAGATAAGCCCTCAAAGGTGGATCCCAAGAAGCCTACTGACGTCTCTCGCAGGCCAGACCTCGGAAGGGACACCGTGGCTATACCAAGAACGCGGAATATCAAGACCTACATCGGAAACTCATCGTCTGAGGTCTATAACATGACCAGGAGACTTCGGTCAGACGCACAGGTCACTCCTGCACTGATATATCGGGGACCATGTCACTGCCACGCAAGTGTCCACCACAAGAACTAGTCTTCCGCAGGCGTAGTGGCCCACGTGGCATAAGGATAATCCAGTTAATCCGATCATTCAGTGAGATCCGATATTTTCTCAATCGCCGCCTAGCTAGCTTAGCTCCCGGAGCGTTTATAAAAGGCCGTCTACAACATTGTGCTTAAGGTTGGATTCTGATTATTTGAGAGCATTTGTACTTGAGAGAACTGTGAGTTTTATTAGTCTGCATTTTCTTTTACTCATAGTGCATTCTCCGTTGGCATTATGTGATCACCCGTGGTTTTACCTTGACAACAAGGGTTTCCACATAAAAAGTTTGTGTGTTTTCTCTGTCTTCTGTTTGCTACGTTTTTCCTAGCTTTGTCTTTGATCACTTTAATGATCGGTCGAGAACCAGCTCGATCATCCATGAACAACTAGCATATGTTTTAGAAGACTTATCATATAACATAAATCACCAACTAAGTAATTAAAAATATTTTAAAACACCTTCTATATATTTTAGAAAGAGTAATGTTTTTTTTTGTAAGTAAGTACTTCATATTGAAACAAAACTAAATATTACAAAATTTTTGAATAAGTAAAATTTATAATGCCGAAAGAAAGGCGCCAAAACTTTCTATGATTCACATATGTAAGAGTGAAACTCCTTCTCAAAAATAAGATATCAACCAAATGCTCCAAAAGTGCTACCTCCTAGCTGCTAGCAACAAACCTGCATATTTTCAAAAGAACACAGCAGTATCCATATTCTTTTATGTGATAAATCTTTATGCCATTGGTATTTTTTGGTTCATTGGGATCAGTAAATCTGTAATTTATCGATTTTGAGGCACAAAAAATACTGTTCAGAATTATTTTACCGAGCATAATAGCAATTTTCTTTCAGAAAACCAGTTCTGTGGACTTATGTACTTACCATCAACTTACATTCTGCTTTTTTTTTTTTTTTTAAATGTTTTTTTTGTTCAAGGTCAAGATTCTATGTTCATAACTAAAAGTCATCTATAGACAAATTTGCCTTTCTTTCCCACACTGCCAGTTTGTGTTAACTTCCCATAGCTTTTGCTCTTGCAAAGTTGTTAATTCGGTTAAGTCATGGGCTTCTCAAGTAGTGCTGATAAATACCACTCATTCATTTCAATCCCGCGGTCGAGCTTCCGGCCGGCAGTCCACCGGGTTCCTTGAACCCGGGTTCCTTGAACCCGATCCTATCTAACATTGGGACATAGGTGGAATTCAACTGTCTTCCGAGCCAAAAGAAAAGGTCGACCCAGAAAATTCCGCTTGGGCGGAGTACTCGGTAGATGTCATAGAGTGCGAATTCGAGCACCATGTCAGGAATCCAGTTGCTTAAAAACGTGCATGGATGGACGATATCGAGCGTGTAATCAAAGAAGGGGAGACGATGAGCGATGCTGATGTGGATCGGTATCAGGCCCCGGGATGCAATGAAACTATTGAAAGGGCCATCGATGCCTAATAGAGCCACCGTATCTAATAGTTGTTCATACTTATTCATGCCAAAATTTAGTAAATACCCTACTTCTATCGACTTTTGGATACTTATATCCCTCGAATTATTTGGATATTTCATACACTTCTAGTTCAAATTTCGGAACGCGATGCCTTATTCGATTATTTAAAAAGACACGTCATTAATTTTGCAAATGTGGCACGAATTAAGATTTGTTAATTTCGGAGGGCGGCGCGGCGGGCAGCCAGCGGTGGTCTGGTGCAATTTTCGATTAAATTCAATTGTAGTGCTCAAATTATCAAAATACCCATACTAATATTAAAAATAATAAAATATAATAAAAAGTATTTAAAAAATTTTAATTGGTGCCACATCAGCGAGATTAGTGACGTGTCAGCCTAATTAATCGAATAAGGACATTGCGTTCCTAAAATTGAAGTAGAAGGACATGAAATGTTTAAAAATAAGTTGAACAGTATGAGTGTCCAAAAGTCGATAGTAGATGGGTATTTACTAAATTTTGGTATATTTATTTATTAGATGAAAGATTTATATATAGTTATACCATTTATACGTATATAAAAACAATACAAAAACTGTCGCAAAAGATCGCACATAATTATGCATGTAGTAAAGCACGCCCAGCTCGGAACATAGATATTCATATTCAATGAAAATTTAACTTATTTTTCTCAAGAAAAAAAAAACAAAGAAAATTTAACTGATGATAGACATGAATTCAAAGAAGATTTAACTGAATTATTAATTTCTGGTAAGAATTTGTGAGCTCTAGCTTACTTATCAATTATTGTTTGAAATGGAGGCAAAAAGTTTTGGTAGAATTTTTGGATAATTAATAGAGAAGAGATTATACTATATAATATGTTCATATTGTTGTCTCCAATCTGCATATTCATATTGTTCTATTATACTATATATTATGTGAGTACTATTTTATATATATATATATATTTTTTTTTTGAAAAATACGTTTTTGAGCCCGTAATTCTTCATCCGAACTATCCGCCCTGGACAACCAGTTCATGAGACTCAGTATGATTTAGACAAATGTCATTCCATCCAAAAGTTGGCATTTTTTACTGTATTAATGTCCCAACTTCTTATACACAGAAGAAAATGGAATACATTATACTCATATACCTGGTATTTTATCTTATATAAGGTAGAAAATGAATATAACTTATCTTATATATTATATATGGGCATAACAGTTCACAATAATTTTTGTACTTAGTGTTTCTCTCTTCATATTGAGCTGTTTTGAATGGTCAAGACTGAGCCAATTTCTTGAGGTTCTTAATGATCATAACCAGTTTCGTGTTGGATTTGTTTTACAAAACACTTGGGCAGCATCCTGCAGGATCCAACTGCGAAAAGTAGGAAACAAGATAAGCCATCGAAATATTCACCTAAAATAAAGAAATAAATAAAAAAATGAAAAACTACAAAAAATGAAAAATAAAAAAGGGAAAATTAGCAGATAATTTTTCCAAATAGATCTATTATCTAAATACTGACTACGTTTTTAGTTTTTATGCCAGAATTGTTAAATACTAGTTTTGAACCCGTGCTCTGTACGGTTGTTAGTCACCAATATAAATAATAATATTAAAAACTTCTTATATTTTAATATATAAATTAATATTAAAATATTATATTATATATAATAATAATATAATAATATATAATATAACGATTTTGATCAAATTTACACCCGTTTAATGCACAGATGTAAGTTATATATATATATAATACTATTCGAAAGCTTATTTTATTATAAATATATTAATTTTATATAAATTAATATTTATTTTTACTAAAATATTATACTATATTTATCACATGTAATTAGAGAAAAAAAATACCAAATTATATACCTAAAATTACGATTTTGATCACCCATTTTAATATATTGTATATGATTATATATAGATTATTAAGAATTTGATGATGACTTTTAAAATTCTTCATTACATAGTAAAAGTTACGATTTTGATCACTCATTTGTATATATTGTATATAATTATATAGATTATTAAAAATTTGATAATGATCTTTCAAATTCTTCTAAATTATTATTATTTATCTTTAATATATAAACTAAAATATTATAAATTATACTTAATTTTTATATTTAATAAAATTATTATTATATATTAAGTATGCATTGAATTCAAACTCTCATTAAATATGTGATTAATTACATATTTATTATAGTTAAGTGACACATGTCATATGATAAGATAATAGAGACGCCATGTGGCATATTGTGAGTTATAAGAAGTGCCACATGGCGCTCAACTATTTTGATACCGAGTTTTTCTACTCAACTATTTTGATACCGAGTTTTCTATATATATATATATATATATATATATATATATATATATATATATTATATTCATTTTACAAAGCATTATTATGATATAAGGGTATTCTTCTTCTTTTATGATATGGGTTTTGCTATGCACACCCAAGAAACCACACATGTTGACGTGGCACAATCAAGACCACACATCACGATGGGTGTATTTCTAATTTTGATATTTTGTACGAATCACGAGGGAGTTGTGCGGATCACGAGGTATGTGTGTGGTGGAGATTAATTGTGTGTGGTTTGTTGGGTAGTTTGTTGAGGGTGAGTAGTATATTCCTAAATAAAAATAGAAGAAATTGATATTTACCTGAACAACATAGGTTACTATACAGGAGTCATCATCAAGCTTCTCCACCACCCATCCAGACTGCAGCAACAGACCCCTGATTGCATTACTCTGCTTGGGCTGAAGTCCAGCAGCAATCTCCTTTGGTAATGAAGCCACTGCAACCACCTAATAAATTTCCAATAATTTATTAAGTAATATTATGATAACTTAATCCTATTTCTTATATTTAAAAAAAGAAGCTCTACGAAACAGTGCTTTAGTAAGAACAAGCAGTACATTTTTAAAAATTTGTTAAAAAAAAGAATTAATTATTGAATATTAAGTATGCATTTACCAGAGTACCATCCGCCATGGTCTCGCGACGTTCGTAGACGATGAATTCTCTGTTCTTGAAGATGGGTTTCGATGCATCACCAAATTTGAGCCTGATTATGCTCAGGTTTTCACTCAGGTCCTTTATGTAGTTTGCATCAACCAAATCATGATCCCATTGCTGTTCATGCACAAAACCAAAATGATATTATTTACTAACGAAAATAGAATAAGAAGCTTTTTTTTTTAGGGGGATAAAACTCCAGAAAGTAAATTGATGTGTAGAAAATAAACAAGGGAATTTACTGCTCGATAGAAGATGTACAAGATATTTTTTATGAAGAAACAAAAGATAAATAAGACTTTATATATATATATATATATATATATATATATATATATATATATATATATGTATAAAGAGAGAGAGAGAGAGAGAGAGAGAGAGAGAGGTGCTAATATCCACTCAACAGAAGCGCGGCTCACTCCTGTCGGCTCCGCAGCTGCCAGATCGCGGCGATCCGACGGTTGAGATTACGGGCGTGTTTTGGAAGAGCTCGGGTCGGATTTCAGCCGTCGGATCGCCGCGATCCGACGACTGCAGAATCGACAGGAGCATGCCATGTTCCTATTTAGTGGAGATTAGCATATATATATATATAAGTTTTATGAAGGAAAATCATCTTGTAGCAAGCCCTCTTTGTACTACCGTTATAATATGTAAACCCACATATAGCACTCACTCGGTTCTATATTTCTACTATTAGACTTTTGCACCCAATTCACTTGGTTTAGCATCACTCATACATCGGATATATAATTGTGCACTCCTTCTGACATTCAGACCTCCTGCAAACAGATCGATTGGTCTGCATCCTGCGGAAATTGAATTCCATAGAACGTTGGCTTCGAACGCGTATTGTACTGCTAGCATAGGGCAGGATATGATATTTTTATAGATGAAACCTTTTATAATGCTAGTTAGATGAGAAATTCTTGCATGTAACGCTGACAACACATCAACATATATTCTTTCATATTTGGATAAAGAAAAATTTACAATTAGTTTTTGGAAAATGTTTTAACATAAAATTGTATTTTGATGGACGTATGCAACTTTGACGTCAAAAGTTCTTCAAAAAATGCTTTTTAATAAGTGTTTTAGGGCTTCAAAATTTAATAGATTTGAAGCATGATTAATAACCATTCTGAATTCCATTTCAAATCCATTAAGCTTTAGAACTCGAAAATATCTATTTAGAAGTTGTAGATCTCATAAAAAATTTACAACTTTAATATTGAAAATTTTTTCAAAAAGTGATAGTAATTTTTTTAAATCCAAATATGGGAGGATTATTAAAAAGTGACGTCATGTCAGCGCTACATGCAAAAATTTATCTTGTTAGCTTGATATAGTGAGCCAACCTCAAATGGGTCAGATCTAAGCGTAAAAGTTAGGGTATACACATGGACAATGCAATACTATTTATTAAGGTCATTAGGACTTTTTATATAATTAAAATTATATGTTTTATATCAAAATATGCATAGTACATATCCTATATAATTCTAATTATATCGGAAATATCATAGCACTCTACATATTGTCATTTATGTACTTGATCCTCGTCTGGCTTCTCCCCTCTAACAACCATCCAACTCTTATCCATCCCCACCGTTAAAGGGAAGGTGATTCTTATCCATCCCCACCGTTAAAGCGAAGGGACATATACCATTGCTCTAAGGAACAAGCCATTCATCAGGGGTCCCTGACGGCCCTGATGCAATCTGGGCCGTCCGAGGGGCGCCATTGCTCTAAGGAAAAAGCCATTCATCAGGGGCCCCTGACGGCCCTGATGCAATCTGGGCCGTCCGAGGCCCATCTGGGCCGTCCGAGGGGCCTCGATGAACAGCATATCTCTTGCTCTAATCTGTAGGCACGATCCATTAGTTGCCTGCAGCACTTGCGGTATCCACTATCAATTGGGTTGAAGTGGTGAACGTGTCCAGGCCTCCGCTTGTGCTGCTTAGTGCTTTCACAATGGATAATGCTGGACCTCCGGTGCTCCACACACCGACGACCCTTTTTTTCTTTCCTTTTCTTTCTCTTTTTTTTTTTTTTTTTTTTTTCGGGGTTTCTTTTTCTTACTGTAACATGACTGCTACTTTAGCAGTTGCCAAGGCTTGCATATCCTTGCTAACATTATTGAACTACGTTCATGTGAACCTATAATATATATATATATATATATATAATTGTTGCGCCATGCGGTATTTGTTCTTATTTTGAAAAAGCCATGTGTTATTGGTATTAATGATATAAATTTATAAAATCATGTAATTTATTTAAAAAAATATAAAAAGTCTAATATTAAAAATACATACTTATAAAAAATAATCTAAATAGATATAAATATTAATAAAAATAATTATATAATATTTACTTTTATAAATAAAATTTTATTTATATTTAAAATTTTTTTGATCATATATATATAATATATGTAATGTATGTATGTATGTATGTATATGTTCACCATCATTTTACTCTATTTCTCAAATAATTTTTATGTATGACATGTAGTATTTTTTTTGCTCTAATAACATATAACGAATAAAATATAATACGTTAATAAAATAACTATCAATTTATATAAAATTATTAATATAAAAATTATAAAACATTAATTTTTTTATTATAATATTTATATAAAATATATGACTAACATCCATATATCGTACGAGTGCAAAATTAGTATCGCTAATATTCGGTCGGGAGATAGAGGTTCATTAGCTCCAAATATATTTATGGCACCTAATCAATTTGCCGTTTGTTTTGGGTAACCAGAGGGTCCCAATGCAGTAGACAACCAACTAACATGTGTTATTTGAGTTAGTTAATTTCGGACACTGCAGTATCTCTTAGCCTTTGTTCAGGCCAACTGCCAATAAATTTGACTTGCCAACTCACTAATAAATTTATTAATGGTAATAAATATTTTCAGATACCCACTGAAAATTTGCTAAAATATTTAAAAACCTATTAGCAAATAATTATTAGCCAGAAAAAACGCCCTCCAAAAAATTGAGGCTTAGTGTCACGATCTTCCAAACCACACATGTTTTGTTGCTTTTATAACATGTAATTTCTTTAAAATTTCCTTTATTTATTAGTATTTTTAAACTTATTAACAACTACCAAGTTTAGTTAATAAAAGTTAGTGTTTCTTATTAATTATTCTCACCTTTGCAGCGTCAATGGCATTGGCAACAGCGATGAACTGCTGAGGGGAGACGGAGCGGAGCAGCCACCGGCTGCGGAAAACATGAGGAGATCCCGAACGCCGTTTCGATATCTCGACGCCGTCGTCGACGGCGAGAATCTTCCACTCCTCGTCGTCGCCTGCCCGTCTGACATCTGATGCCGATAACAGCTCCTGAATGCAGCTTTCACTCGCATACGTCACGTATCTTCGTAGCGAGTCATCGCTCACACCGACCTTCGTTAATATGCATGCAGTTAATCACTTGAGTTCAAGCAGACAAACAAAACTACCATAATTGCAGACGTCCAAATTAAAAAAAAAAAAAAATTATATAATTTCTATATTCAAATGTATGCCACCAATAATCATTCCTTGGCGGAGTGAAATTCTAACCACTACGAAAAAAAGGAACTTGTTTATTGACAAACGAAACTGTCGAGATATCATGGAAATACCTTCGTAATGCCTTTTCCGAAGGTTCCCAAGACAAACTTTTTTGTTATTAGAGAAACAAACAGTAACTTCATCCAGATCTGGCTCTATTCTGAAGGAAATTACTATAGACTTGATATTTAGGTATATCTTCTGTCGCACGTTACGAGACGCACATATCCGTTGCTATCAGCACTCAAATATATATCTCTCAAACTGACGGTACGAGATCTACAAGTTAGATGGGGAGTGTTTCCGAGCCCTCATATATCCACTGCGACATTCTGTTACTCAGTTAAGACGGAAAGCGGAGGGAAACTGGACTGACGAAAACAGTCGGAAACGCTACAAGTTTGAGCTATAGGGAACCCAGTTAGAGCTATGAATTCAGCTTGTGATGATGAGTAGGCATATATTGGTGGTGAGTGTTCAATTACTATCTCGTACCTTACAACGAAGCCTTAACATGAATAAAAATGTAAAGTTAGATTCACACGTACGGTTGTAAAACAAGAGGTGGAGAAGTACCATGATCGGGAGCAGGGGGGCGGGGCGGCGGAGGAAGTACTTGAATTTGAGTTGGAGCTGCTCATGGCGGCGGGCATCGATCGGAGGTCTTGTTCTAGGTTTATGTGGGCTTAGCAAGCTAGGCTACTCACTCCTGAGAGAGATATAAGAGGGAATGGGATCGAGTGGGCATGTAGTGATTGATGCACATGCAGTTGCCAGAGAGAAGAACCCTCCATCACTGCGTCTGCACGTGCCTCTCTTTCTCACTCACTCCCATATAAATAAATTCTAATTAACCAACATTTATCACAATAACAATTTGTCTGTCAAATCAAGTTTACACACTTATACAATGGCATCATTGTAAATACATGTAACTTTAGGGGCGTTTGTCTTGTTTGTCAATGTCTTAGTTGGTATCCGAGGAAATAGTTACTAAAAGATTATTCCTACGAGTTCGAGCTCGAACTTATTGATATAATTAAGCTAATGTCAAGTCGAGCTCGAGCAAGAGTTTTGCTGGATGGAGCTGAGTTTGAGCTCATCCACCGAAGTTTCCTGCATTGTCATTTCATGGCTAATGATGTTATTATTTCCGACCTTATGATTATCCTTCCACGCTCAAACCACGGAAATGTTAATACTATTCTTAAGTATTATCATATTGCATAATTGATCTTTGAGAAAAAGAAAGAAAGATTCTTTTCTTTTAAAGAAGGCAGAGAAGAGTAGGAAAGTTGAAGCACATGGAATGCTGGTGATTTGTAGAAGAAAAGAATAGGATGGAGCTGCTGAGAAGATAGATATTTTCCCTTCTTTAGGTGGGGAGGGGAATGCTGGCATTGGGCCATCTCAGACACCGGGTCCCACGTGTCGGTCGGGCGGCGGGAGGGTCCCACATGCCACCTGGAGCATTCATCCATCCCATGGAGTTGTGTATTGTTTAGTCTGCCAGGACCTCATCCTCATAAGAATTACGAACATACCTGCTCAGGATTTCTATCTAAATAATAAATAAATAAATAAATAAAATAATTAATAAAGGTTGCTCAGAATATTACTGATTCAGCATGTGCAGACAATTATTATACATGCTTGCTTACATTTCTATTTTAACTGCTGAATATGATTCTATATATTAGAATATTATAAATTATAAAATTTTCAATTATTATAAGCTGTATGTACAAGAGAGAGGCTCAGCCACATAGGATTAAAATTTCAGCAGCACTGGAAAAAGTAGACATAAACTGAATTCGTCAGGTGCCACAACAGTTTTCAATACTGCACAATAAGAATTACACTGTTTGGTTTTCTTTTTCACAGCATCGTAATTTAGGACATAGACTACAGGAGAAATTAAATTACTTATATTATAAAAATCACGATATCTACATATAAATATGTAGAAATATCATCAAGGATGAAGGAATCTCTTCACTTCAAGGATCGTAATAGCATCCTTGATGGCCTCCTATCTGTTAGATTACATATTTAGAATTTCCATTTGTAATTTCATTTCCAATTTATGTCTTGTTTCTTTTATTGTTTTTATTATTTCCTTGTAAATATAGTTCTCCTCTTGTTATATAAGAGGCACATCTCATTGTAATTAATATTATCAAGTTCATATATTTTTATATCATTATATTCAACATGGTATCAGAGCCATAATCGAGCTAGGGCATTATATATTATCGCAACATATTTTTTTTTATTTGCGATTTTTCGTCGGACCGTTTCTGAGACTTCGAGCTTTGTCAACGACCGTTATTATACTTACATCGACGTCGCTAACGATCGTTGTCACTACCTCGTTTAGTCTCGACACGACGCCTTCGAAACTACACCCTATCGATTGTAATCGAACTTGATTTAAAAAAAAAAAAATGACTTCACAAAATGAAGTTGTAAGGCCTATTCAAGTCATTTTAGATGATACCAATTATCCTTATTGGGCACAACAGATACGTTGGTTTTTACAGTGTCGTAAATTGTGGGAGATTGTTGCTGGCATTATTACTGCACCTACCATAGTAGAAGGTGAGACATATATAAAGTTTGCTGTCCGTAGAAGTGATTGGATCGCTGATAATGCTAAGATCATCAGTTGGATTTCTAATACCTCCATACCAAAAATCAACCAATTATTTGGGTCATTTCAGACAGCAAAAGAGATTTGGGACTATCTAGCAGAAACATTTACCGTCACCGACCAAAGTTCTCAATATCAAATCGATTTGGAACTTCATCGCCTTCACCAAACTTCTGGTCAATCTATTCAAGATTTTTACAGTCAAATGGCAGTTCCTGGGATAAACAATCTGCTCCAAACCAATGCTCCACATGTCTGAATCACTACAATACATTTCGTGATAAATGGCGTCTTCGACAGTTTCTAATGGGACTTCATGACGATTTTGAGAATAAAAGGTCATCTTTGCTAAATCAAAATCCCGCTCCTACATTATCTTTTGTTGTTGCTGAATTACGTTATGAAGAAACTAGAAAGAAAACTGCTGCTTCTCTTTCGAATGCTCCAAATCCTACCAATTCTCAGACAGTTTTGGCCACTTCTCAGACAATTCAGAAATCCAACAACTACAATATGCAAAAATCAAGAAAATTTTGCAGTCTTCACAAAGTTTCTAGCCACAACACCGACGAATGCATGACGCTCAATTTCAGAAGGACTTAATATTCCAATTCACGGCAACAACCTTTTCAACACCGAACTGCTGCAGTTGCCGACAATACTTCCGCTGCTGAATCTTCTTCGTCTACAATCACTCTGCAACTTACTTTAGATGAACTAGAGGCTTTCTCTCAGTATAAACAGTCTCAATCAAATATTTCTAATGGTAATTTTGGTTCTTCAAATTCAAGCTTTTCTGCACTTTCCGTTCTTCCAGGTACTAAACCATGGCTTTTTGATTCGGCTTGTTGCAATCATATGACTTCCGATCAAAATCTATTTTCCACTAAATCTTCTAATATCTCAGTTCCACCAATTCACACCGCTGATGGAAGTGCGTTACATACCACCCATGTTGGAAAAATTTCAACTCCTTCACTTTCTGTCTCTAATGCATACTTAGTTCCATCATTAACTCACAATCTTCTTTCTGTTGGTCAACTTGTAGAACTTGGTCTTAAACTAATATTTTCTTCTTCTGGTTGTGTTGTGCAGGATGCGCGAACGGGGAAGGTGCTTGGGACAGGCCGTAAAGTGGATAGGATTTTTCTGTTGGACAATCTGCATCTTCCATCAACTTATCCAATAGCTGCTTCAACTTTTTCAAATACATCCCAATTATGGCATTCACGTTTAGGACACGCTTCAATGTCTAAACTTCGTTCTCTTGTTTCTAGTGGTCAAATAGGTTCGGTAGTTTTGCAAAACTTCGATTGTATTTCTTGTCAATTAAGTAAGCAGTCCAAACTTTCTTTTCCAAATAGTACATCAAGATCAAAAAGTCCTTTTGATTTAATTCATTCTGATGTGTGGGGTCCTTCTCCGACTTTAACAATGGGTGGTTCTCGATATTTTGTTATTTTTATCGATGATTACTCTCGTTTTACTGGATATATGTTTTAAAAAGTCGATATGAATTATTGAGTGTTTATTCAAATTTTGTTAAAATGATTTATACACAATTTTCTCGTCCAATCAAAATTTTCAGATCCGACAATGCGAAGGAATATACTTCTGATGCTTTTCTTCAGTTTCTTGCACAGCAAGGAACAATTGCCCAAACATCTTGTCCAGGTACATCAGAACAAAATGGTCGAGCTGAACGTAAGCATCGCCATATAGTTGAAACTATGGGTGCTTTGCTGCAGTCTGCTTCTATTCCAGAGTCCCTCTGGGTGAGGCTGTATTAACAGTTGTTTATACTATCAATCGTATTCCTTCTACTGTTTTGAAAAATAAAACACCTTATGAATGTTTGTATGGTTTTTCTCCTGATTATAGTCTTTTACGTGTTTTTGGATGTGTGTGTTTTGTTCAACTTCAACCGCATGAAAGAAGTAAGTTAGAACCCAGATCTCGCATGTGTTGTTTTCTAGGATATGGAATAGGGCAAAAAGGATATCGTTGTTATGATCCTATATCAAAAATTGCGAATATCTCGTCATGTTGTTTTCTGGGAACATGTTTTGTTTTCAAATGTTGCTTCATTCGATTCTTTAAGCCAACAACAATCATTAATTTTTGTTGATGATCCTATCGATACTGTTCCTAGCTTAACTTCTCCGATCCAACCTAACTCAACAGATATAACCGACACCACTTCTACGGAATTTCTCGGCCCAAACTCTTCGTCTGCATCCAGCACAAGTGACCTTCATACTTCTCCTTCACATTCAACACATGAGATTCGTACATTATCAGGAAGGGTGAGTAAACCTAGTATTCTACTAAAAGATTACCATTGTTATTTTGCTCTTGCTTCTCTTCATGAACCCCAAATTTTTCGAAGCTTCTAAAGATCCTCTTTGGCAAAAAGCTATGAATGAAGAACTAAATGCACTTATTAGAAATAACACTTGGGATTTAGTCGATCTGCCTCTAGGAAAATCTGTTATAGGTTGCAAGTGGGTGTACAAGATTAAGACTCATGCAGATGGAGTGTTGAACGTTACAAGGCACGTTTGGTTGCGAAAGGCTATACTCAGGAATACGGAATTGATTATGAAGAGACGTTTGCTCCGGTTGCTCGTCTTACCTCTGTACGGGCTCTTATTGCAGTTGCATCTTCCCGAAAATGGTCTCTTTTTCAGATGGATGTTAAAAATGCATTTCTCAATGGAGATTTGACCGAAGAAGTCTATATGCAGCCGCCGCCAGGATATTCACATTCTCCACGCCAAGTATGTCGTCTTCGTAAAGCTCTTTATGGACTTAAACAAGCTCCTCGTGCATGGTTTTCCAAGTTCAGTTCTGTTTGATATTGCTAGGTTTCACTTCAAGTGCTTATGATGCTGCACTTTTTCGAAGACAAACAGATTCAGGGTTAATCTTAATATTATTATATGTGGATGATATGATTATTACAGGAGATGATGTTAAAGGTATACATGACATTAAACTTTCTTTAAGTCAAAAGTTTGAAATGAAGGATCTTGGAAGACTTAGTTATTTTCTTGGACTTGAGGTCACCTCCGGTAGCAGTGGTTACTATTTGTCCCAAACAAAATATGCTTCTGATTTGATTTCCAAGTCCGGTATATCTGATAGTGATGTTGCGGCCTCTCCGATGGAAGAAAATTGGGAACTCGGTTCATTAGCTGGCGAACCACTTCAAGATCCTAGCCTTTATCGACAGCTTGTTGGAAGTCTAATTTACCTCACTGTAACAAGACCTGATATAGCTTATGCTGTTCACCGTGTCAGTCAATTCATGTCGTCCCCTCGATCAATCCATTTTGCTGCAGTTCTTCGTATTCTGAGATATGTCAAGGGTACTATTTTTCACGGTTTGTTTTATCCTTCATCAAATTCACTTCAGCTCTCAGCCTATTCCGATGCAGATTGGGGTCGTGATCCTACAGATAGACGGTCAACTACTGGATTTTGCTTTCTTCTTGGTGATTCACTTATTTCTTGGCGAAGCAAAAGACAGTCTATTGTCTCTCGTTCCAGCACCGAGTCAGAGTATCGAGCTCTTGCAGACACCACCACAGAGTTAATATGGTTACGATGGTTACTAAGCGACATGGGCGTTTCCTTCAAGACTGCTACACCTCTTCACTGCGACAATCAGAGTGCTATTCAGGTTGCTCATAACGATGTTTTTCATGAACGCACGAAGCATATTGAGATAGACTGTCACATTACTCGAACACATCTTAATCGTGGTACTCTTCAGCTTCTTCCAGTATCATCAAACAATCAACTTGCAGATATCTTCACCAAATCATCTTCTATTAAAAATTTTCAGCAACTTGTGTCCAAACTCAAGCTGCAATCCACTCGACCACCTTGAGTTTGAGGGGGGATGTTAGATTACATATTTAGAATTTCCATTTGTAATTTCATTTCCAATTTATGTCTTGTTTCTTTTATTGTTTTTATTATTTCCTTGTAAATATAGTTCTCCTCTTGTTATATAAGAGGCACATCTCATTGTAATTAATATTATCAAGTTCATATATTTTTATATCATTATATTCAACACTATCAACCAGCGTAAAAACCAAGCCCCATTTCAATAAGCTTCTTTGCTGCATCTTAATTTGCATGCCACAAACCCCGGTTAAGTGAGGGCGGTGGGAAATCGCAGTAATAGAGTAGGCTTAGAAAGTCTTTCTATCCCGATATTTTGACTTTCTTTCTTGTCAATATGACTAAAATTTCTATTAGTATGTATAAGCATAGTTCGACGGCCTTGTGCCGACTGAAACGTCTCCGTGCTGACAGATGTCGGCACGGCATGTCACATCCGGCATGACTGAATTTTTTTTTTTTTTAATAAGGAAGAATTGTTCATCTTTCTCGAATAAAAAAAATAACGGTGCTCTTTTTTTTGCGTCCACGCGGCTCGAACGATATTTCGCGCTGTATGGATGCTTTATTCTCGTATTGTACCGGTGGGCGCGACTCAAAAGTCACACGCTCTTAATTTTTTTTTAAATTTTTCAATTTTTAAAATTGCAAATCCTTTTAAAATTTTAAAATATTAATATATAATAAAATATAAAAAATAATATTTTATTATCGGCACAGTCGAAATGACACGATCGGCACGTCTCGAATTTAGAGTTTACCGAAACTCGAAATGGCACGGCACAGTAAACTTTGGTATAAATGCGTGCGTTCTCTCAAGTACGATGGATGGCTTCGGCTAGGGACGGGATAGTCTCTTTCTGAGTCGATAGGGTATGTTTATGATGGCAATACAGGTTCTCGAACTAACAAAAAGAATCTGGATAAGTTACCTCAGTGAATCTACACTTAGCAGAAAGCTACCAATTAATCTTTTTTTCTTTCTTTTTTTGTTTAAAAAAAGTTTACCTAATTCTTCTCTTTTTTCAACATCAACAAAGGCTGATGTTGGGCTATTTTCAATGTAGTCAATATCTTTCTTTAAAACAAACGAAAATGGATACTTTCTACTTTTTCTAAAGTAGTTTAGGGTTCCATAAGGAGAGAATAGGGTCAAACGAAGACATGAACCATCCTAAAACTCGTAGATGAACCAAAACTGTGTAATGATCCTAATTAATTGGATCCAAAGGCCCATAAAGATATCATAAAGCCCACTAAAATGTGAAGCTAGCTATGGTTAGTCCCATATCAAGAGTGGAATAAGAAAATTGAAGCTTAAATATAGTAGGCTCCTAGCTACTAGCAACTTGAGCTCACCTCTTTTCAAGAGGGATGGCCACGTGTTCGGCCTGGGTTGCTAGGAAAAGCTAGGTGTCATGCTGCCTTGGAATGAGGTTCATGACAAGTGGTATCAGAGCAGTCGATTCTCGGACGTGCCGGTGAACCGAAGGATGTTATCTAGGAGAGAACTAGACGGAGGTAGTCAGAGGAGAGGAACTGTGGGTGGAGGTAGCCAGGAGTGGAACTGGGAGAGGAAGGTGACGTCGGAATTGCAGTGTTCGTCCGGAGCTAGGTCTAGCGCACAGCCAATCCGCTAATCACGGATGGTGACGTCGGTATTGCAGTGTTCGCCCGGGGCTAGACTTAGCGCACAGCCAAAGCCGCCCAGAGTAGCCGCCAAGTGGTGTGAAGCCGGGCCCCCAGAGCAGCCGCCAAGTGACGTGAAGCCGGGCCCTTAGAGTAGCCGCCATTGGATTACAGCCGTCGAGACGCCGGCTCTTAAGGGGGATGGAATGTAATGATCCTAATTAATTGGATCCAAAGGCCCATAAAGATATCATAAAGCCCACTAAAATGTGAAGCTAGCTATGGTTAGTCCCATATCAAGAGTGGAATAAGAAAATTGAAGCTTAAATATAGTAGGCTCCTAGCTACTAGCAACTTGAGCTCACCTCTTTTCAAGAGGGATGGCCACGTGTTCGGCCTGGGTTGTTAGGAAAAGCTAGGTGTCATGCTGCCTTGGAATGAGGTTCATGACAAACTGAGAAAATTATCTTGCAGTCTCAAGTAAGGTGAAGAATAGATGCAATCAAGGATGTGGGTTCAAATTATTTATGCATAAAAAATCAAAACTAAATTATTGGATGCAGTTCTCCTGTTTCTTGTAATTGCACATGCTAAGATTTAGGAGAGCAAACATGACATGAAACTAAGACCTAGTCAAAGTGTTTACAGTACCCTTCAAAGGTTCAAGCAAACATGACCTGGAGCCGGCTCCCCTGGTGCGACCGCACCAGGGTGTAGGATTTTGAACGGGCGCGATCGTGCCACGTAAGCAATTACGGATCACGAGACATCAGATAAAATTTTCGTTCGCTTATTTGACCTATTTTTAGGTATATTTAAGAAAAACTTTGAACTACAAAATTGTAGATTTTGATGTGATCTACAACTTTGTAGTTGAAAATTATTTTAAAAAATGCCAAACGGTATGTCAAAAAGATAATTATAAATTTTTGACATATCGTTTGGTATTTTTTGAAAAAAATTTCAACTACAAAGTTGTAGATCACATCAAAATCTACAACTTTATAGTTCAAAGTTTTTCCTAAAAACACCTTAAAATAGGTCAAATAAGCGAACGAAAATTTTATCTGATGTTTCGTGATCCGTAATCGCTGACGTGGCACGATCGCGACAGCAGGATTTCCTACACCCTGGTGCGGTCGCACCAGGGGAGCCGGCTCCCAAGTAAAGCTAATGGAAATTCGGTTGTTCCATCTTTTCATGGGCCAGAACTAGTACAGACAACTGTAAACAGACCAAATATATATATATATATATATATATAATATATATATATATATATATATAACATAAATTCAGGTCTCAGACTCTCAGCACGTGCCGAATGTAATATGGTGACCGTACCGATATATATTTATTTATATATTTTAAAAATAAAAATATAAAATTAATTTAAAAAATTTAAATATAAAATTTTTCTGTGCGTGCCGTGCAATAATTGCCAGAACATATATATTTGGACACTGAAAACCGTGACATATATATATATAATATATATAATATATATATATATATACACACACACACACACACACACACACACCACTTATTATAAAAAGCACTATAGATATATAATATATATTTAATAGTTTTTTGTCAAAAAAATATTGATTTGCAAAATTTTAACGAATCAATCCCTCAAAATAAAAACACAAAGTTGGCTTCTGAAATATTTTTTTTACTCATCCAGAACGTTTTTTTAACTCATTGGAGCATTAAGATTGCTCTCTCGAAATATTTTAGTACAAATACTATGATACAAGTGCTGATAATATTATATATATACTAACCGTTTGGAATACCAAACTAGTTTGGAACACTTTGAGTTTCTGATACAAGTTTTTTTTTTGAAAAAATTTAGAAGGCAGAAGTTGCATTGTACGTGTTTTTTTTGACATTATATACATATAATGTGGCTATTCCGAGGTCAATCGTATTTGGTACTGAATAAATTCGAGTCCTTTCAATAATCAGCATTATAAAATTGAACAATAAAAATCATTAATTATTATTATTATTATTTGGTGTGCATCGGATGGTTTCAGTATTTACAAAAACTAAACGGTGTAGAACATAGAATTCTCAAAATATATGATTTACAACTTCATTTTAAAAAGCCAAACGGCTGATGCTGATCACATAAAAATTGATCATTGTAGTCTGGTTCTCATGTAATTTTGATATTTAGATAATACAAGCATTTTGTGTGTCCCGCGCGTTGCCGCGGGCATTAAAAATTTTATGTGTATTTATATAGTTAAAAATAATATTACATTAAAAATGGTACTAATAATTAGAAATTTTTTGAGGAAATGATATTAAATTAAACATTTTGGTTAAAAAATTAAAAAGTTAATTTTTGTATTTTTACTGATATAAAATGGTATATTGTTTTAGAAAAGACTTGAAAATAAAGAAAATGTCTATTAGATAAAAAATTATAATTAATCATACATATTAAAATATGATATATAGTTGTAAGTCTTGAATTTAAATAACAATACCTATCAAACGGTATTAATTTTTTTTTTTTAAAGAATAAAACTGAAATATAACATGTTCTCTACAATAATTAGGACAAAATTCACCTCATCCATAATTATACTATATGATTATAATATTAAAACTTTAAAAAAATTTTTAAATATTAATATATTTATATTTACATATAAAAATATTATATATATATATATATATATATATTAAAAAAAATTTTAAAAAAACAAAGATTTACTGGTCAGCGGACCGTAATTTTTTTTAGCTATGAGATTTAGTATTGAAAATTTTAAAAAAATATTTTTAATTTATATATAATATATATTTATATTTATATTAATACGATATACATAGTTATATAATCTTATGTTGAAATTAAAAAAAAAAGCAGACCCATCATCCATAAATAGAAGGACAAGATTTACCTAACATCCATAATTATATTATTTTATTTATAATATTAAATTTATTTTTGAAAAAAGTAATTTAATTTATAATACTTTTAATTGAGTATTTTCGGACTTTCCGATACTTAATAGATTCAAAATAAAATAAAATTATATTTTGGTATGAACAAATGTGTAAAATATATATTTAGAAATAATTTTGTAAAAATGTTTAATATAAAAAATAATAGATTCTGATGACCTCTATAATTTTTATGTTAATTTTTTTTTAAAAAAATAATTCTAAACAAATATTTTGGTAGTATGAAATCTTAACCGATTTAAAACAAAATAAAATTTAAACATGATTTAAACAAAATACTATCACACCTAGGTAAGCAAAAATGTATAAATATATATTTAGCGATCATTTTTCAAAAAAAAAATCATAGATTATAATGAGATCTATAATTTTAATGTTTAAAATTTATAAAAAATAATTTTAAATAAAGATTTTTTGACTTTTTGAATACTTAATGGATTCAAAACGAAATAATATAGTATTTCGGTACGATTAGGCATATAAAATATATATTTAAGATATTTTTTTGAAAAAAGTTTCAAAATAAAAATTTAAGATTTTGATAAGATTTGTAATTTTTATGTTAAAATTTTTTCGAGAATATACTTTTAAATGGGTGTTGGAGGTCCGAAATTTTAAAGAATTTAAAAATTATTTTTAAAAAGGACCGTACAATAGGTACAGTAGGGCGGTCTAATTGAGCCGATTTTTCGTTTAAACCCAAAGTTTTTCAAAAATTACGTTTTAACCCGCCAAACTTCGGACCTCCGAAACACCTATTTAGAGGCGTTTTCTCGGAAAACTTTCAACATAAAAATTGTAGCCCTCATCGAGATTTACAACTTTTATGTTGAAAGTTTTTCGAGAAGACGCTTATAAATGGGTGTTTTGGCCGGTTCAAAATCAAAATTTTTAAAAATATGGGTTTTTTTGCAAATTTAGAGGTCACTGTTGAATGAACAGTAAAAAATGGGGGTTTGTTTTAGTATATAGTATAATAATTTGTGATATTTCATTCCTTGTCGTTCTTTTTCATTGATTTTGTGCCATCCGATGCGCCATACAAACATAGAAGAAAATTAGTAATGTTTATTGTTTGGACGTTTTAATGTAATAAACTAATATGAACGGTGTTGTTTTGTCCAAGTATTTATGGAGCTGTCCCTTGTGTTTTATACTAGGCAGAAATTAATTTATCTGTTAAGGCTTGTTTTGGTAAAACCCGAGCATTAATTTTCCATAAAATCTGGTGAACTCTATCAAAAAGGGTTTTGGTTTCCATGTGGGCGTTGCTTGTTTGAGTTGGTACCATATATTTAAAAGAATTGTATAAAATGTAAAAAGAGTAAGACCCGAGTATTGAAAACCCATAAAATCTGATAGTGTTATTCCCAAAAAGGGTTTTGGAGATTATGTGGGTTTTCATCAGGGTTCAGTTTTTTTCTACCTGGTATTTTATTCAAGACAAGATAGCTGCTAAATCCGGACAGAAAGATTTCTTTGGACTTAGTTTTCTATTAGACATACTGTCTTAGCTTATATTTTTACGCTTTTTACTGGAAATTTTCACTACTATTAATCTCCACACTTTTCTATTTATCTGGGACTTGGATATCTGATCAAATAATATCTTTTGTTGTCTTGAATATCTTGTATGGTGGATTTCTATTTTCTTCCTGGAAATAGGGTACTGCTGTTTTCCTTTTTTAATGTTTATGCAGAATTGAAACATTTATGAAAGCTAGAAGTTTTTTGAAAATGATTGAAGCCTGCATCAGTACTTAAGACTTGTCTTGAGATATCAGAAGTTTGGAAAAGAAAAGTATCGGAATCTCGTAAGTGTTAAGAAGACGGAAGTTTACTTGAAATGAAAGGGGACTGAAGCCTGCATTATTTTCAAATGAATATTTTAGGTTCTTAGTTTTTTCTACATGTTTCTCTTTTATTTGTGCTGGTAACATCATGTAGTAGTTATATAATGGGTTTAAACTCTCTTGTATTTTTAGTTTTGGTTAATCAATTTGCTTACTTATCAAAAAAAAAAAAAAAAAATATGAACGGTGCCGGTCGTCAATTTGTAATGACCATCATAAAAATGATCCGACCTTATTCAGTACTAAATAAGGTTGACCTTAGAATAACCTCTTTCTCTCTCTCCCTCTCTCTCTCTCTCATATATATATAGTGAGATTCAAAAGGAATGGTTTCAAAAGTTAGATTCAACAAACAGCAGATATCTATATATATATAGTGAGAGAGAGAGAGAGAGAGAGAGAGAGAGAGAGAGAGAGAGAGCTCAAGCCTGTGTTTGTTAAGTAGAGGAATGCTTTCAAAAGTCAGAATCAACAAACAGCTTTCTGCTGCAATATCTGATCCATTTAAAGAAATATGACCTAGTCTGTAGCATTATGTGTTTGCCACTCGTAATGATAAATGTAATATTATCATAGGACTCTTCCATTAAGAAGTATGATATTATATTCATATAGGGTTATATCTCTTCTAAAGAGGACATATGGCCCAACAACAGGTAGGCAAGAGCACCTTAATATATGCTTGTTTCTTTCCTTGGACTCCAAGACTAGTTTGCAAAGGACAATAAGTGAAGCCCCCCCCCCACCTATCTTGCTGTAACTGCCGATGGCAATCATGAAGAGGTAGATGACGATGAAATGAGATGGGAAAGTTGCGTATCGGGCCCTGTTTTTTTAGAAACATGTAAATCAACCCCTGCAAATGGAAAAATGCTTTGACGTGATAAAGCGAATTGCGTATCAGCCCTTGTTTCCCAATCACTTCCATGAACTGATCAACTTTTTTGACAGAACAGAATTAGAAGGATAGGCCAACCTTAACCATATGATGTGGGTGTGATACAATCCCCTAAATGTCGCCATCAGCATGTCTGAAGTTATATCAATGACTCAGAAGCGCTTTTCTTTTATTATTATTATTTTTTTTTTGAGAAGTCCCCCGTTTTTATAAAGCACCCCGTTTTTCTTCGAGAACTGGCCCACACATATACGACCGTTGTAACACGTAAACTATCGGATAACGACCGTCACGATTTCACTGTTAGACCTTCGTCAATAACCTGAAGTATTAACCCACCATATATTTAACTTCCTCAATGGTGGTGGGATTTTGTAATGGTAGCGTGCCATGAAGTCTAACTATTCTGGGTTCGACTTTCTGTCCTGCAAGTGAAAGTAAAATTTCGCTTGCGGCAGGGGCGGACCTTTGCAGAGTATTAGGCCGGCGAAAACGGCAGCCTAAGAGTCTTGGACCGCTAGAAAAACCGGCCCAGCCCACACGCATCCCTCCCTTACCACCCAACCCCGCGCTCACTGCGCAGATCTCATTCACTCACCTCACGCCGCTCGACCCATCACCCAACCTAACCCTAATTCTTTGGTTTTTTCAAAGTTCAATCCCTCTTTCTCGCCTACCACCGGCGATTGACCTCGATCCGACCATCCCGGCCGTCCCTTGACCGGATCCATCAACGCTGCGGTAGTCAATCGACCGACTGGACTCATTGCAAGCAGTCACGCCGGCGACGCCGCGTCGAAGACTCCTCTGCTCTGGTCGATTGATCCTGCGGCGGTGCAATGTGGAGCAGGAGCAATTCTCTACAGCCTGAAGCCTCAATCCTCTAAGTAAGCAGGTGGCCTCCAAGCCCAATTAGTTTCAAGCCTCAATTCAAATTCAATTATTCAATTTTAATCATATATATAACCAACTAATCAATCTGCTCACATGTTTGTTTTCAGCAATTTCTTCGGACCATCTGCTTCCAGTGGATTGAATTTCTATTTTTGGTCTTCTCACTTCCCCTCCTCCCGAGGCTGCGAGCTCCCGTTTCCGATCCATTACATTTGACGATTTATACTATATCCTGCAGGTTAACGAGGTAAACGATATTATGTTGACTAATTACATAATTAATTAGTTAATTATTATTGAACTTGTATTTATCCTTGTATTATGAACGTGCATTTTTGCTATAAAAATTGTGAGGAACATGTTGCGCAACAAATTGGATGATGAATTTCTTACCGACAGTTTGGTTCTTTACATTGGAAGGAAATTGCAGAAATATTTAGTTTAGATTCAATACTTGATGATTTTGTTTCTATAAAAGAGCGTCGTTCATAATTTACGATTAGATAAATGTTATTTGTCTTTGTGCTTGGTATATATTTGAACAAACTTTAAATTTATGTCGAATATACCTCCTACTCTAAAATTATGGATCCGCCACTGGCAAGTGTGTGTACATATGTATATGTGCCTTCTATATATGCACAAAAGATGGCTTCGCCTACTCGAAAAAAACAACTTCCTCAATCTGCTATCAAGGTTATTCTCTCTATCTCTCTTTCTTGCTCTTTATATATTGTGAATCTCCTCAAAAGCCTTACACAAATAAAAGTCTACACGTTTTTCCGGGATGTTCTCTGTAGTCATTCTCTATTTGTATGAGTGGTGATAAAGGGTTTATTTTCAAAATTGCAACTTTGAAAGCCAGTTATAAGGGATGATTCCAAAACGAAACAAGCTCAAAATTACCATATCATACGTTAAGAAAAAGGTAATCTTCATCTAATTAGATTTGCACTGCAACCGTATTAGTGATCGCACTAATGCTAACGTGTTCCTGAGTCGATGATCATTATAAGAACTACGTATCGCAGAAGAACAGAGAAATGTTACATGCAACCTCCAATTGTATGATATCCTCCCACAGAATTAATTAGTACAATAAATAAATATATTTTCAAAATGGTTCCATATAAACCTAGTGTCACAAGGGATATTAAAAGTTTTTATTGACCCCTACAAGTCAGACAAAAAAAAAAAAAGAAAGAAAGACAAGCAACATAAATAGATCTAAGTGTATTAAAAAGAAGGGCGAAGCAATAACATAGTATTTATTGGAGTAAATTAGTCATATTATTTCCTCCAGGTAAGGAAAGAGACTGACCCAGACCATCTATGTGAAGCTTACAGATTGATTTTTTTTTTTTTTAAAGAATATCTACAAACATTCTCGAACATTGCTGACAGCGGAGGAGCTCAAGATGTAAGATGGCTACGAGCAACAAGGAAGATTGATTGATGGGTCCACGAAACAGAACTCATAGACTCCGTTTTAGATCACTCACCATTTTTGAATGTAAAGCAAACATAAAAGCCACACATTCCATCACTAACCAAAAGGTTATGTAATGATGATCATTTTATCATTAAAGGAACATTTACATCCATAATGAGGTTTTTTTTTTTTTTTTTTTTTGTTTTGAGAAAATCAAAATCAGTTGTAATCCGGATAATGCTTGGCCACAGTTGAAGCAAAGTCTTGCATTGATATATAACATTGTTTACAGGAGCAAGATCTGAGCAGCCGCAACATCACGAACATGCACACATCCTAGCCAGTGATCCTCCTTTCACTCTAATAATTTCTCCTTTTAATATATCCCTTTTTTTTTGAAAATCTAAAACCATCATTTTAGCCAACCTTGTAGCATTTGTTCCAGAACTGCTGCGCTGGGATTCAGAACAGGCTGCAAAAGTGGCCATAAACATATTTTTACTGCAGAAATTATTACACCCACCGCATTGTTTATGTCATTCCGTACACCGTATATATCTACAAGTTTTTTTTTTTTTTTTGAAAAACTTTCCAAATAAAAGTTATAGATTTTGATAAGATATGCAATTTTCAGGTAGCAATTTTTTAAAAAAAATAATTCTAAATAAATATTTTAAGAATTCGAAATTCTCACGAATTTAAAAATATTTTTTTGACGTTAAAATCTTTTAGTCCAAAATATTTATTTAAAAATATTTTTTGAAAAAACTTTCTACATCAAAGTTGTATTTTTTATGAAAAACTACAACTTTTATTTTGAACATTTTCAAAAATAAAGCTTGTAGGTGCACACGGTAACGTGGTGCACCCAATAATTTATCTTTTTACTGTTTTTTAGAAGTTCTGGACGATGTCTTTGTTAGAGAATTCTCTTGCAACCAGGGCCCCTAAATATGCCGATGGATTGATTAAGGCAACGTCTAGGACATGCTTATCTTCGTATTCTCATGCAGCTTTCTCTGCCAAGATTTTAGAGACTGGGTACCATTTTCCAATGATTTTAGATCAAGTTTTTTGAAAGTTCTATAGCTTTTATAATTTACAAGTTTAAGTCGGCAGACATTTTGAACGTTATACCCAAGGGCGGATATGTGCTTGGGCAAGGGTTAGCCATGCCCGCACTCCCCTCCCCCCCCCCCCCCCCCCTCCCCAACAATCTAGCCAGCCCAAGCTGTCCATTAATACTAGCCCTAATTTGATTTCTGAACAGGCATGGCCCATTTCTCCAAGACTGGCCCTTCAAGCTCCAGCCGACCCCCCTCTCCTGTGACCTAGTTTTTCCCGTTTCTGCCGGTGCCTTTTAATCCTTCATTTCTAACCAAACTAACCCTAAATTCTAAAATTCCTTCAATAGGTCAATCTCTCCTTACCGGCTCGCCACTCTCATTAGTCTCCTCGACTCTGCTGCTCCCACGCTCCGAGCTCTCCTTCGATCTCTCCTCGAGCTTGCCGCTCTCCTTCGGTCTCTTTGCTCCGGGCATCTCTAACTCCTTCAATCTCTCGGCTCCGCTCTTTGAGCTTGTTATATATTTGAACAAATTTTTAATTTTTTTGTCTAATATTTTTGGCCCCCGGTTATTAAAAAATCCTTGCTCTACCACTGCTTGCATCTAAATCTTTTGATTTTCTTCAAAATATTCTAGAAGGCACTACAAGAAAAACGATCTTTAGAGGCCAACCAATTCGGCCTCTAAAGATCATTTTTCGGCCTCTAAAAGTATGAGAGGCCAAAAAAGTTGGCCTCGAGGTTGGCTTCCTGAAGTTCGCCACTAAAACTTTCCGAGGCCAACAAAAGTAGTCGGCTTCAGAAAATAAATTTCAGCAGCCAACATTAATTGGCTTTTAAAAATATTTATTTTTAGATGCCAACCAAATTTGGCATCTAAAACTATCTAAAGCTAATATAGCATTGGCTTTAAATCGTTTTAAAGGCCATATGATATTGGCTTCAAAAAAATGATATTTTAAAAGCCAACCTTGTTTGGCCTCTAAAACTTTCTGCAACCAACATAAAATTGGCATCAAAATATTTTAAAAGCCAGATGATATTGGCTTCTGAAAAAATATACATTGAAAGCCAACTCTATTTAGCCTCTAAAGCTTTCTGAAGCCAATGTAATATTGGTTGTAAATTATTTTAGAAGCCATCTTTATTGGCTTCAAAAGTTTCTTTTTTCTGAAGCCAACTTATGTCAACTTTTATAACTATTAGCAGGTAATAATATATTGGCTTTAAAAAAATTAAAAGCCAGATATTTTTTATTTCTAAATCTCATTTTATATATATATATATATATATATGACAAACAAAATACTTATAATATAGGCAAAATACCCTTTTTAGTCCCTAAACTTTACAAAATTGTGCCTCCATAACCCTAATTTTTAAAATGTACTCACGATAATCCTGAACTATGAAAAAACGTCCACGTTAACCTTGCCGTCAGTTTTTCCGTCCTCCGCCGTTAATTTGCTGATGTGGCATCAATTTTTATTTTTATTTTTAACTTTGTGAAGGGACAAATAGTTCTTTATATGTATTAATTTTTAATTTTTTAAAACTTTGTGGAGGAACAAATATGTCTTTATATGTATTAAAATTAATAAAAAATAATTTAAAAACTGCCACATCAGCGAATTAACGGCGGCGGACGGAAAAACTGACGGTAAGGTTATCGTGGACGTTTTTTCGTAGTTCAGGGTTGTCGCGAGTACAGTTTAAAGTTCAGGGTTATAGAGGCACATTTTTATAAAGTTCAGGGACTAAAAAAGGTATTATGTCTATAATATATTAAAATTCATAATGTATAAGAATTGAATATACATTGTCAAATTTACAAATACGAAGCTTGTTTCATAAATTACACATATATATTTGTTGTACATTACAAGGAAAGTAAAATAAGCAGTCACAAAAAATATTGACTCTATGAAACAAGTTCAGGTACTTCGTCAGTCGTCGCCATTATACATTCCTCTATGTTGTATATGCCTGCAATGTTGTGAATTCCGTGTCAAATTTAACATGTTAGCAAACAAAGAGGGATATATATAAGTTTATATTATTTTTCAAGAATATATTTCACTACCAGTATTAAGAACTTTATAATGACCAATGCTTTTTCATAAACATATCTAAACTAAAGATGCCAACTTCGAAGCAGAGGAAAAGAAAAGTCAACTCGATAATGAATGAAACTATTTGCATGGAACTTATTGTAAGTATAATGCTCAAAACTAACAAAATTCATTACCAAATATAAATTTCAAATATACGTGTATTTTTAATAAAATTTCGACAGAATCTCCCCTGTATTTTTTAAGAATCACATCTAATATTATAATTCTAAACTTCAAATCAATTGTATGGGAGCTACACGCTCCATAACAAACACACCATTATACAAAAATATAAACATATAACGAAAAAGGGCTACAAAGGTTCTATAAACCCCGCCCACAACTAATACATGGGAGTCACACACTCCATAATAAGCAGAATTCGACACGCTCTATAACGAATAAAAATATGAACATATCACTTCAAATTCAAAAAATGAAATTCGAACTTATGCCACCGAGACTATAAAGCCTATTCAAATATTAAACCAATCTTAACACGAAATATAAATGATCATAACATAAAGAACTCAATCAAAACCTAAAATCGTAGGACCTCCATGCACTTATTCAACTATGCGAAACTAAATGAAGTGTAGAAGTAATGTACAGCTTAACATAATATTGAAGTTGCTGGTAAACATCAAATTTACCATGTGTAGATCATACAGTTTTATAAAACATCTGATAATAATTGCAAGCCATTCACCTGCGGAGGAAAAAACATACTTAAATTAGCATTTCATCAAACACCTTAAATGCATTTTAGAATACTCCAGAAATTTTTTTTTTCCAGTGAAACGGAGTAAAAGTTAGGCACAATTAACCCGTCCGAATGCGTCATGATAGGGACAAAGGAAAGCGAGCTTGAGACCGAGAGATCGAGCGAGAGAGATGGCTCGAGGTCGGCACAATCAACCCGGCCGTGCGATTACCAAATCCGGCCCGCGATTGCCGGCGGTGCGAGCGGCCGAGTAGTCACGGAGAGAGAGAGAGGGCACCAACAGAGATCGGAAGATCGAGAGAGAGAGAGAGAGAGAGAGAGAGAGAGAGAGAGAGAGAGAGATTGAGAGAAAGACCACCAAGAACTGAGAGAGGGTTTCTGAAATTTATTCCTTTTATTTGAGCGGGCATCTCAAATTTGAGCGGGGCTTCTGCCTTATTTCAAATTTGAAAGAGTGAAAGTTCCAACATTACCCACGTGCTATGATATATGTCTCTCTGTGACAATAGTTTTCAGCCAAAAAAAATTCTCTTCCACATTAATGTTTGTCTCTCCTCCAACAACACGAATTTAAGCTCAAAAAGAAATCACAAAAAATAAAAAAAAAAACCTAAAAATTACGAAAAAATCACAGTTCACTCAAAAATAAAAGAAAGTTATTATAGACATTTTTTTGTGAATTTAGAACATTTTTTAGACAATTTTTAAATATTTTTATTTTCTCAAATAATGAAGAAAACATCACAAGATATACTCAAAATATATTAAAACTCCACCACGACTCCTAAGTATACCCCAGAACACCCCAGCACAATCCAGAACACCCCAGAATACCCCAAATTCTTTCGCAAATTTTAGAACATTTTAGGCAATTTTTAATGTGTTTCGAGTAAATTAAATCATAAAAACTCAACAAAAATGCCAAAAATTATAAAAATATCACATTCACTAGGAAACAAAAGAGGTTTATTATGGATTTTTTTTATTTTGTTATAATTTAATTTACTCGAAATACATTAAAAATTATCCAAAAATATTCTAAATTTGTAGAAAAAATTAGGGTGTTCTGAGTTGTGCTGGGATGTTTTGGGGTGTTCTTAGAAGTCGTGGTTGAGTTTCAATGTATTTCGAGTATATTTTGTTATGCTTTTTTTATTATTTAAGAAAATAAAAATATTTAAAAATTACTTTATGATGTTCTAAATTCACAAAATAAATATTTATAATAACCCTCTTTTGTTTTTGAGTAAACTGTAACTTTTTCGTAATTTTTGGCATTTTTGTTGATTTTTTATGATTTAATTTACTCGAAACACATTAAAAATTACCTAAATATGTTCTAAAATTTTCGAAAAGAATTTGGGGTATTCTAGGGTGTTCTGGATTGTGCTGGGATGTTCTTAGTATTCATAGTGAAATTTCAATGTATTTCTAATATATTTTGTGATGCTTCCTTTATAATTTGACAAAACGAAAATATTTAAAAATTATCTAAGATGTTCTAAATTTGCAAAAATATATAGGCATAATACCTTTTTTAGTCCCTAAACTTTACCAAAATATGCCTCTATAACCCTGAACTTTAAACTGTACTCGCGATAACCCTAAACTACGAAAAAACGCCAACGATAACCTTGCCGTCAGTTTTTCCGTCCGCCGCCGTTAATTCGCTGACGTGGCAGTTTTTAAATTATTTTTTTATTAATTTTAATATATATAAAGATATATTTGTTCCTCCACAAAATTAAAAAAATTAAAAATTGATTAAAATAAATACATATAAAAGCATTATTGTCCCTCCACAAAGTTAAAAAAATTAAAAATTGATTAAAAAATAATTTAAAAACTGCCACGTCAGCAAATTAACGGCGGCAGACGGAAAAACTGACGGCAAGGTTATCGTGAGCGTTTTTTCGTAGTTCAGGGTTATCGCGAGTACAGTTTAAAGTTCAGGGTTATAGAGGCACATTTTTGTAAAGTTCAGGGACTAAAAAAGGTATTTTGCCAAAATATATATACAATAACTATCTTCTCGTGTTGGGGTGTTCTTAGGAGTCATCGTAGAGTTTCAATATATCTCGAGTATATTTTGTGATGCTTCCTTCATTATTTGAGAAAGAAAAAATATTTAAAAATTACCTAAAAATGTTCAAATTTGCAAAATATATCTATAATAACTATCTTTTGTTGCCATGTGAGCTGTGATTTTTTCATAATTTTTGGTTTTTTTTTTTAATTTTTATGATTTAATTTACTCGAACCACATTAAAAATTACCTAAATATGCTCTTAATGTGCAGAAAAATCTGGAGTGTTCTGGGGTGTTCTTGGTTGTGCTGGAGTGTTCTGGGGTATTGTTCGGAGTCGTGGAAAAGTTTTAATGTATTTCGAGACATACACCTTCAATTGGGCCCAAATTAGCCTAAAACGCAGAAATCAATTCCAATTAAATTTCAAATCAATCAAAAAATAAAGTAAGCACCGGAATAATCAATTAAATTATTTTATCTTCAAAAAATCAAATTATTAGAGGCCGACTAAACATCGGCCTTAAAAAGTTAGAAATTTTAAAGTCAAAATTACATTGGCTTCAAAATGTCAGTATGTAAAGGCCAACTAATTAGTTGGTCTTAAAAAGTTAGAAATTTTAAAGCTAAAATTATTTTGGCTTCAAAAAATTAAATTATTAGAGGCCAACTAAATATTCGGTTTTAGAAAGTTAGGAATTTTAAAGCCAAAACTAATTTGGCTTCAAAAAGTCAATTATTAGAGGCTGACTAAATATTGGCCTTAAAAATATATAGTTTTTAAAGCCAACAATATTTTGGCTTTAAAGTGTTATAAAATCAAATGCCAACAAATTAGTTTGGCCTCGAAAAATATATTATTAGCAGCTAAATTTAAATTGGCTTCAAAAAACAAATTTTTTAAGGCCAACTGAAAATTGGCTTTAGAAAGTCATTTTTAGAAGCCAAAAAAGACTGACTTTTGAAAAGTTGGCTTTTAAAGACCAAATTTCTTGTAGTGAGGGCTAACTTTATTCTGCATTAATGGCAAGAGCATTAATCGGTAACGCCTATTGGCGATGTTGATCAATCTTCAAGTAACAAACCTTGAAGGTCGAAATGCTACTTCAAGGCAAATAACCATGTGACGGTCACCAATTGGCGAGTTGACAATCTTCTGAGTATAAAACCGCAGCTTTTTAATTTTGCTTGTTGATCGCAACACCCCGCAACCTTACCTAATAGTTCTATTTTACCTGTTCCGAGTAATTAGCTGGATGTGATCTTATGCATATATAACTCCAATATTATATCAGAATCTTCTTTTTAGTTGTCGACTTGTTGCTCATGGGATTAAGTTAATCTTTTTTTTCCTAGTTGTGTAATGCAAGATGCACGAACTGGGAACCGGAAAACTTACAATTCTATTAGGTTATTTATGTTTTTAAAATGTCATAAAAAATGCTACACATAGACTGATGAGTTGTTTTGAGTCGTTTGCCCTAAACTTCTTCACAATATTAGAACGGCTCTCAATGTGACAATTTGGTGAACCTCAAAGCTTCCAACCAATTTCCAACCAATGACTATCACTCCTTGTGGAGATCACAATTCTACTAAGACATAGTCTCTCATGATCAGCCCGAAATCGATCTTCGAATTGACTTTCGGAGCTTGCTTATCAAAAGCTATAAAAAACATATTAAAAATTATTTTAAAAAATTAAGATATTATTTCTAACATGAGACGTCAGAAACTTACTAAAATAACTCAAGTTGTCATATGTCAAAGGTGTCAAAAACACATTAAAAGGTGTTATAATTGTATTGAAAGGTGTCAAATAACTAAGTGCAAAAACATTTAATAAGAGAATTTAAGTGATATTGGAATAATATGGAGGGACTGCAGTGCAATTGTCCGTAGTATATACTAAAGCGTCATCAGAAATAAGGGAATACATGGGCCTGACCAGCTTGGGCCATTTTACATATAGTGGGCCACAGGCGACTCTGGGCTATAAATTCAATATGGGCCAGACTAACTGTTTTACTTTTTAAAAGCAGACAAAAAAGTCAAAGGTCAAGCCAGTACAGTCAACGTGTTTGTGGTCACGTCAAAATCCGAATTAAATAGTCTTGACTGGTCTAATGTGATTGGTTGCACCCAATCATTAACACGAACCACCAACTCGACCGCATCACCTCTGAATCGCCATGGAATGCAATTATGAGCTGCACCGTTTGTTTCCATATGAACACTTCACCGCATGAATTAATGAAATCTATATATTTTTTTTTGTTATCTGCATCACCACCTATCATTTAATTGGTACAATTTGTAGAAGATTATTATTGAAATTCAAACATCTTAATATAGAGAAAATAATTTTAAAAAAATTGAAATTCAACATTTGAATATAAAGAAAACGCAAGTTGCACTTTCTTATTTTATGTGTATTTTTCCCTTTTATTATTTGCGTTGCTGAGTGCATCTAGTTATTAACACTTGAAGAAAATAATATAGCGTCTGAGAGATAAAGAGATGCTACTTTATCCAATGCTTTGCATGATTGGTTACTATTCCGACGATAATACACAATTAATCTCATGTATATTGCTCGTGGACACATTAGCAGAATATAATAAAAACTATGTGCAAATTGTTCTTTTTTAAGATGGTCTACAAATGTAACTTAAAACTTAGTTCAAGAAGAAAATTCATGGTTAATCAAGATACATATCACATTCAATAATTCTGATAAGTGACTTGTACATCTTCGTTCCTGCTCATGGAATTATTCGCACGCTATCTCTAAGAGCATAAATTAATGCAGCAAGATTACCTTGTCTAGGACAACTGTTGTTAGATAAGATTTTCATGGTGGAAATTAGTAAGACTTTCTCATTTATGCTATTGGATCGCCTCAATTCCGTGCAGTACACGGTTGAAGCATGCGTCGCACACTTGATGATTTAATCCATCTTGAAGATCCTAGCAACTGCGGTGCCACCTCCATGCCAAGGTCGAACTTATTGGTGATAACTCACCATGGTCCATTGTGAGCCTCTAATTCCTTAAAATATATATCCACAAGTTTTTGATCGATGTAACGTGATCTGCATTTAAAAGCTAGCAATGACATCTATAATAAAAAAACATCATAATCAGCGCCGTATATGTATGTGTATGTGTATGTTTTGCTTTCTTTTGTTAAGCAAATATATATAAACATATGGTGCATGTATGTGCGCGCATGTGTGTACGCATGACCAGAGAAAGGTTTGAGACAAATGACAAGAGTAAAAGCTGGAAACATGACTTAGATTTCCATTGTTACCATAAAATACAATTTAGGTGGTTTCGTACATCTTCCTCATTCAAAATGGAAGGAATGAATACGTGCAACAGCCATGCAACTAGTTATTATAAGTTATACTAGCTAACTACTTTCTGATATTTCTTGATAATAATAAAAATATGCACATATCTAATACTTGCAATTATAAATCTGGCTCCAGCTTTGGTAAGCAGCATTTGGTACAATGCGTCGGATTTCAATCTATTGTCGCAACTGTCGGGAGAAAGCTCATGTTTGTTATGTTCATCTTTTAGGCAATGCAGACTTACTTGTCTCAAGTCGTTTTGGATCTCATACATACACACATATATCCAATTAATTATACTAGAAATTACAGTACGTACTAATTAAAAGTATTTTGTCGATTATTCTTTTTATTGGTAAAAATATGACAACACATTTCTGAAACTTTTCTCCACAATCTGGTTCAACTATTGTCGATTATTCTTTTTATTGGTAAAAATATGACAACACATTTCTGAAACTTTTCTCCACAATTTGGTTCAGCTATTGTTGATTATTCTTTTCCATTACGAGGTGGTTTGGCCAATGCAAATGCGACCAATGCATTAACAAAATTTTTTTACTTCATGAAGGTGGCTTGGCCAAATTATTGTGAACTAAAGTTAGGTCAGAAGGAAGTAAACTTCGGTTATAAGTTCTATAGCGGCGCTCATAATTGCTGTATTAGATGTGCTATTTTAGTTTCACAATCCGCAACGTTGAACATGGGAAATAGACTATGTAACTTAGCCGACACATGTGGTTTGTTCTCTTGGTTTGACCTTATTCTTTGTGTCTTAACTTATAGATTGTAGAATAATTCTATTAGGTGGAACTACACATACACACACACACACACACACACACACACACATATATATATATATATATATATATATATATATTATACTAAAGCATAAGGAGATTTGGTAGTGTCTTATATTCTTTTACTATTTATTAAATTAAAATTAGTATATAGGACGGTGGTTATATATATATATATATATATATATAATTATATATTATTTATATATATATATATATATATATATATATATATATATTATCTATCAACCCTCATATATTTCTCTCCCTTCTCTCTTTCTATTACTCTCTCTCTTTATCTGTTCACTTTCCCCTTTCTAATTCTTTATCTTTTAATTGATATCTCCTGCTTCGAATATGCCATCTATGGCTTCGAAATGTATCATCCTTACCCTTTGCACCACCACAGCATAAATTCATCTCATTATTTCAAATTTTTATTCAGAAGTAATTGACGGCTCGATTGACTCTAACAACGAATAATATGGCAATTAATTTTCAAGCATAATTAATTTTCTCTTTAGAATATATTATCTATAATTTTTTATATTTAATTAATTTTGTTAATGTTATTGTTATTTTGGACACAAGCATCGCGGGTGCGTAGTTTACTAGTGTACATATATATACATTTAATGTAAGTTTACTTTGGAGAACTTGCTCCAATGCTTCTTGAATCTTTCTTTTATGTCTCTCCTCATAGACTTGAAGTGAACCCACGACGTCATCAATAATCATATAACTTAAGTAATTTGATTCTTCAATTGCTACCACAATGTGCTCAAATTTTAGTAACAAAGAGCGAAGCATTTTTTCAATAATATGAATATTGTTTAGATTTTCCATATATCTTCTTAGTTGATTAGAAACAACCAATACTCTAGCAATTGATTCTGACTCAAGCATCTGCAAAGATTCAAGCCCTCTCAAAGTCTGAAGTTGAACAATCCTCATCTTATCAACTCCTTTGAATGATTTTCCAAGAATCTCCCATGCTTGCTTAGCAGAGTGAACAAGAGACCTTCTGTAACATATTATCATTCAAGGATAGATTAATGATTGAGAGGACTTGTTGATCTTTCTTCCGCGCCTTGTGCAAGGCATCCTTTTGTACCACCGTCAAAGCAGCCCCATTGACAGGCTGCTCATAGTCTTTCACAACAATCTCCTAAGCATCTTGTTAGCCTACACTACAACAAACATCACATTTAGAGACAAGGATCCGGCGACTAAATACTACTTAATTTAGTCGCTGAAAGCTATTGCGACTAAAATTTACACTATTAGAGATTAAACTACAGTGACCATTTAGTCGTTATTTGACCTTTTTCCTGTAGTGCTAGAAGACTTTTTAGTTGGAAAGACAGACAATTATAGTTATTTTTGGTAAGGTGAAGGAGCTGGAATGGTAACATTCTATTTGCCATCATTCTTGGTCATGAACAATTTTGACCTGATACCACTTTGATGGAAGGTAGAGAAAAGCGTGGTGTTTATAGACTAACGACTACAATTGAAGTGGAACAAGGAGAAAAAGAGCTTTAGAGAACCTTAGCTCTTTATTTATTGACTTGATGCAAATGAGTACATGTCACCCTATTTATAGGCCTCAACCTCACTATGGATAGTGAGGATTTATTCAATCCTATAGCTTATATTACTCATCTAGAGTTCTCCATACAAATTTAGCTAGTATATACAAATCTCCTAGCTTCTAGATTTTTCTATAAAAATCTAGCTAGCTTTTGAATATGTGAGTTTGGATATTGCGGGCGAAATTAAACTGGGACAAACTAAGTTTAGACTCCAACACAGGACACAAGAAGCAAAGACGATGCAAAGATCCTGCATGCGTGAATCATCATCACGCATCACTACGTAAATGCATGCATGAAAATTTTAAAAAGTTTAATCTCAATAATTATCAGGTTAGTGGTTAGCACGTGCAACTTTAACTAAAGTTTCTTTGCTTATGACCAAAGTATGCCATGTATCCGGTTATAGTATCCTCTAAATTAGCACCAAAAGAAAAAAAAAAAGAAAAGAAAGATAAATAAAACATATCATTCTGTAGATTAATGTACATTACTTAATCACTCACTGCTAAGCAAGAATAACTAATAGTTTGGTTGAATTAGGTGAAGCTATCAAATGGAAACATACTCCTTCAGGGCATAGCTGCATCTACCTCTTAGACCCTGTAGCGCTGTGTTAAAATATTGTACCATTAATAGTATAATAAGGCTTAACCTGATGCATCAATATATTTCATAATTGTACTGGTTGGTACACAAATTTTTTTCTTGGAAAATGCCATTCATCAGGGGGTCCCTGACGCCCCTGATAAAATCTGGACCGTCCAGAGCATCTCGGGATGCATGCAAACACATCTCGAGATGCTCTTAACGGCCCAGATCGCATCAGGGGTGTCAGGGGCCTCTGATGATAGCAGTTCTCTTTTCTCTATGATGTTTGGTTATGCTTTTAAATTCGATGAGACTTTTAAAGTTAAAAATATCAAATCAGCTGCTGCCCTAACCCTCATGTATGAATCCAATTTTGGAATGATCTTCTCTTTATTGAAATATAACAAATAACAATTCATAAAAAAATTCTTAATTGCAACAGTACTTTTGACCTACTTGGATCCGTCGAAAAGGTCAGGAAAACACTAAATTTTTAACTCATACTTGAGGCTTGAAAAGCATCCCGTGCGTTCTTATCTAATAGTGAGGTTTAGCGTTCTCTTATTGCTTCCTCACATGCCAACGCAATTAGTCTTAACCAAGACAAAAGAGTAACCAAAAGTAAAATTTATATTTAGGTGGCTTGGCGTTGTAGTGATAGGGTAAGTCATAAAAAGCCTTTTATCAATTATTCGATTTCCCGTGCCACCAATATGAATGAAATTCGGCTTTGTACTACCCATCTGATTGAGGACTTTTACACTTTTATATTAGTTAAAACCTAATTTTTAATACTTGGTAATAGGAAAATCACATTTGATATATCTCATCATTAATCTCATATATGTATATGTTTTCTTTCCATTTTTGCATGCTTTTGTAATTGCCTTTACACTTAATATTAGTCTTTCATCTCTCATAATTCACTGTAGTGGGCATTGAAAATGCCAAGTTAACTACTGTAAAAAGTCCATTATTTTGACCAATTAAACCCTAGATAATCAAACAAAACCTCTTTATCACAAGAAAAAATAAATTTTTTTTTTAAACAAAAAGAAATACTCAGGACCTATAAATGGGAAGGGAGATTTGGAGATTTCGAAGATTCACAGGGTAGAATTAATTTGCATGAGATGAATTCCCAAAAGGACAGCTTTTCAACAATGGAATAAAGTTGACAAGATAAACTAGCATGGTAGCCGTGACTCATAAGAGATGGTCTGATTGGGGCATCTATGGCTATTGTTGAAGTAAATTAACCATCAGATAGACAAATATACATAGATGGATTGGATGGATGGATGGATGGTTTTCCATGCAACTTGGGATATGAGGGTTAGTGATATATAGTCATGTGGGTTGGCCAGATCGGCACCAGGATCCTCTTGGCTTAGTTCATAGCGTACCGTATGCTGGGGCCGGCTTGGCTTGCATTGTTTCAGACTTGGCCTGCACTGTTGTACCATCACTCAAGAGTTCGAATTCTATCCTCTGCAATGACAGATATCATGATTTTTCCTAGTTTTCAGTTAAACTGGAAAGTTGCAACTAATTTAGCTTTCGATATATGATATTTTTGGCTTGAATTATGAATATACTTTTAGTTTAATGATAAGCATCAAATTTAAGCAATGAAGCATAGATTCCTCAGGGCAATGATGTCTTAGTATTATGGTATAAACCATATGAACTAATTCGTAGGAACAAAATCGATTTCTATAGAGATGAGAGTGTCGGTGCCTTGCTTGGACGGGTGTGTTTTGACAGTTCAAAGTGGCCTGTCTGGTAAGATAATTCTATAATATTAATAAAGTGAAAGGAAATGAGTTTATGCCCTGCAACGAGTTTAAAACTCTTATTTATTACTGGTACGTGTAAAAAAATATATGTAGATAATTTAATATCATTTGCTTATTTATATATGTTGAGTATTGTAAAAGGAGTATATATATATATAAAGCTTTCTTAGACTACTTTAAAATTAGATTTTGAAATGTGTTTAGAATGAGCTAAGTATTAGTTAACTCCAAAACTTCTAAAAGTTTCTGCAGGTTTGTTTTATCTTATTATTTTATGTTGCTTAGTTTGTTTTGTTATTTTATTATGTACTGATCCTATTAATTCAGTGAAGTTATAAGCGATTCGTCTTTAACTTTCACACGAAAATTTGGGTTCATTTTAAAGGCTAAAAAGAAGTACTAGTTACAAGGGAGAACCAGCTTTTCTGGACTTTTGATGTAAGATGTATTGAAGAAATTAACTATATTAAGATTCTGTATAAGAATTAAAAGAAGAGAGGTGAACTTGGCAAGTCGGTAAAGGAAGTAGGAAGCGAGACGAGGCTGAGGGACCAATCAGATGATAAGACCATGCTGAGCGTCCCTTTCTCCCTCATTATCACACCTCCATGCATGCGGCCACCTCCCATGTTACGTACACCATCACCTAATAGATTGATATCTTTCTCATACCCTTCTAGCTTGTGGGGGAGAGAGAGGGAGAGAGAGAGAGAGAGAGAGAGAGAGAGAGAGAGAGAGAGAGAGAGAGAGAGAGAGAGAGAGAGATGTGGAATAATCAACTCCTTTGTCTCATCTTCTACACAACTTGCACCACCAGATAGAGCCAGACTTGAATGAGAGTTAATAAGAAATTGAGGACCATAGTTCTTCCATAAATTAAAGTAAATGGTTTCTTGGAGCTCTAGCTAATTACTCACTGTAGCTCAATCTAGCTAGCTCTCACCGGCTTGTGGCCATTGCCGCAACCATGTCAAGCACCGACGATCACCGAGGAGGAAGCAACGACGTCGATCACGATATTCTAATGCCAGGCTTTCGGTTTCACCCTACCGAAGAGGAGCTCATTGAATTCTACCTCCGTCGCAAGGTTGAGGGAAAATCTTTCAATTTTGAGCTCATCTCATATCTTGATCTCTACCGCTACGATCCCTGGGAGCTCCCAGGTATAAATAATTCTCTAAATACTTCTCCTCATTTTCTTTTTCTTTTTTAACAAAGATCAAGTCATGGAAACTAATCTCTTACAAGAAATTGATGCTATAAAGTATATGTAAAGCTGCGCTAACAGTTACTCTTCCTTTTCTAATTAAATTCCAATGTTTAATTTTATGACCTTCAGCAATTGACCCAACAATAGGAGAGAAAGGAATGGTACTTCTATGTACCAAGGGACAGGAAATATCGAAACGGGGACCGGCCGAACCGGGTGACTACCTCCGGCTACTGGAAAGCCACCGGTGCAGATCGAACAGTCAAGGCGGAGAACTCAAGGTCCATCGGGTTGAAGAAGACCTTAGTCTTCTACTCAGGGAAAGCTCCTAGAGGCATCAGGACCAGTTGGATCATGAATGAATATCGTTTACCGCTAAGCGAAACTGAAAGATATCAGAAGGTAATTCATAAGAATTACATGTTATTTCCTTTTTGAACTTCTTAACTCTCTCAAAGTTTTTGATAGATAATTTCTTCATCAGATTTTTTAGATCCAACACAGTTATGTACTAACTAGGGTTTGAAATCGTCCACTTTCTTCTTCTAATTCTGCACTACTTATGTTTCCTTTAACCATCCCAAAAATTATACTGCCTGCTAGTTAAATAACTCTAATGCATATATAAACGTCCCATTGTTAGACTAGTAACTGTAGAAGAACTTTAATCTGCAGGATGAAATCATTCTTTGATCGGTCATATATATATCTCTCTAAAAGGAAGCTGAAAAAAAAAAGGAAGCTGAAATTTTTCCATGATCTTTCCTTGCTCTCCTATACATAACCTTATTGCTTCATGAAATAATCTCTTTTTTTTCTAATGTTAATTATCTTCATCCTTCTCATGTTCCTTTAGATATCTCCAATGCAGGCTGAAATTTCTCTATGCCGCGTGTACAAAAGATCCGGAGTGGACGATAGTCGAATAGTGCCTACAAGGCCATCATCTTCTTTAAAACCAAGCATATTACATAAATCTTGCCAAAGATCAAGCTATCATCATGCACTGCCCTACAACTTCAACAATTATGAAGTGGATCCATTCTTAGCAGATCTTGGTGTTGCTCAACTCAGCTCTGAAGCATCAAACGAGGAAGATAATGGAAAACCATTATGCTCCTCAATTAGCAATCTTCTTTCTACTACAGCTGCTTCAGTAGATGAGCTAAGTAAGGTCGTAGACAAAAACTACTTCCTCAATATTCCCTCACAATCTCCACTGCTTCCTCTTAATTGGACGCTGCACGCTCCGTTCCCTAGCAATTCAGACAAGTTATGGGACTGGAATCTCCTCCCGGAGGCTGGGAGGGACTACAACTAGCTTCAAGGGTTATATTATTGCTTGGTTCGTTAGATCGATGCCTACTTTGATATAAAATCAGATTGTATATTCATTGTCGATATTTTTCTGTAATTCTCATGGCTTGCTTGATATTGTATGAGAGAGAATTGAATCTAGATAAGATGTTTGTTTGTATTGTGGAATTAATAATAATAATAAAGACATGATGGATAGAAAGAGTTGCCGCATTAACTGTAGTTCTGGAGGGTGAGCATGCAAGTGACATGGAACAATGTATTATGCTTTGGTGATGTGTGGAGCTAACTAATCAAGTGAGCATTCTCTTCGTCTGTTTCCTAAGGGTTCATGGATGAAGGACATCGGTGGACTAGCTAGGCTAACCCAAGGCACTACGCTACTATCGGCACTAGCCTTTTTTCTTGGTAGTGTTTTATCCAGGCTATAGGAGGCCATATGTGCACATCCATACCAGCTGACTCGCGGAGGATATTTTTCTCATAGTTTTGGCAGGATTCGAACCCGCATCAAAGTACTAAATAGAGTAAATTCAAGGTACGCCCCCATTGGTGGACTAGCTAAAGCTAGCAGATGACTAAAGCAGAAACCAAAAATATTTTCTTCTATGAAGCGTGTCCCAAAGTTAACGGTGAGGGTATCCAAACTTTATAGTTCAGAACTTAGAAAAAAAGAAGGTAAGTATTAACTTTTGACTTTGTCTAATGTAGCAGTACTCAGGCATGAAATATTGTTGCACTTCATTGTTGTTGCCGTGGCTTTTCTTAAGGTATTCCACAAGCTAGCCTAAGAGTGATCTATTATTTCAGAATATTCATGTGACCAAGAAAAACAAGGATAAGAGGTAGAATTAAAAATGGATCATAGTATATGCTTTCGCTCAACCGTCTTTAAGGCAATAGATATACTGTATTGAAAAAGATAATCCAGAGCTGGGATTCTTTGATACAACAAACAAATCATCAGTCACAACTCTCATCTTATGTTTGTAATGTTTGTGGATCTACATATAAACGCCGTAGAAAAATAGTCAAGTCTATGTTGCATAAACAAGATGCATTAATAACTATCAAAGAATGAGAAGACAAAGTGCACTATCTAACACAAACAGTTAATTTTTTAGAGATTTAATTAGTTTCAAATAATAGTTGTTATTTTAGATTGTAGGGAGGAAGAAATACTTACACTTCAACGTAGCATTGCTACTTATTTGCAAGATAAGAGAGTCAAATAGTTTTGCCATAGATTTTCCAATTTATTCTCTAAAAATTCATTATTATGAATCATGATAGTTTTATACTTATCGAACTATATAGACATCGAAATTAAATAGGGGATAGCTAGCATCCTCTTCGAAACATTAAAAAATTGCCGCACAAGATTGTGGCGCACGGCCTTGATTAAGTATTTCCCTTGTTAAGCCTGCGTAGTTTCTCCTTTGTATTATGTGTATTTGAAAAATAAACTTTGATGTTCTATAGAAACAAATTTCTTTGTGGTAAATTTTGCGACATTATCTTTATCCGTATATGTCTAACCACAGTATAGGCATTTCAGCAATTATTCTAGAATATATTTTTTATTTATTTAATTTTTAGCTGTGTACAAAAGGCCATCCCAGATAATTTGAAACGGCTAAAATCATTATTTATTCAAAAAAAAAATTGTCGTTAGACGCATGCGTGATCGACCCTGCCATTGTTAATGAAGTAGCTGAATATCCTACAAGATCAGGATATTGTGTTGGATGTCTTTCCTAAATTTTCATTTTATTCATGTAAATATAGCTTCAAAATCCAATTTGGATGCATGCAATTCACTTTTTTTTTTAACTTTTTCCAAGGATAATAATTTCTGTGGTCTTAGAGGAACTCGTCAGCATAGCAGATATATACTGAGAAGTAATTTCTACCCGATTATATACAAAATTGAACAATTATAACGTTCTGAAAAATCGCCTCTTGTGCTAACTGATGTAGCAAATAATCAACTAATCAAGAATGAGATGCAACTATTAATTTACATGTAGCACTGAACAAAAGTAGCATAAAGACTTTTACCAATTTGAATGGTTTAATGATATATTCAGCGGTATAAACGGTGATCACCAAACATTTTGTTTATTCTGTAATGATTTTTTTTTCCTTTTTTTTTTTTTTTTTTTTTTTTTGGGAGATATAGACTTAGAACGTTAGGGCTCGAACTCGCCCCCTTTGGAAGACGAACTTTTGCACCCTTGCGCATCACTAAATTAATAAGATGTCCTGGTAGTCTGGTTGCACTCCCCTCTTCTATTCTTGGACTGGATTGCTGAATAACACCATTATAAAGGCTCCTACAGAGTCAATGGACTGGATTGCTGAATAACACCATTATAAAGGCTCCTACAGAGTCAGCGCAGAGCTGGGCTACGCATAAAAAAAATGGGGTTTTGTTTCAAAGCCTATATTTTGCAAAAGTCTGTAAAATAAACCCCTAATTTTTTGAAAGACTTATAAAATAACTTCAAAACACATATACCTAAATTTTCATCAAAAAAAAAAAAAAAAAAGAAAACACATATCTAAACAGTTTTTAAAAAAATAAAAAAAAAAAAAAAAAAAAAATTGTGTGCTCTATTCTGCAAGAAGCGTTCCATAGTAAAGAAGTGCTCAAAGCAAGTAACCAGAATGTTTCTTTTTGCAAAGACGCCTTCACTTATGAATAATGCTGGTACTTGCTGATTCATCAAAAAAAAATAATGTATGGTTAAGAAATATATATATTTGAGAGTTTTTTAGAAAAACTTTCAATATTAAAATTATAAATATTGAGAATACTACGACTTTTATACTGATAGTTTTTTCAAAAAATATTTCTTAATAAGTGTTTTGAGACTCCAAATTTTAATTTTAGAAGTAATTTTAAAAAAAAAAATTAATATAAAAGTTATAAATATTATTAAAATTTTTAATTTTTATGTTGGAAGGTTTTTAAAAAATATTCTCAATTTACTTTTTTAACCATACAGATCGATGAATATTTTTGAGAATCTATTATTACGCCCAACATTATCCTTCATTTATTACCAAGAAAATGATAGTGAACTGGAATAGCAGAAAATAAGAACTCATTTGACTGGTAACATGTCCTTAGTCTTTAAATTTGTTTCATCTAAACTTTTGAAAAGACTTCCTCTTGAAAATGGTTGATGTAAGAACAATATATCAAAGGGGAAAGTTGTTGGCTGATGTGGAAACAGTGGCACCATCAGCCACAGATCTCATTACTCCGCCATCGAATCGGCCCACAGCAGATTTTGTTGTAACCTAACTTTGTATCCCATACACAAGAGTACATGTACTTGCATCAACTCACTTCTCTACTGTTACCTATGTAGCACGGCCTTCAAAAATATCGCCGTGTCCGTGTCCGTACGCGTGTCAGACACGACACTCCTCTCCGGATACGTATCGGACACGCCACGTGGCATGTCCGGAAAAAAAATTAAAAAAAAATAATTCGGACACGCGTGTCGGACACTTCTTTCGGCGTGTCCGACACGCGTGTCAATATTTATATCATTTTTTTAAAGAATTATTGTTTATTTTTTTTTTAGAAGAGTTCAATATTATTTGTAATAGTAGTAAGTAATATAATATAGTTATGCACTCATATATTATATTCTTTTATTTTAGTTGATATAATTGGATTTTTAGTGTTTGCATTTATTTCAAGGACACGAAATTACATTATATATAGATTTATTATTACAAGTTATTATATTCACTAATATTTAAATATTTTGTATAAATTATGTTTTAATTATTTAAATATTTTATTGTCGTGTCCGAGCCGTACCCGTATCCTATTTTTTTAAAAATTGCCGTGTCGCCGTGTCGTGTCTCCGTGCCCATGTCCGTGTCTGTGCTACCTAGACTGTTACCTATGTTAAGCTTTTAATCATTTGACAAAACAAAAAATTGTACTGCACTTCGTACAATATTAGTTTCAATATCACTTCAATTTATATCTACTAATAAAATTTAGTATAATACCTCACATAACTATTTCTTGTACTGCAGTCACTCATTTCAATTATTTTTTATATTATTTTTAATTCCTCAAAATTATTATTTAGAAATATTTTTAGAAAAAAATTTCAACATAACAGTTATTTCTAATAGAAGTTTTGAGACTTTAAAATTCAGGTCGCAGTTACAAACTGTTTTGATTTTTAAATTTTTTCGTTATTTTTTACATCTCGAAATAATTAATTAGAAATTATTTTTGGACAAACTATCAATATGAAAATTGTAAATTTTACTAAATGCTATAATTTTTATTTGAAAATTTTTTTAAAAAATTTTCTAAATAATTATTTTAAAGTGTTGAAAATAGCTAAATTTAACTACCTTTGAAATTTAGACTTGGACCAAAGTGCAATAAAACTTAACTTTTTAGACTCAAGTGCAAGTCTCTCTCGGCAAAACCGTTCGCGTCGAAAAAAAAAATAAAGAAAAAAAATGAGATAATATGTTGTTTATGCTTCTCAATTGCATTAGATTTTTCAATGGTTGACAGGGGCGGAGCCATGCATGGGCAGGGGTCTACCATGCCCGCCCCCCTCCCCCCCCGGACTGCGTGCAAACCTTCCCCTAGCAGGAGCGAAGGGGGGGGCCAGCCGTGGTCGGCGTGGCTGCGGGCCGGCCTTCGCAGCTCAGTTTTTTTTTTTAAATAAAATACTGTTCATCTTCCTCTCCCTCGCCGGCGAGGAAGATGAACCATTAATACATAACGGGTCGCGTTCGCGAACCGAATCACGAATGCGACCCGATCAGGTTGCGCACGCGATCTGAGCCAACAGGTCGCATGCGCGACCCTTTTTTTAAATTTTTTTTTAAAAATTTAATTTTAAATAAATATATGTTTATTTTAAATATTATATTTCCGTAATTTACATATTTTAAAAATAGTGAATTGTATGGATCGTTTTTTTAGTCTCGAGTTTGAAATTTATAGAAAACTTTGAATAACATTTAATTGTATATAATTAATCAAAGAGTCTGGTAGCAGTCCTATTATGAAGACCCAACAACAAATCTTATTTATTATATAAGTCGATTCATTTTTTTTATATTCTACAACTCCACATTTTTTTTTATTTGAATCTAAATCATCTCGTTTTTTTTTTTTAAATTTTTATTTTTCGAAAAGAAAATTTTATCGATTGTTACGGACTTTTGCCCCCCCCCCCCCCCCCAGCTAGAGAATCCGGCTCCGCCACTGATGGTTTAAGAATTCAGTTCCACGTAAACATGCTAATGAGTCAAGTGAGAAGAAGACAAGAGAGGTAGAATGCAGAGCATTTTTTCGAGTCCAGTTGTTGGACTTTCTTCAGACGATGAATCTGACAATGACCGTGGGGTGGTGGAGATTTTTTATTTCAAACTCATATAAAGGGCTGAGCATTACCCCTTTTTTCCCAAAAATCAAACCGATCCGATCCGATCCGAAAACCCTAATTTCTGGTCGATACCGGTTCACATATCTCATATAAAAATGGTTCGGTTGGGACTCTCTATAATAATTCGGTTCAGTTCAGTTCTACCCAATTTAGTATTCGGTTTTGCTCAGGTTTCGATCAGTTTATGTGCAGGTCGCGTTCATCTCATTTATCGGCTCCGTACCGTTCCAATCCCTAACTCTACTTTTGTAGCTTTGTGGCATGAACTTTTATTAGAGCATAATTTGTAAGCTTTCTACGGATAGGTCTTCATTCATGGCCCCTTAACAGTATATTTTTGTTGGGCTTCCCTCCAACATGGAGAAGAGAATAGAGCCCAAAAAGTTAGCCCATGAAGGCAACTTCCAGCCAACGCCTTCATTTCAAAAACAAAATCTAGTGGGTGAGACCCACAAGCATTTGCATCTATCAAATTTGCAAAAGCCAGCTGACCCCTAGTTTTGAGTCCAGAGAGCATTCCAGAACAGAGAGCTCACTGGTTCACTCCAAAAATTCATCCAGCGGAAGCTCTGTAGGTCTCCTCCGGTTGAGAGAAAAAATAAGAGAGATTGAGAGAAATTGGAGAAGGCGAAGAAGCACTTCAACCCATAAGATCTCATCTCGTGGAAGGCATCAAGGATTGTATTTTATCCTCCACAAATTCTAGTGAAATCCCAAAAATCTCTTTTGTAATCCACCTATATGTTTATGTGATGAATGTGATGTCTATGGTGCTTTCTTGGATTAATGTAATCATCTAGTTTGGACAAACTAGAGATGATATTTGTAAACCTACTATTTTACATAGTGGAAGTTAATTTCGGTGGGCGGAGATTCTCCCGTGATTTTTTCCCTCTCTTCAGGGGTTTTCCACATAAAAATTTCGGTCTCTAGTTATTTATTATTATTGTTGTGCTTGTGTGGTATTGTGATAGGGAATTCCTATTTGTTCGTACAAAGAGAGTTCTTGATCTTGTGACCACATTTGTGTGTAATATTGTCGGTCACCCCAACAATTTTAATCTGGATTCTATCACTAGATGAACTTACGTCTACCACAAATAAAATATTTTTTAACTAGTTTTTTAAGATTATTATGATGAAATTCGTAATACTAGCTTAAGCTCCTGTAGGGATCTCTAACACGTAAAAATTTTTTACGTCCAGTCCTGACCGATGCTCGGAATTTAAGTACTATCTTTTTATGAACGGAAACTCCTGCTGCGTGGTATAGAGATTTTACACCTGTTTTAAAGACTTTTATATTTTAGCTCCACATTAACAGGGAGAAAGAATTGTACTTGCACAGAAGTTTATATAACGAGATGTTAGAATAAAAACAAGTCTCATTTATCTGTAAAATATAAAATTGTAAATCTTGAGCCACTAATCAGATTCTACAATTGATATTAAATTGATCATGACCCACAATTCAACTTGCTTCCATCACAATCAAATAAATAATCAATTCAACAAATCAAGCACACAACACAGTCAACAATTATCATATTATATCGAAACCAGCAAGTGAAAATTAATATATAATAGTTTAGATCAGACAAAGAGATCACAACGTAAAAAAATACAACCAGATTTGGTGCAAGTAATGGATTTTTTTGGAATTCAAGAAGAAGACGGTCAACACGGCATAATTTACAGTACCTCTAATTAAAAGATTCGCATAATGAGTTAAACTTTTTCTCAGTGATGTCAACTGTGTAGGCCGGCCGATAGTAGCGGGCCAGGCGGGAGCCTGGACGGCCATGAAATGGCCGGGCTGGCCTAGTCCTCGATTTTACGTGAGTTCTTTTTGAATAATTCAGAAAATTAGATCAAATGTCTGGATGCTGCCTACTTACCTCCCGAGATGAGTTAAACTAGTATTCATTGAGTCTGGATGCTGCCTACTGACGCCGACTTGGCGACTTACCACCCCGGTCTTTGGGCCCAATGTCGGAACTATAAAATCTCCCCCCAGTTTCTTGTCTGGCAATAAAATGGAGTTTGCATCTAGATTTCATCGAATCAAAGAAGGTTAAAGATAAGAATATTATGGTTTTCTCTTAAGAGGATGTAGTTATTGAATTTTGGAGACCCTCAGAAAAGGGAAGATGTCATATCTGCGAGAAGTTGGTTCTTTGACAATCAACACTTTGATTATCAAGGCCTGGTCTGTTGCTATTGAGATCGATATTATTACTTTTAATTTTTGTCCCATATGGATCAATCTGCATTGGCTCCATCTTAAATTTTGGAATAATATAATGTTGACAGAAATTTGTAGCATGGCGAGGGAATCGTTATTTACAGGTTACGTGACAGCTTCATGGAAGAGATTAGGGTATTCTCAAGTGCTACTGAAGATTGATATATCTAAGCCTCATGAGGAAATGGTGGACTTTTTTTTTTTTTTTTTTTTGAGAAGGGGCACTGTAGATGTCCTCGTTCTGGATCCGACTTTATACAGAAAGCAACTATCCCGGGCCACGATACGTATATGAAGTTTTTCGTCACTCATATAAGGGCACAAGTGCGTATTACCGTAAGTTTTCAAACATATATAATTCAAACTGACGCCGCAAAATTCAAAGCTGGATAGAAATATTCCTAAAACATATGTTCACCTATTGCAACACCTCACCACCTCTCTCACGTGCTATGAATGCGCATATAGTTTCTGGTAAAAACAAAGTATCAGCTATGAATGAAGGCCACAGTTTTTTTTTCCTAAGAATTCTTTTTTTTTTTTTTTTTTTCCAGCTAAGGGACGGCGCAAATATCCTCGACCTGAGTGTTCCCACGCACGCAATAATATTAAACGCGCGTGAATTTGGGGCCATAAGAAAGAGTCGAAATTGGACGGGGAGAATTTTTTGTTCTCCAGCCCATCTACTGTGACATCCGTTACCTCCGAGGCCAATTAGTTGTACTTCTGGTGAGAGAGTAAGATATAGCTGGTCTCAAAGTGCCCTACACAAAACAATAGTGGGTCCCTTAAAATAAGAATTCGAAGCCATATAGGCATGAAGATACGAGAAAGAAAGCAAGTATGAGTCACATGATTCAGGTTGAGCAAATAAGTTGCTCAAGTAAATAAACCTCAAATTCGTAGCAGAAACAATTTTGGAGGTGAGGGGATATCAGTTTTGACTTTGGTGGAAGCTCAGGATATAAGTTTTGACTTTCTGTACCACCAGAATTAACAGTATGTAAATAATAATGTACTGGCGGTAATACGTATATATAGCTGCTCACGTGCAATATGTTCTTCTGGATTTTGGGTTCGACATAATCTTCTACATCACCGGAAAAAAATAGTTGGAAAACATGAAATGATGCTGCGGATTACATTGTTCCTACGGATACACAAGTCGAAAAATCATTTAAAGTTAGAAAGCACCTAATTGGAATGGCAAAAAAACACAACTAAACCTATGCCATTTAGGAACCATGGATAATGCCAAAATTATCATATTTCGTGTCTGTGTCGTGTCTCTATAACCATTGCCATGTCTGTGCTCCCTATGTTGCTCATTTTTTGCTCAATATATGAAGACTAGGGTAGATGGAAGAAACTTTAAGAGCATGATTATGGCATAATTTATGCTGGGTCGGAAGGGGAGTACTGATTCTCAATCCCCACGGTTATTGCATCTTGGAATATAAATCGTTGAAAACTCCTCCCTAAGCAGGTTCAAAAGTTGAAGAAGTTTATTTTTGGTTCATCAGCAATTCCCTTCGTATTTTGGAAATTAGAATATAAATAAAAAAACATAAGAAGATTTTTGGAATTTGTTCGATGCAGCATCTCGTCTGCTTTCTCTCAAATCTGCCCTCGGCAAACCACACAATATGTTAGTATTTACAACACTAACTTAACTTTATAGTGACAAATTTCAGTTGCACAATATTATCATACATTATATCATAGCGTCATAGTACACTACTAGTAACATTAACATCAGTCATATAGAATATTCTGCATATAACACAATGTTATACTGCTAGTAATACTAAAATATATTATTAGCACCACTAAAGCTAGCCGCTTACAACATTCAGAAGTTTATGTCTATCAACTAAGTAATATTTTGATTGTTCGGAGGAGAAAATAGTTGGTTGTGTTGCTTGTGTGGCCAATTTTTATGTAACATCTATCCAACAACCTGCAAGGGAACACAACCCTCATATCATAAGTTTTTTTTTATTGTGTTATTTACTAAAACAGGTGAATTATGTTGGATTTTGATACCTAACATCACACCAAAATAAATAGGAGTAAACATCAAATCTTGATGCATGCCAATTATTTGGATTCAATATTTTCCGGATTAGATTGTACCGTGTATAACTGTTATAATCTTTAAAAATTCTATCAACTAATATTGGTCTAGTTAGTTTAGAATTAGATGCTGAAAAAAAATTATGGTCTGTTCAGTATAAATGTAGAATAGAAATCGAATTCGCTGATATATATAGCAAAAAGAAAAAGAAAAAATAAATTTTGTTAACTTCAGTAATTCCTAAATTAACTCTTGCCTATGAGAGCGGATCGTCTGTGGCTTAAACTACAGATGATTCGCCTGTGGCGGAAATTATCGTCGTCCGTTTCACATACACGACACGAGATTTTATATAAAATTTTTGTCGATTTATTTGATCAATTTTTAAGTATTTTTACGAAAAAATTTAAACCACAAAATTATTAATTTTGATGTTTTCTACAACTTTATAATTTAATATTTTTTGAAAAAATACCAAACAGTATGCTAAAAGGATAATTAAAACTTTGATTATCTTTTTGGCATACTGTTTGTATGTTTCTTGAAAAAGTTTCAATTACAAAACTGTAGAGAATATCAAAATTTATAACTTTTTTCGTAAAAATTTCTCTAACTTTATAGTTGAAAAACTTTAAACTGATGAAAATTTTATATAAGATTTTGTGATACATGCACGTGAAACCATGGTGACGATTTAAAGCATACCACGGACAATTCGCTCTCCTTGCCTAACACTTTGTAAAATCAATCAGAAGCAAATTTATTGGAAATTCGAATAGTACTTTTTACACAATTAATAATTTTAGAGAAATTATCTAAAAGACATAATACTCTCTTTTAAGCATTTTGATATATACGCAACAGAAGGCAAGTGCTTCTATTTATAAAAACTTTTAATAGATATTACTATTTGAAATAAATATTTTTCAAATATTGCTCCACCAATACCAATAGTTTCCAACTATCACAAATACCCCCTCCTACATATATGTGTAAGTGGATCTCTGGCGATATAGTTTCTCAAGTGTGGGCTACCTAGGCCAGACCTCAAATATTTTTATATACTTTATTTGTACAATAATTTTATATATTTTTATATCTTTATACTCTTGAGTACAAAATTCTAGAAGATTCGTAATACGAGGGCATGTTCCCGTAGAGAACTCAAACTCGCAAAAAATTCTCACGTCCAGCTCTGACAGACGCTTTGGAATCGAGTACAGGCCTTTTATAAATGAAGTTTTCTACCATATAGTACAGAAAAATCTGGTGTGTACAGTTATTCAGTGTCGCTAGCGTGAAAACTGTTAGAATAGACTCATTATATCTAAAAACTGTTGAAAATTATTGTTACAATTATGCTGGGGTTAAATAAAGTTTCAAAGATAGTATCACCGCAACATGACTCAAAGTCCTTTTTTTTTTAAAAGTTTAAAACGTCATTGTCATTCATGTACCGGTTTAAAAAAAAAAAACATCCACCCCTCCCAATATTCTTTGCCTTGTCCCATTGCTTCTTATGACATGTAGCATGTATTATTAGACGATAAAAAAATATATATAGGTAAAGACTGAAAAATTATTAGTATAAAATAATAATTAGGGAGTGTTCATAGTTCAAAAATAAATAAATAAATATCAAGGCCGTCGCTCGAATCGATTAAGGTCACGCCCGCCATCGCGCGAATCCATCAAGGCCGCTCTGCCATCGCTCGAGATCGATCAAGGCCGCTCTGCCATCGCTCGAGATCGATCAAGGCCCTGCTGCCGTCGCTCGAGATCGATTAAGGTCCAACCGTCATCGTCTTCTAAAACCCATGATCGTGCTACCTTCACTTCAAGACATCCGAGTCCCACAATATTTGGTTCCACGATTGCGCTGCCGACGGTACATCACAAAGCATGGAGAAGCTGTGAACCGGTCACTAAACCGCACGGCACAGCCACACGAACGGTCCAATATATTATGAAGTGGTTCACTTGGAGCCGGCTCCCCTGGTGTTAACGCACCAGGATGTAGGGAGATCCAAGGTTGAGATCGCTCCACATCAGCACGCACAAACTACGTAGATAAAATTTTCGTTCGCTTATTTGACCTATTTTTATGTATTTTTAGAAAAAATTTGAACTACATGTATATTTTGATGTGATCTACAACTTTATAATTTAAAAATTTTTCAAAAAAATATAAAACGTATGCCAAAAAGATGTTTATATATATAATTCTTTTTTTGGCATACCGTTTGGTATTTTTTCGAAAAATTTTCAACTACAAAATTGTAGATTATATCAAAATATACAATATTTAGTTCAAAATTTTTTCTAAAAATACATAAAAATATGTCAAATAAGAAACGAAAATTTATTTAATATCTTATGATTTGTGTATATTGATATGACGCAATCTCCATCACTGGTGTTTCTACACCCTGGTGCGTTAGTAGCAGGAGAGCCGGCTCCGTTCACTTTTACTTTGAGCTTTAATTCAATAATTATTACATCCTATTTGGTCTTCGGTTCGGACCGATTAAACAGCCCTCAAGCCCGAGAGTACCACGGATGCTGTGTGCGTGAGCTCGTGTGCGGATTTAAGAAGCTTTGACTAAGCATCTGTGTCCCGAATTTTCAACACTTAAAAAACTCATGAGCAATCTACACCCAAAACGGTTCATGTGCAAAAAACATTTATATATAGCCCAAATTCTTTTTTAATCTTCTAAACTTTACTAAAAAATATCTATATAATTTTAAATTTTATTTTATATATATATAATAATTTTGTATTTTAAAAAAACGTCCGAGATAATATTACCACAAATTTTTCATTTACGGCCGTTAATTTACTGACATGATAATTTTTAAATTTTTTCTTTTTTACTTTGTAAGGGTAAAAAAGTTTTTTACAAAAATAAATATGTAAGAATATTTTTCAAGAAAACTTCCAATATTAAAATTATTTAATGAGTTCTACATTATATTTAAATTTTTTTCGAAAATGCTTCTAAATAGATTGTTTAGGACTCTAAAATTTTAATAATTTTACCCACTATTTTTAAACAATTTTTAAAAGTATTTTTGAAAAAAAAAAAAAAACATAAAAGCTGTAAATTTTATCGAAATTTACAACTTTTATATTAAACTTTTTTCGAAAAATAACTTTTAATTAAGATTAAAAGATATATTTATCTCTAAAGATAAAAATAATTAAAAAATTATAATGTTAGTAAATTAACGGCCGTAACAAAAAGCCGACGGCAAGGTTATCGGGAACTTTTTTAAAATACAAGAATATCATGGACGCGAAATATAGTTCAGGATTATAGAAATGTATTTTGATAAAATTCAAACGAATAAAAGAAAAAAATTTATCCATATAGCAGTAGTATTCACAGCTGCTTTTTCTAGCGATGTTGGAACTAAAGTGACGCCGATGGGCACGTCTTAATATGCGCAGATAAGTATTTTTTGAAAAATGGGTTTTAAAATTATTTTAGTATTTATTAATTTTGAATTCCAAAATATCTATAAAACTATATTTTAAAAAATATTCAATATAAACATTATTATCTCATTAAAATAATAAATTTTATATTAAATTTTTTAAAATAATTATAAATACTTTATTTTTACTTTTTAACTACCAGCGCAGCTAATATCTTCTCCTTGGGATGGGTGCTAGGAGTCGGAGGGGAGAGATAGAGAAAGAGCATCCGTGGGAGATACCGCAGATTTTTTTTAAGAAAGGAGCGCACCCACCAAGAAGATACTGACTCAGTGACTCTCCAATCGGGCTCTGTTATTTATATCTTTAGAAATCCTCTGCACCTATCTCCTGCACCCTCCATCTTTACCGTCCATCATATTCCGTATCCATCTCGAAACACGGTTTGAAATTTTCGATTTGACCTAGTTTAAGAATTTTACGAAAAATTTTGAACTACAATATTATAAATTTTAATGCGATCTACAATTTTGTATTTTAATATTTTTCGAAAAAATATCAAATATTATGTCAAAATAATGATTAAAACTATAATCATCATTTTGTCATATTATTTGATATTTTTTAAAAAAATATTTAACTACAAAATTGTAAATCATATTAGAATATATAATATCGTAGTTCAATGTTTCTTGTAAAAATGTATAGAAATAGATCAAATAAGTTGCCGAAAATTTATATAAATACAAGACATTATACAAACTTATGATAAGTCATTTGACGTATTTTTAAGTATTTTTATAAAAAAATTTGAACTAAAAAGTTATAGACATTAATGTGACATACAATTTTGTAGTTGAATACTTTTCGAAAAAATGTTAAACATTGTGCCGAAATGATAATCAAAGCTTTGATTGTTATTTCGGCACACTGTTTAGTATTTTTTTAAAAAATGTTCAACTACAAAATTGTATATCACATTAAAATCTATAATATTGTAGTTCAAAGTTTTTTGTAAAAATATTTAAAATTAGGTCAAATAAATCGACGAAAATTTCAGACGGGATATGATGGACGGTAAGAATGGAGGGTGCAGGAGATGGGTGCAGAGGATCCGGATCCATATTGCGTAAACTCTAGAAGGCACGATTCAACCCAATTTTCAAAATCCTTTTATGGTATCAGTAGTGTCGCAGCACACGTACGTACTATGCCGTGCAATAATCAACAACTTTAACTATTTAAATAGAGATCCAACAGTAAATATAAATTCAGGCAGAAAAAACATGAAGTTTACTTCTAGTACTGGGCCAGTGATAATACGACGCTAATCCCACCGGACGGACCACTTGCTTGGTGGGTTTTTTTTTTTTTTTTTTTTTTTTTTTTTTTTTTTTTTTAAGATTATCGCGGTGAAATACGTAATGCGAGCGCACATTTCCGTATGAACTTCAAATTCGCGAAAAATTTTTATGTCCAGCTTCAATCGATATTTGGGATCCAAATATAAGCTTTTAATGAAAGGAAGCTTCTGCCACGGAAAATAAAAAAAAGAAAATTTCGAAAAATTTTACAAACAATTTCACCTCAGGCCTCGAATCCGGATGATGATGCTTCTTGAGACGCCTCCCAACCGGTCGAGCACAAATTACTGTAGAAATCTCAAACTCGCAAAAAATCATCACTCCTATCCCGACTGACGCTCTGGAATCCAAATATATATATTTTCATGAATGAGGGCTCATGTCACGAAAAACAAAAATAAATTTCAAAAATTCTATTAAAAATTTTATCCCATACAGACTCGAAACTAGTGGTGATAGTTTCTGATGAGCTATCTATCTAGTCGAGCTAACTGCGGTCGGCTTGACATCATTACTGTTCCAATTCTAGACTACATAGTAATTTGCAAATGAAAGCTTCAATCTTTAAAATGTCAGTACGTGTACCGCCGAAACCCTATAATAGCCAACGAAATGTCCAACTGCAAAAACAGTTCTGGTCGTTGGGTCAATTTACCTTTTTATTTAACTCTTTGAAAAATTAGAAAGTTATTCATATGATCCATAATTTTATTATCGACAATTTGTTAATGAATATAAAAATAAGTCCAATAGCGGCTGAGAAAAACTCATAGTGTAAAAGAAGATTCATTTTTCAACTCTAAAAAAAATTCTTTTTATTTCAACTAGATTGAATGAAATGATAGCGTAAATTCGTGTTCGGTAATTTAAATTTAGTAACATTATAGTTTAAATAATATATATAGCCTTTTATAACTATTTTTTTGTTTTTTCTTTCCCCCCCCCCTCCTCTTCTCCTGGGCGTTCGCCTCAAGAAGCGAGCGCCCGGATTCGAACCCCGGCGGGAGCGCACTAGCTCCATTTACGATGGCTGTGAGATAAGTGCAATCGTCGAATTTTCGGATGGTTGTGCGAAGGTGGCGGACCCGAAGGACTACTCCACTTTGTGGTCTGGAGGCGAACGCCACACTAAAATTTTACTACATGACCGCAGGCCGAGTCCATGTAGTTCGATACCTGTCAGTTAAAAAAAAAATCTAGTTTGAGATCAGATAGGTTTCGCCTCGTTATCTAAAAAATTTTTTTTTTTGTTTTTTTTATTTTATTGTTTATCTTATCTTATTGTATTTATTATGTGTGATTCGTGTTCATCTTTAGTATGTTTAGTTTGATTTATTTGTTTGCGAGCTGTTATGCTTATATTCTCTTATGTCTTAAATTTTACATCCTCCGGCCGACGGTACTAAAAATAACCTCACTTGGGACTTAACTACGTATATTTTATTATACTTAAAATATTGTTTCGATGAGACTTATTACCGTGACCTTTTTGTTTGTTGGATTCTTGTTTTCAACTAGAATTTTCGGCTGATTAGTCCTATTTTTTGATAATTCGTAAAACATAATTTTTCAAAATATAAAGTTATCTATATTTTTTAATAAGCAATGTTTTAGTAAATAAATATTTTAAATGTAAGAATATTATTTTATTTTATTTTTTTTGTTCTTTTGCTGCAAGGAATTTCCTGCACGGTGTTTTAGGACATTTTTGCGACGGTATACGGATATGAACCACAGCTAAGTAGCACGGTCCAAGACCAAAATCCACAACGTCAAACATCTTCCAGCCGGCCAACTAAAAAAAGTTGTTGGTCGTACTATTCATAATCATAACTTCTTCTTTTTTAAATTTATCGATCCCGAACAATATTTTTGAAATCGAATACAGATATTTTATAAACGGAAGTTTCTGTCATAAAATATGTAAAAAATTTTGTGAGAGATTTACCACACTGCGAACTTGAATATGAATAGTGATGCTTTTTTAAGTACTTCTCATTCAGTCGAGATTTTTAAAAAAAAAATTAATTTACCTCCATATATTTATGCTAATTAGTGTATAATGGCAAAGATTAGTACAATTTGATAATGAAACTTAAAAATATCATTTTTTATCGAATTTTATTTTAAATCAAATAAAATATGAAACTTTTTCTGAATAGAACGGTTCAAAATTAGAATAATGGACGTATGGATAATTTAAATCCATGCCATCCTAAATAATGTGATATACATACTTTGAAAATCCAAATTTTTAAAATTGTTCTATATAATTTCTTCACCAAATAGATCATATCGAAGTTCATCTAATTTGGATACTTACAACAAACTCTTTAATATAATTTATTCTGAGTCATCTATTGTAACCGCTTCATATTGCGATAGTACTTAAATTTTGGCACCTAAATAGTTTTATATTATATACCATATCTAACGATTCTGATTTTTTATTTAAAATTTATATCATCCAAAATTACCTACATGAGCATAGTCTGCTCCTTTAAAGATCACATTAGCATTTCTCTCTATGTATATGTACAATATGAACACAAGAAGATCAGAAGTATAAAGCAATAAACGATTTATAAGCATCCAAAAAGGAAATTAAAAAAACAAAGACAAAAAGAAATGAACTGTTCCTCATCTCGCTTTTGAAATACAGTAAGAAACAGTAAGCATGCCCAATTAGTTGTTTACAAGCAAGACGAAGCAATGTCTCGAACGTCCGAAGGCATAAACCCAAGCACGAGAAGCACCGCCATTATTCCTACTGGTATGAGCAGCAGCAGCAATGGCGGCGGCGGCAGCGGCGGCAACACCAGGGGAGAATTAGAAGCGAGACTGTGACGCACACTAAAACCATCAGAGATTGAAAGCTGAAATAGTTTGTCGAGAAGCTTCTCGGTCCATTGTTCGGTTCTTGACGATGGTGAGCTCTTCTGTACTCCATTGGAGGAGATCTCCTTCGTCTCTCTTAATCATTCCAATTATGAATTTAGTCTCCGTCAGAATTGAATCACCAATCTGTGGAAGATAAGTGATTTCAAAATTATTGGTCTTCTTAAATTCAACATACCATGAGATTTTATGCATAAATTACAAATTTAAATCATATGTAGAGCATATAGCTTTTCTTTTTTTTGAAAGAGAGGTGATGAGATGATGATCGTACAGTCTCCATCAACCAAAAAATAAAGAATAATAGCTTCACATGACTCAGAAGCACAATTAATACCCAGAACTATCCATTGTGAATCGTAGATACACTTGAAATTGAGATAGATCAGGAAAGAGACATGGTGAATAATACCTGATATTCCCACAAGTGGATCTTCCTCCATCTTCAGATCCGAATCAAAATAACCATAAATTGCAATATCTAATCTCGCTTTCCCTCCTCACCAATAGAACAAGGAAGAAAGAGGTATTTGAAGAGGAGGGTGATGATGGGGAGTGCAATGCACAGAGAGAGAGAGAGAGAGAGAGAGAGAGAGAGAGAGAGAGGAGTGATGGGGGAATGGGGCGGTGGGGTAATGAACAGATTAAGGAATGTGGGGTCAAAAAGGAAGGGGGGGGACTGCTGTGTGTGTATCTATATATCTATATGGGGCTAGATAGTTTTAGAGAGAGAATTTATATAAAGAGTTTCTAGAGAGAGAGAAGGCAGAGACAGATAGAGAGAGAAAGGGGGAGATGGAGAGGGAGCTAAATGCAATGAATCTTAAATACAATGCATCCTACCCAGCAAGCACAAGTTGGTACCACATCTCATGCAAGTTGTTGTTTTCATCCCTTTCTTTTTCATAAATTTGCAATATTAATACTACGCCAATTACTTTTACCCTAATCTAACTTGTATAATTTACTCGAACACTATTTTTTATCAGGATCATTAAGTCTCCTGATATAATTAGAATCACAGACATCATATTTGATTTATATGGTTGCATTGTATATATTTCAGATTATATTATAATCATCGATGTTTCCTAAATATTATTTTTTCTTATATGTGAAACATTCAGATTTTTTGAATAATTTCAGATAAATTACTAGTAAGCTGGTATTTTATATAGTCTAATGCTGCTAGTGTTTGTGAATTTTACATTACATACTTTTTTTGTAATAAATAGGCATTGCCATTGATAATCATGAATTAACATAGTTTTACTTGGACTACAGGGTCCTGGTTTGTGCAAAAAGTAATAATGGAAAGCCAGTCATGCCAGTTCCCATGTTTCTCTTTCTTCAATTTTTGGAGAAGAAAGGGAGAGCAAGTTGGGCCTGTCTCATGTTTTAAGGTTCCTCTCCCCTGGCCAAACTATTTAACATCTCAATTCCGTTGTCTTTTTCCTTCTTGATCCAACGTTCGAATGAAAAAAAAAAAAAAAAGAAAAAAAAAAAGAGAACGTATGATTATTTTTAATTTTTGTAATAAATAAATAATAAATAACTTGGAGCAACCGATAGAAAATTACAATACAATTAAGAAGAAATTATAATCATTTTCAGTTTTTCTGAAAAATTATTTTTTGACTTTTTATCTTTTTAAACTCAATACAAATTTCATAATTTTAAGAGTACTAATTTTTTACCCTTCTACCTTAAAAATAGATGCTAATACATCTGTTTATAATTTTTTTTTTTTTAACAAAATTTATTTATGAGCACCATCGCTGCAAGCCCCGTCGTTAATTTCAATTTGCCATTTTTATGAGATACGTAGTCATTGTCAATAGACTAAGCATCAAAGACCAATGGCAATTAAGAATATAAAACAAAATTATGCATCTGTTTTAACAAGCAACTTCAGCCCGATAGATGTTGATTGATTTTAAGATAATCACTGTATAACCATTGGTTGTATTTTAAATGATAACTAGAGGACGGCACACCCACGATACGTGTGCAAAAAGTAATTAAAAATTATTTTTAATATTTTTAATTAGTAAAATTTATAATTATGTAATATATATTTTCAACTCTCTTTTAATTACACCGATCTATATAATATATTTTTACCGAAAGGTATTTTAAAAATCTACAAATATAAATTTATAAATAAAAATGAATACGAAAGATATTTATAAAAAAAAATAAAGTGAATAATTTTATAACTTATTAGGAAATATAAATTATACAATATTTATAATAACACACATATAATTTAAATATATTTTAACTATAAATTATGTTGTGGTATAAGATACCACCAAACCTCCCGCTTAAATATTATAGAAGATAATCACAATCCATGTTATGATATCCAACCAAACAATAGGAGCTCAGCCGTCGTTGTCCTCCTCCACCTCCGCCAAGGCGCCGCCGGGCGCCGGCTGTGTGGCAGAATCGTACATTGGCTTCATGAGGGCTGATCTCGAAGAGCAAGATTCGGTACGAGGGCGTCCTCGCTTCCCTCGACACCAACTACTCCTCAATCATCTCATTACCTGTAATGTGTCGTCTTTAACTTACATGAAATTTTCGGACTAAAAATAGAAGGATGAGAGATCAGATGGTAGTGCATGTTTATATGTGTTCATCATAAGATCAGAATCGTATCTATGGATTTAAAATCATCACCCCCTCGATCTCAAAAAACTAGAGAAAAGAAGAAAGGTTCACAGGTTATTAGTGTTCATTTAAGAAGTATTAGGGTTTAAAAATTAGTAATATTAAAATTAAAAAATTATTATTAATTAAAAAAAGAGGTTAAAATATAACTTTTCAGAAAAAAGAAAAGTTATCCATAATTTTCCGTACATTTATAGCTTCTAATTTTATAATTAAAAATATTTTGATAATAAAGTATCGTAGTTATTGTAATTAATTAGTAAATAGATATATTTATATAAATTCGTGATAAATAGCTGGTTAGGAAACGTATTATACGTTAAGCACTTTTAATATTCTTAGCCAACATTAATTTGTCAATTATGTATGATTTATTGTAATTAAATAAGGAATTTCATGACCTCTCAGTAGACTTTTAATAATAAATACATGATAAATAACTTCAATTAATTTAGGAACGTTACTTATAAGTCTAATGGCCTACAGTATCCAAAAAGAAAGCTAGATTCAGAGTTGTGTACTATAATATCCCAAAAGTTAGATTAAGTATTTTATTTTAGATATATAATAAAAGGGTAAATCCTCTTCAATATATATACATTTTAAAGAACAATGTTATATTTGCCACTTGCAAAACTGGCTTTTTCCAACCCAAAAATCATTTTCTAGAGACCAATATCTAGGAAATATGTGGAGATCTTTTGGTTTTATATATTTTATTAAAAATATAATAATAATGAACTATAGTATTATGTATTTCTTTTAACTTTAGTATCAGGCTAACGACCTGCTAAAATAAATTATGTCATCACCGACCGACCCGGACGGTCGCTATAACGGTCAAACCGATCGTTAATATCTCCAAGGACTCTTTGCTCAGAACGAAATATTAGAACTCTTTGGTGGTAGAATATGGAGCGGTGCTATACATTGAGTTATTTGTTACGAAGGTTGCATAAACAATAACCCGGTTATATACGAACAGAAGTTTTCACGATAACTTTAAAAAATCCTCCAACGACCCTGGTCTGGCGAGCGGTTGTAGGGAAATTATTTCTAGAAATTCCTGATTAAAACTTTTAGATGACGGCTCGCGTTTGAAGCATTGGTGCATTCTCTTGTGTATCCACCCATCAGCCCGGAATTAGGCCAAGCCCCTTATCCTAATCTTCTCGAATTTGTCCAACTCCTTTCTATTTCAGTGCTTTATCAATGGTTATTCGTCATGTCAGCTTAGAAAGACACAAGGTTAATGTCTCGGTCTCATCCAAAATTCAATCTATAGTTAAAGGAGTTACAATATTTACAACTACTTCCATTTGTATATAAATATTCGCTTTAGAACAATTCACTTTATTCCGAAATTCTTTAGGGTTATTTTTCTTCATATTCTCCCAAGATCAAGCCATATCTAATTTGATCTGGACCGGATACTTGGCTTAAGAACCATGGTGTCTGCGGATCTATCGAGTAGAAGACTATAGAGGTATTTTGTATGGATATGAGAAAGATATATAGTATATGAATATTCTTTTTTTATAAGTTCTCTCTCTCCCAAAATAAAAAATGTATGTATGTATATATGTGCATAGGAAAATTGGTAGGCAAATCAAGGGACACAAATAGCCATTATACTCATTTTAATAAACTCAATTCGCATACTTCTATTTTAATAATGCTTCGTAACTATCACTTTTTGATCTTTTGCCTATTGGTGTTCTGTCTTTTAGTCTTCTGACATTTGATCTTCCTCGATCACAGTCACGTCCGTCTTCGGTCTTAGTTATGCGTACGCCTCAGTTTCAACCAAACTATCTCGGCCTCGGATTTGCTTTTACCTTAATCTTGGCTAAGCCTCTACTCGATTTTGGTTATGACTTAGACCTCTGCTATGAGCATCTCGGCCTCAACCCTGTCTCACCTCAGCCTCGATCTATTTGGGTGTTAGGATCCTATGAATCATAATCAGCCTGCAAATCTATCGAATTTGACATGGTGCTTTTTTCTTATCGACTCCAAACTTAACTTTTATCCAATATCACGGACGACAACTTCGAATCTTTCACAAATTTCATTAAGCTTGAGCTCCACTGTTGAACCACAAGGGCTGGACTAGGTCTGCTTATAAGTTATCCAGCAATGCAAATTAGAATGCTGTTGACTTTAATCAAAAAAAGTTTGACTTTAGCAAGCAATATTCGGTTCTACACAAATGTCAACCATCTCATAGTATTGAAGCTCCAAATTCAACCAAAATTTAAGCTATCTTTCCACTATAAATGTGAACCATTTTCTGCAAACATATATTTAAAATCTTTAATCTTTGTTTTTTATTTGTTTTATTTGTTTTTTTTTTTTTTTTTTTTTTTTTTTTTTTGGGTTTTAGTGTGACTCCCACCTCAAGAATCAAAATTTATGGTAGGTATTGATTGAGGTATAGCATTATATTTGAACATATAAATACAAAAAGTTATATGTCAATTTGATTTTTTAAGCACAGAGAAGATAAATTTGTTTCTAAATAAACCTACAGCATGACCAATTGATTCAGCGGTTGACGATTGATTCTAAAATTATTGCCGAATTTATGTCACTTAGATCTATCAGGTATCGCGGATCAAGCAAGATGTCGCTCTTATAAGATTAAGTATTTCCCGTTTAAATCAAGATGTTGCGGAGTGTCCAAAATTCAAAGAATGGGCCAAAATTACAAGAAATTTGGCTGGTTAGACAATTTCAGTGAGTTTTTTTGTTAGAATTGTTAATATGGTAGCTAGATAGATCGTCAATACTTCACGTCTGGCGCGTGGCGTGCACCAGTTCATAATTTTACTTCCTGACCATTGTCCCAGCTTGACTGATGGATCATGGTTAGAAAATAATTTTCTCGATAACATCATAAATTGGTACTTTCAAAAGATTTTATCTTGTTATTTTATAAAAAACTAAATAAATAATTAGGGCCAATTAGGTTTACATGCAGGTTTGAAAAAGTATGATATGCAAACGTCAGAAAAGAATAATATGAAATTGGGTTAGTAAGGGTACCTAGATTCGTAGTACCATAAAAAAAATTCAACAATTTGGACTAAGATAATAAAATCATAATTTAAGTAATATGACCACAACATAAAAGAGGCGGTCATGGAGAGACCTTTTTATGATAATTTCCAAAAAAAAAAAGAAATATAATATGACCCAACATCTTAAAAAATAATCGGAGGCTTATAAAAAATACTATACAATAGTCAAAATAATTATGGTCAAATATCAAAAGAGTGATTTTTTATATGTTTAAACACTAAATAAAAATCTAGCTGTTGATTTGTATGAGTAGAAAAATTTAAAGGTTGATTTATAGTTATCCAAAAATTAAGGGGTCTTTTCATATTAGCCCTCCTATTTTGATTTCGACCGAATCAGCCCCTAAAAATGTATTTTCAGGTGCTGATTTTAAAAAAAATTCAGTCACTAAAAATACATTTTTAGGGACTGATACGGCCGAACTTTAAAAAGGGGCTGATATAAGATTATCCGGAAAAAATAAAGACCAGTTGGTCAACTTGGTCCTACGATTTTTGGAAAAAAATCAGCATCTGAAAATCTATTTTCAGGAACTGATTCGGCCGAACTTTAAAAAGGAACTGATAAAAGATTATCCAAAAAAATAAAGACCAGTTGGTCAACTTGGTCCTACGATTTTTGGAAAAAAATCAGCATCTGAAAATCTATTTTCAGGAACTGATTCGGCCGAACTTTAAAAAGGAACTGATAAAAGATTATCCAAAAAAATAAAGACCAGTTGGTCAACTTGGTCCTACGATTTTTGGAAAAAAATCAGCATCTGAAAATCTATTTTCAGGAACTGATTCGGCCGAACTTTAAAAAGGAACTGATAAAAGATTATCCAAAAAAATAAAGACCAGTTGGTCAACTTGGTCCTACGATTTTTGGAAAAAAATCAGCATCTGAAAATCTATTTTCAGGAACTGATTCGGCCGAACTTTAAAAAGGAACTGATAAAAGATTATCCAAAAAAATAAAGACCAGTTGGTCAACTTGGTCCTACGATTTTTGGAAAAAAATCAGCATCTGAAAATCTATTTTCAGGAACTGATTCGGCCGAACTTTAAAAAGGAACTGATAAAAGATTATCCAAAAAAATAAAGACCAGTTGGTCAACTTGGTCGTACAATTTTTTGAAAAAAAATCAGCATCTGAAAACGTATTTTTAGGAACTGATTCGGCCGAACTTTAAAAAGGGACTGATAAAAGATTATCCAGAAAAATAAAGACCAGTTGGTCAACTTGGTCGTACAATTTTTTGAAAAAAAATCAGCATCTGAAACGTATTTTTAGGAACTGATTCGGCCGAACTTTAAAAAGGGACTGATAAAAGATTATCCAGAAAAAATAAAGACCAGTTGGTCAACTTGGTACTACGATTCTTGGATTCCCCGAAATATTATTAGAACCAATGTGTGAGCTCTCCTTTGAAACCACTCAAATCTCTGAACACACTCCTTTATCTTAAAATACAATTCATTCGAGTAAAATATAAATCAAACTAAAGAGCGTGCACTAAAATCACTATTAATCAGAGCATGCGCTGCTAATTTGATTTGATTTTTTTAGTACAATTTTTGTGACGTCAAATGGTAAAAATACTTTAGCTTTATTTATTTTGAAAGAATAACTTTTAAAAACTATTTCAAAAATATTCCTACTTTTTTCTAATAATTCCTGCATCAAAGCTAAAATACACATGCGTGCAAGCACGGACACACACACACACACTTATATATATATATATATATATATATATATATATTTATATATATTAAAAATAGATTTTGGTGGATTCAATAACTTTTATATTATAAGTGTTTCTAAGAAATATCTCTAAATAAACGTTAAGAATCTATATTAGTTATAAAATCTTTAGACCAACGAAACATATAACTAGAAATTTTTTTGGAGAAAATTTTAAATACAAAAATTGTAAAGCGTTAATAAATTATATTTAATTTTTCTTTTAAAAAATACTTATAAATATTTATTTTGTAGTAATTTTTTAAGTTATTCGAATGAGGATATTTTAACCATTCAAGAGAACACTAAAGCATTAAAACTGATTAGGATAACTGCCAAATTTCATATTAGGAGCACTTTTTTTCTTCCTTTTTTTTATTCTTGAGTATCGAGTTCGATTTTTATCATGTATTTTAATTAGATACTGGACAATAAATGATAGATTCTTTTAATTATGTATTACTATAATTCTAACCTATAATACTATTCTTTATAAAAAAAAAATAAATCTTCCATCTTTTTTTAATATTCAATTATATTAATCTGGCCAATCCTGATCGCTAGCAAATTGTCCTTAAAATAAAGAAGAAGACAGCGTGTTGGTAGTCAAATTGCGAAGAAAATGACATGCCTTTGATGGCGGCTAGAGATAAAGGTATTAGCTGTCGTTGTTAATTGCTAGCTCCCTTGATAATTACGTTCCATTTTAATAACAATTCTTCCTACAGCTTTTTTTTTTTAAAAATTATCGTTGTGAAATCAGAACTTATACTTCTATAAAAATTTTAAATTCGTAAAAAATCTTTGTGTTCAGTCCTAATCGATACTTTGAAATCTGAGTATAGACGAACGAAAATGTCTGTCACAAAGTATAAAAAAATTTCAAAAAATTATGTGAAAAATTTTACCCAACACCAACACAAATTTAGATGGTGACGTTTTCTGAACTAGCCTTTTTTTCCTTATGAGAAAAGCTAAGCGGCGCCTAAAAAAATAATAATAATAGACATCTCTACTTGAAAGGATAACGACATTCGTTGCACAAACGCAACAATAACATCCGCCTGAGTGGAATATGAGAATAATAACTATACGTAGCCATACTCCTATGAAGGTTATTTTTGCATGATCTTCCGTCTATAAAAGTAAATCAAAATCACAAGCAAGCAAGTGTACGGATTCGTAGGATAAAAAATTACACCGCTCATAAATAATACAAATACGATCTGCATATATATAATATAATAATAAGTATAAAATAAATATAAATATAAATAGAATGAAATATAATTCCAAATTTTTTCCACTCTAACAATGAATTTTAATAAATTTGATATACGTAATAAAAATTATATCCAGGCATTATAAAATTTCTCTCTCTCAAGTAATCCATGCAAACCTGCATTTATTTCACTTCATACATTTGGACTGCTGTAGATTGGGCCTGTATTTTTAATTGTTCTGAGCTCTTTGGAAAATTAAGTAGAACTGATAATAATGAAGCAGTTGAAATACCTGGGCCTGATTGGGTAAGAGGAGAGATGTGATTCAAGACATCCAAAAAAGTTTCAACATATTTTGTTAAAATAAGGTATAATTGCATATCGACCCTTGGTTTTATTTAAATCAGCCTCTTATTTTAAATTTATTACAAAACAATCTCTATCTCAAAATATATCATGATATTTTAACTTTTATATAAATATTTTTTAGAGAAGCTTTTCAAAGTAATCTAAAACTTTTATTTAATTGCCTCTATTTTTTGGATAAACTTTGAAAACAAGAAAAATAAATTTTGATATGTCTACAACTTTATATTTAAAATTTTTCTAGATAGATAGTTTGGGATGTCAAAGATAACATATTGTAAAGGAAGAATTTAATTGTAACAAAAAGATTTTAAAAGGAGGGGTCCCTAAAATAATGTATGAATTGAGCTATGTGCTGCTCAAAATTAAATTATACAAGTTCAAAAACACGCAACTACCGCTGCCACCCATGTCTACTACAGCATCGCTAGACCCACATCACGGAAATCCACATCACGTAAGCACCATATTGCGTATGCACCATGTAAGGACGTAGAGTAGGCATCATACCGGTATAAAGACGGATGGAAGAGAGGGTTGCTTTATTGTTCCGTCAAGGCGTTTTCAACAACAAAAGCGGAGGCTCCAACAAATATCTAATGATCGAGAAGGCAGTTGGATCTGACGAGATCGCGGCCAGAGATATACGCGAGTTTGAATTTAGGACGGTGGTTTGCCGCCAAATCGGCATCAACATTTGGGTGATGAAGTTGGTGGATTATGTTAACCAGAGTGCATAGCTTTCTACAGAGAATAGAAGAGATTGAACTTTTTGGGTTATAACCTTATAAGGTCTCACAACAACAAAGAGAAAGTGGAAAATAAAGAAGTCTTTTTTAAAACTTTTATATAAACAAGAATCCAACCATATGTGGTACAAGATTGACATGTCACAATTCCTGAACCGATGCATGAATTCCTCCCCAAACGGATATCATTTCAACGGCAATGGCGGTATTTCTCGGTCGGCCCTGGCTTATCAGAAAAACACACAAAACACATTACTCCTTTGAGATGAAGAACCAAATACTCTTTATTATTCCAAAATAGGGCATGCTAAGCTATAGGGGATCAACTGTCCCTTAGCAAAACCGATTATTTAAGATATTACAAACCTACAAAACATTCTCAAAGATTGTAAAATTTTTGCGTCAGCAATTATTAAGGCGATTAAATACAAAACGCCGAACCAAAGCATCCGATGGCTGCAGTTACTTCAGATGGTGTTCAAAAAGAGATGCCATTTCAATCTAGATAAATAGAAATTGCAAAAACATTAGTCAAAGAATGGTGGCAAAAGGGTATGTTCCTTAAATGCAAAATGATCAGACATTCAAATGGCTTACTGCGGTCAAAGCAGCTTCGGCACCCTTGTTACCGGATTTTCCACCAGCGCGATTCAAAGCCTGTAAATAATAAGACTCGTTTTAAGCCTTAGGCAAAACATATATAATATCTAAACTATTCCCCTCAACGCTACCAGAAAGCAGCAGTCGGGGCATTTGAACATGTTATGGATGTTGGATAGAGATGTCAACCGTGCGGACCCGGACTGGCCCGCACGTATCGTAATGCAGACCGGGACGGTAGCTCGGCTCGGCGGGCCAGCCCGCCCGAAAAAAAGAGCACAAAAAAAAAAAAGACACATAAAATTAGTACCGTAGGTTTTATAATTATATGGATTTTATAACTCCATTTTGATTATAAGAAAAATATAAAACTAATATTTTACTTCGATTAAAATAACTAACATACCGAAAAATAAACTATTAGAGAGTAGATAACTATATTGTATGTCTTGAAAATATTGAATTAAAAAATTAGAATAAGAGCTGAGAATTAAAAAATTGTGTGTAAGAATTGGAAGATATGGAGAAATATTTAGAAATGTTTAGTTTAGAATTTAATATTAAAAAAAAAAAAAAAAAAACAAAAAGCAACAAGCAACGGCCGTGCTGACCGGCCTAAAATCAAAAAAATAAAAATAAAAATAAAACGCAACGGCCGCGCGGGCCAGCCCGCACGGCTTCCGCTGGCTGGATTCTTAGGACTGGCCAGCATGGCTTCCGGCGCGGGCCAGCCCACGGACCACACGTCTACTCGCACGGGCCGGGCCGCAAGCTTTTTTGAAATCTTTAATTGTTGGAACTAGTATGAATCAATGCAGCACAACGTAAGCTTTTATAGAACAATCGAACGCAAAATTATAGAAAGTTCAGTACACATTAAGACACAAATGAAAGTAGATATTCATGGAATCTCAAAAAGAGTGATACTGATACGTAACCCGATAACCGAGACAGGGAAAAGCATTCACAATTGCACACTCGAGCTAAAAGCACAAGCAACCTTCGGTAGAACCGGTAAGCAAAACTTGCCCTTTCTTTTACTTCAATATGAGTATGCCATATTTTTAAAAGCCATTGACATTTGCAAAGACTGATCAAACAAACCACAAAAAACCCTTATCCATCTATATTAACAATGTGTGCCACAAACAACCATAACTCTGAGATGATCAACTAACTTGCTTGGCAAAGATCTGTTTATATTCCTATACTTTTCAACTTAAGTATTAGGTTATGTTATTGTCACCTTTTCAATTTAAGTTTTATGTTATTGTCAACTATTTGTAGTGCCTGCTTGTGTCGACCCACAGGTTCTTTAAAGAGAATTACATTGTTTTTGGATTCAAGACCAAAAAGAAATAGGCAAAATCATTCAGAAATTGCAAAAATAGTGCAGCAGAACTCCAAGATCATGACTTTTTGCGCCTTTTCAACCTTTTTCTTAATTTTTTTTTCCTTTTTTCAGTATGAAGTGGGCTAGGAAAGCAAAACTGAAATATATAAACAAAACCCGAAGCAGAGGATGGGAAACTAGGATTTGCTGTTTAGCTTCGACGAAAATGCCATCATATTAACCAAAAGAAACACCCAATCAACAGGTTAATTACCTGATCCATGTTCTCACAAGTCAAAACACCAAAGATGCATGGTACTCCTGTAAGATAGGCAAGTTAGGCATCAAATTAAGAGACATATAATGTGAACCTTAATGGTTACAAACAATAAAAAGACGAGCATATGTAGTATGAGTGACAATGCAAATGGATATGACAATATCATGTGCACTGACATGGAATGGAGTGTACAGTGAACGTGGAAATTTGCGCTGTTATTTGTAATGACTTCCACGTGTTTACATATTCTTGAATCATAGAATGATTTTAAGAAAAATATTCAAATTTATTCGGTACTCATGCCGAGAAGTTCTTTTTGGCAAACAGAGGGCTATATAAATTAATAAAGCATACCCTAGTCCTACATAATGCAAATAAATAAAATATTTTGACTTTGAAAGAAGAATTGAATTTGAAACATTGTTATACTTAGATAAGATGTATATCAAACTTTTCAAAAAAAACAAAAAAAAAAAAAAAAGCTATAGCAATAGAGTAAATTATCGTCAAATACAATTTATAGCAGATATTGTTTGGTTAGCGTATAATAAAAATAAGACCTGAATTTATCCCTGCAGAAAGTATTCCAGAAGCAGCTGAGTTAGCAACAGCATCATAATGGGTAGTATCACCTCTTATCTACTCACAGAAAATCAAATAAGTTAGATGGAACCTAAGTCACAAGTCGTACTCAAAGCAATAGGATGTCCGTACACAAAATACAACATGATGAAATTGAATTTCGATTATATATTACAATATTGGGTTCCTTCATATCATACCAAAGGTTAGAAGGTGGCACCGTTTTCACTTTCAATGCAAATTTATTAGGACATTCTGGCATGCATAACTTGATAGAAAAAATATTTTAGAGCTAAGCACAAAGAAATAAATAATTTCAAGTGAGGTCTGAGAAATTCCTGATAAATACAAGAATGCTGCTGTAAGCGTTTTGATTATATGTTGGTGATTCATTTCACGGCAAGAGCTACTTTCATTTAAAATGTCGATACACTTAGAGATGCATATGCAAACTCTCCTTTTTTTAAGAAAAATAATATGATTCCCAAATATCATTGTTTAGAGTTTGGCATGATACAAAAGCTACGGCAGATCCATCTGCTAAAGAGCCCAACCCATTAACCAGAAATCGCTCGTACGAGGATGAAATGCGTTTCCCCACGCTATGAAATGCACGCGTTCGGGCGGAAAATCGGGTTAATGGGTCGAGCTCGGCAGCATTACCGTAAATAAAAATAGTTAAGTAGCTATTACAAAGGAAAACTGACAGTGACATACCACAGCTCCAATGCACAGAATAGCATCAAATTTCCCTGATTTTCCAAGGTGTTGTGCAACAACTGGAATTTCAAAGCTCCCTGGAACCTTCACAACCTAGGATTGTATTGCTTTAAAGAACTATAATCAAACAGAAACAACAAACTTGGACACAAAGAAGGAGAAATCAGCTTAAAAGGCTTACTGTAACATCTTCATCTTCAACATTGTATTGCCTGAATGTTTCTAACGCACCCTCCAGCAGCAAGCTAGTTACAACCTCATTGAATCGCGCTACAACCTGCAGTCATTAAGAATGATATTTTTACATTAGGTATGTGACTATAAATTCACTCCAATCAATTTCTAATGGGGTCCTCCATATCATCAATGACACCAAATTAGAAGAACCACCATCTATGATAAATATACTTAAAAAAAAAAAAGCATTGAAGATACATATAACATGAACTTTAGAGAACATGTCATACTGTCAGCACGTAATTATGCTTAGTAGGAGAAAAATACTTATGTACTTGACAATCAAAATTGAATATAAGCACATACATATCCAAATTAATTTATCTAACCACAACGAAATGACCACCGAGAAAGGCACTTTAAATGTATAATTATGTCAAATACCAGCATCAGCATTAAGGCACAGTGGCGCACTGATCTGAATTTAAATCAATAAAATATTGATAGAAGTCAAACTGAATGTGTAAATTGTAGGGCTTACCACAGCGAAACGGAGGCCTTTCGCGTTCATAAGAGATCCCATCATCCTCCGAGTGCTCGCAGCTACGACCGCCGGAGACGATCGCCTGCTACCGCCACCGGCCGCCACAGTGAGAGGAGCTACAAGAATAGTATTCCAAAAAATTAGACATCTACGAATTAGACATATATCTGAAAAGATAAATCTAGCGTTTACAAGCTAGCCTAGTAGCAGGCTAGTAGCATTACCTAGGATGCAGGAGGGGGATGAGGCAAGAGAAGTTACGGAGGGCTTGCGGCGCAACGGAGACAGTAGCACCGGCGGGGTGAGAAGACTGAAGCGGACAAGCTCCAACGCCGTCGTTGACGCCGCTGCTGCGGCGGAGGAGAGCATCGTGAAGTATCCCAGAGCAAATTATGCGAGAGGTGAAAGAAATTGGCAGCCGGGGGTTTTGCTGACTTTTTAACAAGTACGGACAGATACGGGTATACGATGCGGTATAGATGCGGGACACATTAATTCTTTTTAAAAAAAAATAAAATACAGATACAGATCGGACACGACATTAAAAATATAAATAATAAAAAAATAATTTAAATATTTAAATATATAAAAAATATAATAATATTAATAATAAATTTATATATAATATAATATTTTATATTTTTAGATAAATTTAAGCAAAAAAAATTAAACTATATTAATAAAAATAAAAAATATAATATTTAAGTATATAACTATATATTATTTATTATTATTTACTGTTAGTATTGTATATTATTTTTTATAATAAAAAAATTAAAAAAAGATAATTTTTTTTAAAAAATAAAAAATTACGGACACGCGTGTCGGACACTCCTGTCTTGCGTGTCCGACATGCATGTCCAAATTTTTTTTAATTTTTTCGGATACTTCTTTGACGTGTCTGGCCGTGTCCGCCGCGTGTCTGTGTTAGATACTGTACTGGATAAATTTTGGAGTGTTCGTACTTTCTAACTTTTTAATCGGAGAGGCTTCCTTTGCGAAATAGTTTTTTTTTAATATAATATTATAAATTTTAATAGTTATTTTCTAAATCATTTGTAATAAAATTACGAAAATAAAATCATGGGCAGTGTCATAGAAACGTGGTAACATCCATCTACAACATAGGCAATGTTCGAGAAATGTGCTACCACCATGCTATGGAAGGCCAAGAGACTATTTGGCGATCTCACGAGGTCGCTAGTTAAATAGGCGACAATCAAGATCATCTATTAAATTATCGACCTCACAGCCGTCTTTTTTTTTTTTTCAACCTAATCGTGACTCCGCTACTCCGCTTCCAATCCGAACGCCAAACCGGGTGGCTCCTCCTTTTTACATCCATTTTGCAACTCTACTAATTCATCTTCTCAACTCAAGGACAAAACTCATCCTCTATTTTTGGATTAAATATAATGCATAGTACTATTATATTAATCCAAGATATGAATAATACTATATGATATACATAAAGCACAAAACTATCCAAAATATGATAGTTTTATATATCATGAACTGATCACAGTACTTTTCTATTTCGTTTTGTCTTTTTTTAGATGACGAGATAAAATATTTTTAGTGTTAGTTTAAATTTTTACGGACGATACCGTTTTCTAACTGATAGTCATCAGTATGTATTCTATCGGACTCGCAGTTAGAAAGTAAAATTCGGATAAGGTGTGCACTTCGAGCCACACATGGAGTAATGGTCAAGCCAGACACCAGCTTAGCTCTAAAAACTCGTGAAAATCGCATATTTCTATTTCAGAGGTGCACTTGGGATTCGAAATCGTGATGCATAGTTCCTGAGGCACACGCCCCGCCGCTCAAAAAGTGAGCGTATTGTAGTGGTATATGTAGTAGTATATCAGTACTGAGGCACACGCCCCGCCGCCCAAAACACTTTTTTGGGGGACAAGAAGAAAACATACCTCTATATGTAGTAGTATATCACTACTGTAGCGGTCATGAACCCAGCAAATATGAAAGTACTCCCTCATGAAGAGGTGGGTAAAACTTTATCCATGTAACCATAACTCATTCTCTCATCTCTCTTTTAGTTAACTTATTTTTAATTAATTTAATTAAATATTAATTTAACTATTTTATTTATTTATTTGTTATTGTATATTTTATTTATTTATTTAATAAATTTAATTTATTTAGTAATTATATATAGCTAAATAAACTATTAATGTTTTTATTAAAACTAGTATCTACAACTAAATAATATTAATAAAAATTTTATTTTGAAAAAAATCTTATTAATTAATTATATTAAAATTATATTAAATAATTAATAATAAATAAATTATATATTTTTTTAACAAAACTGTATTTAATTTTACTAAAACTTACAAAAAAATTAGTTTATATAAATAATATTTTTATTATTTTATTTGTCTATTTTTTTCACTAAATGACATTAAATATTTATTTCACTTATTTATAGACATAAAAGTATTGTGAGAATGACACTTTAATCGTTTATCGTCTTAGAATATCACGGAGAAGGTCGAATTATCACAGCAAACAATTCAGCGCATGCCACTCGATAACACCGAAAAAATTAAGAGCACCCTTGCTTGCTAGATAACCTTTGTTCTAAATCAAATTGTTCAAAGTGGTTTAGTAAATATGTGATATATGGACTCTAAATAATCTACAATATGAATAAAAACAACTAAGGAAGATAAAATAGCAGTGAAATTCATTCATGTTCAATAGTTGAGAAGCATTCTCGGTCTAATTTAGTTTACCTTGTGACCACCTATATATGAAGAAAGTTTAAAATATTAAATACAATATCTAGCAATGAAACATAAGCATGGTATAATAAGAAATACGAAACTCTATCGATATTCCAAAGATAGTATCTGCCCCTTTATGTTCGCAGTAATGGCCTTGATCCTCGATGTAGTGTATAAAAATAAGCTTGTAATCCAAAACTGCACCAGCATAATACACATAGCTATATGTCAGCTCTCTTAGAATTTGCGCTGTATATATGACTGTACAACCAAGATAGAGCAGCACTCGTCGTGCTATATATATGGATCCCATTTACGTTCTCTAAGAGCACTAGGAAAGTAATATATGCTCATGAGTGCAATACATATGTATATATATATATATATATATATATATATATATATATATGTATAATTAACATAAGGATGTGTGTTATGGCATATTGATCCAATGTGATTCGCTTCGCTCCTTTGGGCATTAACATAGACACATCGAAAATAAAAACTCGTTATTTAGGCAACGAAAGTTGAACTGAAAAGTTGCAGAATAAATAAAAATACAACATTATAGCTTATTATTTGACTCAAATTCATAATAAAAAACATTGATAAGATGAGTTTAAAAAAATTTGGACAATGTTCCGACTTTAATAAGAGTATATTTAGCACACTTATTGATAAATTTTGAGAAATAGTAAAAAACAAATATTACAGAAAAATAAAGCATATCTTAGTTTGCTCATCATTAATAAAAAGGACATGTTATTTCCTTTTCTGAAGTGAATTTTAGGTCACCATTTTAGATAGCAACCTTACATTTTACCTTTTAAAGTTGCAAATTTACAGGCATAACAACGCACATATACGCACTGCCACCTTATAACCAAGTTGCCATTTTTATTAACAATCCAATTTTATTTTTGCCAATACTTAAAAATGAATTTTAAAATTATATTTTTAAGTAAAGAATTCTAAATTAAAAAAAAAAAAAAATATCTTCATTTTAGAAAGTTCAGATGCCGTCCTAACGGCAAAAGAGCTTAGCACACGTTTTACATGTTTCGATGTAAATTACACACGTGGCATCCTATATGTTTAGGGTTTTTTGAAAAATACCCCTATTTTGCAAAACTCAACAACTCAACCACAAATAAAAACACTAAATTAACTTTACAAAACACTTTTTAACTAACTACAATACAAGTGCTGACAATAAAACACTACACTAGCCATTTAGAATAATTTTAATTTTCTGATAAAAATTTATATGAAAAAGTTGAAAAGAAACACTGATTTGAATAAATTTGAAAAGCATTGGCTTTTTGACATTATTCCTATATGTTTTCTCATATAAAAAAAAGGATAACTGTTGGTTTATGCACTTTGAAGATGAGTTTACTGACAATCATGTTACAGCTTCATTGTTATAACTAAGATTATATGTATTTTCTATGGACAATGTAAAAAAATCACTCATAGCAACATTTTCGGTGTACTTCACGTTGTGTACAAACTTATCTCAACTTGAAAGTTAGTGATACAAGATGGTGACTACGATTGAACTTGGTCCAAATACAATCTCCTCCCTACAAAATTCTTTTGTGTCCAGTTGTTCTTGGTCTCGTTTCCGAAAATACACGGTTGTCTTCTTCCCAAGTTTTAACTCGGACCTGATGAAACATTCACCGATAAAGCGACATGAGCATTGGTTTAGGCAGCTACTACTAATCAATTACATGATGAACTAGGGGCACATCAAGCTAACAAAAGAGATGCTTGAAATGAAATTATTTGTCACATGGGCATTTATTTGTATATTTTAGCTAAATATTGCAATTAAATATATACCTGACAAACCCATGCATGTATCAGAAATTTCATAAAAGAAAAGAGATTACTGGATCAGGTAGCAGGCGGTGGTGTTCTATGAAAGTAGACCAGAAACTCGGTATTCCCCTCAGAGCCCTTTATAGGAGACTCTATCCACCCTTTACTTGAAAAGCCATAATTTTCACACCCTTAATTATCTTTTCAAGCACCTGTAAGAAATAAACCAAGTAAATAGCTGGTTGTATAAACATACGAAGCATAATGTAATCGCCTTGAAATTGTGAAGCGGTCATACAAACAGATGAACGCTTCAAATCTACCCCTAAATTAGACAGCAAATATGGTTGCTGCCAACAAAAGTACAACTAAGCATCTAAACACAACAGTTCCCAAGTGAATGTCCATTTCAGTAACATATATATATATATTATATATATATATATTATATATATATATATATATATACAGAGAGAGAGAGAGAAAGGCTATTCTCTGCTCGACCTGAGAATAGCCTTAATAAGCTAACATCTCAGCCATTGATCTCTTTAATCTAACGGCTGAGATTTACTTTTATCACTTAACGGCGCCGTTAAATATTTAACGGCGTAAATCGTTATTCTGTTAAGTATAAAATTAAATCTCAGCCATTAGATCAAGTTGATCAATGACTAAGATATTAGCTTATTAAGGTTATTCTCAGGTCGAGCTAAGAATAGTCTTTATATATATATATATATATAAGCATCGGGAAAACATGAAAAATCAAGAAATTGCAAAATAGTTTTAATAAAAAGCATATGCCAGAGGCACCTTAATATTTAATCAGATTCCCAGAAAATGCAGTTGTTTCATTCATTCATAAACAATAGTAAAGGGTAAAGAGATTAGCCACTAGTAGCTCATACTATAAATTCTAGCCAAACTTGGTAATGCATCGAGTATAGTAAAAAAGTGAGGAGACAATTTATACTTCTTGATGAACTTGGGGATCTCTCACAATTCCACCGCTGCCCACCTGCAGAACAATTCTTATTCAGAATAAAGCATTGGTGCACGACAATACGCTAAAGCTGGTTTAAGATCACAGTAACCAGCATATTGAAAATAAATATCCAAAATAAAATGCCCTTCAACCTGGATAAAAAATTGATGTTACCGCCAAGTAATGGGGAATAACGTAGTATCATAATTGATCGTTTTTTTCCTCACAATTGTTTAGATTAGCCGAAAGCAAGGTTTAAAATGCCGGGCAGCACGCTCGGTGCCGCCCGGTACGGACGGATCCACAGAGGTCCGGCACTTGTCCGGCATGCGAGTTTCGCCTGTGCCGACGTGCTGCACCCGTGCCTCCCGAAACGGGCGGCACGGAGTAGAGTTTCGTTCCTGTGCCGCCCGGCACAGAACCGAAACATCATAGTTTGCCCATGAAGGGCTATCTTGTCAGCCCTTCATGGGCATTCCTTTTTTTTTTGTTTTTTTGTTTTACTTGATGCAACCTGTAAAAGGCTTTTCTAATTTTTTTTTTTTTGGTTAATACCTTTTTTTGCTTTATTTAAACTTTATTCACTCACGGGCATAAAGTTAGATTTTTTTTCCTAACTTTGTGTTTGTAAAGGTATAAGCTAATATAACATTATCATGTGCTTTATAAAGTAATTATGAATTACGTGTGAATTTTTTTATAAATTATCATGAGCTTTATTTTTTGTTAATTTTAATTAATTTTTAAAAGGATAAAATCGTATTTTCAGCAAGGTCGGCACAGCACGATCGGCACGTCTCGAGTTTGAGACTTACCGAAACTCGGCACGAAACGGCTTTTAAAACCTTGCCCGAAAGCAACAAATTGTAAGAGCACAGTTTCAAGAACATAACATAATAAATGAACAAGGAAGTGCATGACCTGGGATCTATGAGCTTCAAATTGGGGCTTAACCAAGGTTATCAACATGGACTCTGCTTTCATAACATTGATTACAGCAGGCATCACCTGTATTAAAAGAGATCAGATGGCACACGAGAACAGCTTGGATTATGACCACAAAAATAGACGGCCAACACGACAATAGTGAGAAGGTATATTGTTCAACTCCACTAATATACAGCAGAAAATACTAACGCACTATTACTCACAACTCGTCTCAATGTCAACATAACTGGATAGGTTACGGAGAGACAACCTCACTCAACATAACTATCTAGCAAAATTCCAATGATACGTTTCTTTTCATGATAAGTAGAGCTGGAAGGGTAGCACACCAGAAGAATAGAAATGAAAGACAGGTCTAGGGTCACAAGGTCAACTTGTTGTGGAAGTCCAGGAAGATATCTTAAATTTGTCCGCTCAATCACACATACGCGTTCATCTTTACGAATTTTGTCAGCAACCTGAGAAAACAACAAAAGTGGGTTAGCATTAAAAAACCAATATCATTGTAAATGATATTGTCACACGGACAGGTAACTGTTTTTCTTTTCATTGTTTTAAACACTAGGACATGTTAGTGTATAAATAATCTAACTATTAACTTCCATGATCATGCTTTTTTCAATGCAGCGTAAACAATACTTTGGGATGTATAATATTGGTTGTCTATTTTGCATAGATAGCTTTGCCAGCCAACTTATCCACATCTCATTGTAAATAATAGAGTTTTTGTATCTTATTATGATCTAAGAAGTTTAGTGTCCTAATTTGATAATTCCAAGACCTTACGGAACCAAACCAGACTAGTTACTTTTTATACTTTCAAATGTCATGAACATTCAATCCATACTTGAAGAAACCACATGCACACATTTTTCAGTATTTGACTACCTGTCCATAGCCAACATCCACACCATAAACAAATGATGCACCATGTTGGAGCAAACAATCAGTGAATCCTCCAGTTGATAGCCCTGAGTCAAGGGCTACTTTATCAACGATCTCAATAGCAAATTCTTTGATGGCAGCCTCTAGTTTGTGTCCTGCTCTGGTTAAAGAGAAAGATATATGAGCTTAACAAAAACCACTACTAGGCTGAACATTACCCGAACTTACACAAAAAACCGAACCGAACCGACCCGAACAAAGCTGAAATTTCGGGTCTGGTTCGGGTCCGGTTAATAATTGATAGACCCGAATATCCGCAACCTTGAGACTTTGAGTTGTTGCCTTGCTGGGCTGCCACTGCCAGCCTGCCAGGCTACTGGGCCACTTGCTAACAGCCCGCCTTTTCTTCTCTCCCCATCTCTTTAATAATTGATAGGCTACAACATGTCAGCAACCCTAATCGCCGCCGCGGTTCCACGAAATCGTGCATCTCCCCTCTCCCCAGATCTCCATCCCCCAAGTCTCCATCCCCTATCTCCATCCCCCAAGTCTCCATCCCCCACGATTGAAGCGCTAGATCTGGGCCACCAACAACCCCGCCACCGCCACCGCACTGTGGCTTCGAGATATGTATGCTACTACTTTTCTTATACTGATTTTTGTAATACCCATTTATGATACTCTTGCTAGATGTAGTAGTTTGATTTGAGAAATAGTAGTTTACTTCTCTGATTTGACAAAGAGTGGTTTACTAAAAAATTCTTGTTATGTATTGATAATGTGATACTCAAGCACTTCCCGATTAGCTTTTACTGTTCGTGATTCATCTATTAGTTTCTATTGATTCCTTAGCTATTCTGGTTTCAAATTAGAGTTCTCTTGATGTGTTTTGTGCTTGATCTATCATTGCTGAATAGTTTTACCGTCCTGTTAGATGTGGTGTTTTACTGCTATGATCTGACAAAGTGATCTAACAATAATCTCTTCTATACTCTAAAGAATCTTATATTGCTCTATGTTTGTTAACTAGCTTGTTGATATTCTTAAATAGCCTATGTAATTTTGTTCTAGATCAAATGGCCGACGAATGTTCTCAGCCGATGCAAATGCTACCCGTGGAGCTAACAACAGAGACTCATGCACCAAGTTCTCATGCTAGACATCGTCTCAACCTCCAACGGCAAGTTCACAAGCTGCACCTTCTGCCACTACTACTACTACATGTTCTACTCGGATCAAGAAGAGAAAAAATGAAGAAAAGGGCGGAGGTTTGGATGCATTTCACCGAAGAGAAAATCAAGTAACCACAGATCACAGCTACATAACTATTGTGGTCAGGTATACGCTGCAGACTCTAGAATTGGTACCACTAGTATGAAAAAACATTTAAAGAAGTGTTCCAAGTACGAATGTAGTGAACGTAACAAGCCCGATCTCAAGCAATCGGAGCTAACTTTACAGCCAGTTTCTAGTTCTAATCAATCAGTTAATGAGTTAAAACCATGGAAGTATGACGAAATGGCTTGTAGGAAGTCTTTGGCGGAGATGATAATTAGTTGTGAATTGCCATTTAGAGTTGTTGAGAATGACAAATTTAAGAAATTTTGCCATTCTATGCAAGCTAGATTTCATGTTCCTTCGCGTGTTACCGTAGCACGTGACTGTTATGAGCTTTTTATAGAAGAAATAAATAAGTTGAAGAACTGGATAAAATGTAATTGCCGCAGCATTTCTATTACTACTGATGGATGGACTTCAATTCAAAATATTAGTTACATGGTCATTACTGGTCATTTTATTGATAATGAGTGGAGGTTACATAAGAAAATTTTGAATTTTTGTCCTGTCATTAGTCATATGGGTAAAGCTGCTGCTCTTGCGATTGAACAATGCTTGCGTGAATGGGGCATTGAGAAGGTGATGGCCATTATTGATAACGCAAGTTCCAATGATACTTGTGTTAGATCATTGAGAGAAAATATGCCTGAAAAGACTTTTATTCTTAAAGGCCAGTATGTACATGTTAGATGTGTTGCCCACATTCTAAACTTGATTGTGAAAGATGGTTTGAAATTGAATCGGTTGAGCACATTGGAGAGGCAATCAAGTATGTTAGGCAATCACCATCTCGGTTACGAACATTTAAGATATGTAGTCAGCATGAGAACTTAGATTGCAAATCTCTTATATGTCTTGATGTTTCTACTCGCTGGAATTCCACATACAAAATGTTGAATATTGCACAAATGTATGAAAAGGCTTTTGAAAGATTCGCTATTGCTGATAGTAACTTCATCATGGCTATGCTAAAAAGTCCTGGACATGGTAAACCAACTAAGACCGATTGGGCTAGTGTAAGAATTCTAATCCAACTACTTGAAAAGTTTGAGGAGTTGACAACTAACGTATCGGCATCTTATTACACCACTAGCAACACATATCTGCACAACATTTTCTCATGTGCTTTCGCATTACAAGATTGGTGCAGTGATAATAATACTAGAGTTGACCTTCGAGAAATGAGCAAAGTTATGAAGATAAAGTGGGATAAGTACTGGGGAGACCCTGAAAAAATGAACGTTTTGATGTTTTTGGGTGCATTTTTTGATCCTCGATATAAAATGAAATTTGTGAAGTTTGCTATAGATACTATGTATACCAAGGACAAGGCTAAAATTATCTCGGATAATGTCGTCAAAGTCCTTTATTCAATGTTTGAGGAGTACAGTGGTTGTGGTCCTTGTGGAAGTGTTGATAACAGTCAAAAGGCTATCGGTGGCTCTAGGGATTTGAGTGTTGCCGAGCAACCAAGGGGTTTAGCAGACATGCTTTTTATACATCTTGATGAAAGTTCTCAGGAAAATCAAACAGAGTTAGATGAGTATATGGTCGAGGCACTTTTGAAGGTTAAGAAGGATCTCGATATTCTTAATTGGTGGAAAAGTAATAGTATCAGATTTCCAATTCTCGCACTTATGGCACGTGATATCTTGGCAATTCAATTAGTACGGTAGCGTCCGAGTCTGCTTTTAGTACTGGACGTCGCATACTTGATCCATTTAGGAGCTCTCTGACTCCTAGAGTAGTGGAAGGGCTTATATGTGTGCAAGATTGGATGAAAGGATTGGATAATCGGAACTACAACAAGAAGAAGCTGATACAATGGATAATGGTTGGTGATTAATACTTGTCCATTATATTTTCATTAATTTGACTTTTTTTTTCCTTGTATTACAGATCTACAGAATGTTAAAGATGCACCAAGTGTTATTGAAGTACCAATATATATTGATGAAGAGGATGAAGAAGAAGAAGAAGATTGAGTGTTAAATGAGGTTAGTCAAAATATATAACTTGTAGGAATACAAGCTTTTGTACATTTATAATATGCTTATGTAGCTATTGCTGTTGCAGCTACTGGAGGAGTTGCAATTTATAGTTTGCAAATGACAAATGTAGCTGCTGTTGCTGTCTTGCTGGACATGCAATGGATGCTGCAAAATTGCAATTTGTAACTTTTAAATTGTTGACTTATTTGGACTTATTATTTTTAAGTTGTGCATGGTTGTTTGTTATTTTCAAGAAGTTGTTGGTATTGCGTAATTCACATATGATTGTGAAACTCTGTTATTTTTAAGTTTGGTTGGTACATTATAATTTATTGTAGCTGTGCTTCACATCTCATATTAGTATATAGTTGTGTGGTGTACTTGTGCTTCAGAACTGTGTTTAATTTTCAAGTAAAATCTCAAGGATTTGGATATACTTATATTGTTTCCACATGTACTCGTAGCTATGTTTAGATTAGGCTTCATTGCATAAAATTAAAGTCAAGAACAAACCCGAACTGACCGAATTTTCGTCAGTTCAGGTCGGTTCGGGTCGGATAGACCCGAATGTTCAGCCCTAACCACTACCTTTTATTTAAAAAAGAAATAAAAAAAAGAGAAGCAGCAGATGAGAAAATCTGTTGGACTAATCACCTGCATACATATTTTGGTACTTCAGCCTTTATTTCAACGACCGATTTATTAGAGACCGGTGTTCCAGCTTTCTGTACCACCTTTCCATCCACAAAAACTTTGCCTATAAGTGGACCAAAATCATTCAATTAGCAATCGTAGCATCAATAATTTATCAAAAATACATGCACATTCATACAGCTAAAGGACTGTAATGTCCCTTGAAATTGTACGCATAACTTTTGTCTATGAGCCAACAGAACAGAATACATAAAATCAAGAGAAGTTGTAGGTTTTATGCAATTAACATGTATAGTATGTAATATCTACCGTATATGCAGGTATACATGTAGCATAGGATCTTCATTTCTTTATTCTCGCAATATACTAACCCACATAACCAAATGGGCAGAAAGCAACATATTAGTTGAGTATGGAACTGGCCTTGCAAAATCCATGACTGGATGAAGGTTCTGCTGTATTGCTGGAACCTTTCTAGACAAACCTCATCCAACCTTTTTTTCCTAGACAGAACATACCAATACAAATCAATGAATCAAAGTACAAAGAATATTTTCAAATGAATGGTAAATATACACGTATTTGTTTGTGGAGGCCAAACTGAAAGTTTGAGCATGATCTTCTGATTTGCACAGTTACAAACTTGCTGATATGGGTTCAGAATCGGTCAATCCTTACTAGGATTGGCCGTACCTCACCTCGACTATGGCGGAAATCAATGTCCTTCGAGCCTTTTCAATTGGTTCGGCCATTCCGGCTGGTACCAATCTTCTCTCTTTTTCTTATTGTTCTTTAAATAACTGTGATTTTACTACTTATAGTTTGAATTTCAAACATTGTCAAATCGTTGATCATGTGTTTATGCACAAATTAGTTATATCTGATATAAGCTTTAAGCATGAAATTAAAATTGCATGATGCAAGGTCTAGTTATGTTGCAAACTAGTTGAAACTGAAAATTCATCATATCCTTGTTCAAAGGATTACTTATATCTTAGATAAGCTTTAAGCATGAAAATTAAAATTGCATGATACAAGGTCTAGTTATGTTGCAGAATAGTTGAAACTGAAAATTCATCATATCATTGTTCAAAGGAAAATATACCTTAGTTATATCTTATATAAGCTTTAAGCATGAAATTAAAATTGCATGATACAAGGTCTAATTATGTTGCAGAATAGTTGAAACTGAAAATTCACCATATCATTGTTCAAAGGAAAATATACCTTATAAGTTACTAGTTTCTTAAGAATCACATAATTACTACACAACGAACAACCAGTTCTACTACAACTGCATAGTGCATACTCCATATGAGTAGTCTTTTTACAATGAAAAACCTAGTAAAAGTGATTTACATAACCACTGAGTACTTATCGCTCTTTTACCAAACAAATATATACAAATTATTAAGTCTAGCTTCTAATGTTTTTTACATATTAGTCCAAATTTGACTCTTCACCATGCTACATCAGAAAAACAGAAAGTTACTATAATTATGTAACTTATACCCATCTGTAAGTGCACGTCATTTGTATGTCCACATTTTTCATCAATATAAACTATTAAAAACGTTAAGAAAAGATATTCTTGAATGATGAATGAAAGAGAAAGAGGAAACTAACTTCTTTGGCAACTTAAACCTCTCGGGGTTTGCAGTAGCAGAAGCAAGACAACGATGTGCTTGGTTACTTCTGCATGCTACTGAGATCAAGAAATCGTATATCATCAGAAAGAAACACAAAGAAGGCGGGTATTTCACGTAAATGACGAAACTACTAAAACATGCAGCACATAAAGCAGATCTTTATATAGTCAATGAAAAAGATGCATAAATTAGACATTTGTTCAGAACCAAACCATCCATTACTGATATGCTTTTCCTAACATTTCAAGTCTTCCAAACAAATCATATACTCACAAAACAATTTCCTAATTTATGCATTTGAGATTATGAACTCCAACTTAGCCCGACCATTTGGATGGTTTGAGCATGGATAAACCCTGGCCTGGTATTCGCATCGAAACCAGACAAAGGAATACCTAACTACATTATCTACCACCTTCTCCCGAGGGGAATCGCACATTATACACCCCCATCTAAAAGTAGAACTGGGGATTGAACCTGAGCCGCGGACGATTCTTTTACAAATTTCTCTTTTACGATTTTCTTTACCCAGGAAAAACAGAATGCAGTGATGCTCATTAAAATTCAAGAAACAAACTATGAATTGCAGAAAACAAATTCTTTAATGGAAATCTAGACAAGAATGAAATACGTACGATTGGACTGGCGGCTAATTGTGAGATTGAGAGAAGAAGAAAAGAGAGCACCGAGCGCGGAGCGGGAAACTGGACAGTTCACTCCCATGTCTCTCTCTCTCTCTCTCTCTCGTATATCGGCTCCAATTTCCAAAAGTTACCTCTCACCCTATCTCCATTTCCCTTCTTTTAACGCGGATTTCAGAAAAAAAAAGAGTAAATAAAAGAAAAATAACACGAATATAAGTAGGGATAATTGCAGATCAGCCCTCCTATTTTGGGGTTTCGCAAATCAGCCCCCCGAAACGCGTTTCGGGGGGGCTGATTTGCAAAAAAAAAAACCAATCAGCCCCCGAAAATTTTGGGGTTTCGCAAATCAGCCCCCCGAAACGCGTTTTCGGGGGGGCTGATTTGCAAAAAAAAAAACAAATCAGCCCCCGAAAATACGTTTTCGGGGGCTGATTTGCCCAAAGAAGAAAAACGAGGGGCTGATCTGCAAGAACCCCATATAAGTAGGATGGTTTTACCATGCTCATTAAAAAAAAAATCATATAATAAATCACATACTATACATGACAATATCATAATCATATATCATAATATATATAATTTTAATTTTAATAATTTCAACAAATTATGAGATAAATGTACAAATCACAAGACAAATGTGTGATAAAAATTAGTTGTATGTTATTTAATATATAGTTTATTGGGATGAGTAATTTTCCCTTTACAAAAATACTGGTGCGCCAATTGCACTACCTACAAATTCACCATAAATTTTCCCCTTTAATAATCTTCTTAAATAAGAAAAATGTTTTTTGAAAAAAAATTTTAAAAAAATTTTTAATATAAAAATTATATATTTAGATAAAATTTATAACTTTTATATTTAATATTTTTTTAAAAATTAATCTAAATAGATTTTTTTACTCTAAAATTTAATGAATTTAAAAAAATTACAGAAATAGTATTTAATCCGCTATAAATCCCACAAAGATTGGAGCTCTAAAATAATTATTTAGAAATTTTAAAAAAAAAATTGATATGAAAATTATAAATCTCATAAAAAATAATAACTTATCTACTTAAAATTTTCTCACAAAATTTCTTTAAATTATTGTTTTTAAATTTTTATTTAAATAGATTATAAATTTGATGAATTTATTGGTGAATATCTGGCTGGCAGCGCTCTTATGTAAACTGCACAAATGTAGATTAAGAAGGTGCGGTGCGAAATCGAACCGGTCCATCAACGGTAAATTAAAAAGTTTTGAATCCCTATCTGAATCGAGCCAAGATCCTAGCCCAGCAGCTGGGGCGTAATTCTTGCTTTTGGTCTACAGGAATTCTCCCCAAATTGGGATGAATTTTTTGAGAAACTTTTTTTTTTTTTTTTTTTTTTTTTTTGGAGAAATAATTGGGATGACTCACATGTTTGTTTAACAGGATAGCATTTTAGTCATCAGCTCTTTTTTTTTTTCCTATCAGCTCCAGCTCCTTGTTTAGTCATGAAACACACATCTAACTTGTGTCACATATTTTTCGCGATGCAAACAAAATTACAGATTTTCTTGCCAATCAAGCCTCATCAGCAGAATTTTGTATTTTTTATTATTTCTGATTTAGACAATTTTTATAAGAATCTCTTATTTTTAGATAAATATGGGGCCCTTTCTTTTTGGATATAGGTCTAATAAGTTCTATTTGTATTCTTTTCTAAATATTAATAAAAATCTGGAAGATGGCAATTGTCTTCCGTCTCTGGAGATTCGGCTTTTAAGGCCAAAAAAAAAAAAAAAAAAAAAAAAAAAAAAAAAAATTTAACTTGTGTTTCCAATAACAATTTTTCGTCCATATCGAGTTACATTGGCGTTCCGAGATTATACATGTGCAGATTCTAAAATGGTAGACATTTAGGTTGGTGCAGTTAAACAATCTTACTTTTTATTCAAATAAAAATGTTTATAAAAAAGAAAGAGAGAACAAAAGAAATAGTACATCCAAATATCTAGAGCAAAAACACAGCAATAAAGTAGTCCCCCTCTGCCCCAACTTTTGGGAGCTGGGACATACTCAGCCCTGCCCTTGCATGGATTTTAAGGAGGAAGGAGGGGTAGACACCAGAAAGCATGAACACTGATACGATTGTAGGTATGAAAATATGATATAACAGAGATACGGAATACGGTAACTTTTACAAATAGAATATAGATACTATTTGGATATGTTAATAAAATAATAATAATAAATATATAATATAATTTTTATATTTTTTAGATAAATTTAAACAGTAAATCTAATTATATAAATAAAATAATAAAAAATAATATATTTGAATATATTATTATATTATATTATCTATCGTTATTTATTGCTAGCATTATTATTTAAATAATACTAGATATTTTAGTACCCAATATAAACACAAGATGTGACAATTTTACTAAATATTTTTTAGCTCATGTATCGATGGGAGTCCTTGTGCTTACGAGTAGCTGCGCCCTAGGCGTCAAAATCACCACCTAAAAAAGCAGAATATGATTGCGTATATGAATTTGTACTGCTCCTCTAGAAGCTACATCTGTTTGATAATTAATTATTTTTTTTTGTACACTATTTGATAATTTTACGAAAATCTTTCAACTACAAATTGTAGATTTTGATGTGTTCTATAATTTTATAGTTGAACATTTTTCACAAAAATACCAAATAATATATTAAAAAGATAATCTAAAAATTTGATCATCTCTTAGACATATCGTTTTGTATTTTTTGAAAAAATGTTCAACTACAAACTTGTAGATTATATCAAAATCTACAACTTTATTATTGAAATTTTTTTAAAAAAATAGGTCAAATAAATAGACGAAAATTTTATACGATTTTTTGAGATTCGTGCTGATTATGATGAACACCGGAGATTGTGCAGTGTTTCTACTTCTGCATGATGCGAAGTAGGGGAGCCGCGCCCGAGCTGTTATGGTATTAGAAAGTCCTTTTTGAAGCCTGCGCTTACACGTGTATGAATTGTTGTAATATCGCGTGGCCCTCATCATACTAGGCTTTGTTCTCAGACAAGATCACTCGAGAGGCTACAAATACATCTACTGGATGAGGCAAATCAGCAGAAGGCAACAATTGACCAAGTCCTGCTCATTTCGTTCCCACTGAAATGAAAGACGATCGATCAATCCAAACAACTATCTTATCTTCATTACGGCCATGATGAATTATTTATTCTAAAGAATATACTTCACAGGAATTATTCCGAGTATATACTTTCTTGCCTCACTAACCTACCTAACTCACGTTTTCTCTATATATCTAGTCAGTATTTTGTAGTAGCACAAGGAAAGAAATCCATTTTTTTTTTCTTTTCTTTTTTAATTTTCTCTCTTTTTGTTGAGGGAGACAGAGAAATATGCAGCTCTGAATATGTTTAGCTGATGGTCATCTAGTCATGCTCCCAAACATAATATGATTAGATGATCATCAGCAAACACATTCACAAGATATGCACATCTCACCTCTATGTTTTTTTTTTTTTTTTTTTTTTTAATTTATTTATTTTTTTTTTTTGTCGCAGCTTTGGCTACTTCACACTTTTTTCTATAACAGCGCCGTCCTCAGGCCGTAGGCCTTCTTGATTCAGCTATTTTTCATACAGAAACTGTTTCCATATTTATATCTTATACTATTTCATTTATTTCTTTTGCATCTATATGGTGCTTATTTTATTCTTACCATTATATTATGTGTGCATGGGTCGTGCTACTGTTGTGCATACTTGGTGTGAATTTTTATCCTATGACCCTATATGCGTGCATATCCGTGTGTCTTAGATTTGCTTTTTCAAGTCAGGATCCTACAAAAACAATCTCTTTGGGGACCTGACTGCGGACATCTATACTTCTCAAACTCTAGTGCAGCGGGACTTGACTGAGATGTTATTACTGTGTTGTATGCTTTCTGCCGTTGTAATTACATACAGGATAGAAATATCGGCTATATCTTGTGTATTGCTCCTTGGAATGTTATCCTCACTAACCTGACTATTTATATGCAAATTGCTTTGGCTCGTTGCCATTTTTCTTTTGAGTATATGGAGGGGGCTGCAGGTATCGAGCATCCGTCCCCTGTCCACCTCTGCTGACCGGTCTCATTTCTCATTCGGCTGAGTGCTAACTACTGGAAGCTTTACTTGACAATGTGGTCTTTGCTTGAAATCAAACTTGCCCTACTACTCCAAAGAAGACCATGAGCTTCCATCCCCCCTTGCTTCCTGCTAACTCTTCAATGAAACATGCCCATACTACCGAAGAGTAATCGATCTGCCATCTAACTCCCCTGGTCGCCTTGCCTCGTCCCGCCAACCAATGCCACCACTAGTAAGCCCTTTGCTCCGTTCTTAACTTAGTAGCAGGGGACATGCCATGGCAGAAGTATGACGGAACGAATGCAGACACTTCTCATTGGAACCCAGCAACATGTATCTATATCAACGTTTACCATGCTGTGTCGTAAATTCAGATCTCGAGATGTGCCTACCGTGCCAATCGTACTGTGCTGACAATAAAATATTATTTCTTTATTTTATATTAAATTAAAATGTAAAAAAAAATCACAAATATAAATAAAAAAAAACTAAACAAATAAAAAATATTTTTAAAAAAATTAAAAATTAAAAAATAATTATAATATATGTTTAAAACACATTTTATAAATTATAAAAAAATTAAAAAAATTAAAAAACAAATGATCAGCGCGCGTGCGCGGACTACAATCATGTCCGTGCGGATCCGAAATTAGGTCACGCGCGGGGCATGTAACCTAACACTGCATCGTCTTCGTTGCGGCGCTGCCGCGAGGAAGATGAGTGAACAATTATTAAAAAAAAAAATGGGGACTTGACTGAGATGTTATTATTGTGTTGTAAGCTTTCTGTTATTGTAATTACATACATGATAGAAATATCTGCTATATCCTCACTAACCTGACTATTTATATGCAAATTGCTTTGGCTCGTTGCCTTATCCTTTTTGAGAATATGGAAGGGGCTGCAGATATTGAACATCCGTCCCCTGTCCAACTCTGCTGACCGGTCTCATTTCTCATTCCGCTGAGTGCTCTTTGCTTGAAATCAAACTTGGTCTACTACTCTAAAGGAGACCATGAGCTTCCATCCCCCTTGCTTCCTGCTAACTCTTCAATGAAACACGCCCGAGCTATCGAAGAGTAATCGATCTGCCATCTAACTTTCCTTGGTCACCTTGCCTCGTCCCGCCAACCAATGCCACTACTAGTAAGCCCTTTGCTCCGCTTGTAAGTTAGGAGCAGGGTACATGCCATGGTAGAAGTATGACTGAACGAATACCTCACACTTCTCCTTGAAACCCCGCCACATGTATCTATACATAACTTTGACTTGCTCATGATGCCCTCCGCCCGCAGGACGAGCGGTTGGCGCGTGGTGGCCACAACCGCATCCATTACATCCCGCATTCGAACCCCGTGGGTGTCCTGAAATGTGGATGTGCCCGCAACGTATGTTTTTAGCGCATGCGGAAAAGCTAGTGGCTGGGTAACTACCAGTACTCCATGTCTCGTCCGGAGGCGGACGCCGGGCCGGGGTTTTGCTTTCCTACGTGCACTTGGGTTCAAAATGGTCCTATAAGTGTGCGTAGAAATTTGTGGTCCGTAGAGTAGAGACCCAGTGATGAGTTTCGCCTCATTATCTTAAAAAAATATTGATTGGAGTGAAACAATGTGCCAAAAAGACCATCATAAGTCAACGACTCCCTCCGAAACATCTAGCATTGGATTCATGCATCCGTCAAAAGGTGCGGGAGGTGTTTTTCTGCCGGAATGCTAGCCATTATTACATGATGACCTACATTTAACGAGCATATTAACACAAATAATACCGTTCTGCATTAATAAAGCATGTAACTAAATATTTGTTGGATATGAACCAAAATAAACAAAAACCTATGCAATGTCTAAAAAACGTGCATTGCCATCCAGCAAAGAGCTCATATCTAGTGTGTCAGGACATAAACAAGCAGCCTTTAGACATACAAAATAACATTCTAGATTGTAAATTTCTAACAAAAATTGTGATAATTAGAACATCCATTGCCAAGATTTGTCCCATGAATATCAAAGAGGGAATAGCTTATAGTAAGAAATAGAACAGTTTGACCAAAAGAAGCAATTAAAATCGTTTTATAACAACAGGAATTCAGATTTTCTTAAAAACAACAGTAGGAATTCAGAAAATAATACTAATAAAGAAAAAATCAAGTCATCCGAACATTTTATGGGAAATTACAAATTTTGGTGAAGAGCTCGCAGAACCTTAGTTGTGCAGCGCTAACATGTATTTATAGCCGCACACAAATTCTAAATATCATATAGTAACTAATATAAGAATTAAGAAACAAATTCCATAAATATCTCCTATGAGAACGGCTACTATGATAGCTTTACTGACTGTGATCTTCTCACGTGCCATGAACGATGCGTCATGTGGGTGTTCGGATATTTCCGTCTCTGTCAGGGATCAAGAGTTCAACCTTGTTGACTCTTCTCCAGCTTCCTAATTATCATATATATGGTTGCTATTGTTTGCTTCCTCCCTCGCCCTCTTGACCCTATTCAATAAAAAAATGCTTGTTACCCCTCAAAATCCACCAATCTTAGTGATAAAACAAATATATTATTTTGAAATTATTTTTTAGAAAAATTTTCAATATAAAAGTTACATTTCTTAATAAAATCTACATTTATTATGTTTAAAGCTTTTTCAAAAAATATTATAAATATGTGTTTTGGATTTCCAAATTTCAACCAATTTGAAACAGGTTTTAAAACTATTCTTAAAATTCATTAAACTAAGTTCAAAACATCTATTTAGAACATTTTTTGGAAAAAAATTCAACAAAAAATCATAAATCTCATCAAAATATATAATTTTGATGTAGAAAATTTTTCTTAGAAGAAAATGTTCCAAAATTTTATTATTTTTTTTAATTAATTTAAATCGATGAATTTTTTGGTGCCACCTGTATTGCTCATAAAGAACATTCATAAAACACAAGACATCAGGTAATTCATGTGATAATATATAAAAATTACAATAACCTCATAATACTTTCGCTAAACACACTAGTTGACGAGGAAATTTGGCATGCTATCACACACTTAACTAAGAACATAACAACGTCACGGCAAGTATAGCCAAAAAGTTTCATGGAATCCATAATAATACTGTTAGTATGGTCCAGAAAATAAGGGCATAAGATTACATAGTTCGCGATAGTGTTGCTGAAGGCGCATTTAAGTATGCAAAGAACATCAACTCCGTCCTCTAACTAATACACATTCTCACGACTATGGTCTTCTCGCTAAAAGTGTCTATTACGTTCTTGCATACGGAGGTACAAGAGACTGGATCCCACTTGCTTTTGGGTCAATCGGAGGCCTCCATCCTAAAGTGCAAACGAGTTGCCTGGCTTGCTTTGCACGAGAGAGTTCTAACCATAGTCACGCTACGATGACTATGCATTGACCTCCGCGATAATGTTCGTCCACTTTGCTCTATTGTCTCAGAAACAACCCAAAACTTGATTCTATTTGCTTCTTTTACTTACCTCTGATGTATGGGATCGTCTCTTAAACATCATTGGGCGAACAGACCAGCCGCTGCCTGCCACTTTCTATAACCTTTGAACAATATGGCGGGACTTTCTATACCCTTCCCATCTTCGATTTGCTTTGGACTGAATTTACATTGCTATTTCTTGGTGCATCTAGATTGAACACAGCAATCGTGTTCAATGGAAAATCACGAAGCTTCTACTCGGTCTTTTGTTATTTCTCATTCCTCTTGACTCTCTGGGCAAGTCTTTGTATGGGTAGATGGGGACAGATGGTGGCGCATGTACCACTTCCATCTTTATGGCGCTCGAGACTAGACTACTAGGTTTCTACTTCACGGCTTCTTTTCTACATCATATTGTCCTTTCTTTAATTCTTTGAGTGGCTTTGTATAGCGAGAATTTTATCTGAGCAGCCTTTTGTACACCTGTACGGGCCTTCTCGCCCTCGTTATAGTCTTTTGCTTCACGTCGTCGATGTTTGTGTATTTTTTAATACAGACAATACTTAATTCTAAAAAAACAAGTATGCTAAGAGAAAGAGCGCCTATCTACATTCTAGGCAAGGCACCATTTACGAGGCATAGTCAGGTGCACCTTGTAACGGTGGTGTTCCAAACTTCAAGAAAAAAAAATACAAGAAGAAGAAGTGTCACAAACTCAATTTGCGTTATAAGAAAAACATGCGTCCAATTAAAATTTCTAGCCGCAACTATTTTCTATATTTTCTTGTCATTATTGTTAGTCCTCTAAACTGCTACTATACCTGCTTGTTTCTTTCTTTTTTACTGTGCGCGTCACTTTTGGGAACGCAACACAAGTTATTAATAATCATCTTACAACAAGATTTTAGAAATCTCTTATAACTCCGTGCGCTAGGGGTGTGCAACCTGTCCGGACCGGACCGAACCAGAGACATCCGGACCGGAGACCAAACCAAGAGGAGGAGATGGACCGCGGATTTGGACCGAAATAGGACCGGTCCGGTCTGGACTGGACTGCAGAAAAGCTGGACCGAGCCGGACTGGACCGGTCTGGACCAGTTCGCAGGTTCAAAGCTACGATCGGATTGCTATGCTCCTGTGCGCTCCTAGCTCCGACAGCTGAGCCCCTATGCGCTCCGGAGACGCCGGTCCACCTCGCCGCTACGCCGCCGCTATGATCGCCGCTACGCCGCTGCTCTGATCAACCTCGGTCGGGGTTGAATCGGCAGCAAGGGAGGCGACAAGGCAGCGAGAGAATTGATCCGAAAGGACAGCGACGAGGCGGCGAGGGAGGCGATCGGCGATGCAGGCGACTGACGAGATCGATTGATTCGATTCAAGGTCGAGAGAAAGAGCAAAGAGATCGGCGTGGCGGCGGCAGCTTCGAGCCTTCGCGGACGGAGACGCGACTGAATCATGTAAAGGGTTCTTTTGGGCTTCTTAGCTCATCAAGCCCAAATAGCTTATGGGCTTCACTCCACATTATAGATTTCTGTCCTCGGTCCGGTCTACGGTTTTTTCGGTCCCGGACCGGACCGAGGACTGAATTGCAGGCAGATTCGGGACCGCAACCTGGACCGGGTCATCAGTCCAGTCTGATTTTTTCAGTCCGGACCGGTATATGCACACCCCTACCATGCGCCTTAGACGTTTGACAACTTCGGGCTCTAATAATGCTTTGCATATTGCATGCATGATGAGTGAGCCAAAGAGCTCATAATGCATCAGGACATTCGGAAATGGCAAGTTTGCATGCCATTCAGTTCCAAGTCATCTCTAACAGCATCCACAAAATAAATACAAAGAAAAAAAAAGCAGATAAAAGCTTTTATCCCCTGTAAGCAATTCCAAAATCTACTGTTGTTGTAAGATCGCAACGTCCTACACCTGCATGTTATCTTTTTTTTTTTGGTAAGTAAGTTCTTGTATTGATCAAAACTGTATTTTACAAAAAGTTTTAAGATGAAAAAATATATATAAAAAAATATTGCTTCAAAAAAAGACACCACAGACAACTTTCCTATGCTAAAGATGGTATCCTTGCAATCCTCTTATTCGTAACCCAATTGAATTTTGCAAATCGGGACAAATCTCCAAATCTTGATCAATCCTGTTTCATGTGCTTTCTTTTGCTTTGTAGTTATAGTCATTCGATCAAAACAGACCACTCAGCAGGCCAATCCTGTTTCATGTGCTTTCTTTTGCTTTGTAGTTATAGTCATTCGATCAAAACAGACCACTCAGCAGGCCAATCCACATCATCGCATCCTACAAAATGATAAGAACCAGCAGCACCCTTTTCCATGCAAAAAATATAAATTGCCAGACAAATAGACAGATCAATGTATAGCAATGGGTGTGATCAGTTATCAAAAGTCCCAGAAACATTGAAAGTGTGAAGACTATTAATAGAAAAAAAATCCCAGTAAAAGCATCAACACATCAGCTAAGCAAGTTTGTCTAATGGAAAAGCTAAGTCCAAAGAGAATTCACCGACCGGGTCTAGGTACTATCTTGTCTTGTATAAAATAGTCAGGCAGAAAGAAACAAACTCAGATAAGGACCCACATAATCTCCAAAATCCATTTTGGGGCTACCACTATCAGGTTTTATTGGTTCCGAATACTCGGTTCTTACTCTTTTGCAAAGTACAATCTACTCTTTTTTGGAGAAGTAGAAGGCCAATAAAAATAAGAATGCCAACCCAGACAACCAATCTATAGCCCACATCAAAACCAAAACCCTTTTTTATAGTGACCACCAGATTTTATGGAAAACTAATACTCGGATTTTACCAACAAGCCTCAAATGAGAAATTTATTTCTACCTAAAAAAATATACAAGGGACAGCTCCTTTAGACACTAGATCAAGCAAATTAACTCTAGTTCTTAGCTATCCTAAAGGCAAACAACTTAGCCATGAATTAAAATGCCTTCTAGCAAGAAAAATTCTTCTAATAAATAGTCTATAGCACTTAAACAGAAGATAAGGGACTTAGACTTCATCATTTCCAATAACAATTTTTAGAAAAAGGGATAGAAGCCAAGGATAAATCAGTTTTTTTTTTTTCTTTGAAACATACCGTTCAGTTTATCTGATTTCATCCTCCTTTTCGCATCAGTAATATTATAACATTCAACAGATCCAGTAAACCAAGGTTTCCGTCCCATAATGTCTCTAAAGCACTCAAAGTAGATTTCAACTTGCACAAAACAGAGTCCAAAGTTAGTATATCACAGCTTTTTTACTCTTAGCAACATATCATATTCCTTTCCAGAGTTGCAAACCTGTGCCTCTGAGAATATAAAAAAACTTCATTAGCCTTGTAATCACATCAGATTTTATTGTAATAATAATGCTATCAGCTGCAGGCTTTAAATCTTGAAAAGTGACAAAATTTCTCACTTTCCAGATGTAGTAAATAGTAGCTGTGAAAGCTACTCTTCTCATTCTAGCCACACTATTAGAACCTCTTAATCTTTTGACAATCCACTTAGAGAAATTGTCCAATTCATGACAAGAGGCTTGAGGCCAATCCAGGAGCTCACATTCTTCCATATCATAGAGGAGAATTCACAGTTAAAGAAAAGATGATTTATGTCCTCCTCATGATCACAGAAGCTACACTTTAAGGACATAGATAGGCCTCTTTTAACTAGATGAGATCTAGTGGCTAATTTCTCTTTAAAAACAAGCCAAGTAATAAAGCTATGTTTAGAAATACACCTGGAATCCCAAATAATTTTGAACCATTTTACCTTAGGCTCATTGACCTGGAGACACTTATAAGCATTGCTTACAGTGAAGATTTTGCCTGGATGCCAATAAACTCTATCATTATCGTCTCCAAGAGTGACAGTGGAAAGAGCTTCCCTTAGATTTGGAATGATTTGATATAAATGACAAGGAATTCTCCATCCACCTCTTCTATGCATATGCCCAACTGATATGTTTCTATGAATCCCCAAAGCATCAATATCACTATTTGATATATAGTTTGAAATAGGTCCAATTTTGAGCCAATTGTCATACCAGAAACTGCTGCTCAAGCCATCCCCGATTTGATGTTTAAAATGAGATTTAAATATATTTCTAGTTTTGAGAATTTTCTTCCAAGTCCATTCATCAGCTGGAGAGGGATCAATCTGCCAGAAGAATCTGTGTTTCAAGTGGACTGCATGGACCCACTTGATCCACAAACTGTCCTTTTTAGTTACTATGTCCCAAATGTATTTAGCAATAGCTGCCTTGTTCCAGAGCTTGATATTTATAATGCCTAGGCCACCTTCACTTTTTGGTTTACAAACTTCTTCCCAAGCCACATGAGCCAATGATCTATTGATTGAGCCAGACCATAAAAAGTTCCTACATATTTTCTCATTTCATAAGATAACAGAACTTGGTAAGATAAAAATACCTGACCAATATACTTGTATGGCAAAGATCACTGTTTTGATTAATTGAATTCTACCAGCATATGACAAAGTTTTATCAGCCCAACCCGTGACTTTGTTTGTTATTTTATCCACCAGATTTTGGCAATCAAGTTTTGAAAGCTTTCCAGAGATAATGGGAACTCCTAAATATCTCACAGAAGCTTTCCCTCTTGAAACTTGAAATGATTCACCAAAGAGAGCTTTGCATGCTGATCCAGTCCAGCAATATAAATCTGACTTTTTTCCAGGTTGGCCTTGAGACCTGACAGAGAGAAAAACTCATAGAATGTATCAATCATAATTTGTATTGAGGCTTTGTCACCATGAGCTAGCAACATAAGATCATCTGCAAAGCACAGGTGTATAAGAGATAAACTTTTGCATTTGGGATGAAATTTAAAATTCTTATGCATTGCTAGGTTGTCCATCTTCCTAGAAAGACCTTCCATAGCCAATACAAAGAGATAAGGAGAAACAGGGTCTCCCTGCCTAAGACCTCTACTACCTTTGAAATAGCCATACAGTTCACCCTTTATGGATATGGAGAAATGAGGGTTAGAGATGCATACTCTAACCCAATCAATGAGCTTAACAGGAAAATTCAGATCTCTCATTACATCCCAAAGATAGTTCCATTCTAGAGAATCAAATGCCTTCTTTATATCTAGCTTTATCAAGCATCGGGGAGAAATATTTTCTCTATGATAGTTCCTCACTAAGCCTTGACAGAGCATGATGTTATGCTGAATTAGTCTTTCAGAGATAAAAGCTCCTTGTGATGGAGACAGGGGCAGAGGCACATGCATGTTGGGGGGGGCGATCGCCCCCCCCCAAAATTCTGTAAAAAAAAAACCCTTTATAATTGGGCCCTTATATACACTGGCCTGCTGACTGCTGAGCCTGCTTCCACGCTAAGCCCAATTTCCAATTTACTCGGCCTGCCCAAACAGCCCAACTCCCCAAATTCAATCCCCCCCCATTCCCTCACATCCAGCGACCAGCAATCCGCCAATCCCTAAATCGTCGATCCGATTCCTCCGGTCCTCCGCGGCTCCGCCGATCCCGATCGCCCTCTGCTCGTGCCTCGTGCTGCTCACTGCTGGATGCTGCTACGCCGGCCACCTCGGCTGCTCGCGCTCCTCTCCGATCATGGGATCCTAAGTCTCCGCGGCTCCGGCCACCTCGGCTCCGCTCCTCCGGCTTCTGTGCCTCCGCGGACCGCCGCTCCGCGCCTTCGACTTATGCGCCTCCGCACCTCCGGCCTCCGCTGCTCAGCCTGCTCCAGCCTCCAGGCCTCCGCGGCTGTGCTGACTGCTGCTCCCGTGCTCCGTCTTCCACAGTTCTTGCCGCCCGCGCCTCTTCCGCGCCTCCGGCCTCCGCTGCTCAGCCTGCTCCGCAGCTCCAGCCTCCAGCCTCCAGGCCTCCGCGGCTCTGCTGACTGCTGCTCCGGCTTCCACAGTCCGCCGCCCGCGCCTCTACTGGACCTCCGGCCTCCGCTGCTCACTGCTCCGGCCTCCGCTGCTCACTACTCACCGCTCCAGGCCTCCGCCCCCCCCAGTTGAAAATCCTGGCTCCGCCACTGGATGGAGATACAATACTATTCAAAACTGACTTGATTCTGTTTGCAAGGATTTTGGAGATGCATTTATATATGGTATTACAACAGGCTATAGGTCTGTAATCTGCTGGGACATTAGGATTATCTATCTTAGGGACCAGAGCTAAACAAGTAGCATTGATCTCTGAAAGTAGCTTTCCTGTTGTAAAAAAATCTTGAATAGCCCCAATCACATCTAAACCAACCTGCATGTTATCAATATTAACACAAAGAGTTTCTAGGTCACCTCGTAGCAGAGCGGAAGTGGATCTGTAGTTTCGCTATCTCTTGTGTTGCTCGTATGTGCGTAGATTTGATGATCTCATTGTGTGAAAAGACGGCTATCAAAATCATATTCATAAATACTCTCTCAAAATCAAAATCATATTCTCAAAAATCTAAAAAAAATCTAACAATAATTTTTAAAATATAATATATATAAAAATAATATTATATATCGGCACGATCGGCACATCTTGAATTTAGAATTTACCGAAATCCGGTACGAAACGGCATTTAAAACCTTGGTACCATATATGTTTCTCAAAAAAAAATTTGGAGGGCCACCGTTTATTATGGTTAATATAAGCAGGCCTTGGATTTAGATTGCATATATCACTGCTGTCCAGCCTCAAAATTGGACATCATTGCAGTAACCAACTCCAAATTCTCCCATCATTTAGGTCCATAAATATAAACTACCTATCTTTTTTTTATTTAAAAAAAAAAAAGAAATTCTTGAAGCCGCCATGATGCTAAACGTTCAAAATACCTATAATATATCATCTAATTATTCATTTAGATGATATCTCTTCTCAATTTCTTTTTTTTTAAAAATAAATTATGGTGAAAAAATTTATCAGTAATAGCTCATTGCATAACTATAGTAACAGATAAACCTACAATTGGTATCGATCAATATTCTACCACATCGTACAAAATGATATGCTCAAGATAATCTACAAAATTCGAACCCCACATCCTACTCATTGACAACAACATCCCTATGGTACTTAGATCATGTCTCTAAAGGCTCGTGCCTTCAAAGGCTATAACCAAGATAAACTTAGTAGTTTCGGCTACTTATCCGAGCTTAGTATTTTATTTGGACCTCTATCTAAGCTCAGGCATACCAAGTTCGGTCGAATGAGCTCGCCTACGTGCCAGGCCCGGCCTCAGAGAGCATGATCTCTAAGTTCGATGACTCTAATCGTGCTGAGCTCCGTGATTATCCTCCGAATAGTAATTTCAGAGACCCCCTCTAAGGATATTTCAGATCTAACTATGGGTGTTCAAACTCGGATTGGATCCGGGTCCAGCCAGACCCGGACCCGGCCTGAACCATGTCGGGTCTGAACACACAGACCCGACCCGAGCTCAGATCTAGCTAGGGGTGTTCATATAGCTTTTCAATTTTTGTGGCAATTATAAAATTCATGACCTTTGCCAACTTTCAAATAGATGAGAATCTTCTATAACGAATTACATCCATCGTCCCATAGACCGATACCTCAAAAAATGTATCGACATGTATTTTTTGAAAAAAAAAAAAATCAACATAAAAATTATAAATTTTAATTAGATGTTTAATTTATATATTGACAATTTTTTTAAAAAATAATTCTAATATATTTATTTTTACTTCAAATTTTTAGCGGATTTTAAAAACTTATTTTAAATTAATTAAAACTTTGGTGTCCTAGAAACCGATTGAGAAAGTCTTTTGGAATTTAAAATAAAATAAATATAAATCTTATCAAAATAAATAATTTTAATGTTGAATATTTTTTTTAAAAATATATGTAGATACTTTTTTTTTTAAATGTTTGTATGCGAAATGATACATAAAGTTCAGTGCGGATGATCCGCATCTTTTCAAATATGTCTTGCAAGTATTATATGTTAGAAGTAATCTTTTTATTTAAATTCCATTATTTTTATTTATTAAAATATTTATATACAATTACTTTGTAAAAATATTAAAATAAAAAATTATACATTATATAAAAAAAATTTAATATCATTATATATATATATAATATTTATATAATATTAAAATATTTTTAGTATCAATTTTAAATAGGAATTAGTTAAGAATTTTGAATCCTGAAGATTTAAAATTAGGAATGATTTGCAATTATTCCTAGAATTTGTCACTAGGTTACGAGTTATGACATTTCTGGGTATGTTTGGCGGGTAGCTTTTGGAGACAAGGACTTAACTGAAGTTTGATGTGATGGATCATATTCATGCATTTATTATTCATGGATACAAGTGATATTATGATAAGGCATATATATATATATATATATATATTATATATATATATTCTACAGCCATTATATAAGCATTGTAAAAATATGTGAGTGGTGTGTGATAATTCGTCGATAAAATGGAAGTAGATTACGGTAGTCGTACAAAATGAATCGATTATATGTAAGAATTTTTCTAGTAAGTCTAAACAAAAAAAATCACATAACATGTAGTTTTAGACTAATTTAGATTAACAAAATTTTGAGATTGTAAGTTATGTCAGAGTCATTTATACTATTTTATAAATATTTTTTAAAAAATATTTAAATATATGAAAAGATATATATCGCGATGTCGGTAACATATATTTTTAAATAATTCTAAATAGATATTTTTTGATTTTAAAGTGACAGTGAATTTAAAATAATTCGCTAATCTGCTAAGACTTCAGAGCCTCAGAGTGTTTATGTATAAATTGTTTGATGAAAAATTTTGAATACAAAAAAAAAAAAATGTGAAAAATATGAATTCAAGGTTTTCTAAAAAGTGCTTGTAAATGTGTATTTTGGGCGTAGAAAATAATAAATTCCAAATGAGAAATTTATACCTAAAAAGTGTTGAAAGTAGAGATTGCAAGTCTCCCCTAATTTAGTATTCGAATAGTTTCTAATAATAATGTCTCAGTAATCGGACTGATAAACAAATAAGAGCAAGGTAATAATAAGTGTTATATTGTAATCAAATTACCTGTTAATATGGAATGACCATTATCTATTTTAAATAATTAAAATATAATTTATACGAAATATTTAGATATTAGTGAATATAATGACATTCGATATTAAGTTTATATATAATATAATTTTGCGTTCTTGAAATAAATCTAAACACTAAAATCTAATTATATCAACTAAAATTAAAAAAAAGATAATATCTGAATGCATAATTATATTATATTATTTTTCACTATTACAAATAATACTTAACTATTTTATAAAAAAATAAAAAATAAAAATAATTTAAAAAAAAAAAAGATATATATACTGATACGCGTATCGAACACGCCGAAAAAAGTGTTCGACACGTGTTCGATTTTTTTTTTTTTATTTTTTTTGGACATGCCACATGGCGTGTCCGTAAGTATCCGAAAAATATCGTATTTGACACGTATATAAATACAGACACGTCGATATTTTTTAAATGTTCTTATTGCATATGCTAAAAGGGGGACTGATGGAGCGACTAAAGGAGCGAAGCAAAAGAGTGCTGATTCACGAATAACACGAGTAGGCGTAATGATTGTCTCCGGTTAATTTATGCAGAAAGTAACAAAATCGAGAAACGGAGCAGAAGTGTTTGACGTGGACATGTCGAAGCACAAACCGACACCCCTGCAGCGAACCCCCGGAGCAGCCGCCCGCTCCCCTACTCGCCGCCGCTGCCCGCTCGCGCCGAACATGCTCTACTCGCGGCCGCTGCCCGCTCGCGCCCAACCCGCTCTACTCGCGGCCGTTGCCCGCCGGTGAACGCGGTAGCGAGAATACGACCGAGAGAGAGTCATCGTCGCTGCATCCGCTGCTTATCTTCGTCTCTGTTAGTCAATCTGTAGCTGTAGCTAGCTATTCTTTTGACTGACCTTTTTTTTTTTTTTTGACATATGACCAGATGAAAATTTATCCACCAAATAAATCAGATGGTTTTTTTATAGAATTTATTTTATATGGTTAGATATAATTTTTTGTTGTGACATTGAATTTATTTGGTGAACGTAAACCAGTGTAATCATTTTAGAAATTGCATATGTCAATTTTGTTGATTTCAAATTAATGTACTGCTATATTACAATTCTCAAGCAAAAACCAATGTAAGAATTTTATATGCAAAAATCAATTTTGTTGATTTCCTACTGAAATCGAGTTTCTCTTATAACAAAAAAAATGACTGATATAAGCGCACTACAGCGGCATTAAATTCAATTAAATGACTAAATGTATACAAAAATAGCAGTAAACTTAAAGCTTTATTCAGCATAGAGTAAAAGGAGATGCGCGGAAGGCCAGCGAGCGCGCAGTAGGCACGCGGAAGGCTGGCGGGCGCATGATAATGCCAAGCGATGTCCAGCAGGAGCACGGAAAATCCAAAGGGCCACAAGTTACATGACCATTTGTCTTCCTACTACTTATATTTATTGCTATTAGTTAAATGCCATTTAACCGATTTGTGGCAAAGGAGTGCTTGGGTGTGTCCAAGCCTATTTATAATCTACTTGGCCTGTTGCGGCAAGAGGTGTGGAATTGTGTTGTAACCGAACATTGATATAGGCAACACGAGAGAGTGGGCGGTATTGGCCAACTCATACCATAAAAGACTTTCTCTCTCATTCTCGGATTTCCTAGATTCTAAAGAAACATTTTAGACATTTTCTCGGCTTGTGATCAATCGAGGACACCTATGTATCACTCATGAGCTATCCAACATCGTCGAGAGTAAGTAGGACGTCATTCGCTCGATGAGGCTCCACTGCCCCTTCCAAGTAATGTGCAGATTCCGCAATCATCAGGCGACTCAATTGGTCACCCTCGCTTGTCCATCTTTTTTGTGTTGTGCGTGTCAGCTTCCTCCAATTGTCAGTTCACCTGCCATAGCGCTAACCATTCTGCTTGCGGTCTTCTTGTAAGCTATGTCTTCATGATGATTTCTTTTTCCACAGAAGGTGCCAATCTCGACCGATTATTGCGTACTTGAAGGCATAATGGTTAAGATGAATTCACAATCAACCACTAACACAATAGCTTATTACGTATAAATACTCAATCAAACCGAGATCAAACCACGGGCCATGCAGGACCTGCGAGAGAAAATTCACTATAAGAGTTTGAAAGACTAATACAGCTCTCGGTGTTTAAATTCGAGGTCTTAGGGAACATCAAGCAAGCTCTCATAATCTCTATTGTAATAGTAAAAATGTTGAACCCCTTATATTGGAGCTTAGAAAGATTATTTATAGGCACAGCTAAACTGATGCCATAAGATCGTGGATCAAGAATGTCCGATCGACGGAGGCCATGGGTCCGGAATGTCCAATCAATCAAATCATGGGTATGGAATACTTAGTCAATACGCCTGTAGCGGCCAAGTGTCACCTGTTCGATTACCCTTGACCGATTCTTCCTCGCGGCGATTGCTATTTCTTCCACCTTGGCAAATCCGAGGTCTCGTAATCTAAGACCTCAGTCTGACTCGAGGTCCCTACGTGATTCGTGATCGAAGATGTCGGCCTCAACATAGACGTCAGACCTCTTCCCTCCATCACGTACAGGCTAAACAAGCTGCATATTCTGTGCGCTCAGTGGTTCGATGTCGTGAGTGTAAAGGGCCGCCGAACGAACTTCGTTATATCTTATGGAAAACCAATCAACCCATGTTGTACTATCTAATAGGGACGAATAAAGTCTTAAAGACAGTAGTACTGTAACACGTCTTAAAGCATTTTTCGTGAAAATCATGATTGCTATTGCTATTTTTATATTATTTTTTTTTAACACAGTCAGGTTGACGATCTTGATTGATGGTTTATGACTGAGTGGAGAAGCCCCCTGCGCTTGGGCCGCCTGGATGGGGCGTTGCGCCTCGGGAAGCATGCACCTCACCCGGGTTTAAATTCTGCGCGGCACATATGTGGGTGCGTACCTCATGGAGTGCCTCCATGCGCTCCTCGATTGGCGGAGTTGGGGACGGGACCGTCTGTGGGGGTTTACTCGCGAGTTCGAGGTTCCTTCGAGGATGTGCGCTCGCGTTTCGGGTTCTACCGTGATAGTCTCAAAAAAAAAAAAAAAGAAGTGTGAGTGGAGAAGGAAACAGTCCGTGGAATTCCGGTGGTGTACCACCTATTTACAGAAAAAAAAAAAAAAGATTAGTTATTACAAAATACTCGTCAACACTATGCCCGAGTTTACAACTGATTTAAAGACAACTGCAATTAGATAATTCTTGATGAAACTTATATATATATATATATATATATATATATATATATATATATAATATATATAATATATATATATAATATATATATATATATAGTTCCCATTTTTCCATGGTTTTGGGCTTGTAATTTTCTATTGAGTTGTGGCCTGATTATGATTTGTGTTCTATTAAAAACCCAGCGACCAGGTTTGATCTTGGGGCTTTTAGCTCTCTATCGTTGTCCATGTTCCTTGCGTCGTTAACCTGATCATAGTTTAAACAGGAGCCTCTCTGTCTTGTCAAGGCCAAAAGCCAGGAAGAGTCGCATATATTCACTTGTCAATAGTTTATTTTGGACTATGTTAGCCTTTACTTAGTCAGCCTGGCAATTTTATGCTGTCATACACCTGAGTTTGCAATGCATTGGTTTTTAGAGACAGTGAGGACCATAAATTGTAAAATGAGCATTTTTATGGAGCATTTTATTTGGTGCTTATGAAATTATTTAGTTTCCTTTTATTGTCGTTTAATAGAATGACAGCAATTTAGAAGTCGATGTAAGTGATGTATGGTCAAAAATTTTTAAGCTAATTTTTTTATAATTTTTAGCTATGATCTGAAGGCTTAGTCCTACCAAAATTTGAATTGACCATCCCTATATTCTGTTTTTGGACACATAAAAAAAAATTGTAGAAATATAAAGTACACTAATATTTTTACGATAATTAATAATTATGCTCACAGTCTTTCTAAGAAATTTTGATATTTTAATTAATTTTTCTCACAGTTTCTATCGCGACGAGTTCTAGGGTAATTTTTGTATAAATAAACTAGAAATTAATATTATTATTTTATATTATAAGTTCTACTAAAAAAATATTGCTGAGTAGCAGGTAGGGCCTTAGCCAATGCATAAAGATATATATAATGATAATAATACTAATAATAATATTGGTGTTGGGCCAGGTGGTGTGGGCCCTGGTCACAGGGTTAGAAGCAGGGAGGAGTCGAGAATTAAATGTGGGTTCTTGGACGGTGCAGCTGATCTTGCACCGTACGAGCCGTCCGCCGAGACTTGCGTCGCAAGGTCGCAATCTTCCACTTCCTCGGTCGGCTGGCCCATCCATAACCGTCCTCTTCCTCTCTTTGCTTTTGCAATATCAGCACCCCGCCATCACAATTTTCAAAATGTTTACCATAATATGAAATATATATAGTGTGTCAAAATATTTATTTTATATATATTATGATATACTAGATATAATTTAAATTATATCGGAAGCTATCCTAATTTCTTTAAAAAATGACATTTAAGTTGCAAAATTGTGCTCCAAGTTGCAAAATTGTGCTCCTCATATGGCATCATTTGGGTGGGGCTCAAATATTTCTCTAAATTCATGTAAGGCGTCTTCGGATTCGTCTGATCACGTGTTTGGATGCATTTAAGGACATGTATTAGAGAAATTTATAATCCTCCGAACATAACTTCTATTATTTGCACAAAATTTATGTCAGATAGGCAGATAAAAATAATATCTATAATTAAAATAATATTTATAGTATTATTTTTTATAATTTTTTAGCATATCAAATGATTTTTTAAAAAAGTGTTTTAAATTTTAAATATATATTTTATTTTTATAATTAGTTTTTAAGAAAATATCAGTTTTAAGTATTAGAAAATAAATTAATGAAACTCATACATAAAACATTTTAAAGTTTCTCCGGGTTTTGGACTTTTAGCATTTACTTAGCAAACAACAGGTAATCACTATGCTTACAGTGATTATTACTATTTAACTGTATATATAAATAGTTCTAAATTATGATTGCTTAAAGAGAAAGGGGCAGAACTAAATTGCGACAAAGATAAGGTTGGAGGAAGGGAATAATAATATCACTGTCTTTTTTTTTTCCTTTCTTTTAATTTCTTCAAAAATGAAATAATGAAAAAAAAAAAAAAAATTTAGCTACCAACCAGTTCTTCTAATTTTTCTTTTAAAATTTTAGTAGAACCATGAACTGGTTCCGCTAAAAAATGAACCAGATTAATAATTTTAGAATAAATATGTATTGATATCTGTTTTTAATAACAAATCAGCCTCTTCCTATTTTAAAAGTATAGCTTAGTTTCTCCGTTCGCTAACATGGCAGCAACCAAAATAAAAGGCTGATTTGTTAAAATGATGAATTGCAAAAAATCAAAACGAAATTACTAATCATCACTCTTAATTCTACGTTCACGCAATTCATGCCATATCAGCGTATTTTTCTATTTTCGAAGGCTGAATCTTGCAAACGGAAAAATGGGATTGATTAGCAAATTCTCCAAAAATCAATCCAAGAATATATATTTACCCTATCATTTTCAAAAAGACATTGATGGGAAACATTCTAGGAGTACTATGACATGGGATATTTAAACCTGTCGCAATACATCCCATCCAAGAGGAGGACAACATCTTTGCTTCAAAATCAGACATATTTTCCTTTTAATGAATTTCAAATTTTCAATTGTCATTTGAGTGTATAGTGAGATAAATGGAGGAGAAATGCTACAATTCATGGCATATAGTAAGCCGCGAACTCCTATCGGCGTCCGTCCAAGGGAGAAATCATATATCCGTGCAAAGGCGTAAATGGTATTTCAAGATTAATTTGTATGCTTCACACAAAAGATATGTGAAATAAAGTACGCGCAATAAAAGCCATTCCACTGAGATTTTATCCAAAAGAAAAATTGGATGGTTGAAACTAATTAATCATGAATTTGAAAAGCAAATATACGATAAACTATTGATTAGAACAACTCAATATAAGTTAAGATGGTGCGGGTGATTTATATGGTTTAGGTTTGCAATCGAATGCAAATTCAATTTTAGCCATGGTCCAAAACCACATTATAATATAAATTAACTCATTTATGAAGCTCAGATTTAAGATATACTAGTTAAAACCCGCATATTGACGGCCAGGTAGCACAATGTGTGACGGTGTGTTATATCTTTAAGAAGTCACTTTATGATGTAGACATGGATGGGTAAAGGATTATGATATGACATCGACTGTTCTAAAAGAGAACAAAAAGAAAATTATTATATGCTTTGTCCATTTGGTTGGACATCCCGTCTAATGATTTAGAAAATATTAACACATTAAAATTTTATCTCATATAATATTTATATAATATCCGATACGAGCATACTGCGGATGCGATTGGATATATATTACACATATAAAAAAAATATTAAATTCATGGGTGGTCCTTGACTTGGATTTGAAATAATATATAAAATAAAAAAATCGGACATAAGTTTCAGACATATCAGATAGGAGTTTCTGACATGTGTATCGAGATTTTTAAAAAAAAATGTTAAATAAAAAAAAATTAATTTTTATTTTATTTTTAGAAGAAATAAAATAATTTATCGTACATAATAAATAATATAATATAGTTATGCACTTAGATATTATATATTTTTTATTTTTATTGTTAAAATTAGATTGTTGCTGATAAAATTAAACTTTTGCTATTTAAATTTGTCTAAAAGCCATAAGATATTATATTATATATAATTTTGTTATTGAATTTTCTTGTATTTTAGATATTCAAATACTCAATATAATTTTTTTTAATTATTTATTTTTTTATTAATGTATCCAAACCGTGTATGTGTCCTACTTTTTTTAAAACTATCATTTCAGTACCGTGTCGTGTTCCTGTATCCGTGTCCGTGTCGGTACTTCCTTGGCAGTGACACAAGCAAAATCACAGTTGCCTTTATAAATGCAAGTGTCAGCAATACAAAAACAAATTGTTCAAGATTGCAAAAAAATAAAAAATAAAAAAAAGGCACCTTGATTGTGTAAAAAGCCTTGCATGGCCAATTTTTAGATGATATACTTACATATTCAGCTAAAAGTCTATTTCCTGCTAGAGGTGGGTGCTTAAGAAAAGGAACCATAAGATCATGCACTAGACTTTTCCCTACTCACAAACAATACATTCAATATAAGAAACTAGGAAATGAACGGTAGCGAATGCACAGAGGCTCTATAATCCTCACCACCTAGCTTCGAATTTCTATCCGTCAGTTAGCGGTTTTAATTGGATGAGCGCTGACGGTGATGTGCATGTGTGTCCCCGCCTGTACGACATAGAATTTTGCATGATATCCGACCCATTATAGTCTCATCCCATATAAAGATAGGTTTGGAATGAGCACGGTGTTCGTTCTCAAAATAAATAAATAAACTGAAAAACTAAACCCTTTCTATTCTAGTATCCCCTTGCTCAATAGAAAAGATGTTGAGTTGGTACTCAGTTAAATGCCCTTGAGTTTCTCTTAAAAAGTGTACAGTTTTTATTTGTTGCATTTATTTGCACTGGTAATATTTTTCAGCATGACAGAGATTGCTTTTTTTATTCCTCCTCCTATTTTGCTTGCAGTAAGTTAATTGTGAATTTAATGGAGCAGATTTTCGGGGCCTTATAATCTCCCAGTGACGTGGTTTGCTTAGTTCATAATATATTATATTATTAGCAAAAATTATTGAACAAGTCTTTTAAGTACTATATGTAAAAATACCGAACTAATACCTTCAAAAGCGTGCTTCTTCTTCTTCCCCTCAATTATTTTGGTGCGAGTTTTCTAGGGTTTTAGAACATATTTTCTAGCGCCTATACCAGAACTGCATATCGGTTAAAAGATGAAGTAACCATAAGTTCAATGGCTCATCGATCACGTATTAGAGTCTCGTCCGCTGTAATGTGTGTGATGAATTTGTTTGAGTTTTCCCAAAAAATCTAAATTATAGTAGATATACATAGGGCTGAGCATTCGTATTAATCCAAACCGAACCTATCCGAAAGTTTTAATGCCGATCCGAACCGAATACCTTCAGATCCGAATTGATCCAAATTTTATTTCAACCCGAACCGACTAAAATTCGGTTCAGTCGAGTTGGTTTGGGTTGACCCGAATAATAACATAAATTATTTTTATTCAATACCAATTCGTATTCGGGTCAATTCGGGTCGACCCGAATAATTGTAACATGAATGTTTTGTTTAAAAAGAAAAAATTAGCACATATAAAAATCAACAAAAACTAAATAAAACATGACTCGCGAGGATAATTCTGGTCCAACCCGAGCCGACCCGAAATTCGACCACCGAATCCGAACTGAATTATATAAACCTAAACTACTAAATGCCGACCCGAACTGAACCCGACCCGAACCGAACCCAAAAATTTTGACTTTATTCGGGTCAGTTCTGTTCGGTTTTTCGGTTAGGTTCGGGTAATGCTCAGTCCTATATATACATATATACTCAAAGATGCGTCGGAGGCAATATGCGTCTGTAATTTTATTTTCTAATCGCGGCCTAATAAATTACGGTTAAAAATCTTATCGAACAAATAATCTGATATATCATGAATGAGAGATCTTGCATTGTTAGCTAAAGAAAAAGAGTTGAATGAGTCATTAGCCGTGGGTTACCTGTGGGAAAGAATAAATCCCAATGTATGAATTGTTTCTATCATGGCAATTAATGCATTGTGATTTGTGGTAGAGGGTTGAAGGTGACAGTGTGCCATAAATTTTAATTCCTTTACTATTATATGCATTTAATTATTGAATTAATTACATCCCTCCATTTATAATATTTTTGGGAATTTCAAGAAGACGCGATTTATTTATTATGACTTACAAACCACCAAGGTGGTGAATATGATGGCCCAGAAAACAAAAACAACCCCTCCCCATTGCTAGAGTATCATGCCTTTGCTCAGTCAAATCACCAACATCCTCTTGCACCCAAAAAAAAAAAAAAAAAAAAAAAAAAAAAAATCACTAAATAGGTGATATTTTGGTATTTATAGTAGTGTTGAAATTCATGAATATTTTTTTATGATGTGAATGAAGTCGCTCTCAATTTTTGGCTATTTTATCGCCTCATTTCAACTATTAAATAGTGATATCAATAATATAATCCAACTAAATAAGTACCTGCTTACTTGCACTCGTATAGCGAAAAATATAGTTAGAACTGCTTTATTAACTTACCATAACCTATTAGAAATAAAAATTTAACAAAGAAATGTGAAATGCTTACGGCTAACATGAAAGCATCGCAATACGCAATGGCTAAACAAGACCGCTAAATCATTCTTTACTTCTATTTACAAATGTACGTATGCACATATGTAATACTACAATAATTAATACGAGAACAGCGAAAATTACTACAAACACTACAACAAATATCACATTTAGAGATAAGCATCCGGCGACTAAACACTACTAATTTTAGTCGCTGAAAGCTATTGCAACTAAAATTTGCACTATTATAGACTAAACTACAGTAACTATTTAGTCATTATTTGACCTTTTTTCTGTAGTGAAAAAATAGATGAATTTCATTTCAATTGTGAGTGAAATAAGCATGAAATGAATCTTAAATATGAATTTCCAATTGAGACTAAATTATGCTAAACAAAGAAGGAATGAGATTTTCATAAATAAAAAAAAAAAGAGATTTTCATAAGTCACTTAAAAAATATTTGTATTTATTTAGAAGCATAAAAAATGGGATAATTGCATATCAATCCCCCAAAGTTTCACTCATATATTACAACCCCCAAAAATACGTTTTTGCGCTGATATGATGCGCTCGCGTGCCGCCACATCACACGTTTTTACATTTTCGGGGGCTTAAATACAAGACTATTGATTTTAGGGGCTGATATGCAATTATCCTTTCAAAAATTGGCTCCCTCCGTAATCTATTGGGAGGTCCGTCACATCCATCCACCTCGTGCTCTTTTTTACTCATTCTATCTGCAGTTCTTATTCCTCCAATATATCATATCACAATTTAAGTAATCTCTATGCTCATATTTTTATAATGTAAGATTTCATATGTGATTTATTAAAAGTGCTCTTGTATTGCCCCCACTTATGGGTCTAGAAGCACACGTCGTATGCGCGAAGCCATGAAATGAAAAATATATAATTTTAGCAAGATTGCAGTTACTAATGTGATGGTTGTATAGGATTCAGTACTTCACGTCTGACTTGGGGTATATACTAGGCCGAAATTTGACTTTCCGACCGTATTTTCGGTCCTATGCAGGCTGATGGATTATGATTAGAAAATGACGTCCTTAGTAACATTGTAAGTTGGTGTACCGAAAAAAATTTCATCTCATTATTTCAAAAAAAGGTGCTCTTGTATTAACCCATCTAACTTTCATAACGAAAAAGTATTTTAATCTCAAGTGCAAAAATAAAGTACGATTTTAGTCTCTTTGTTAGCATTTCTACTTGCTCGGGACATTAACGCGGGCTAGATGAAAATTTTATTTCACATACAATAACAACATTGATATGGTAACGACTCCTGCCAAGATAATCTGGATAGAATGAGGTATACATAGTCATGTTCTTGAGAAGCATATCTTTTTCTAGATATAAATAAAAACAAAAACCAATTGGATTTGTTATTAATAAGTGACAAATGCCAGTTGGACACTAGAATTCATAAGTCTGCTTAGTTTTCCAGGATTACTTCTTTAGCTCGATTGAAATACTTTTTAGCTCGCATCAAATATATATATATATATATATATATATATATATATATATATATATATATATATATATATATATATATATATATATATATATATATATATATATATATATATATATATATATATATGTTTAACTCATAAGGAAAACTTTTTAGATTGTCCGAAATATTTCACTCAAAATACTATTATACAAATACTGACAATACGATAATAGCAATTCGGAACAGTAAATTAGCAATTTGAAAAAAAGTTAAAAAGAGGGGGTGAGCTATACGATTTTTGAAAGACAGTGACTTTTTATTTTTCCAAAAATGAAGAAAAATCTGCTAGTGATATCTCTTTCTCTATCTTATGCTTAAATATAACTACTATCAAAATTATAACGTGAACTTTCAAATTTATCCTATTTGACTGTGTTATTATGAGCACACCATCTTTGGGTGCTTCATATCTCTCTCTTTGTCTCTCTATCTAAAACGCCGACTACTTCGCAAAAACACACTTGTTTTGCTGCTTCTTTCTTCTTCATTCTTCTCCACCACAGGAGGTGAGCACTTGTTCATATTTTATAATACTTCTTCTTGGATCATCCAGTAACCGACCATTCTTCTTCTTCATCCTTCCTTTATCTATCTTGTAAACATAACCTTAGCAATTTACTGCTAGTTAGCTCACTTCTGTCCACCATTTTCAACTCCTCGAGAAATCAAAGCGATCATACACCGAGGTCGTCAAACACCCGAAAGGTAATTTTTTTTTTTTATAGCTTTGTTAATCTAAGCATGAACTCCTTGCTTGTTGATGTTTAGTGTTTTGAAGATATTTTCTATGAACGGAAACATTGACAGCTGAAGAAAATCTTATTCTGGGAAGAAAAAAAAAGATAGATATATATAGACTGTGTAGCAAAAGTAGAAGGTACAGAGAGCAATGTATAACGATATTCACTGCCATAAAAGAATTCAATCTTACTCAATTCCTTTCTTTTTCTGCAAGAGATTCAAATTGTTTTTTTCCTGTTGGATATAGCTAGGATCGAGTATGGCGTCATCATCGGAGGCGGCGTCGGTGGTATCGTCAACGTTAGCCGGCTCATCAGGGGCGGCGGCGGCCGCGACCAGCTCGCCGTGCGCCGGGTGCAAGCTTCTCCGGCGGAAATGCCAGCCAGACTGTGTGTTCGCGCCGTACTTCCCACCGGACAACATGTCGAAGTTCGCCCAAGTGCACCGCATCTTCGGCGCCAGCAACGTCACCAAACTCCTAAACGAGCTGCCGCCGTATAAGCGCGAGGACGCCGTTAACTCCCTCGCTTACGAGGCCGAGATGCGCGTGCGCGACCCGGTCTACGGCTGCGTAGGAATAATATCTCTCCTACAGGCCCGTTTACGCCAACTACAAACGGAACTCGCCGCCGCGAGAACCCAGCTCGCAAGGTACCAGGCCGAAGCAGCAGCCGCCGCCGCCGCAGCGGCGGCGCATCCCTCTGCGGCGGCTGGGATGGGTTTCGCACGGGAGCCGATGTTCTGCATGGCGAGCGCTAAAGATGAGCAGCAGCGACAGCTGCAGATTGCTTTGCATGGCGGCGACGCGTTCGGAACAAATGGAGTTTATGATATGGGGTTTTTTGCCGGAGTCGGTGTCACCCTCCGGCCCGTTCTTCAAGCCCAGCGGCGCCGCCAACGCCGGGGAGCAGCGGCATGGAATCAGGCGGTCTTGAAAATTTAACCAACAGTTTGCGTATGTTATCTGATTCCTTAATTATCCATCTTATTTACTGATTTTAGGAGATTTATGCACTTCTTCTAGTCCATGAATACATATATATTGGATTAGATAGTTGTCGAACAACTTGTTTTGGGAACTAACGTTATAATTGTGACAATCTTGAACTAAATTAACCTTCAACAATTATCAATTTATAACTAGCTGCTATCAGTAAATGGAAATTGCAGAATTAAAAAATGAAGATTCAAGCTAGCTTTAAATTGAAGATCGGATTCAAAGGTAGTATACATGCTAAAAATACATACTAATAAGTACTGAGATTTGAGGAATAGTGAAGGGGAGATTCTCTTGTCCCGTCGTTGGAGTACATGTTTAATGAGGTCACTGTGTTGTTATAAGAACTAGAACAAAGTATAGATCATTAGGAGAAGACTGGTACTATCGTCTCCGAAGGCCGCAGCTGTAGATCAAAACGCGTGTTATTAACTCTCTGATATCTAGTTGTAGGCTTTCCGCAAATGCTAGTTTGTAGTCATCGGTGTCCTCCATTAATGGAGTTCTTTGTGAAAACCATGGTTTCATTTTCCTCTAATTTTGAAGTGCATCTGTGTTTTGGATAATAAAATTTCATGTATTTAACTCAAATTCTACTCTTGTATGTTCTAAGATGACCTATGTAATGTTCTCAATAACATCCAAGTTATGATTTTTTTTTCTTTTTTTTTTTTTAATTTCAGCTCCTTTCCAACTTAGCTGCCACTTCATATTTGATAGAATTATCTTTTTATTTGTGCTCTTATCATACAAGTCATATGGATTTGCAGGTTGAATTAGGAAGTTGAAAGTTAGCTGTTGGAAAGACAAATGATATGGATAGAGATACACGGGTTGCTTGGCTCATGCCCTTCCTAAAGAAAAAAAAAAAAGTTATAGTTCGTTATCATAGCATTTTCAAATCTTGCTTAGGTCGGACAATGGGCAATATGTTGTGCATGATATATGATCATATATACTTCCGATCTACTTTGATGTTATTTTAGTTTATTTTAATATTTTGTTTTATTGAATGTATCTTTAATTGCTTAGTGAGTACATTCCTAAGTCCTTTCACTTGCGACTAACTACTGGATTTAAATCATTTTTTTTTTGGAATTTTAGAAAATCATATATATTTCACTTCCTCCTGCTATTTGAACGTGGAAGGGATATTTCTTCCTGAAATTACAGATATGATAATGCTATAAAGTTTATATGTGGGGAATAATTGAATTAATGAACATAGAGTTTAGTATTTGTATATATCATCTGATAAGTATACAGTTATATCCATAAACATAATTAGAATCTCTCACCACATAATAAGATATACTACCTATGATCAAGCCCAACAACTTCAGAATCTTATGGATGCGACTGTTGACATGCAAAACCACTGCCATATAGAAACCCTAAAAGGTCTTCTGAGAAGTGATTTACTGAGGTGAAGTTTTTGAAAAGTTAGAGACGTAAAAAGGCTTCTTCTGTTGACCCTACTCTTTACTCTCCAGTCAAGCAGGACTTCTTCTCTTTCTCTCTTATCTCTCATGTATATAATGTGAATAACTGAGAGAGAGAGAGAGAGAGAGAGAGAGAGAGAGAGAGAGAGAGAGAGAGAAGGGAGGAGATGGGAATGTTGTTGTAGAGGGGAGAGATAGAGAGGTAGAAGACAAGGAGAAGAGGGACAAACAGAAAGGAGCAAAGGAGAGGTCAGTAATCAAGGGACAAAAGGGAGGGAGCCAAGAGCAAAAGGTGACATCAAACCTTCCCAAAATTACACTCTGTCTTCTGCAGTGTAGGTATGAATGAGAACACTGTAAACGCAGACAACATCAATTCATGCTCTAGTCTCTTCAGTCCTTCAACCCCCAACCCAACCCCCCTCTTCTTTCTCTTTCCCTTCCCACTCTCTACCCTCCAAAACTATTAGAAGCTACTTGTACATCAATAAAATAAACCTCTACTATAGTATTTTATTAAATGTTTTTATCATTTTTTAATTAGTATAAAATATTGATAGTTATAAGTTAGAATGCTGTTTATGAAAAAATTATACATGATCTTTACAATACAAAAAAGTTATTTTTAAAGGGAGTGCCATCTAGAATGCATAGAATTAACAGAATATTATTCATATTTTACATAAGATATAAAAAATTTTATATTTTGAAATTAACTCTTCTTGCAGCAGTTGTGTCCGTGTTGAATACTATACGGAGTAAAATTTTGACGTGCTTATACTGTCTAGTATAGCACTCGAACGTACTTTAGGGGTCTTGTCCAAAAAGTCCTTATATCATAACAGTCTCAAATAAATTCATATACATCTAAAAAATTTACAAATTTCTCCAAAACGTATATTTGTAAATATTTCTAGAAAAAGTACAAATAAATAAATTTTGGCACAATTTATATTTTTATAATCAAATTTGGAGAAAAATATTTTTAAATAAATATTTTGAGAGTAAAGCTTTTTTTTACTGGTAAAGACTTCGAAATCTTAAAATATATATATTTATAGATGAAAAGTCATAAATACATATATTTTGATTTGGTTTAATAATTTTCGAAAAGGACTAGGTGGTTATTTGAAAGAACATTACAAAACCAGAAGCTAATATATAATTATATAAAAAAAAAAATCTTTTCTTTTTGGTATGTGACCATCTGAGTTTTGTTTAAATCATATATCGCGATAAAAAACGCAGTAGTACGTTATTTCCTCCCAACTCACACTTGTTGGAATTCGAATTCTACTCTTGATGAGGGGTAGACTGTAATAGCCTCCCACCATCCAGTTTTACTAACCAACCAGATCAATGCTAGTCGGTAATAAGTTATTGTTATTGTCTAACCAAACAAACGTCTCAGTAAGTTACAAATTACAATCCAGACTATCCAGCTAGCATTGGTCGGATTCCACATTGGAAGTCAACTACACTCTTTTCTATCTCTCCCCTCTTCTTTGCTCTCACCAGAACATAAAGGTGGCAGCAAGTAGTGTAGGAGAGGGAGAGAGAGAGAGAGAGAGAGAGAGGTGTAAATGCTTCCCATATTCCCTCTGTGCATATTCTTATATACGCAGACACACAGTGGTGCTTAGCTTTCTCAGAGCTACAGTGAGGTCTAGTTGGGAATGGAGAGTTGGGGAGGGGACGTGGTCAACACTGACATGCATGCCATGGACAACGACGACGAACGATGATGATGATGGCCTCCTGCCTGCTGAGATATCGTCCCATGATGATGATGACCCCCCCATCTATATTTAATGCTTCCTTTATACATACATAAATTTGGCCAACTTTCTCTGCATAGGTTAACTCGCCTATAACCCATAGAACAGTGGACACTCTGCTCTCTCACTATGTATATATGCTCCTTTTCTAGTGATATATAAGGGTTAAAAGAGGATTTTATATTTGAAAATTGCTAGACCCATAGATTCAACAAAATGTGCAACAAGCCACATTATTAAAATATAAAAAGAGTATTTTGGAAGTTTTTTAATGAAAATTTTTTATAATAATATGAAAATTATAAATTTTATTGAGATCTAGAATTTAATGTTAAATTTTTCTTTATTAAAGAATTGCTTCTAACTAGGTGTTTTATAATTCCAAAATTGAAAGAATTTTAAAATTGTGTTTGAAATTCGTTCCAAATCTGTTACAATTTGACCTCCTTAGAAATATTAGAAAAATTTTGAGTATGAAAATTATATATTTTGTCAAAATATATAATTTTTATTTGAAAGTTTTTTAAAAATTAATTCTAAATTTTTTTTAACCACTTAGGCTGGTGGGTGTTTTGGTCGAACTCTTTATCTTTTAAGTTGACACCAAATTGGAGATAAACCCCTTATTTCTAGATAAACCTCTATTTTTTATAATTTTAAATCAATAAAATTACATATAAATACCTATTTAAAAAAAAAATGAAAAAAAAAAAAGATTTTAGTGTGCTCATACCTCCAAAAGATGTTTTGAGGTTCCAAAGTTTTTTAGAGAATAACAATTTTGAAGTATTTTTATTTAAATTTTTTTTTTGAAAATTATATTATTATAAAAATTATTGAGAACATCAAATATATTCTGAGGTGTACTTAGTTACTTTAGTCCTTGGTTGATACTCCACAACAACGATATTCTTAGAAAAGGGAAAAATTTATCTTTCAAACAATAGATACGTAAATGAAATAAACTCTACATGAATGAATGGGAATCAGTGACAAAGGGCATGGTTAATCACCATCCAGAAGAAGACTGTGAGCATATTTCCGTCTCCATTTAAAAGGACTAAAATTACGCTTACTTAATTTTTAGGAGCTAATTTGTTTTGGTCTATATCCACAGATGAGGACCCTTTTTATCGGATTTCATGCATTTTTCATACACAGACATCTCAAAAAACAGTTATCTTTGTATATTTTTTAAAAAAACTTTCAAATAAACGTTATAAATTTTGATAAAATCTATTATTTTCATATTAAATGTTCCAAACAATGATGATTCTAAATAGGTGTTCTAAGAGCCCAAAATTTTAACGGGTTAAAAATTTTAAAAACCCATTAAAACTTTGGAGTCCCATAACACTTATTTATAATTATTTTTTGGAAAAATGTTAATATACAAATTGTAACTCTCACCAAATCTATAATTTTTTATGTTGAATTTTTTTTTTCAAAAAATATATGTAAATATTTTTTTTGAAGTGTTGGTGAACAAGACTATGCATGAAATCCGGTGTAGAGGATCCTTGTACTATATCCACTTTTCTTTTTTTTTTTTTTTTTTTTTACTTGAAGAGCTAAATTGCATTTTGTTTTCTCATTATATACCAAAACTATATATATATTTATGTATATATTTTTATGTATAATCAATATTAATATGACTTTGTTATTCAGAGAGCTTGGCAGCCCTCTAAAATGATTATGGATGTCTTTACCAGGATGCACTTTCTTCTTTCTCTTTCTTTTTTTTTTATATTTTTAAAGAGGAGAAGTTTTTCAAAAATGAATTATTATCTGCATAAATTTAAAACTGTGTTAGATTAGACTGACACTGAGGAGCAAAGTATAAGAATAGTCATTTGCGGAGACCGCATACAAAAGATTCTACTATAAATTCACTCAATATAGAATAATTAAGGAAGAGATGGTAAGGTCGAAATATGCACCAGAAGCTTATTTTCCGCCCCGGAAGACACGAAAATTCTCTTGATGATCTTAACTTGCATCATTAATGTTTTGGATGCCTTTTTAAGATACATTTTTTTCAGCTTTTTTTAAAATATATATTATTATTTGTCCCGTACTAGTTTTGGTATTCAAATTGTGATGCATAAAGCTTTGTTATAAAAGTATAATTTTTCAAAGAAGCATACTATTCAAATTTTAATTATTTATCTTGTATTGTAACATAAGTCATCTATAGGATGTTTACCAGGAAAAAAAAAAGTCCTAAAAGAATCGGACCATAGACGGTAGAAAATAAAAATGGAAAAAAAAAAAGAGAGACATTATTGAACAATGAGGTGGTCAGTAGGGAGTACAAGAACTAGAGGATTTTCTTTTGGGATAATTGCATATCAGTCCACCAAAATTTTACTCTTACATTTCAGCCCCCGAAAATACGCGACTGTTGATTTTAGGGAGGCTGATATGCAATTATCATTTTTATTTTTGAGATGATCGTAGAAAACTCTTCATAGTAGATCTATATTTGTACGACCGTCAAAACGAATAATTTTTGTGTGGTATCAACTCATACTCTGCTAGTCAAGAGTCTTAATCTTTTTATATAAATTTTCTGCACGTTTGAATGATGCTAGCGGGATTGAAACATAATATCTTTAGGGGTTCTTGCAGATCAGTCCCCCGTTTCCCATTTATGGGCAAATCAGCCCCCGAAAATGTGTTTCCGGAGGCTGATTTGCTTTTTTTTTTTTGCAGATCAGCCCCCGAAATGCGTTTCCGGGGGGGCTGATCTGCGAACCCCTAAAATAGGGGGGGCTGATCTGCAATTATCCCATATCTTTATTACATGAGGTGTAAGCCTCACCATTCATCTCAGATATGTCGGCGATATAAAAAGAAGATAAAATTTGAAAGAATAACAATCAATTACGAAGATCGATGCTATGGTCCTCTGACTTGTTTATTCTATAAGAAAATATATTCTTTAGGAGCCGCTGAAGGCCCTAATTACTTCGAATTATTAGGAGTCTTTAAAGTATAGCAGTGCTCTATTATAGTCAGGTAGTTATATTCGGAATGTATGTAAATGACAAGCTAGTCGCAAGTAGCTCGACATATGCTCGCTCAAAATTGATTCATTTATTGAACGAGCTAAACTTGAGCTTGACGTAAAATTCTACTGATAAATAAGCTTGAGAGGACCTTATTTTTTGTCAAGTTACTTATATTTTTAATGAAGTTGCTAGTCTTATTTTTGTAATTAACAATTAATATTTTAAAATTTTGAAAAGGCAAATAAATACATAGGTCACTTCTAGACTAGCCCGGTCCAGCCAGTTAAATAGCACATTGTTTCGGCTGCGGGCTTATCACATCTTTGATCTAACTAAATCGTTGGTTAAGATTGAGCCCCATCCGTTTTGGGCCGTGTAAGGTATAGGCCCATAGGCTTCTTTGGATATAAGGCACCGTAATCCGGCCGATAACCTAACTCAAAATATGACCCCAAAAATCAGATCTGGGTTGATTTTGGTTTGAGGGTTAATTAGGTTAACCATTTATACCCGACAATTTTTGGGTCGAAATCGGGTTGGTCATTGACCCTAGTAAGTCTATGTTTTTTGCTGTATAAATTGTTGTTTGCAACATATCTACATTAAAGTTTTATATATTTTTTTTAATTAGCCTAATAAAATTTCGGTTGGATCGTGTGATCCAAAATTAAGTCGGATCGATTCGAATTGACGATTTGACGAACTATTTAATTATGATCAGCTCCGCAATCAACAATCCTATATGCCAAATATACTTCAATATGTTGAAAATCTTAAAGGTGCATTTGGTTGAAATTATTTAACAATATTTTTAAAGTACTTGTATGTGAGAATATGATTTTCATATTTGGTTTGTCAAAATATGAGAATGCAGCCTTAGAATGCAGCATTTCTAAGGCCATAAAGAGGTGTTTTTTTTTTTTTTTTTTTTTTTTTTTTTTTAAAGGCTATAAGAGTTATATTGGTAGGAATTATGGTTATTATTTGGAGGTAGTAGTCCAGATTTTAAGCAATATTATCCATAAAATGAGTTCTATTTATTTTAAAAATAAAAGATGCTTACATATAAGTATATTCAACGAAGCATCCATCTAACTCATTTCGTGGCAAAAGATGGTACCATGATAAAATGTTAAAACTTAAGACTTTTATGTGAACTCTAAGTTTGGATGCGTGGAAGAAAAAGGACACCGGTTTATGGCAATGGAACCCGAATCCAAAGATATCTGCTTCGACCAAGGCTAAAAAATTCGAATCCGATCCTTGAAAAAATAATTCGATTCTGAATTTAATAACTATAATTCGAGTCTGATTCGGGTCAGATCCGGATTAGCCTGAACCCGGACGGGAACCGACACAAATATAAAACATTTAAACTAAATATAAAACATGTATATATATATATATATATATATATATTATATATATGTTGGGTCCCAAGAGGGGGGTGAATTGGGTAATTAAAAATTAATTAGAGCTAATTAGAGGATCTAACAATCCTAACCAAGTTGTAGCTCTAATCACAAATTAAGCACAAAGCATGCAAATATGAATATCAATTAACCTAGCATGCAAGTCTAGTGAATATAAAATAAGACAAGAGATAGAGAGATGACACCGTTTTTATAGTGGTTCGGCGCAACCGGCCTACGTCCACTCTCTTGCCTCCGTGAGGACTTTCCACTAGATGATAGTCTTCCGGGTGACTACCAAACCGTACAATTAGCTTTTCGCGGCTAAGCTATAACCCGTGTCCCTTGGTTTTGCGGGCTCACCAAGCAACCGATCTCTCCCTAGGTTTTCGCGGTTATCCTAGAACCCGATGTTGGTTTTTGGATAGCCAACAACCTTACAATTACTCTCAAATAAAATCAAAAACCCCAAGATACAACCACTCTTAAAATCTCACTTTGAAGGCAAGAGGGTTTAGGGCTCAATCTCAAGATTTACAAGTTAAAGCTCAAAATCTAGTTCCTAGGGGGCTTAGGAACCTCTCTAAGGGATATGAAATGTTTTGGCAAAGTCAAGGATGATAATGGCCGAAAACAATTCATCCCCTATTTATAATTTTTGCTTCCAACGGCTATAAACGGCTATTTCTGCGAATTTTCGGTCGACCGGATCAGTATTTCGGTCGACCGAAAATATCAGTTTATGCGTTTCAGAAAAGCCGTCAGAATGACTGGTCGACCGGAAAATTCTGCGGTCGACCGGAAATTCTCTCGGTTTTCTATTGATTTAGAGATTATGTAACTTTTGATTTTGGTCTCTAAATCACACCAAACTTTGAGCTTAACTCTAAATCTATGTTTTTAGCACTAGAGAATACAAAACTCACTCATAAAAATATTAAAAGGTCTTGAAACGGTGAGTGTTGGAGAAGCACCGTCTTCGTAAAATCCAACTTCAAGCTTTACGCGTCTCCAAAGTGTTTTCCTTGTCCACACTTGTTCTCTAGGCTTGCTAAACTCATCCAAGTTTATTTCAAGTGTTTCGTTGCTTGTGTAACATATTTAGCACTTTTCGGTCCACCAAGCCAACATCTATACTTATCAATTTGAACAAACTTGTTAGATTACTTTTGCTAAGTGTTTTGTTATCATCAAAATCACTCTAGGGTCAACAATCTCCCCCTTTTTGATGATGACAAAACACTCGCTTGATTTGGCAAATATATAGCAATATAAGCAAAAGTGTAAGCAAATCAAGCACATTTCTCCCCCTTTTTGTCATATCAAAAAGGTATAATCAAATAAAAGTATGATGACAAAGGGGCTCCCCCTTAAGTATGCAATTTGACAATAGTTTGCAATATAAGATAAGTCAAGCATACTAGTCCATAAGAGTTCAAGCATATATTTAGGCACATTCTTAGTACATGAACTCATATTTTGATCTTCTAGCATCATAATATAGACATAGATATGCTTATGCTAGTTGATCTAAGAATAAAATATGGTTTAAAAGCATAGAAAACAGGTTAGAGCATAACCATACGAAATTAGAGCAAATAGTCAGATTTCAGCAACTATCGGTCGACCGGTCAGGTTTTTCGGTCGACCGAAAATCCCAGAAAAAGCAGAAATCCAGTTTGTAAATATACAAAAAATTGCAAATAAATTCCAGAAAAATATAAAGACATTTCTAACATGTTTATATCCCTAATATGCATGTGTCTCCCCCTTTCTTTGGTAAAATTAGCATGATTTTCAAGATATTTGACCCAAGTCAAGATTTAGGCACAAACAAGAACCTATAGGGTCATATTTGGCTCTAAGCATCAAAATCACACTTTAAGCATTCATACAAGTCCAAATAGGCTAAGTACACATGTCTCCCCCTTTCAAAAACAATTTATGCATATTTTTCATGAATTTGCATGTTTAGCACTTATATGCATATATAACCACTATAACGCATGTTTATATCTAAACATTCAACAATTATATTCAAATTCAATCCAATATTCATAAATGTGCTCTCAAATATATAGTTAAACATATTAAGCATATGAAGAAGAAGTACTTAGGTTTGTTTTACCAAACCTCAACCTTTGGCCTTGAATCCACAATATATCCTTTTAGCTCCATTCCAAGGCACCTACACCAAAATAATCAATTCTTTGCTTTTGGTACCCAAGTTGCCTTGGGTCCAATGGTGTTAGCCCTCACACATTTTGGTGCCCATGTTGTTTTGACATTTTGTTTCCTATAAGGGCATCCATGAGATATATGACCTAATCCCTCACAATAAAAACAAATAATATGAGGATTCTTAGGTCTATGAGCTAAACAAGATTTTTGAACATATTTAAAACTATGCTTTTGAGTGGTTCTATGTTGTGTAGGCATAGTCTTAACATGTTGCTTTTCTAATGAAGCTTTAGCTAGTGAGGTGCTTAAGTCAATATTGTATTTCTTTAGAGCTAAGCACTCACTTTGTAGTAGCTCATTGGCCTTAGCCATTTGGTCACACTTGAGTTGCAAAGTGGCAAATTCACTTTCATATTTGCATGCATCCTCAAGTTTGATACTAAGGTCCTCAACTTCTTTAGTTAAGCACTCCCTTTGCTCAAGTAATCCCACAACTTTAGCAGTTAATTCCTCATTTTCAATGGAAAGTTGTGACATACTTTTCTTATTCTTCTTGTGAAGTGCTTTTAAACTATTATAATTCTCTAGCAATTCTTCAAAAGCATTTTTCAAATTGAAACTACTAGAAGAACTAGAGGAGGAAGAGGATACCTCATCATCACTACCTCCATGAGCCATGAAGGCAAAATGTGCATCAACTTTGTTATTATCACTTGAAGAACTTGATGATGCATCTTCATCACTCAAAGCCGCCATTGCCTTCTTCTTCTTATGTTTTCCTTTGTATTGTGGGCAATCCGGTTGAATGTGTCCGGGCTTTTTGCACCTATAGCAAATGATTTCATCTTCCTCACTTGAGGTGCTCTTCTTCTTCTTGGACTTCTTCTTCTTCTTACTCTTCTCCGCTATTAAATACTTCTTGAATTTGCGGGAGAGCATTGCCATGTCTTCTTCTCCACTATCTTCATCACTTGAAGAGCATACTTGTTTTGCTTTTAGCGCAATGCTCTTTGTCTTTGGACGCTCCTCTTTGAGCTCCATCTCCTTCTTCATCAATTTGCTCACCAAGATGTCTAAGGTGAGCTTCTCAAAGTCCCTTCCCTCCTCTATAGCATCGATCTTCGAAGTGTATGGAGGGATTACCGCCTTCATAAATCTTTTCACTAGCTCCATAGTAGTGAAGGTCTTCCCTAGGCTCTTTAATGGATGAATGATCTCCAAGAATCTTCTTTGCATCTCATCAATTGATTCTCCTTGGAGCATCTTAAACCTTTCATAGCTATCCATTAAGATGCTAACTCTTGACTCCTTGAGTTCCGGAGTTCCCTCATATGTCGTCTCTAATCTATCCCATATTTCTTTGGCGCTTTCATATGATCGACACACGGTTAACCTCCTCATCATTAATAGCACAATATAATAAATTCATAGCACGCACATTTAAGTCAAAGAGTTTAGCCTCATTATCATTGAACTCATCTTCATCATTTAAAATATATTCACCATCTACTTTCTTAGTAGGGCGAGTGTATCCATTTACTATACTTCTCCACAAAAATTTATCTTGGGATTGGATAAATACCTTCATTTTTAACTTCCAAATCCCATAATTTTTACCATTGAAGTGTGGAGGTCTAGTAGATGATCTACCCTCTACAATCCTACTCCCCTCCATGGATATATAAATAATATATCAAAATTCTTGGATCTTAACTCTTAGGGTGTTAATCCTACGAATCAAGAGCCCAAGCTCTGATACCAATTGTTGGGTCCCAAGAGGGGGGTGAATTGGGTAATTAAAAATTAATTAGAGCTAATTAGAGGATCTAACAATCCTAACCAAGTTGTAGCTCTAATCACAAATTAAGCACAAAGCATGCAAATATGAATATCAATTAACCTAGCATGCAAGTCTAGTGAATATAAAATAAGACAAGAGATAGAGAGATGACACCGTTTTTATAGTGGTTCGGCGCAACCGGCCTACGTCCACTCTCTTGCCTCCGTGAGGACTTTCCACTAGATGATAGTCTTCCGGGTGACTACCAAACCGTACAATTAGCTTTTCGCGGCTAAGCTATAACCCGTGTCCCTTGGTTTTGCGGGCTCACCAAGCAACCGATCTCTCCCTAGGTTTTCGCGGTTATCCTAGAACCCGATGTTGGTTTTTGGATAGCCAACAACCTTACAATTACTCTCAAATAAAATCAAAAACCCCAAGATACAACCACTCTTAAAATCTCACTTTGAAGGCAAGAGGGTTTAGGGCTCAATCTCAAGATTTACAAGTTAAAGCTCAAAATCTAGTTCCTAGGGGGCTTAGGAACCTCTCTAAGGGATATGAAATGTTTTGGCAAAGTCAAGGATGATAATGGCCGAAAGCAATTCATCCCCTATTTATAATTTTTGCTTCCAACGGCTATAAACGGCTATTTCTGCGAATTTCCGGTCGACCGAATCAGTATTTCGGTCGACCGAAAATATCAGTTTATGCGTTTCAGAAAAGCCGTCAGAATGACTGGTCGACCGGAAATTCTCTCGGTTTTCTATTGATTTAGAGATTATGTAACTTTTGATTTTGGTCTCTAAATCACACCAAACTTTGAGCTTAACTCTAAATCTATGTTTTTAGCACTAGAGAATACAAAACTCACTCATAAAAATATTAAAAGGTCTTGAAACGGTGAGTGTTGGAGAAGCACCGTCTTCGTAAAATCCAACTTCAAGCTTTACGCGTCTCCAAAGTGTTTTCCTTGCTCCTCACTTGTTCTCTAGGCTTGCTAAAGTCATCCAAGTTTATTTCAAGTGTTTCGTTGCTTGTGTAACATATTTAGCACTTTTCGGTCCACCAAGCCAACATCTATACTTATCAATTTGAACAAACTTGTTAGATTACTTTTGCTAAGTGTTTTGTTATCATCAAAATCACTCTAGGGTCAACAATATATATATATATATATATATATATATATATATATATATATATATATATATATGCCGGACCAGGGCTAGTCTAGAAGTGTTATTCGCCTTTCCAAAATTTTAAAATATTAATTGTTACTAACAAAAACAAGACAAGTAACTTGACAAAAAATAATGTACAGTGTGATAGATGATAAAATTCACAATATTATATATTTATATATATATTAATGAAAATTCTTGTAGGCTCAAGAGACTATCGAGCTACGCATTACCGTAACCAAATTTAAATTTATGCCCGAATTCCATTTAAGCTCAATAAATGGGGCTTCAATTGAGCTTAAATAAGTTCGAAATTGAGCTATTTGTGAGCAAACCTATCATTTTCAACCCCTATTTTTATGGGGAGTATTGAAAATTTGGGTTAGAGAAAATAGTGGCAAGCTGATAATTTTAATGCCAGATATGAGTCGATAGATACTAACATCGGAATCTCTTTTTGAAATTAGAGAAAACTTTGAAATTAATGAGAGAAATTAGTGCTATTAAAAAACATAATAATTTATATATATATCTAAGTTTTAATGGAAAAGTAGGGATATCATTTGATACCCCTGGATATATATTAAATCCGCCCGTGTATAGTCACAATATTCAAAAGTGGGTGGTGCCATCTGTAGGTTTATTTATTACGACAGTCGTACATAAACAAGCGAGTTACAGATAAAGTTTCTCCATAATAATAAAAAAATAATAATATTCAAATATCGTTAACATTCAAGAATAATGGTAATACTTAAGAACATAAAATACGGTAGTTGAGCTACTTTAATGCTTGTTGCTCCGCTAAATCGGCAGCCTCCACTCTCATGCCTTACAATGGCAGGTGGTAGAGTCCGTTATCATGGGGAAATGGCGGGAACGGCGGTGATGATGATAAGACGAAGCAGATGGATTGTTGAAGCGGCCGGAGGATAAATGATAAATTAGCACCTTACTTTTTTAAACCTCTTTCAATTCAATTCTTCATAAAAACTTGTCGAGTCAACTGTTAATTGAAAATTCTAAGATGTTCTTAGACAGCTAGAGCAATATTACTAATGGTATATGATAGTATTGTTAGCAGTGTAGCGTAGTATTAGTATAGAATATTTAAGGTGAACTATATTATGGAGTTGAAAAGGAAAACCAGATGGCCAAACACTTACGGTCAATCTATTTCTTTTTTTTCTTTTTCTTTTTCTTTTTTTTTCGGCCTTGATCGTCGAATTTAGTTTTTATCCTAAATATCGATCGGATACTGAATGATAAATAGTAGACCATTCTAACCAAATGTTGTTGAGAATCGAACCTCCAATCTATCATCTATGAGAACTAGGACTTTGGTCTCTTTCTAATATTCAGTTCTGTTAAACAACTGAATCAATACTGGTTGGTTTTTTTTCTTTTCTTCTTTTTTTTTTAAAGTTAATGAGCCAAAGTCTTTTCGACGATATATACCGAATTGTTTTATTATGCACTAATTTTAAACCAAGCCATTCAGCTCAAATTGAATCTGGGTCTGATCAGAATATAAACTCCGTATTGATATTCGTTCCAAATTAGATATAAAGTACTGAAAGTTATCTAGCCATCAATTCAGCTAATTCGATTGAAAATATACGAAGCAGCCTATATTTTTTTTAAGGCTTCTCTGGGATTCGAACCCAAAACTGACTATTTCCGAGGGACTGGCGGTGCTATTCAACTCAAAGTCTGAGAGCACTTAGGGTCTATCTATAAAGTAAGTTTTTTGGTGTAAATTGAATTTCAGATATTAGATGTTTTAGAGGGTGTTTAGGATGAACCCACATCCTATTACCTCCAAACCCAAACCCCTCCAAACTTCCCCCCCTCCTCTCTTTTTGTTCGCTTTTCTGTCCCACCAAAAAAAAAAAAAAAACCTACGTATATTTCTTTTAAATTCCCCCCCCCCCCCGCCCTTGTGTCCCCATCCAAAAAAAATCCTATGTATATTTCTTTTTAAAAAAATTTAATATAAAATTGTAGATTTTGATGAGATCTACAATTTTCTTAGTAAATTTTTTTTTTAATTAATTCTAAATAAATATTTTGGAACTCCAAAAACTTGACGTCTTAACGGATTTTAAATTTTATTTTAAACTCATTAATATTTAGTATTCCAGAACATCTATTTAGAAATAATTTTTTTTAAAAAATTAATATAAAAATTGTAGATCTAATCAAAATCTACAATTTTTATATTAAAATAATTTTGAAAAAATATATGTAAATATTTTATTTGGAGTGGGACACGGAAGGGGACAGAAGAGGGGCAGAGGATGTGCGTTCGTTTGACCGGTTCAACCGTGAACAAGTCCCCAACCATGTAAAGATAAATCAGTGAACAATTATTATCAAAAAAAAAAAAAGAAAAGAAAAGAAAAGAAAAGGAAAGAAATCAGTTAACAATTATTATAGAAAAAAAAAACAAGAAAAAGAAAAGAAATCAATGAACAAGTTATAAAGTCGGTAAAAAAAAATCAGGATCTGACATATTTTAGTTACGTAAAATTAATTATATTTTGCTATTGTAGTGTTGGATACTTGGATGGATTTGTGATTATTCCTGTTAATTATGTTTTAGTTGAATTATAGTTGTAATTTTAGATTATTTTTTGCGTAGTTGGACCCATCCAATTTAGATTGTCAAACGGGTTGAAGGGCATGGACGAGACTTAGAAATCCTTCCAATCTAGTTTTGAATTTTTGTTCTGCTAGTTTGAGATCTATTTAGACGAGCGCTGACGATATCGCATATGTGCGCTTTCTCACGTACTACGAAAGATTTCATATAAATATCGGATTTAGAATGTCTTCTTCTAAATTTAATCGAATCTAGGATGCGGGCAGTATTCTATACTCAAAAAACACGCAAAAATTCTGTAAAACATGCGGAAATTTCTATATCGGCTTGTACAGTGATGATAACAAATGCACGACACGAATCTATGAACTTGGTAAGCCATCTGCCCAGATACCGGGTCTATCTCTTCCCTTTTTCTCCTGTAAATGTTGTAGTTTTGAACAAAAAAAAAGTCAGAGTAAATTCTTACATTTTCTTGTGACCAGTGAAACTAATCTCTCTTTTTTTTTTTTCTTTTATTTCAACAGTTAACTAGTGTATAATCAGTACTAAACACGCGTCTATATTAAAAATTAGAAAATCGAGATTGAGTAATAGGAAACAATAAAAATTTTAAAAGTTAATTAATTATTTAGATATTTCTTTTTAGAGTTATTATATCAATTGATAGTATGGGTTCGTTTGAAAAAAATATTATTAAATTAAGATTTCTTTCTTCTTCTTTTTTTTTTCTTTTTTTTTTTTTTACCGGTCAGAATGGAGGGACTTAGCCCCTTAGCTTTGTATTAATATAACAACTCCAAAACCATTTACATCAAAGTGTAATAATTGTTGAACACCCAAGGGAGGCGATACAATGATGTGTGTACCTAACGGCGAGGAGATAGCTGTGGTGGCTAAATAGTCAGCTACATGATTTGCTTCCCTGTATATATGCTGAATACGAACCTCCCATTCACACCATAAAAGTTTTTTATACTCAAAAACAATGTTTCTAGTTCGGCCCTCTGGCAGTTCTTCCGACTGAAGGGACTGAATCAACAGTAAGGAATCAGCTTCAAAAACCACCTGTCGGAATCCCATACATCATGCCATTTGCAATACTTACAGGCATCCCCATAGTTCTGCTTCCTCTATTGAGCAACCCCCTAGATGTATGGAAAAAATCCCTTATCCAACTACCGCTGGCATCTCTGAGTACTCCACCAGCCGCTGCCATCTCCGTCTTCCGCTGTAGAGCACCATCAGAGTTTTCTTTCACCCATCATTCGTCAGGTCGAGACGACGCCACTCGTACAAAATTAGCTCGTGGAACTTGAATGTGCCGATCTCTACTTGGACATCATGAAGTATAGCTTGCACCTTGACCATTCCCTCGGAAACATATTTATTTCGCCAAGTCCATAGCTTATGAGCAGATGTACTAAATATAGTGCTCCAACAAAATTCAACACTTTTACCAGCTTCCACCTTCAAATTCCAATTAATCCACTCATGAAGATCAAGTGATAGAAATTTATCCCAATAACTAGCCCTGATAAGCTTCCTCCAAATAGCTATTGGCAGCGTGCAATCCCTCAAGGCATGCAGTGCAGTTTCAGTTGCTACACCACAACAGGGGCATGATGGATCTGTGATTAGCCCTCTTCTCTCCTTTAGCTCATTTGTGAGTAGTCTACCGTTCATAACAACCCAGAGAAAAGTACGAACTCTTTGCGGGCCCTTAATATGCCATATTCTTTTCCAGATCGGTTCTATGTGTTCATTTGACTGCATAAGAAATTGATAGGCTAATTTGGTAGTAAACATACATGTTTTGTTTTTACTCTAACATAAAAGCATTTAGCTTTTGATGGGCGACATGGGGCAACCCTGCTAGTTTGTCCCAACACCACCTAATGTCATTATCATAGTACGCTCAGATCGGAAAATTTATTTCATCTGCCTGTGGTTGTGCACCTTGTGCATTTATTAGTGAGATGTCCAATAGCCATTTAGAAGTCCAGAAATCGATGTCATTCCCAAAGCCAGGAGTCCACACAACCCCTCTTTCCACCATATTCCAGGATTTTACAATACCTCGCCAAAGGTCCGAGTTGCAGGAAGTGGATGTTAGTTTTAACTTCTCTAACATACGTTGCTTGTACTTGGTTCTCAATGTATGAACCCAATACAGATCAGGCTCTGTTAAAAACTTCCATCCTTGCTTGGCTAGTAGCGCATCATTCATGTCTCGTGTTTTTTAAGTCCGAGTCTGCCTAAATGTTTAGGTCTTGTAACAGCATCTCATTTAACTAGGTGCATCCGTCGCTTATCCTCCGAAGAACCCCACAAGAAGTTTCTATTCCTTCGATCTATCTCATCTGAGACATCAGCTGGTAATAAAGATGTTTGCATGTGATAATAGGGGATAGTCGATGTTACCGATTGCACAAGTGTTAGCCTATCTGCAAAAGACAAGGTTTTTACCTTCCATCCAGCTAATCTGTTCTTCACCTTAGATAGGATATGGTCATATGCAGATCTAGTCATACACCCATGTAGTAGCTCCACTCACAGGTATTTGTTTAAGGCCTTACTGTTGCGATATTGGTGCGTCTACTGATCTTGCTTGTCATAGAAGTACTGACATTTTTAGAGAAGAACATCTGGGATTTCGCAATATTTATCTTCGGTCCTGAAATCGCACAGAAATCATCAAAGCACTCCATCACCACCTCTGCTTGCTCAATGGAGGCTTCGGCAAACAAAACAAGGTCATCTGCAAAAAATAAATGGATAAGCCCTGGACCTCCATGGGATAAACACATCGGTTTCCACTTTCCAAGGTATTCGATGAGCCAACGGCTCCATGCAGATCACAAACAATTAAAGTAATAGAGGATCACCTTGCCTCAGACCACGCTCAGGTTTGAAGGCTTCGGTTTCCTGCCTGTTCCAGAGAATTCTCATCATAGGGGAAGATACACAATGCATAATCAGTGTAATCAGCTTTGCATCAAGCTTGAGTTGTTCTAGCGAATCATGTAGAAAAGTCCACCGAATTCGGTCATAGGCTTTTTCCAAGTCTATTTTGAGTGCCATGAACCTCATTCTACCCGTCTTTCTGGACATTGGGTGGATTGCTTCTTGCGTGAGAATAATATTCTCAGTGATATCGCGACTAGGTACAAAGCTAGTACGGTTCAGTGATATTACCCGCAGCAGTATTACCTTCAATCGATTCACAATGACTTTCGATAAAATCTTGTAAGAGACATTGCACAAAGAGATAGGTTGAAAGTCCCGAAGACTGGTGGGGGCTTCCAACTTGGGGACGAGTACCAGTAGAGTTTCATTCACTCCCTTCTGCAATACTTGCTCCTCCCAAGCAGTTCTAGTTGCTACCACCACTTGTTTCTGTACGATGTCCCAATATTGCTGGTAGAATAGAGCCTGATATCCATCCCTTCCCGGGGCCTTATATGGGGCCATCTGCATAAGGGCTGCTTCCACTTCTAAATCTTCAAATGGTCGTTGAAGGAGGTTGTGGTGAAAATGTGTCAGATTAGGAAATGCATTCACAAGGAGCCACCCCTCCGGTTGATAACCATCTTCAGCATATAAAAGCAATATATAGTCCCTAGCTGCTGACTGAAGTGTAGCTGCATCATCGCACCATACTCCAGGTTCCAATTCAAGCCTGACAATTTTATTCCTACGGCGTCGTATAATAGTGGAAGTGTGGAAGAAACGTGTATTCCTATCACCAAAGCGAACCCAGTTTTCCCTTGATTTTTGATACCATAGAAGCTCTTCTTGTTGGAGGGTTTTGCTATAGTTTGTTAATAGGGTATACTCTAGTCGTCGAATGTAAGTAGTGGGTCGAGCGGCTAAGGCCATTTGTGCCCCTTTAATTCTCGCCAATAGCCGGGTCTTCCTCCTGTAGATGTTTCCAAAGACCCTCTTATTCCAGTCTTGAAGCTGAGGAGTGAGCTGCCGCAAAGAGTAGACCAGTGGTTCATCACTATTCTAGCTGTTTCTAATAAAATCATGAAACCCATCATGTGTAGTCCATGCAGCTTGAGATCGGAACGGTTTATTATGGCGCCTTATAGAAGTTGGATCCAAATCGACTAAAATTGGACAATGATCAGAGTATAGACATGGCAAGTGAATGTACTAAAGCTTCTGGATAGGATAACCGCCATCCCTCATTACATAATGCTCTATCAAGACTGGACAGCTATCCTTTCATGTTGCTCCCAATCGCGCACCCAAGCAAACTGTGGTCCACTGAACCCCATATCAATTAGACCACAATCTTTAATCCAATCATTGAAACGGCCACACCTAGCAAAAGAGGCTCGAGGTCCACCTGATTTGTCTGCTACCGAGCTAATAGTATTAAAATCCCCGGCAACCAACCACGAACTTTGGGAGTGAGGTGCTAGAGCCGCGAGTTCAGGCCATAATTCCGAATGAATCAATGCATTGGGATTTGCATACACTGTAGTAAACAACCAGCTCTGCTCTTGTATCGCAACACTCGTGTGAATAAACTGCTCCATTGAGAAGTTAGTATTTAATATTTACTTTTATCCATTGAGAAGTTGATTTCAAAGAAAGGCTACTCAAGGAGCTGAATTGAACAAACCGCTAGGGCATTCCAATTGTCAACTGGTCAAGTAAATTCTGGAGTTGAAAAGGAAAACCAGAGGGCCAAACACTTACGGTCAATCTGTTTGTTTTTTTTTTTCTTTTTTTTTTTTTTCGGTCTTGATCGTCGAGCTTAGTTTTTATCCTAAATATCGATCGGATACTGAATGATAAATGGTAGACTTTCATAACCAGAATTGTTGGAAATCGAAACATCCAACCTATTATTATGAGAAATTAGACATTTGGTCTCTTTCGAAATCCAGCTTTGTTAACCAACTGAAATCAATACTGATTCGGCTTTTTCTTTTCTTTTTTTTTTTTAAGTTAACGAGCCAAAAGTCTTTTCGACGATATATACCAGATTGTTTATTATGCACTAATTTTAAACCAAGCCATTTAGCCCGAATTGAATTAGGGTCTGATCAGGATATAAACTCCGAATTCATATCCGTTCCGAATCAGATATATAAGTACTGAAAATTATCTAGCAATCGATTCAGCTAATTCGATTGAAAATATACGAAGCAAGCCTATATTTTTGAAGCTTCTCTGAAATTCGAACATAAAACTGACTATTTCTGAGGGAACCGGCTGTATTATTCCACTCAAAGTCTGACAGCAGTTAGGGTTTCTATAAAGTTAGTTTTTTGGTGTAAATTGAATTTCATATATTCTATGTTTTAGAGGGTGTTTGGATGAAGCCACATCCTTTGCCCCCCTCTTTGTCTCCTTTTTGTTCCATCCAAAAAAATATATCTATGTATATATTTTTTTAAAAAATATTTTAATATAAAAATGTAGATTTCGATGAGATTTACAACTTTCATATTAATTTTTTTTTAAAAAATACTTCTAAAATAATGTTCTGGAACTCCAAGAACTTACGTCTTAACGGATTTTTAAAAATTTATTTTAAACCTATTATACTTTGGAGTTTTATAACACTTATTTAGAAATATTTTTTTTAAAAAAAATTAATATAAAATCTAAAATTTATCAATATCTATAACTTTTATTTTAATTTTTTTATATATATTATATATATATATATATATATATATATATATTTTTTTTTTTTTTTTTTTAGTTTTTTTTCTGGAGTGGGACAAGGAAGGGGACAGGGCGAGGGGAGCAGAGGATGTTCGTTCATTGAGGATGGTCTCCTAGTTGTAACTTGTAAGAGTCAGAGGATTGGCTTCTTTGACCGGTTCAACCGTGAACAAGTCCCCAACCATGTAAAGATAAATCAGTGAACAATTATTATATATAAAAAAAAAAATCAGTTAACAATTATTATCAAAATTAAAAAAAAAGAAAGAAAAGAAAAGAAATCAGTGAACAATTATTATCAAAATTAAAAAAAAAGAAAGAAAAGAAAAGAAATCAGTGAACAAGTTATAAAGTGGGTAAAAAAAAATCAGGATCTGACATATTATTGTTACGTAAAATGAATTATATTTTGCTATGGCAGTGTTGGATACTTGGATGGATTTGTGAATATTCCTTTTAATTATGTCTTAGTTGAATTATAGTTGTAATTTTAGATTATTTTTTGTGTAAATGGACCCATCCAATTTATATTGTCGAACTAGTTGAAGGGCATGGACGAGACTTAGAAATCCTTTTTATTTAGTTTTGAATTTTGTTTCGCCAGTTTGAGATCTATTTAGGCGAGAGCCGATAGCAACGCGTACGTATGCTTCCACACGTACTATGAAAGATTTCGTATAAATATCGGATTTAGAAAGTCTTCTTCTAAATTGAGTCAAATCTAGGATGCGGGCAATAACCTATATTCAAAAAACACATAAAAAATTCCGTCAAAAACATAGTGACGGTGACAAATGCACGACACGAATCTATGGAACTCGGTAAGCCATCTGCGTAGACACATGGTCTATCTTCTTCTTTTTTTCTGTAAATGTTGTAGTTTTGGTACGAAAAAAAAAAGAAAAAAAAAAGAAGAGAAAAGTCAGAGTAAATTCTTACATTTTCTTGTGACCAGTGAAACTAATCTCTCTCTTTTTTTTAACAGTTAACTAGTGTATAATCAGTACTAAACACGCGTCTATTTTAAAAATTAGAAAATCGAGATTGAAAAACAATAAAAATTTTAGAGGTTAATTATTTATTGAGATATTTCTTTTTAGAATTATAATATCAATTGATAGTATGGATTCGTTTGAAAAAAAAATATTATTAAATTAAATTTTCTTTTTTTTTTTTTTTGGGGTCTAGAAGGAGGAGGGATAATGTCCTTTAACTTTTTACAAAGTAAACTAACCATCTCCGGTAGAGTGATATTAAAATAGTGAAATTCTAAAGGTAAGGAAAAGACTTTGGTTGCTAAATAGTCCGCTATTAGATTGGCCTCTCTATAGATATGCTGGCATCACACATCTCACTCACTTTGAAAAAGTTGTTTTCATTCTAGCACCAGATTTCTGTGTCTGCCTTCTAAAAGGTCGTTGCTTTGCAATAATTGTATGAGGAGGAGAGAGTATGCTTCAAGATAAACTCGCATAAACCCCAATTCCCAGGCCATTTTAGTGCTTAAGACAGCCCCACAACTCGCTTTCCAAAGGTATGCAATTGCCCAATTTAGACTAACCCTCCTAGCCAACGTTCTTGCGCATCGCGAGCAAGCAGACCTCCTGCAGCCGCTCTCCCTATAGTTTTGCATGAGCCATCAAAGTTTAGTTTTACGCCACTCTCCTCTGGTGGAGTCCACCTCACATGGATAGTGAGAATTTGCTGTAGCTGCTATGTTAGACGTCTTCTTTTAAATGTCCGCTTCCTGGAGTATATCTTGCACCTTGGTGTGAGTAGGTATATTAATTCCATCAAACATGAATCTATTTCTCCACTCAGATAACCCCAAAAATGTGAGCCCAATTCAAGTTCGGCCACCTCCTAAATTCCTTTAACAAGTTCCACTGTATCCAGTCCCGCACCCGAAGAGAAAAGAAGGTGTGACACTGGTTTGACCATACACACTTCCTCCATACCCCCTGGCCGCCCTATAGTCCCTCCCTACTGCATGTAAAATATCTTCCGTAGCTTCACCACACACCTTACAAATAGAGTAGTCTATAAGTCCCCTAGCTGCCTTAGCACTATTGGCGAGTAATCTACCATGTGCCATCAACCAGAGAGATATGCGCAGGCGCTGGGGTCCCTATGCATGCCATATGTTACGCCAAAGAGGGTCCGCAGGCATGATGCCCTCCTTTGTAATGAAGATCCTGGACTTGTGGAGCTGCCAAGTCATACGTCTCGCCTTGATGGATCACTTGTTAGCACCACTGCATGTAGTTTCATCTGAATATGGTGAGGCAAACATCAGAGCTATTCCCAATTCCAATCACCTTGGTTATTGAGGTAGTCTCGTATTTGTTTATGTAACTCAGCGGAGGGGGCATGTATATCAGGTAACTCCACCAAAGGTTTGTCCATGAGCCACCTCGCCGTCCAGAAGCTACATCATATCCATGTCCCAGGCTCATACAGCGCCTTGCTGTACCGTGTTCCAAGCATTGACTATGCCCGTCCTGGTATGTGAACTCCTCGTGTTTGAGACTTTGAGTTAAGCTTCAGGTCCTCTATGTCAGTACAAGTATACTTTTGTCGAAGGCACGAACCTATAGCGTATCTTGTCCTCATACGAATCGCCACCCTTGCATCGGTAAGGAGCGATATTCATTTCTCTTGATCTTTTTAACCCCAGATTACCCAACCACTTTGGCTTGGTTATAGTCTCCCAATTGACAAGGTGCATACGCCGTCACTCCTCTGTCAAGCCCCATAAGAAACCTCTATTTAGACGGTCGATTTGATCGAATACTGACTTGCAGCAAAGCAATTTGCTTGGCGTAGCAGGGAATAGTCGTTCACCGATTGAACTAAGATTAATCTGACAACAAAGAAAAGTAGTATTTCTTTCCAGTCCGCCAATCTCTTTTTAACTTTATCCAAAAGTTTGTTACAGTTGGTTCTGAAAATATATATTTTCACTTTTAATGCTGAGTAGCTTTTATCTTATTAAATTAGAAAATGAAAAGTATGGAATGAGAATGCCACGTGGCAAATAATCATATATTATTATTATTATAGATATTTAACATTAGCTAATAATGCAATTTTTTATATCTTATACATACTTAAAGTGCAGTTTCCGAGCGATGGCTTCTTCCAACAGTACCTTCTTTCTCACACTATACGTCACTTTTTTTAATATATTTTACATTTAATACCCCACTCTTACACTTACATCACTTTGGGTATTTTCTGAAAACGATATATAATACAAAGGTTACATATTTAATATATTTTAAAAAAGTTTATAAATATTTTGAGATGTGGCAAATAAATCTACGAATATTTTAGGTAAAATTTATTCTCATTCTTACATTATTTAGGACATTTTTTCTAAAAAAAAATATTAGGAACACGACTATACCCTAGATGGTGAAGCAAGATGTGTTAACTTCTGCCAGCTCTTATTCTTCTCACATATTTTTCTTCTCCATTCCTCTACACTTGGATGAAAAAACTACTCACACCCAATAAATAACTAATTACATTAGGCCATTAATCCTGCATCTAATGAAATTATTGATATCTCTCGCTTTTTTTCTGATTTTTTTTTAGATTATTTTAATTAAAAATTATAAAGATAAAATTAAAATTAGAAATTTACAAAAATAATAAACAAAATATCGTCTTTTAAATAGATGATCTTAATATCACATATTTAACATACGATATTTTGTCAGCATGGCACCACACGAATGTATGGTGCCGCACTGGCATATGGTCGCATGTTAAACGCATGATCAAGTATTATTTTTGTATATTTATGATTTCGATTTGATTAAACTAATTTTACAAAAATTCCTTTTTCCCTACCGAAAAAATTATAATTAACTGATTTTTCTTCGATATCTTATACCTATATTAATCTTTAGTTTTGGTTCGGTGATCAACCAGAGGTCCATGTAGCACTCTTCTATCTTTTTCATCTCCCTTCACTCTCCAAATCTTTTCTCATTTTTCTATAGATCTCTTGTTCTCTCTCTCTATCATTTTAGGTAAGTGATGCACAATTATTTTCTTTTAAAATATTCTTAAAAATCCAAATAATATACTTTTTATATTTTATAAATTTGCATTATTTATGATTTTTGAAATTTTGAAATTTGATAATTAAACCTTCAAAAATTGTAGTTTTGAAAATAGTAATTCTTTATACATAAACAAAGTCATGTAGCACAATACAAATAATACAATACATCACTTTCATATTCAATAATTTTACAAAAAGATAAATGTCAAATGGATATTAACATATGACTGTGCCACATTGTATATAATAGATCGAATTTAGGATACACACATAAAATTGAAGAAGAAAGAGGGCCATAGGTTTGGTCCAATTGTTCTTCTTAAAAAGTTCAGCGTTTTGGTTCGGTTTGGTTTTTAATTTTAAAGCTTCCGAAATCAGTTTCATTCACCGATCCAGGTCCCGCCTCGGATCGATAATTGTTGCGATCGCTGTCGGAGCAGCTCAGTCTAATCAGCGTGAGATCCCTTACAAAGTCTCATTTCTACCCGCATTTTCAGAAAGGCTGCCGTCAGATTCCTATATCTAAACCAGTGGTATTGGGGTAATTAAGCACAAAACAAGCCCTTTTTACGCATCCTCTCCTTCATATAAATTCTACTCCCACGACGCCTCCGATTTCCGAGAATTTCTTCTCCGCTGTTTCTCCGCCCAATCGGGCTTCGAAAGTTATTCCTAATTCCTCACTCTAACCAAAATCCTAGTACCAGATCGAATTACTGCAGAATTTTTAGGTTATTTGAACTAAATAATAGCAGAAGAAGAGATTAGACGTTAGTTTGATGGCTCAAGAATCGATCGATCAAGCGACCGTCGATATCTGGGACGATCAATCGTCGCCGGAGCTCCGCCGGAATGGATCGTTTAGCAGGCTCAACGCCGACGCACCGGAGTTTGTGCCGCGTCCGAACCAGCAGCAGCGAATGTTAAAGATCCATCACCGCCACCACCATCACCAGCCCCCGCCGCCGCCCACGCCCCCGCCGATGACGGCGGTGGTGCACGTGTTCCACCCGCCAGCTTTCATATCTCCGGCTGCGATGGCGCCCCCGCCGCCTACGAATATTTTGGAGGCGCGGGAGTGGGAGGGTTTGTAGAAGAGGAGGCGGTAGTTCCGCAGACACTGGAGACGGAAGCGGCATCTCCGGCGAGGGAAGAGCTTTCAGATGAGGTTGTCCAGAAGATTACGAAGCAGGTATTCGGTTTCTTTGTCATTTATATATTTTGCATTCCACGGTTGTTTGTACTCAAAAGTGTTATTCTTGGGGATTATTTTGGCCCTGAAAAAGCATTTTAGTTCTGGTTCTTTGAATCTCTGCTATGTGGTTCTTTGATCTCTGCTATGTGCATGTTTACTAGTTCTACACTTCTATATAACCGTATTAAGGTCCACGTGCGTATGCTTTTTCTTGTTTTTGAACTCCCTTCTTAAAGTTATATACATATTTGTGCTTTTATTGTCGGCGCATAGGTATTGGCGAAGATTGTACCTTTACTTTTCATTAATGAGGTGTTTTGTTACTTGAAGATGAAGTAATTAAGAAAAAAATGTATGATAATTGAGATAGTCATGTTGTTGATTTTACTTGCTATTACTTATGGTAATAAATTGTTTGTTGTATGATAGGTCGAATACTACTTTAGTGATGCAAATCTTGCAACAACTGAACACTTGATGCGGTTCATCAGCAAGGATCCTGAGGGTTTTGGTAATACATATTTTTAACAACTTAAAAATAACAATTACTACCCTTTTGATGTTAAAATGTGTTCAATATGTCTTTATCTACCTTTTATTTGCTTGTGATATGAGATACTTGATGAAGTAGCTATTCATATTTGTTACCAGAGTGTTCAATTAAGCCGCCAATAGAATCTGTACTAGAATATATTTTTTTTTGTAAATATCCTTTAGCTCTTTTTAGTTGTGTTTGATTATGGATATCATTACTTGTAATCAATTTCTGTTGACTTAACATCTGGGATTTGTAGAATCTAGCTAATTTCCTCTTTATTGCTCGTTTAGAACGTTGTTATTTATAGGTACATAACACATATAAGGATCCTTGTTTGAGCAATTATATTTTGTTGAACATATATTTTGAAAAAACAAGTTTACTTCCTTATACCATGGGGTTATTAGTGTACTTCTTTTCTGTCTTTTGGGATGTATCTCATTGTGTTGGGGTTCAATAACATTATAGATTTTTGATATTTATGAATTCACTAGCTGTTTCGCTATTACAGTAAGCTAGGATGAGACATATGTGATTGCTGAAAGGCATTATTACATTATAATAACTCAATGACCTGTTAAATTTGACATCTGACTTATGTTCTCTGTATTCTGTGCATGATTCTTTGCAACAGGAACTCAAGTAGATATGTACATGCATGCATATCTTGCATTTTACCTATATTCTATTGTCCGGCTGGTAGTGGGCATTTTATTCTTGTCTGGATGCATGCTATTCATTTCTTCTTGCTGTTCCTTACTTGAACGCATATAATGTCAATGTTATTCTACTTGTTAGGTTGCTAATAGTAAGCCTTTCTGCAGTGCCAATTTCAGTTATTTCGACTTTTAAGAAGATCAAAGCGTTGGTTCAAAATAATTCTCTTCTTGCTAATGCTCTGCGAACATCAGCAAAGCTGGTAAATTTTTATTTTTAATTTTTTGTTGTTCTTGAATATTATAGAAGGATTTTTGGGACTAGTGATGACCTTTATTTTTAACTTGCTTCTGCTTATAGTTGTTCAGTTATTGATGTTAGATAAACTGGTATATTTGCTGTCAGAAACATTGTTGAAAACTTGTTTGAAACTGTCTGCTTTTCCTAATTTTACTTACCATTTGCCAGGTTGTGAGTGATGATGGGAAGAAAGTTAGACGCCAACAGCCCATTACTGAAGCGGATGTGGATGAATTGCAGGTTTACGGTTAAGCCCTTAGAGTTTGCCTTTTCTTTTGAAGATAATTGTGGAATATACTTCGTTATTGCTAATTGCAAGGATTTAACATGTATGCATTATCCTTCTGGAGGCTCGTATTGTTGTTGCTGAAAACCTGCCTGAGGATCATCATTACCAAAACCTTATGAAGATTTTCTCTACTGTTGGAAGGTACCGACATCCGCACCATTAATATTTGGAATTCTATACAGGTACAGACATACTTAGTAATAGTATGTGTTGTTGCAGTGTGAAGACAATTCGAACTTGCTATCCTCAGACACCAAACGGCTCAACTCCTCCGACTAATAGATCGGCAAAAATGGACATGCTTTTTGGTAACAGGGTAAGTACTTAATTCTTAACCACATTCTTCTTCTATTGCACCTTTTTGCAGCACTTACGATCCTGCACAGTATTAATATCCGAGCTGCTATAAGCCAAATGTTATACAAAATGATTATGATTTACTCCACAAACTGAAAGGGTCCGTTTACTTTTGAGAAAGTGAGACAAGTGAGGCAAGTGAGTGAGTGAAAAATGAGAGAGAAGTGGGAGAGCGGAAAGTGGTGTAAAAGTACGTTTGAGTTTTATTGTTTACTTGGGTGGGGTAAGAGATGAGAGAAACTGTGATGAAGGAGATTTAAAATATAATAAAATAATAATTATATATTACTAATAATATAATATATTAAGATGTGATATAAATTAATATATTACAATATATAAAATTAAAATATTAATATAATATTAAAAGGTTAATACTTTATTAATAGTATATTTGTATTAATATATTAATAATTTATTTATTTATAAATTATTGTTATTAATATTAATAAATGATTAACAATATATTTTCATATTATTAATATATCTTATAAATATAATAATAGACTTTATTAATATATTGATATACTTTATTATTATTACTACTATTTTAATAATATATGAATACATTATTATAAACAATATATATTAATATATTTTATTATTACTAATATTATGTAAAATTTTATAAAATTATGACTTCTTCACTTCTCTCCAATTGGACAGAAGGGAAAGTAAAAGATGCACTAAAATGAATTATAATTGGAAATTGGAGAAAGTCATTTTTTCCGCTTTCTTTTTCAAGTATACAGAAAAAATAAGCAAGTGAGTTTTTCACTTGTCCCACTTTCTCCTCTTCTCTGGCAAGTAAATATGTCTGAACTGTTGTGAATCATCCCCTTTCAATGCATGCTTTAGGCAAACCCTGTGGGGACTTTGCAATCTTTGCTCTTACCTGATTCCAAATCACTATGTCATTAACCGCTGCATCAAGAGCATCACCCACTCAGTTGTCCGATTTCATTGACCTTCGGCAGCTGCTGACGTGGTGCTTGTCGGATCTTTATGGTTATCCTAATTGTTTCCATTGAGTGTTGGGGTAAATAAGCCAATTAGTTTAGGCATTTCAGAATCTAGGATGACATTCCTTCTCGAGTTATCTTTCTGCACTAGCGCCGGATGGCTATTTAGTAACAGGGAGCTGATGCCGTTGTGGAACCAACAATGAATCTTGATATGGTGAAATTACGATTTCTATCATGTTTACTACTTTGTTGAACATTTGCTATTCTTTCTGAGAAAGATGGATCTCATAAAAATTGCTTTATGATTGGTTCAAATTGGCAGAGATGAGAATCTTTTGCTTATGTGCTGAGTAGACCGATCAGTTAAACCTGTTCATGAAGCATATTAGTTACTATTTAATTGCTATATCATCATTTTTCCTCCTCTTTTTTTCCCTAAAATGATGTATTATATCATGTAGTAGGTTGTTCCTTTCTATTTGAAGTTTTATCACTTCCATAATGTTTTTGTTTTCTTCTGTCATTGCTATACTATCTGCTGTATCCCTTGATCTGTGTCAAGAAAGTATCTGCTGACCTTTTAAAGTGCTTATTGCAAACCAATTAATAATCATACGAATTTATTTAAACCACGTTCTCTGTATTAAATTCATTGTCATGTCAGTTTACTGGGGTTTGTGACTTCTCTGGCATTATCGAGGAAGTAACTGTTTTTTGTTATGATAACAACTTCCTATTCAAAATTTGAAAAGGTATTTTTAGTGCATGGATTAAGTAGAGTAGTTTTTTTTTTTAGATATTTATTTCTGAGACATGCTTATTTGGGGCAGGAAACTGTTGTAGACATACATCTTTTACCAAAATACATGTGGAGTACTTTTGGAGTTACCCTGTGGCTAGAACGTAGGAAATCTTTTATATTTTTTGTTTTTTTGTAAGGGTAACTTCTTTAGGGTAGGAAATTTTCTTACTAGAAAGCTTCGTTGACTACATTTCGGGTTCCCCATTCATCGTGACAGGAACTTGGGAGACTATTTCTGCTTGGAAACCAAGTTTTTCTACTAGCAGATTAAATTAATGAGAAACACACACACACACACACACGTTTAAATGCAGCAGACAATATATATGTACAAACTTTATGTATCAAATCACACGTCACAATAAAATCTTTTGAGCTTCTTTGATTATACTAGTATGGCATCAAATGACGAGCTTTTACAATATAAATACTCTTTTTTTTTTCTCCCTTCCATGTAGCTGCATGCTTTTGTGGAGTATGAGACCATAGAAGATGCTGAGAAAGCAGTAAGTTGCAGTTTCAGACCTATCTTAATATGGTTTTACATCACCACCATTCTTTTAGGTGCTATTGTTCTTTGAACAGGTCTCGGAGCTCAATGATAAGAAGAATTGGAGAAGTGGCCTAAGAGTTCGTTTATTAAATAAATGCATGGTATAATGTCATATATATTACTTTTGTATGCTGGAATATCCAGTATATGGTCATGCGTTCCAACCTCTTATATCCCGAATCTCTTGTAGTTGGATTTAGTTTTAGTTTCGCAATTCTGATATTTCCACTTTCGGTACATAGATTTAATTGTTGGAATCCACCATCTGTAGCTAACGTCTTCATCTACCTTCAGACAAAAAACCGCTTGGTTAGAGCTCGGAAAGGAGCGCTTGAAGCTGATGGTTACGGGGAGGAGGAAGATGTTTCTGTATCACACCATCCTATTGAGAAGCAATTAGAAGATATCTGTCAACCTTCCGAACCATCCCATGACCTTGTAATAAGATTTATAATCCGTCAGTTCTTATTGTCTAGTAGTTCTGTAATAATGATGATGGTCGATCAGATCTGAATTTTCTTTTGTATAAATAAGCAGTTCTTTTTTTTTTTTCTTTTTTTTTTTTTGTGCTTGTGTCAGAGCGTGAAGATGTTTTTGGCTGTGAGATTTAGTTTTCTTAGACTAAGTGAATCATGCTCCTTTCTGGTGCAGGGTGAAGAGGTTCCTCATGAAAGAGAGGGTGGAGCACGGAGAGGGAGAGGACGGGGTCGCGGAGGGAGAGGCAGAGGACGGGGCATCAGAACCAGCACAACAATAATAATCGGGGCGGAGGTCATCATCATCCAGTCGGAACTCCACCGTCAAGCCATCAGATCCTTGTTGAGCAAGCCCCTGTAGCTGCAGCTAAGCCTCCTCCTGGTCCCCGGATGCCAGACGGTACTAGGGGATTCACCATGGGCAGAGGGAAGCCACTGGCAAGTTGACTTGTGTAAGCTAATTGTTGATAGGGTTGAGGATGCTGTTTGAGATTGTACAAAGGTTCGATAAATTTACTCGACCATGTGTATTTATTAATTTGCTGGATGCCAAATTAACCTAATATGCGGTTCTCCGATTTTGAATACCACGGATTTTTAAGGGAAACGCCGGCCTCCAATTTGCCATGCCTATTGTTGTTTATCAAATTTCGATGTTGGATGCCGTAGCTGATGTGAAGGGAAATCCAAAGAAATATGTCAGTCCTAGTATATCGATATCTATTCTAGCGTCGCTCTTTGCTTGTATGCATTTAGTTTTTAGCCTTCATTTGTTTTGTCCACGGATGTGATGAATCTGTTTAGAGCGTTCTATTGCGGGTGCTATTGGTGTCTCTTCTCTTTTTTTTTATTTTTGTGGTTTTAAAGGTGTAATTTCGTGAGGTCCATTGTGTATGTGGTTCTTCACACAGATATCAGGAGGTGCATTTCGGTCGATCGAGTTTTTTTACTTTTATTTTTATTTATTTTTTCTGAGCATGTGTTTGTATCACGCTCCATCTTATTGAGCAATATTTTATTGATATATATAATAGTTTATGTCCCACCACACTTCGCCCTTTTTTCATTTCCTTTTCACCATTATATCCAAATATTTCAACCATCATACCAAAGAAGAGGGAAAAAGTAGTAAAGTATGAACTCGAGCTAAACTTGTGCTTCTTTTTACTTTGTTTTTATATTTTAGTGGAGTTGGTATTTGATGATAACGTGACTTAATTTGGCCCGTTAACCAATTTTACTTTGGTTTTTTTTTTTTTTAAATTCTTTTTTTTTTTTTTAACTTTGTTTTTGAAAAAGTAAAAACAAAGTACTAGTTTAGTTACACATCAGAAGTATTGCTCCATGCAACTCGTTTACTTTATCTTGATCCTAATATTTAGCAAATCCTTGTGGCATAACTATATAAAATAAGCATAAAGGTTCGGTCCAAATATGTCTTTTTTTGGACCTCTCTCACTTTCAAATCCAGACTCTATCACTCACTAAGCTAAAGTATTCCATAATAACAAGGGTGTGGGCTACAAATCTCGAGGCTCGTGCTTGCATCCAAAGGCAGGCGTCCCACTGCTCTGCCAGATGCTGAGGGTATATGAATGTGGGACATTGAGCACCGCTGGATAAATATAAAACCCAGCAGTACTACAAAAGTATTAATATAACTGTAGAACTACGGCTGAAAATTACTAATTTCTATCAGAAAAATCGAAGGAACTGATAAAAGAAAGTCATAAATTATTAGTTTTTTAGCTTATTTTGTAAAATATTAAATTAATTAATGTGGCTGAAAGAAATATGTATTTGATATTTGGATGGAAACAGCCTGATGATGTGGATTTCACTTGTATTAAAGAGGTTGGAAGTTGGAAGGTTCTCTTTCAGCACCACAATCGGTGGAAGCATAAAAAGACGCTGAAAATCTTTAATATTAGTCGGCATACTACTTGAAATCTTGAAAATTATGATTCACTGAATTCTCAAGGGTTTCTTGGCTATATATAGAACTCTTGGAAATTTTCTAAGAGATGAACGAAGATAGCAATTTGACAGCTAGAATTTTAGTCTCTTAAGATCGTGTAGCGTCGAAGTGAGTCGTGTGTCCTTATTTCTTTGATAGATTGAGAGTTGTTGGTTTATTACGTTAAGATTGAGATTGAGTGAGGTGTGCTACCTTATAATTTCTCTCAGACTATCCCCGTGATTTTTTTTCGATTTTAAAAATTTTCATGTGTATCGGTGTCTTGCCTCATCTTTCTTATTCATCTTTTTCTGCAGATTTTGTCTTGGTTTCTCAACAATTGGTAATAGAGTGAGATATATCAAACGAGATCAAGATATCGAGGTTTGATGTGGAGAAATTCAACGGTTCACAGAGCTTCCGGATATGGCAGAGGAAGATGATAGATTTGTTGGTGCACTATGGGCTGCATAAGGCAATCAATAAAGAGGGGATGCCTGATGAGAGGAAAAAGGATGATTGGGAGGAGTTCGATCTGAAGGCGTCAAGCACTATTCTCTTGTGCTTGGCAGACGACGTGATCAACAACGTTGCAGAGGTAAAGACGGCTTCGGATATATTGGACAAATTAGAGAAATTATACATGTCGAGAGTCTTTGCAATAAGCTCTTTTATCTTGAAATAATTATACAGTCTTTATATGAATGACGCCACGTCTCCTATGGTTTAGTTTAGTGCATTCAATTAATTTGTACTAGATCTCTTGAGAATATGTAAACCTATTGAAGACGAAGATCAGGCGATTGCTATTGTTTCTTCTGAGTTCCTACATATGGTGACCACAACGTGCTATTGGAAGACTACTTTGAAGATGGATGACGTAACATCGGCGCTCTTGACAAGTGATATATTGAAGAAGCCTACTATTGAGAAAGAGTTTTCTACACTAGCGGCAACAGAGTGTGTTCGTGGAAAAATGAAGGCTCAATAGGGAGGTGTGAAGAAATTCAGATCCAAAATTGTATTTGAAAGAAAAGAAGAAGGTTACGTGAAAAAGAATGTCCAATAGTGCTAAAACTGGTGGAGATTCCTCTTTATTAGCAGCGGATGCAACTTTTGGTGATGATGAAGATCTTCTCATCATTGAAGAAGATATTGACACTTCCTATGTTGATTGGTACTTAGATTTAGGATGTTCGTTTAATGTTTGTTATATGAATGAGTAGTTTGCTTCTTTTAAGACCAAGAAGAGAAGGATCCTTAGGTTAGGTGATGCCACTACATGCAAGGTCGTCAGGGTCAGAACAGTGAAGATCCGGATGCATGATGGAACAATTCGCATGTTGGTCGGTGTGCTAGTATGCACCAAAGGTTGCAAAGGAATATGATATCACTTGGTATACTTGACTCCAGTGACTGCAGTTTCTCGGCCCGATGTGGCGTTCTGAATGTGACATGCTACTTGAGGGTAGTGATGGTGGAGTGAAGTGTAATAGAAACCTTTATAGGTTGGTTGGAAACACCATTCAAGGGGGAGTTTTGAGAAACAAGGTGACGTAGAGGCATATTGATACAGTGATAAGAAGATAGGCACTGTAGGTGCTTCTAAGGCTATCACGTATTTGGGTGTTGCGGATGCGGATGGTTTGAAGAGCGGACTCCAGTGCAATTCTAGTTCGCGTATTCCTTCGAAGTGATTTTCGCAGGCCCTAAGAAGAAAGGGCTGTTGGATGAGCGAGAGAAAGCTGGTGTGGTAAAATAACTGAAAGGTGGAGATTTGTTAGTTTTTGTTGCTTATTTTGTCAGCCATTAAATTAATTAATGTGATCAGATGGAATATGTGTTTGATATTTAGGTGGAAAGAGCTTGATCATTGGATTTCCACTTATATTAAATAGGTCGGAAGTTGGAAGGTCTTCTGAAAGTTAAAAAAATCTTCTTCAAGAACGGTGGAAGCACGAAAAGGTGCGTGAATCCTTCCATATTAATTGGCACACTATTTGACATCATAAAAATTATGATTTATTGAATTTTCAAGGATTTTTTGGCTATATATAGACCTCTTAGAATTTTTCTAAGAGAGGAACGAAGGCGGCGATTTGACAGCTAGCCTTTGGAGATTGTGTAACGTCGGAATAAGTCGTTTGTCTTTATACGTTTGAGAGATTTAGAATTGTTGGTTTATCAAATATGAGATTGGAATTGGATGATGAATAGTGCGATCTTGTAATCTTTTCTATGTTTAGTGATTTATATCGGAATCTTTCCGTGGTTTTTTCTCGGTTTTGAAATTTTTTGCATGTATCGGTTTTATCTCTTTTTTATTATTTATCTTTCTCAGCGGATTTTATTTTAGTTTCCCAACACAAATTTCTGGTTCTGTTCGAATTGATGTTTAAGCAGCTTGGATTAATACGATTCGGTTCGAATAGCCTTCTGTGTACTCAGATCAGTTCGGATCTGTTAGAATCAAATTCCAGTGGGTTCAGTCTTTGCCTCGATATAAATTCAGTCTTTGCCGTCATGTTTAGGGTAAATGGGCTTTTATTGGATCCTTTACACATTTAGATCCTTTCTTTTTATGTCCAATGCATATGTAAACAACATGATATTTAAACATAAAAAGAGAGGATCTAAATGAGTCAAGAAATCAAGCAAAAGCCAGACAAAAACAGAAATTATGTCAAAAATCACAGCTTTGAAAATCCGTACAAATCAAAACTCTTTTTTTTAAATGATAGTTATTAAATCAATCCAAAACGCATATGATAAATATTTTTTAAAAATCTTTAACTATTAAAATTTTTTTTTAATATACTCTACAATTTTTATATTTAAAATTCTTTAAAAAAAATAGATAACAGCTGAAGTATTTACTAATTTCAAAAACTTCAAATTACAAATTTTTTAAAAAATTTAAATTTAAAAATAATAAAACATATAAAGATCTATTTTTGTCATATTTAAATTTATTCTAATATATATATATATATATATATATATATATATATATATATATATATATATATATATATATATATATATATATATTAGAATGATTTTGTAAGGTCAAAAAAGCAGGAGCTTTATTATCAACATTTTGCCAAGCAGGGGTTTTTTCAGCAAAACCACCAAAAAACCGCATTCTAGAAATTGGCTCACGTTTAACAACCGCCACAAAAAAATTAAAAAAAATAAAAATCAAGAAATCAAGCAAAAGCATTAAACGAGTCAGGACAATATAAAAGTAATTATACTAACATCAAAGCGGTATCTGTATATGACGAAAGGATAAACACATAGACCTGATGATACAAACTAGCAAGCTACAACGGTCTTAGTTTCTTCATACAATAGAGCACACCCGAGTTTGAAAATTGTTTGGACGGGTTAATCAAGATACTAGTTAGAAAAGCTGAAAGCCGCCTGCTGCTTGTTTACTTCAGTGTATGTATGGGGCATGATACTGGATCTGGACCTGCGCCTGGTAGCCATTGCCATAGTAGGCAGTGTGAGTCGGAGAAAAGTTGTAGGAAATGGGGCTAATCACCTGCGGCGGATGCGACTCAGCTGCGTATATAACCTGCCTTTCATATGGATATGAATATCTCTCCGGCGTTCGATAAAAGCTTTTCTCTGGGTTGCTATTCACACGGGGAGTATATATACTGCCATTTGCACGGGGCCTCTTCGACTGGGGTTTTGCAGCTTCAGCAGCTCTTCTCTTGTCAGCCTTGGCTTTCTCGAGTTGGTTAATCCGTTTCTGAAGTGGGTCGACGGGGTATAAGTCCTCAAGCTTGTGGTCCTCGATGCACCTGATAACAACCCTTAGGGCAGCCAGCTCGCGCTCATCTGACTCGTTCTAAATTAGACAAAACAAAAACATGTTACGCATATCCAACAACATAATTGCTATTAAGTGGTTTACATTGCCAATACAAAAAATAAAAGAATCAGCACACACATCAATATTCATATATACAATAGCCGAATCTTGGTATATTCCGATCTCGGAATATGCATGTAGCGTCTACCGTGCTGATACGTATGTGGTGAACGGTTAGCATGACAGTGCCATACATACCGGGTGGCGCATGCTGTGTAGACCGAGACAACCAAAACCATGCATACATTTATAAGATAAAATAAATGACAAATCATATAGAGTCATACTCATGTAAATAGAGCAAACCATTATAATAATTCCTGGCTATCGCATGATGACCGCCCCCATATTGATGATTCTAGAATTGATGCGTTATCTGAAATATACAATGCAGATCATGCGACATAATATGAGTGGATCTAAACTACAGAGAGCAGCCAGTGCAGCTAAGTCTAGAGCCGTTGAAAAATTAGGCTGAACAAAAAGGAGGGGCAAAGGATCTTAACAAGATCGCGAAGGCGAGCGAGGACTACAAAATAGTTGGACCAAGTCAAATATATTAAGGAGAAGAATGGTCATGTGCTAGTGAATAATAGGTAGAGGAGCTACTATATAAGCTCTTGAACGAGATGAACGACTCAAATTTTGCTAAGAAAACTGTGGAATTTAGAAAAACTTTGTAAGTCTATATACCACAGACACATCAACAAAAGGGAAGCACAAGAGGCTTCAAAAAATTGAAAACGGAAAAGCAATGGAACCCGATGGTATATCTAGTGAAGGTTGGTACGCGCCTAGAAGAAAAAGGCCTTGTTGGTTGACATGATTGTTCGACAAAATCTTACAGCATAAGAGGATTACATAGTGGAGAAAGAGCAGAACTCTTGTTCCAGCTTACAAAAATAAAGGAGACACATAAAACTGCTTCAACTATTGTCGCATTAAGCCATTCCATGAAGCTTTATGGGAGAGGGTGATAGAAAGAAGGCTAAGACAGTAAGCGGAGTACTCTGTGAATTTGTTTGATTTATGTCGGATATATCGACAAGAAAGCAATTCACTTTCTCAGAAGCACCATCGAGTACTACAAAAACAGAGAAAGAGGTTTTATGGTTTTTATGGATTTGGAGAAAACATATGATATGATTTTGAGAAAGTACATGTGTAGAGATTCTGGACAAGAAAACAAACTATATAACCTACATCGCAGTCATTCAAGATATGTAGTAGAATGTTGTTAGTATGTTTGGGCGACAGGAGGGGAGTACGATTCTTTCTGATTACCATTAGTTTGCATCAAGAATTAGCAATTAGCCGTTTTTTTAATTTGTGCACTGATAATTGGATTAGCTGACCATGTAGATTCAAGATAATGTCTTCTGCAAATTGTTTGTTTGACGACAGCGTGCTTGTTGAAGGCACGAAAAAGAGTCTATGCAAGCTGGAACAGGTGAGGTAGACGTTGTAATACAAGAATTTTAGTCCAAGGCCGAGACCGAGCATATAGGATGCAAATTTAGCGTAATAAGATCACATGTTAGGTTAAGGTGAAACTGAGGACCAAAGTACTCCCACAAAAAAGAGCTTCAAAAACTTGAATTCTAAGAAAGATGGTGAAAGATGATGCCAACCATCAAATTGACGCGGGATTGTACAATAGAGAATCGTGTCAGAAATCTTGTGGGATAAGAACTTTCCTTCAAAATTGAACAAAAAATCTTGTCGTACCGCTATAAGATCGGTTAAACAAAAATACATCCATAGGATGAGGGTTGCGGTTGAGAATGTTGCGTGGATTTGTGGCCACTATATTAAGGATAGATTCCACAACTAAATACAAAAACAAGGAGTTGTCCCTTTCGAAGAAAAGAGGAAAAAACGACTGCAGCCATTTGGTAAGGTCAGAGGCAGCAGATATCAGCCCTATAAGGAGATGCGGAAGATAACCTAACGAAGGAAAAGAGTAAGAGGAAGGGAAGCTCAAAAAGGGCTGGAGAGAAACTATCTTATATGATCTTACCTCCTTAGACCTTCATGAGCAGATAGCTCTCAATTGAGCTGAATGGTGGCTTAGAATTCGTATTTCTCATCCAGTTGTTTAAAGTGTCTAGGAAGGGTTCACTTTGTTGTCTACCTTCGTCATATCTTTTCAGTGTTTGATGGTTTCTTTTTTCACCCCGCTTTCTTCTTTGTTCATTAGTTATGTACCGTATTTATTTCTATTGCTGTTTGTTTTCAACGTGTGGGTTTCTAAGATCTGCACCGTGTGACTGCGTGCGTGTATGCTCGTCTCTTATCCATTCTAGGTCTTATAGAAACACCTTCTGGGACATCGCTACGTACATCCTATCCTTCCCATACCCCACATATGCGGGATTTCTAACTGGTTCGTTGTTGTTGTTTATCATGCCCTTTTTGTTGAGCAAAAATTGTGTTATCATTTTTGGAAGACGCTAAGGGGCTAAAGAAAAGCTTTGTAAGTTGAAGAATTACTCTTAAAGTCTGTTCCAACATCATACAAGATTGACACTTCTCAATAGTTAATTAGTCAAAAGAAAACTTCTCAATTATCAGTAAATTTAGAAAACACCTGTACAACAGGAGACGCATTTCCAGCCTTCAGTTGTGGCATCATCCTTGCCTCCTTCAAGTACGCTTTCAGCAATGGCACAGGAGCAAATTGCTCAGTCAGATTAAAAGCATACGCCAGGTTGATAGCCTCAATTTGTCTTCCACAGTTAACCAAAAATTTAATGACACCTAATAATTGATGTTTAAGTTAGAAACTTGACAATGATGCTGCAAAGAGTACATAAGTGTTCGATAATCAAACTACCGCTCTAGGAAGTACAATCTTCCCTTATTCTATCAAATTTACAATGAAAAAAAAAAATATGCTAATACTTTTTATGCTCTTACAAGGTACAAATCATTAAATTTTACTTGACATAGAAGAATAGGAAGCAAACCTACAATATACTAACTTTCGGAAACAATATGTCTAGTTTGGCATCGATTAATAATAAACTACAAACTTCAACCATTCTTCTTAGAAGAAGCAAAAGCTTTATATTAAAATGCTTGGGCCGAAAGGGATAGCACTCATGCAAGGGTATGCATGCTTCTGCTATGAATTACCATATTAGAGCAGCCAATTGAAATGCGCTGAAGTAGCAGTTGTGAAGTAATCATGCTTAGACATCAACTTTTACTAGTACTTTAGTTCATACGTTATATACAAATATACACGTTTAGCACTTTAGCTAGACTTTAGGGTTGTACAAAACAGTCAAGTAACAACAACATAGAAGTTCATCTAGCCATAAGAACAAGCTGAATGATAAAAAACTAGGAACCTATGCTGCCAACGTTTAAAAACAAAAAGCAATAGTCGAAACTCATATAGGCGAAGATGGAACTGTATATCATCTTGTATTAACAGTTCATTAACCCTTTGTAAAGTATGCAAACATATGGTCCACAGAATATTTGAGTTATATGAAGTTATATTATGTTGATATTTTACATAAAGTTAAAAGCAAAGGAGCTTGTAATAAATAGTCACTCTTGAATGTTAAATATTAATATGTGCTAAATCAAGGTGTTTCTATATCTACCCATACAAATATACTGGAAGGCAGCGTAAGGAAAATCCAACCTGGCATTTTTTCATGTAACCCAAGAGATCTACATAGATCGGCCGTTTGACGGCGTCGAGAGACAGATGGAATTAATTTGCAGATTTCATCTTCATCAAATTCTGAAACAACATCAAAAGTAGCCAGAAGCTGGAGAAATGCATGCACTTCTAATGAGTTACCATTGCAAGCGTCAATTTCAAAGTCGATCAATTTTGGCTTCCAATCATTCGCTATCATTTTCGCCAGCTCTTTGATATGTGAGCTAACGAGTTGCTGCAATGAACATAGTGACTCCATTAACATGAGACATGTTCTACGAAGGCCCAAAACGCCCGCATCCTTCTTTCCATCTGATCCTACAATTTCACCTGAATAGAAGTCTTTCAATGAGCTCAATACCAAACTGAAAGGGTCACTTGCACTTTGCAATGCAATTGGCAGTTCTTCACGTATGGATGCTAGATTTTTTCTATTGTCAGAAATATACTTATGAAGACCTTTTGCATCCATTTCTCGACATAATGTTATCAGCTCTGATGGAGGATACACATCTATCTTGCTATCTTCAGTGGGTTTCAGCTCATCTAAATCAGATTTTGCAGCATGCGCATAGGATTTGAAAAAAGTAACATCAGGTTTATCTTCTAACACAGTATCATCCATGCCATTATTCCGAGTATTGGGACTGGGTTCCATGGATTGGTCCTTGTACTTATAACCACTAGCAGATAGAGCAGCATCTCTTTTTTCTTGCAAACTCTCCAATGATGCTTGTTCTTTGGCTACAATCACAGCTTCTCGCTGCTCCAACATCACTTGCGTATCTAATAACTTGGTTTCATATTCCTTTTCCTGATCTTTTAACTCCACAAATCTTTTCTTCAGCGATTTCTCAAGACCATGGAAATGTTCTTCAAGTTCTTTCCATTTCAAGTTGAGTGTTATAGCACTGTGACTTTCAAGTTCAGTAAAAGCTTGTTGAAGTTGTTGTAATTTGGAGGTTGTGGAATCGATCAATGTAGCAACTGAGTGTGTATCAGCCATGGGACATATAACCCTGAAGAGACAAAGAAATTGCTTTTGGCACAAGACTGCAAATACATGGAACAGAAATGTTCGAATCAAAGCAAAATTGCATGCTTAAGTTAGGAGAGATCCGAGACGAATAAGAGAATAATTATAAATTTAGATGTATGAAAGGACTAATATAAGGCAACTGAGTACAGGCAAGACATGCAATCTCTGACATAAAATCGCAAGCTGGAAACAGGGGTACAGTAGAATAAATAAGGGGTATCATGCATTAATGTACATACTCTTAACATATAAGGAAGCCTATATCTTTCTTCTACTTTGTTTCTTTCCTATTTCTCTTAGTTTACTCATAATACATGTCACTCTACTGGAAGTAGTCAGCAACTAGTTGACATAGAACAAACTACACCGCCTGATACTCTCACTTCACACATCGTTCTTTTGGATTCCAAGTACTTGAATCTGTTACTATTCAGAGTATTCATCCTCTGCCTCCAGAATTTTCATGAGATTCTGGGAAAAATGAAACAAAAGACATAATTAACTAACTCTCCTACAACTTTAAGCTGATACTAGATTCATTATCATATATATTTAACACACCCCTCATGCACAAGCTCTTCTTTTTGGATTTGTGTGCAGAAACACACGGATTCCTTGGACAAACTATATTTTTATAATCCATGAGGCTAGCAGGGATTTGAACTCAGGACCTTTGTTTTGATACCATATATAACTAACCAACTCTTAAAACTTAAGCTGATAGTAGAACTACAGCTCTTCTAATAGTAATTTCATCCATTAGACCTATTGAATATCTAAAAATAAGGGGAAAACACCCTCCATAATCGCCATAATAACTGAAAAAAAGAGAGAATGTAAGCTTTCAAATCAACCTCACAGAGATCAACGCAAAGAATTAGAAACACCAAACTCCTAAATCGATCAACAAACCCATCTTATAAACAAATCAAGTACATAAGAAGGCTATTAAACGGCAAAACACACTATTCCTACCAACTCAGTATCCAAATTCATCTACAGCTCAAAATCGACCAGTAAGCATCGGCAACAAACACAACCTACAGAACAAGACAAAAATCAAAGGAGACAGCAGCGATGATGATCTGAAGATGGACCAAAACTCACAAGGAACAACAAGCGGCGGGAATCAAGAGAGCAGCGGGGGTGATGAACTTAGTGACAGCATCATCGATCGATCCAGATGGCGAAATAGAAAGAGAGAAAGTGTGACCTTCGCGCTCGAGAGCTATATGTCAAACTAGAGAGAGAGAGAGAAGCGAGGTGGTTGTGTGAATAAGTTAGATCCAGAAAGGGAAAGTGGTGGTCCAATAAAGTGTAAATGTGCAATGGTAGTCATCAGGTAGTATACTATGTTGTCTGGATGAATCTCAACCGTTGATTACGGTGACGGTTGTAATTGTGTAGCGACAACAGCCTGCAGCTTGTATCGAGCGTGTTTTTTGTCCCGGCAACTTCGTTAGTATTTTACTTGCTTGACCATTGCAAGTTGGAACTGTCTTTTTTACATTGATTAGTTTCGGATATACAAATATTAGCCATAAATATAAATAATACTAAAATTTTAACTTCTAATAGTTTTCATATTTTTTATTAATATAAATTAATAGTTATTTTTATTAAAGTAATATAGTTTATTCATTATATATATATAATATATATAAAAGTAAGAAGAAATATTACATAACATATACAAAATTATTTGAGAAGTTGTATGAAATATTATATATATATATATATATGATCAAAACTTTTTATATATGGATAAAGTCTTATTAAATTAACATTATAATATATTAGAAAATTACTTTTGTATTGATATTTATGTATATATTTATATCATTTTTATAACTTATTATTTTGATTAAATATTTATTTTTAATATTAAAATTTCGCATTCTTTAAATAAGTTACATAATAAAATTTATCACTTATCATAAATACCATATGGCTTTTTTAAAATAAGTGTAAAAGTCATATAGCTTAGTGAAAATAATTTAAAATGGCACATAAAGCAACAGTTTTATATTCAATTTTATATATTTATATATAGATTTGGCCGCCTGAATCTAGCCGCAAAGTGTAAGTACAGTAAAAAATAGAGTTTTAAAAATTGGACGGCACGCTCGTGCCGGAGCCGTCGGGCTCCGGCACGGAGATGGTGCCGAGCCGGCCGGCACCGTCCCTCCCTCTCTCTCTCTCTCTCTCTCTCTCTCTCTCTCCCTCTCCTTCTCTCTTTCTCTCTCTTTCAATCTCGACAATTTCTTTTTTTTAGTCTTCCTCCTCGCGTTCGCGAGGAGGAAGACGACGACGGTCACCTGATCCTTTTTTTTAAGGGCACTGGCGCGCGACAGCAGCTGCAAGTCGCGCACCTGCACCCTTTATTTATTTATTTTTATTTTTGAAAAAGTTTAAAAATTTTAAAAAAATTTAAAAAAAAATATTAAAATTTAAAAAATTTTAAAAAATATTGATATAATGTGGATGTATTATTTGTGAGAAACTATTGATATATGACGATCTTAAATAAACCTGTTGGGTCCCAAGAGGGGAGTGAATTGGGTAATTAAAAATATTTAGAGCTAATTAAATGATTTATCAATCTAAACAAAATTTAGCTCTAATCAACAATCAAGCACTAAGCATGCAAGTGTATATATCAATTAAGCCTTAGAGTGCACTCTAGTGAATATAAAAGTAAAGGCAAGATAAGAAAGATCAAACCGAGATTTATAGTGGTTCGGTCTAAAGACCTACGTCCACTCTCTTGCCTCTATCCCCGAGGGCTTGAACTAATCCACTAATTGTCGTAGACTTGCGGGCGTCTACCAAGCCGTTACACCTCGCTTTTGCCGGTTGAGCGATAACCCGATTTTCTAGTTCTTGGCGGTGAGCTAGCTACCCGAATCCCTAGCTTTTCGTTTGGTTAGCTAGCAACCCACTTTTACAAGTCTCTCAAACAAATCAAAAACCCAAATACAATATTTCAATTATATCTCACTTAGAGGACAAGAGATTTTAGGGCCAAATATAAGGATTTACAAGTTTAAGCTCAAATCTATGTTCCAATGGGATGTTGGAACCTCTCTAGGGGCAGAAAAATATTTTGGCAAATGCAAGAATTACTTATGGCCGAAACAATTCATCCCCTATTTATAATTTTCGCTTCCAACGGCTATAAACGGCTATTTCTGCGAATTTTCGGTCGACCGGATAAGTATTTTGGTCGACCGAAAATATCAGTTTATGCGTTTCAGAAAAGCCGTCAGAATGACTGGTCGACCGGAAAATTCTGCGGTCGACCGGAAATTCTCTCGGTTTTCTATCGATTTAGAGATTATGTAACTTTTGATTTCGGTCTCTAAATCACACCAAACTTTGAGTTTAACTCTAAATCTATATTTTTAGCACTGGAGAATACAAAACTCACTCACAAAAATATTAAAAGGTCTTGAAATGGTGAGTGTTGGAGAAGCACCGTCTTCGTGAAATCCGACTTCAAGCTTTACGCGTCTCCAAAGTGTTTTTCTTGCTCCACACTTATTCTCTAGGCTTGCTAAACTTTTCCAAGTTTGTTCCTTTGAGTGGTGAAGCTCGTAGATGTGATTTTCTCATTTCGGTCTTTTTCGGTATGTTGAGCTAGACACCTGAATCATTAAATCTTGAACAAACTTATTAGTACACTTTTGCTAATTATTTTGTTATCATCAAAATCACATTAGGGCCAACAAAATCCCTAGTCAGTAATGCACCTAGAGAGAATATGGATGTTCGATTGTCACATGCTACGATTTAGGTTATTCTCACTTAACTGAGAAATGGATATTCAAATTATAGATGTCGGTGCTCAAAGTAGGTTGAGTTCACTAGATTGACCAGCTCTGGGGGATACGGCATGTAAGCATCATCAAATCCTCTTCTAAATAAACAGATATAAGTAGATTTGGGATCATCATTCATTCTATATATGATGAATTATCATACTTTGATATTAGTAAACGCAGCTTTAGATGAGCTGTAAATAATACAATCATTGGCTATGTTATGAAGTGTAGAGAGAGTGGTGATGCATCAATAAGGATTCATCGCTTTCAGAAATTGAGAGTTGATATCTCCGGCCTTTTGGTAGAGTTACGAGTGACTAAAAAATTATGGCCATAGTTGAAATGTCTTAGTCATTCATTATTGAGTCGAATGAGCTCGGTAACAAAGTTAAATGACTAGTTTTACGATGATGCGTTGTAGATAAAGTTAATTTGAGATATCGGTTAGATGAAGAGATCTAATTACATGGAATCGTGTCTTGAATGGTGTATGGATTACTGACCTTTCTATTGTGTCGGATGGCCGATGACTGTTACTAGATAAGTGTAGTCTGTCTGTACTCAAAAGAATACTACTGTCACGATAGAGATCTAGAGGGTTGTTCGTGATAACTAATTGATTGGGATAAATAGTTGAGTGATAGTAAATTTAATGAATCTAAAATCCCAAGGTAAAGGGATTTTCTCCGAATCAGTAATTTATCGAACCAACACCGAACCAAGTATTTTTTTCAAGAAATTTTCAGGAATCAAAATTGAAAGAAATAAAATAATATTGGACCAAGACCGAACCAAGTATGGCTTAGCCTAGGCCGAGCCAATATGTGCCGTCAAGACATGGACGGTACGTACATACATGCGATTGCATGAGGTTGTATGTCTGCATACCCGTACATGCATGAATGCATGAAAAAAAAAAAAAAAAACATGCAACGTTACTCATGCTTGCAAAAGAATTAATTAATTAAATGCAAGTAATTTTAAAAAAAGTAAGATACGAGTACGATTTAGACATAATAATAAAAAATAATTAAAAATAATTTATACGAAATATTTAAATATAAAAAATATAATAACATTCAATAAAAGTTCATCCATCATATAATATTTCACATCTTCAAAATAAATCTAACACTAAGAGCTAATCATATCAACTCAAACTAAAAACAATAATAATATTTGCGTGCATAACTATATTACATTACTTACCACTATTACATATAGTATTTAATTCTTCTAAAAAAATATATATTTTTAAAATAATATAAATACCGACACGCATATCGGACACGACGAACAAAAATATCCGACATGCATGGCTGATTTTTTTCTTAATTTTTCGGGACACGCTACGTGGCGTGTCCGATACATGTCTGAAAGTGTCCGATGAGTGTCGTGTCTGACACATGTACGGACACAGACACGTCGATAATTTCGGAGTGTCCGTATAGTTTTTAATAATTGAACGATTTATTCACTCACTACATTTATTAAGAAATTAGAAAGATCTAGCAATCTTAATTTTCGATTCCGTTGATTGGTGTGTGCAACGTTTTTGAGGATCCTCATTATCAATTTTTTTTTAAGTGATCCAAACCAGAGTGCTGCGTATGCGTGGTGCTGCATGTGACTGTAGATCTTACCAACAGTGGGTAAGAGTACTGCGAGAAAGGTTAGTACTATTTTTCACTCGGAATGCGAATCTTTTTCTAATTATTTACTTATAACCAGTGATACTAACTGAGTACTAGGTTTCGAGTTTTGATTTTTACCAAAAAATATCTCTCACACTTCCGCTCGCTCGATACTTATCTCACCAGCATAGTTGACGTGCTTGAGGATTTATGTAGTTTATAGAACCCACTTACATGGACTATACTTGTTTTAGGAGTTTATTTGTCTAGTGGGAATTGCTGATATATGCTATGTTATCTAAGAGTTTATCTATTCTGCAAAAGTTACAGAGCTCGTATAACTCGAGAATTTTGACTATCCTAAGGATCCAACGCCATTGAGTACCATTTACAGACATCATTTTCCTAGTAAGCATTAAAATAAATAAAAAAAAAATCTATCCACTCATTAAAAAAAAAAAAAAAAAAAAAAGCCTTTCCTATTAGGAAGTTTCTTTTAATCTCTTGGAAACCACAATTGACACAACTGCGGACCTCCTATCTCTTAGAAGTAACACTATTAAAAAGTTGTAGTATGGTGTAGTTTAGATTATAACTTCATAATATACTTTTTTTTGGGGGTTAAGAAGGGATCTAGTTCCTTAACTCTTTATTAATATAAAAAAAGTATGAGCATTGAAGTCAGCAGTTGTGATGCTTCCAGGGAAGCTATGAAATGATGCATTCCCAAAACAAATGAGAAAACTAATTTGGTTAGATAAATTGCTAATCTGTTGGCTTTGCAGTAAACATGTGTAACATACTTGGATCAAACCCAAGGTTAAACTACATTGTAACCATGGATCTAGAGAGTATGCTAGAGACCGGCTCTGGCAGTCATCCTAACCACTGAAGGGATGAAAGAATTCACCAGACATCGTTAGAGCATCCCGACGGACATGAGCACGAGCGCAAGCACCGATCTGCTTCCGCAAAGACACAAACTCAAGGTATTTCTAGATCTCTACTTATGGTAGAAATTTCCATCACATGCATTAATAGTTATTTGCAAGAGATGACCAAATTTCGGTCGACACCGTCTAGCGTCATTGCACCACCGGTGAGGAATCAGCTTCATATTTAACCTTTCTAAAAATGTCATGGACCAAGCTAATTCCACAGCCCAGCTACACTACAGAGCAAAGCCTAGAGTTCATTTTGCCATGGCCCATTTTTGGAGACTTGTTTGCTGTTTTTGGGATTCACAGAATTATTGTAATCAGTAAATGTGGTGGTTCGCAATCTGGGATCGCCAACACGTCGGCATCCAAACCATCCGTGTATGAGGAAGCTTCAGAAAATTTGTGTATGATTATAAAACATAACACTTTGAGACGAGGTTCTAAACTTTCTGGTATTGTAGTAAATATCAGTAAGGGAGACGATTCTCGCCACATAATCAGAACATAGCTTACTAAATATTTAAATGCATCCGTCTTTCTCATTGATGCTTAAAAATCCATAACAATTTTAAGGTCCAAGATAACTCCTCACTTTAAAACCTTTCTAAAAAGATCTGGCTCAAATAATATATATGTTTTTTTTTAAAATGTTTGGAAATGTCGTGTATCTTGGATATGTGACTTTTGTCATTATAAAACATCAAAACTAACATTTAAAACCATTTAGATCGGCTTTAAAAAATTAGTATAGACATATTATCTGTCGCCCGTTCGGCAATATCGGTCGACCGAAACTCCAAAATCTTGATTTCTACAACTTTACTTTCGGTTGAACGAAAGTTCAATAATCTGCATAAGCAGATCCAAATATAAAAACAACCCAAATACTCAAAACAACCATACAACATCTACCAGATATTTCAAATAGGTATACACTTACATCTTGTCCTATACACATGTATAAACTTTCAAATATGATTTTAGACCATAAAATCGCCATTCAAACATCAAATACATATTTTGACAAAAATACGAAAAAAAAAGCACGAAAAACCAACTTTAGATTTCCAATTGAAGTAGGAGTTCTAAAACGTGCATAAACACATATGCAAGGACTCATACATTTACATACAAAAAATGTAAGTTAGTGCTTTATTTATACTCCTTTACACTACGAGAGTTTAGCTATGCATCTAGATATACATTTACGTGGCTACAAGTATTTCTATACACTTAGCCCCTTAATTATACCTGAAAAAGTTTATAGTCCCATCTCTTGCTAATCGTCTAGGCACTCTCATCCGATGCCTTCCACGATTCCCTAGACCTAAAAAAAGAAAAACAAAAGAGCAAGAGTCAACTGACTTAGTGAGTGCATGATAACATTTCTTAAAGCCAATACTTATCGTGGCACCACCTGTATCATATCAATGTACAATACATAGCATGATTTGGAATATAAATATAACATGTAAATCAAGACATATGAAAGGAAACATGTTAGATAACCATATAATCGCCACTATCCCAATCAATTATGCCATTGATTATATGAAATTATATTTACGTAATATCACTAGGAACTAACCCAACCCAGGTAGTCCTTTGAACGAGCCAGATCATGGTAACCCTGTCTAGTACAGAGGTCATAGTACCTAAGCCACAACTGCACATTCCGTGATACACATCTTATAGCAGGGGCAATCCCTTAGTATCCCATGGGAGCTATTCGACGGCAACGCAACCACCGGACGGTGCGACTCCGAGCGTCGCACTCCGTAGCAAATACACCCTGGGCCCCCAGGGTGGTCTACTATGCCTAGTGATCTCAAAAGAGACATCCATATCTAAAGATTAAGTACTTCGGTTGTAAGCCGTTCATCATACCATTCTTCCATCGATAAACCCGTTGACATACTCGGAGTAGGCGATCTTACAACAGACTTATGTTAATCTTTTTAGTCTTTATTACCATTCTACTATGGATATCACTAGAGCATATCCGATCACATACTTACATAAGTTAAAGCCTCCTCATAAGCACACCAACAGGTATGACATATAACTGTTTCTTCCAAAGTATTGATAAAGCTTAACCGCTCACATGCTTGTCCAAGTAGACAATATCATAAGCATACTGGTATGTATATCATAATAATTAGTTCTACCATTAGTATCGGTATAGCATACACAGTCACATACTTCTCTAGGTAGTACAACATCATAAGTATATTACAAGAAAATATTATACTAAGAGTATTTTCTAACCAATCTCACTTTAATACTTATTCAAGTACTAGAACGTCATCAATAACATGATCACACAACACACGTTAACATTCTAGCATAATTTAAATAGCTGAGTAACAACATAATCCATGTTAAACATACCAAATGTGTTCAACACCTATAATCAACATGCTAGTAAGCTCATAACAAGTATAACAATATTTACTTCACAGCAAATCAAATCACACACAAACTGCAAACCGCTCACTTGTAGAGTGTAACCCTACAACCCCCATGCGTAAAACTTCTGCGAAACCCAAAGAAGTTATAAGCATGTAACAATTTGGTAAGTCCAAATCTAAGTAGAATTGAGTTCCTAGGCTACCGAACACCATTAAACTGTTTGGAAACTCCCCTCAGCCAACAAGCAGCTCAAAGCCCAAAAATAAAGATTGCACCACAGCTTAACCCGCTTATATATTGGTTTTACTGAAGTATTGGTCGACCAATCTTGAGTTTCAATCAACCAAAACTCTACATATTAGGATAAATCTACTAATCCGCTACATACTTGCAACACGCGTACTACCACATAGCTACATGTCTATAAATCACTAATTCCGTGATACCTATCCAACACTTGCACAAACATACCACTGACGCAGTAAACATTAGCATATATCACATGTATACACAAATATACATATATAATATATATATATATATAAACTACATATAATTTTTTTATCGTTGCACGTGACATAAGCAGAAGTCACATGCTACTCAATAAGAACTGGAATTCGATGCAAGAGTAGCTTGAATATTTTTTCAAAACCTACAATTTTCTGTTGAATATTTTTTCAAATTAGACTTTTAAATAAATATTTTAGGGTGTCAAAATTAACGGTAAAAATGAGGGGTTTTTTTGCTAAGTTTGAAAAAGTGAGGGGTTGATAAGGAAGTCTCCCGATCATCAAAACTCTACGCCTCAACATTAATGGCAAATACTACAAGCTCTAGTTACCTTCTCCTCCATCTTCTGCTCTTTTTTCTCCATAAAATGTATCTGCAACTTACAACATACTCATGAACATTACTCAAGCTTATCCTTGTCCTCTTTGAAGGGATGTTAGGCCTCAAAATAAACTATGAGAAGAGTACATACACTCTACCCTCTGCAGGTTGATGCAACTGTTGCCATAACTTTGGAAGCTCGGTTTGGTTGCGGTGTCGGCGAGGTTTCAATAAAAAATCTGGAGGACTTGCGTATCAAGTCTTGCATTATTTCGACTTTATAAATAAACTGCTTATTGTAAATCCATTTATTTTTTATGTCTAAAATATATATACTTGGAAATATTTTTGAAAAAGGTTTGAATGCAAAAATGATATATCACATCCAAATCGAATTTTTTGTAGATAGTTATAAATAGACATTTGAGACTTTAAAGTTTTTTAAAAAAAGAAAATGGATACGACTCGAAAATAATAATAATAAATATATAATATATATATATATATATATATATATATATATATATATATATATATATATATATATATATATACAATATATATATAAAAATAAAGTGCAATATGTTAATAAAAATAACTACCAATTTATAAAAAGTTAAGTTAAATTTTTTAGTATTATTATTTATATATGACTAATATACGTGTATAGCATGGGTATAAAATTAGAATCTAATAATAAAATCATACATAATATGTTACAAGTAGTATTTGCCTGTGTTGACACGTGGCAATCATATCATAGAGAATGCTCCTGTAATATGTTATTTACACTCCGCTTATATTTGGAGCCCATATCTAAGTACTCCCGCCTATATTTGGAGCCCATATCTAAGTACACTCAACCATAGAGTGTGGTAGCATCGTATGTTATCTGCACTCAACCCATATCTAGGTACTCCCCATGACTAGGGACGGATCCACGCTTGTAGCAGGGGTGTCGCTACTCCCATGACTAGGGACGGACCCACGCTTGTAGCAGGGGTGTCAAGCGACACCCCTGCTTTTCGGGCCGGAGTATATGTATATATATATATATATATATATATATATATATATATATATATAAGGAAACCCGAGGCCAATAGGTTAGACAAAATTGGCACAACGGTTAAGATTGTTGGTACTGCTAGGCAATACATAAAAAGCACCTTCAAATCCGTGCATCGCCATGTTTTTTTTTTTGTTTTTTCCTCAATTTTTTGCCCTAAGTCTTCCTCGTGCTGCCGCATCATTCCTATTTACTTGCAAGTTTAATTTGATATCAAATTGTCAAATTCAAATTGATATCAAATGGATATTTTTACATTTTTACTTTACTTTTTGACATCTCTGTATAAAATTTCTAGGTCTGTCACTGCCAACGACGGAAAGAAATCAAGCGATGCATGATTTATGGTAGATTCAAAGTTGCACCCAACCAAAATGAATCAAACTATGCACGATTTCTGGTATATTTAGATCTTTTCTTACGCTTCCATTTAAGAAGTACCTGTCTTTATTTACGAAACTCTCGAACCAATAATATTTCATCAGAGTATGGATACTTCTTATGATCTAACAATGGCAACGTCGGAGGTTTCTTCTGAAAATAAAGCAATGGAGGCTGGAATTTCCCCTTCAATCACAAGAGAAGGTAAAATGCCGGTGACGGAGGATGAGGAGACGGCGGGTCCATCGGAGAACATTACGACGGAGCCGGAGGTAATAGAAACACCGGCGGAGGAAAAACAAACAAGAAGTATGACACCCATCATGATTTTTCTTATTATGGTTTTTATATGTGTGCTGATCACAGTTTGCTCTATTCTTCAACGCCGTGAGGGATCCAGAATGACTCCTCCGTACACCTTCGGCGGCGTTCCTCCTCCTGCTGCTCCGACTATCTCCTTTCCGGCGCGATACCAGAAACTCCATTGCCGGGCATTCCGACGACGCCCAACGTGCCCATGCCTCCGGCAATGCCTGGGACACCGGTGCTATTTCCACCGCCAATGATACCCGGCCGCCATGGACGTTTCTGAAGCTGCTTTAGTTTTCTTTTTCTTTTTTTATTTTTCTTTTTATTTTTTAATGTCACTTCTTTCTTCCAACTGATAAATTAGTAAAGAAGCTGATATAAAGAAATAAAGTTCATTTAAAGCTTGGACGTGAGAAAAGTATTTGTCACAAATAGAAGGGAAAGGTGATAAGACGATCATCGAAGGAATCCGGGATCACGGGGTATTAACAAATATTCGCTTTCTTAAACTGCGATATTTACCACCATCACCGTACATTTTTAATCTAGAATTTAAGCGGCTAGATAAGAACATGATTAGAGACAAATTATTTAGAATTTAGAATATCGGATTAATGCTTGTATATATACTTAGAATGTAACTCTAGAAAAGATAATATTGTACTCGACTATCTAACCTCTGGATATAGTATAAAGAGCGTTCTTCCTCTTCGTGGACGTAAGCATATTCGTCAAAGCATGTAAATTTTGTGTATTTATAATTACTCTTTGTGTTTCTAAATCTAATAAACCCCAACTAATCAACTTTATATTCTTTCTTTTGTATAATGAAAATACTCTGTGTGTTCGTGGATGTAGGCGATTGACCGAATTATTTAAACTTTTGTCTTCCACTATTCTTTTTGGTCTACTTTTTCTATACCGTATTCCATAAGCCGACTCATATTCGGCAAAACTCATTCATAATAAATGAATCATATTTTTTTATTGATATAAGTTCATGTTATGGTTGGTGACTTGATCTATGGTCTTATCCAAAAGTAAAATCTAGGATGAAAGGAAAAAATAATGCTGACAAGTTTTTTATATGATTTGGAGAATAGTTTTGTTTTCATGCAAACCTCTAACAACTTTATGTCTAGTATTTGTTACTTTACAAGTGGATAAACATGATGGAACTAAAGTCTAGTAATGTTTTGCCATTTTGAACTCATTTACGCATGTTTGCAGCCAAATGATAAAGTCTGTCCTTTAAAACTGATTGGTCGTCGGTTCGAACCTACGGTTGTTCTAAAATAGAAAATAGATAATTCGGCATATTTTTAGCCAAATATGTTAAGTTGGTGCTGAATAATTTTTTGTACTTCAGATTTTGTGCAGGCTGAAGATTTTATTAGAAAATTGTGTCTAGTGTAACAACCTGATGAAATGTTTGTGTTATCTCAAAGAAAAAGAAATTAACAAAACCTCATTTGGGCACAAGCTCTTAAAAAGTAGTTCTTAAGTTAATGTCACTTAACTACCCCTACATGCAAAAGAAATTAACAAAAAATATATAATAGAAATTAAAATTGAGCGTTGTATATATATATATATATATATATATATATATATATATATATATATATATATATATATATATATATATATATTTGTATCCGGGAGAAGCGGCCGCTTTATATGATAGAAATTAAAATTGAGCATTTGATAAAGCTACCGTGGTAAATTAACAAAAGATAATTAACCTGATTAACTTATGCTTTTCTAAAGAATCGCCGAAAGCAACACAAAGTTCAATATTAATTCACTAATTTCAGCAGAAATGTAACCTAAATAACCCCTAGGTTATTCGGCAATTCTTCTAGCGATAATTACAAATCAGACCTTTTTTATACTGCTATCTCAAAAAAAAAAAAAAAAAAAAAAAGTCGGTGTACTTTACAACTTTTATATTAGACAAGACCTTATTCTTCTATCCAAAAGGTGGCTTGGTATTGGAATGGTAGCGTCTCATTAATAATGTGCGCCTCATTATGCGAGAGAGGTGATCGGCTCGTGGATGGCTACGAATGATTTCAATTAACAGATCTGAATAGGCGCAAATAATGAATAAATAAATAGGGATTAAAGGATGGTGCTAATGGCGAAGAACGCGTCAGCATTTTTTAAAGGGCTTTGCTATGCACTCCTAAAAAATCACACATACTGACGTGGCACAATCAGGACAACATATCACGATGGGTATATTTGTAATTTTGATATTTTTTGTGGATTACGAGAAAATTGTGCGAATCACGAGGCGCGTGTATGGTGAAAATTGATTGTGCGTGATTTGTTCGGCGTAAATAACTTTTTCCTTTTTTAAAAGCGATTCTATGTACTACACTCTAAGTTTCATACTAGAAAATCCGCCGAACTGATCCAACTCTATCTAAACTTTGTTTATATCTAATATTGTACATGCATCATCCAGTTTAGACGACAACTCTTTATATAGACGTCTTCACTCCCATATCTTCTAAAGTCACTGCAACTGTCCTCGTCAACAATGGAGAAAGTAAAACTTATTATCATCGGTGGGGTTCTACTTGTAATTGTTGTAATTGTGGTCTCTGTTTATTCAGCCACTCATAAACACCACGACGAGTTCACCGGCATGACGCCGTATCCGGGCAGTGGCATGCCGATACCGGGCACACCCATGACGCCGTATCCGGGCAGTGGCATGCCGATACCGGGCACACCCATGACGCCGTATCCGGGCAGTGGCATGCCGATACCGGGCACACCCATGACGCCGTATCCGGGCAGTGGCATGCCGATACCGGGCACACCCATGACACCGACCGGCCCGGTACCTGTAGGTCCTTCGCCAGTATGGCCGAGTCCGGTGGGTCCCACGCCGACGCCTGTCGGTCCAGGCCCAGGCGGTGGACCGGCATTCGACATAAGGAGCTTCGGAGCTAAGCCGGACGGTCAGACGGATGCGACACAGGCATTGCTCGCTGCGTGGGGCGCCGCATGCAGCTCCGATTCTCCGGCGACGGTGGCGATACCGCAGGGAACTTTCTAGTTAGCCAGATCAGCTTCGTCGGCGGGTGCAAGAACACCGACGTTAGGATTGTGTCGCAGGGGACGCTGGTGGCCCCGGAGAATTTCGACTCCGATGTGATGGACTGGATACTCTTCAAGAATGTCGATGGCGTGTCGATCATCGGAGGCACCATTGACGGACAAGGACAACAATTCTGGAGCTGCAAGAAGGGTGACGGCGACTGCCCTCACGGCGCCACGGTGAAGTATTCTTAATCTATCTTTTATGTTAAGAATATTGTCTTTCGTATACATATATATTTATAAATATTCTTTTCCCCAACTACAAGAAAATTTTGAGAAACAAAATTGGCTGACTAATATTACTTTTTTTTTTTTTTTTTTTTTTTAATTTTATTTTTGGGAGTTTTGAAGTCCTTCCGAATTAGGGACTCGAAGAATTTCAATATAGGGGGTTTAACCTCGTTAAATAGCAAGATGTTTCATATTGCCATATCCGAGAGCAACAATGTCCGGGTCGATGGCGTAATGGTTCAAGCACCCGAAGATAGCCCCAACACCGATGGCATCCATATTCAAAAGTCGAGCACCGTGAGCGTCGTCAACAGCAACATCAAGACCGGTGACGATTGCATCTCCATGGGCCCTGGTGCTACCAATGTATGGATCGAGGGTATCAACTGCGGCCCCGGCCATGGCATCAGGTAATTAACAATAAGCTCTTAGTCGCTTAGGATGGATGGTGGATTTCTACCTTATGAAGTAGAGGTCTCAAATTCGAATTCTGCAAACGCCATTTGTAAGGAATGTGGGAGATTTTTTTTTACCTCTGTATTATGGAGGATAATACAGATATTCGGACCTCTCATGACGAAATATCAGGACTCGTCGATTAGTAGAAGATGAGTCGGTACTATTGACGAATTTATCTATTTCGACAGTCGACTAAAAATAGACCGATTACTTACAGAATTTTCCAACCATAAAAAAGAAAAAAAAAACCTAACAATAACACTTTATTTTATCTGAAATTCGAAAATTGTACATGTATGATTAATTGTTGCGCATTTTGTGTATGATTATGCTGGTTAAAATAGCATCGGAAGCTTGGGCGAGGAGTCGGACGAGGCAGGAGTGCAGAACATAACAGTGACGAATGTGATGATTTCTGGAGCACAAAATGGAGTTAGAATCAAAACATGGGGGAAACCAAATTCTGGATTAGTGAAGGATGTGGTATTTCAGGATGCAACCATGAACAATGTTGAGAATCCGATTATCATCAACCAGAATTACTGCGAACACAACAATGCGGAGGCCAGGTAAATAACCGTAACCTATGTCCATATTAAAAGTCGATCGACACCGTTTTGTTTTTCGCATGGGCTGGAGTGTGTATAGCTTTAGCCTTATGTCTAAGAATGTCGTAAGTTGCCATGCATGTCATGAGATAGGATGTCACGCCCTCGACCTGCCCCGGGCCAAGCCAGCCTAAGCCCCGGCCCCACCACGGAACCGGGTCATTTTTCTTCCGAAAAATGGTGCACCTTAGGTTGGTGCTAAGGCTAAGCCTCCCAACTTTATAAGCCCATTTTTTCCCCTCAAATCAAAGGGTATGGGACTATCTCACCCATTAACCACACATTTATAGGCCTATAGCCCAAAGCCTTTGATTTGGGCCGAATTGCCCCAAATCATGGGGTATTACACAGGAGTTCACTCCTCGGTGAATAGAGGGTTAGGATCATCTGTGATTTTATCAATCATGTGATACTAAAGACTCTATAGGTTGAGGAACTTAATTTACTCAGCTCAGAATCAGTTTCTGCCGCGTTATCTCAAAATAAAAAGATGATCACCACGCAACTAGTGACTATAAACTTTTATGGTGTAGGAATCCGCGGTGCAAATTATCGGCATACATTACGTTAATATTCATGGTACATCGGCAACAGAAGTCGCGGTGAAGTTGGATTGTAGCGCGAGAAATCCCTGCAGCGATATCATGTTACAAGATATCAACCTTACATATGAAGATGAACAAGCACAATCACTCTGCACCAACGTTCATGGAAGCACATCTGGAGTTATCAATCCTCCTATGAATATTGGATTGTAAAATTTTAGATATATATTATTTATTTAACCCCATTTTGATGTCCCTTGTTTAAGGACATAGGCTGCTAGAGATTATGTTAACATATAAAGTCTTTCTTGTTATTTTAACTTTTTTTTTAAGAAGAATCTGTTATTTTGACGATCCACGATCAGCTCTAGCCAACGAGGAGGTCAGGTATTTACCACAACCACCTATCTACCCAAAATTTTGTTTTATTATTTATTTTTTTTATTGAGAAATGAGCACCACCCCGACTCTAATTGGGAGGAGACTATCTTAGGTCTGATATCCAGATAAAAACCACCGTCGTACTTAAGGAGCTGTATGTCCGCATTTACCGTCAACGCTCGTCCAATTAGAACCTCAAACTGACGGAACTAAAATTCAAAGCTGAATGAAAAGAATTTATGAACTCTCGCCCATCCGGTGCGACATCCTGCCACCTCCAAAACTTTAGGACTTTCCAAATTTTGTTCTTGCCATTAAGACTTAAAACTGAAGATATTTAGATAAAGTATCTCTGCTCGCTGCAGTCCACAAATTATCTTTTTTTATAAACAAATACAAACAAAATTACCACCACAACCACAAAATATATTATAAACATGGAAATCTTGAAAGAGGAAAAAATCACGAGCAATCACGACTTGCTAAATCAACTTTTGATATACACAATAATAAAATTATAAGGGTTTTCTCTAATTTGTCCAAACCAAAAAAAAAAAACACGAGGACAATATTTACCAATCATATTCTTGAAATATAGCTATTGTTAAAATTATCAAATAGAAATATTTTTCCTCTTAAATTCTATCAGACTAGCTCTCAATCTTCTCCAGAGTAGTAGCGTTTTCCTCAATTTTCTGTTAAATCTTTTCTGCTAAAAAGAGTGGAAAATAAAAGAACTGGAACAGGCAGAAGAAAAGCTCTACAGCACCCTATATTTGTTGTATGTCCTTAAATCATGGAAGAGTAGAATAGTATTTATAGCAACTTTTGGATGTTGCAGATAGCGGCGGATTTAGAAATTTTAACACCAGGCGCATCAAAACATAAACCTAGGGAAATAAAATAATAAATAATAAGCTTTTATACATATAAAATGTCATCACAATTACAGTATTGTTTTTCATAGTTGTCCTCCTACGACTTTATTAGTCACTCATCATGTTCCGCAAATTGTCTTCGCAATACAAAAAAAAAAAACAAAAACATCTTTGCACACTAGCAATTGCTATAGGCAAAATCAATGCTAGCTTCAATATATATATATATATATATATATATATATATATACTCTAGTAAGTTCACCAAGCCCTTTCATGTTAGAAATCTATCATCTCAGCACAAATCCTCGGTATAATTTTCTAATTGATGCTCACCTACTATGCTTTCAGAAGCAGAAAACTCAAAGACATAAAATTAAACCATTCTCATCAACTAGAATTTGTCAAAATTTTGAAAGTGTAACTCCGAATTTACTTCATTGAAACAATCATTAAGCTCTGGAAGTTGCATATCCACAACCGTTTGAAATATTTCCACATGGTAGTGTTACAAATTGGTGATATATGCCATGGGGATAATCATCATAAGCATCCTCCATGTCTGACATTGGAATATCATTGTCAATACAAAAAGAAGTAACCTTACTTAGGTGGGAACCCCATCCATCATCTCAAACCTTACAATCTCCGCTTACCAATTTTTACAAGAGCTATGGCATTTACAATTTGTTGATCCTTTATGCGTAAAGCCGCCTACTTCTCAGCACTTTTGTCTGTCAAATCATGTCTTGAAGCATACAAGAGACTCCAATGACAGTTAACAAAAGAAAGATCATACTAAAAATATATATTTTTGGAACAATCAAAAGTGCAAACTGAAGTTGGTAAGAAAATAATGAACATAATAAGACATTTTAAGACCACAAAATCCACTTAGCATATTACTTGCTCCATCATCACCTTATCGACAAACTCTTGATAAACTCAATCCATATTATGCAAATAAAGCATCAATTACAACTTTTAGTGTCAATGTGTAGGTCTAGGACACATGTACAATATCAATAAACCTCTCTTCAGACTTCAATATTTTCCATTTTTTGTCCACAAAGCACAGGACCACAGCCATAAGCTCTTTATACAATACATCAGTAGATTCATTAACCAATAACCAAACAAATCATCCCCAAGTTCCTCAACAATAGCACTTACTATCTCTCCTAAAATGAATTTGCAATAGCTTTCTGATAGTTGGAGCCACTTTTGTTGATTCCATGGAGCATATCGCAACAAAAATCTAGTAGAATTAAATGAAGCATTTAAATGAGTTCGATATTCGTTTCTTACATACTTGATTGCCCATCAAAGGGCAAACTTGAAAGGACTACTTTTGTTTCATTTGATCTTCACATCTGTTGACAGCTAGGTTATGAGCACTAACCACAGCCCAAGATGAGTTTTAGACCTTTCTGTTTTATTCCGAGATTAAAATCCTGTGGTAATACATGATTGGCCTACAGATGATTAAGCAAATCTCAACAGTCTAACAAATTAAAAGAAGAAATATTTTGAGAGGGACTCACCGGAAGTTTACGCATAGACTTGGACGGGAGACCACAACTGGCGCTGCAGCTGAGACTCGAACTCAGAGAGACGAAGAGAGATTACCGCGCAGCAGGTGGAGCCGAAGATTTGAAGGATAGCCGGATCGAAGATTTGAGAAGACCTGAGTTTCTAGGTTGCGGGAATCTCAGATTTGAGGCGACGGCCGTGGAAGATGATTGGAGCCGCGCCACCGAGGTGGAGAGTCGGAGAGTAGGGCGGCTGGCGGCGTCGGCTCTGGAGGCGAAGCCGGAGAGAGAGAGCAGACGAACGGTGTAGATTTTACGGTGCGTTTAGTTCATAACTCTGTAAATTTTAGAAATATTCAGTGCAGCGCCTCGGGCAACCTTGAAAATCTCTAAAATATCCTTTTTATATATGATCTAGAATTGATACGGGGGTTCCAAACATGATGCGCCATTTGCCGATTATAGGCAGAAATATGGGTGAAAATGCCGAGTTCGAGCCAACACCACTATGATCAAGCTCCGCTTGATTGGCTTAGCTGGGTTAGAGCTCGACGAGCCTCACAGGCTGAGTTCGACAAGCTTCAGAAAGCTAAAGCTCGAACTCGACTCGATTCAGAAAATTTCGAGCTCGAACTCGACTCGAGCTAGACTCTTTTAGGTTCCTGACCCCAACGAGTCGAATAACACGATTTTCAGGTTCGGCTCATTTAATTGCTTATGTTTGAATCCGTGCTCGAACTCGGCTGGCGTTCGGCAAGGCTCGAACTCGAACTGAGCTTAAACGAGATTGAGCCTAAGCCGTTCATGAACAGCTCAAATCGTTTTGACCTATAAATGAGAGTATGATGAATCCACTGGGGAGAGCTCATTTAAAGAGGTCATATAAGCACTATAGCTCAAGAAGGAAGAATACAATTGAGATCTAGGTTGAGATATAAGGTAGGAGGTCAGTGAACGCGAGTGCTAGAGAGAACGGGTTAGCTACTAACAATTAGGGGTGAAACGAGCAGAGCTGCTCATGAGCAGCTCGGACTCGAACTCGTTTAAGCTCGGCTCGAGCTTGAGTATTACAAAGCTCGAGTCGAGTTCGAGCACGAATTCAAATTCGAGTAACTAAACGAGCCGAGCCTGAGCATCGTGTTACTTGACTCGTTAGGCTTGCGAGCTTGAACAAGCTTTTATATTATTCAAATATCTTTTACAATAAATTACTTAAGCGAGTTCGAGTTCAAGCTCGACTCAAGTCTAGTCTAATTCATACAATCGAGCTAAGCTTGAGTCGAGATCGGCTCGATTCGGCTCACGCTCGGCTTAGTTGATACAATCAAGCCGAGTTTGAATCGAGTTCAAGTTCAGTCTCTGAAGCTCGTTAAGCTCGAGCTCGAGTTCGAGCCAAGCTTGAGCTTGGTGGTACTCGACTCGAAATCCCTACTAACATTGTTGATGTATATAAACTAAGATTGCATTGCCTTTGCCATTAATTTCCTTTTGCTAAGCATCTTTTTATAGGTGACAATTTGTAATAGCAAAGCTAACAGAGCAGAGCCTGATTAAGCAACTAAAACATAAGGACTATATATTTTTATGAGCCATGTGGACTTATTATATAATCTCCTCTAGCATGGATGTCTAGAGGGTGCCTGTGCATCAAGATAGGATCATATGGTGCATGATCAAGAGATGTCATGATTAGAGATAATTTGGGCCTTGATTGGAAACGGCCGCATACGGTTAGTTATTTTGTTTTAATTTGAAAAGTTTCAAAATCTGTTATAATGCCTCTAAACCGGATGTGTCTGTTAAACCCAACATGTGCTTCATTTGAAATGTTTAAAAAAAAAAAAAAAAAATTATCGTAGAAAAATTCTGTCCGTAACCGGTCTATTTTTGTGTAACCGTAGTAACAGATAAATCCACCGTCCCATATACCACCAACCGAAAAGTCATAATTTTTTGATCTAATAGGTCCAAAAGTCTGTGTTATCCTCCCGTGAGATACAGAGGGTATAAATCATCCACATTCTTGTGGGAGACGCATATTACATCATCATTTCACTCCATATTAAAGCAACTGTTCATGTGCTTTCAGTAATGGAAAAAAAAAATGAGAACAAATCATTCAGAGTATTCTCTTTCAACTTAATTTCTTGCTTATAATTGTCGAATAATGTGAAACATTTGAGTCCAATATCTTTCATTATTTGTACTACTTTGGAAGTCAGACGGACCGAGAGAGTTGTACCTTGAGAACGAAATCGTTGTTAAAATTCTGGCATAAAGGCGAGCAATATGTTATTATGGCAGCGGTAATGCCTCTCCTTCTCAGACTTGTAGATTTACATTGAAATTTATTTTATTTATTTATTTACTTGAAATTAGTTTTAATTTAGACAGCTCAAATTGAACTTGAATCTGCTTAATGCAAGGTTCCTCCGAATCAGGGTCGGCACAAGTGGTACGGGGTTGGCACAAATTGAACCTATCGGGCACAACTCGTATTCGGATATGAATAGTCCGGGATCGCACGACGACAGTTTAAGGTGGGGCACAAATATGAGAGAGATTTTTCGGTATAACGTTGAACCATATCATTTCATGTAATGGTCAAAAATCCAATTAGCAGTATTTAAAAAAAATTCAATATTAAAGTTGTAAATTTTGAGGAGGTCTACAATTTTGATGTTTAAAATTTTTTTCAAACAATAATACTAAAAATATATTTTAGGGCTTCAAAATTTAATGGATTTAAAGCGATTTTAAAAACTCGTTGAACCCGTTAAATTTTTGAAATCCCAAAATATCTATTTAGAAGTACTGTTTTTTAAAAACCTTTAAACATAAAAGTTATTAGATCTCATCAAAATCTATAATTTTATTTATGAAGTTTTTTTTTTAAAAATGATCATAATTTTTTTTTAAAAAATTTAAATACGAGAGGATATATACTGCCGTGTCGTGGCATAGATATTTATTGTAGAAATTTTCCAAAATATGAAGTAACTAGTATGCCTTATACAATGCAAGTTTTTTGAACAAGAAAGTAATCTCTTTAATTACCTTGCTCTTCTCTTCCTCATTTTCTTTGGTTTGAAAAATTTAAGTGGCAATCAAGCAACCGTTTCTATGCGTCAAAGGCTAAGCTGGGATTGCTTCGACAAAATATAAACGAAGTACAATGTTCATCACACAAGCCTTAGGTCCTTGGAATTTTATGACAGGGCTAACATGTTTTTTTCTAACAAAATTGCATATCAGCCCCTTCTCCCCTACTTTCAGGGCCGATACATATCAGCTCCTGGAAACAGAAAAACGTCCAATGTGGCAGCGTTGGAAACGGAGGCTGATATGCAATTTCCAACTTTTTTTTTCTTTTTTGGTTTCTTTGGGGATATGTGATCTGCCATCTCGATCAGAAATTGAACAGAATAGTATGATTTTTGACAGAGTTAACAAATTGAGTGTATATATATATATATATATTATGTTAAGAAAGGTCTTGTTTTGCAAAGCTATTTTAAAAAACTCGTAACTTTTTTTTTCGAAAAATCTACAAAAATTTTAAAGTATATATTTTTTGCATTCAAATTTATTTTTTTTCAAAAAAATATTTGCACATATGTTTTTTGGCTTGATTTTGTAGTTATCAAAAAAAATTATGAGTTTATATGAATGACGGTATAAAATTATAGGCATAGAGGTGGTTATTTGGTTTCTTTATTCTTACTCAAATTTTGAGGTGATAGTCTACAACCAAAAAATGGCTTAATGGGCTTAAGTCCGCGGACTTACCATAAAATGAAACAAAGCCTGTGAAATGTGAACAAACGGCATTAACTTGCATACCATATATTCAGCAGCTGAAGAATTCCTCAAGGAATAATGTAAAAAAGAAAACACTATTTTTAAATAATTTAAATTAAAAAAAAATTAATAAATTATTTTAAAATTTATTTTAATATTGCAAGCTTGAATAATTTTTTAAATTTTAAAAATTTTAAATTATAAGGTTAAATTTAAAAAATTTAATTTTTTTAAATATTTCAAACAATTTTAAAAATATAAAAACTTCGTGCAAATTAATAACTGTCTTTTCAATTATATAAAAAAAAAAGGAGATGCTCAAGGGTATTTTAGATGCTTAATTTATCATTATATATGGCTATTATAATATTTTTGCTGAAGTAATTTGTACTAGCAAATAAAATTTTTAGGATGAGCTAATAAAATATTGGGATAGCCTAAATAAGTATTCTCGATAAATAAAAAAGAAGGTGTTTTGAAAAATTAACTTGATATTTTCATTCAAGGACTTATTTAAGTTTTGTAAAGTATGTTGCTTTTTTTCCCAAAAAACCCCATTCCTTAATTAGTAAGTAGCTTATGAATTATACAAGCACATGCATAATATTGCCTTGCTAATCATATGCAAGCACATGCATAGCAAATATATAATTAGTTGTTGATATTCCATGTTAATATTCTATTGATCTCCTTCATTGGCTTAATACTCTTAAAATTGTGTTAGTAAGATTTTTCTTTTAGATTATTGTAGGAAAACTAGTCCTAATTTGTTCATATTTATACGGTCGTCGCAATAGATAAATTTATTGGTGGCACTGTTTTATATTCTACCAATCGAGGAGTCCCAACCTTTCAATTTGGACCGACCCGAAGGTCTGTATTATTCTTTACGGGGTACAGATGAAATAAAATTTTTACACTCTTGCGGGTGGTGTTTGCGAACATGAGATCTCCACTTTATGAGACAGAAATTCCAACCATCCGTTCTAAACGCAGATTAAATATAATTTCATTAATAAAAGCACTGTTCAAGACATATCTCCTGTTAATTTGTTACCATGTTATCTTTCTCTGCTGCTTATGGAAGGTTACTAGAGAGCAACATCTCTTAGAATAACATAAAATGGTCCCGCTTTTTAAACTCGTATAAATTAATCCTGATCTTTTCATCCTTTTTTTTTAAAAAAAAATTATTGAAAACTCAAAAATATTTCAGACGGCTAATGTATATTGTCAGCACTTGTATCATATTATTCATACTATCTGGATAATTTAAAAAAGCTAATTTTTGAGAGGTTAATTTGTTTAAATTTTACAAATTTTTTTTTTTTTTTTCACCTAACCTCTCCTTTTTGACCAAACCCATCCTCTCATTGTATGATTCGTAGTCAATGTCATCATTAGATAGCAAAACACAGTAAACCCTGTATTTGAATTTCAAATTGGGTTTAGAAAGTTCTTTAAAAATCCTTCATCCACAAGCACTTAAAATGACTGCCCTACAAATTTTTTTTTTTTTTTTTTTTTTCCAACTATTTGGAGCAACTCAGTAACATATGTGCGCAAGTATAATTATTCAGGCTGAATATCTTACAAAAATAATCTTTTTTCGCAGAATGGTTGTATATCTACTATTCTTAGACCTCATATGTACGGAATATTATTGGATTGTTAGTGTTGTTATTGAAGCAACTCAGTGTCTTTTTCAACAAAGCATTTCATGCATTCACATATAATCACTCTTTAATAGAATTAACATAACAATAATTCTTAATAATAATTTTTCAATTTCTCTAATACATGCATCAGATATTAAAAAAACAATCGACGGGCTTCAAATTCATGTCTCTCTGTTTTTGGCCAGTGCTCATTACCGGCGACTAGAACTATCAATTGCCGGTAGGCTGGCCGGCCGGGGGAGGGGGCCCTTAAAAATCATCAATCTTCTTCCTTTTTTTTTTTTTTTTTTTTTTTTTTTTTTGTTTGGTATAAATTCCATATAAATTCAGATGCAACTCTTTGGAATGACAAATCCAGAGTTGGTGCCCTGTACATGTCGGCAGAAGGATTGTGCCTGTTGGTTTTGGTACATTAACTTGATGTCTTGCAATCCAATCCCGCGGCACGGGTTGCTCGGGCTGCAATCGAATTTCATCGCCACTTGTGTCGCCGATGACCCCCTGATGTCGGTATATTTTATCCCAGTGACCTTGACCCCTGAGCTCTGCAACATATATACTTCAAATCGTTAGAAAACAACAAGACAGCGGTATTTATAGATAGATGTGTGTTTGCTTACTTGGTTGGGACAATCGACGGCACCGGGGCAGTAATTCTGGTCTATAACAATCGGATTCTGGACGTTATTCATGATTATGTGTTCGAAAGTTACATCCTTGACGGATCCAGGGTTCATCTTCCCCCACGTCTTGATCCGAACTCCATTTTGGGTCCCCGTGAACACCACGTTGGTCGCCGTGATGTTCTGCACCGCGGCCTCTCCGGTGGACCCGCCCAAGCTCCCAATACTACATATGTGTACATCATCAGTATTTACCATAATAACTACTTTGCAATGGTGGTATGATATCCGTATAAATTGCCTACCTAATGCCGTGGCCCGGGCCACAATTGACACGCTCAATCCAGACGTTGGTGGTGCCTTCGCCCATGGAGACGCAATCATCTCCGGTCATGATTGTGGTTCCAGTGATGGTAACACCGCTCGATCTCTGCATATGGATTCCGTCGGTATTGGGGCTGTTCCCTGGCGCGGTTATCTTGGCACCTTGCACGGTTACCATACTACTGCCAAAAATGATCATATTGAAATTTTCGCTGTTCAGCAATTTCGTCCCACTTATAAGCACATCCTTGGACATATCGATCCTAAGCGACTGCATTCAAGAAAATTTATTAATATACATAAGTATTGCCGATGTCTTTTTTATTTGGAGGCCCCTATCTGGAGCTAGGACTTTGCAACCACCCAACTGAATCCCAAAGTAGAACACTCTCATTGTGGAGTGTTTCGTCGTACGCGAGAGGACATACGTGCGCGTATCTACTAGCGCAATATATTTTATGCGTAACTGACGGCGTGAGTAGTCGAACGTAAGGTATGGAGACTTCATGAGGCTCACCATACGACCACGACGCCCCACCACCGCCGATGTATCTTTTGTTAGATGAATTTAGCAGCTATTAAGCTAATTAAGATACAGGCAACTTACAGTAGCGCCTTGCGGGCAGCTCCGTCCGGCCATCTTGCAAGCCCAAAAGGCTTGGCCTCGTCCGTCAAGTGCGCCACCGTAGATGGACACTCCCTGGACGTACTTGAGCTCTATCCAATTAGTCTGAGAAGTGTATCCCGAAGGAGCAATCAGAGTCCCTTGGATATAAATTTTGACGGCATTGTTATTGCAAGGACCCTGAAGCACGGCTTGGCTCACAAAGAACGTCCCTTGAGGAATGGTCACCGAAGAGGGCTTTCTGGCACCGCAGGCGGCTTGCCATGCGCCGACCAACGCCTTGGATGCGTCGGTATGACCGTCAGGTTTCGCGCCGTAGTTGACGATGTTGTAGGATGCGAGTGCCGATGTCGAACATGTGAGGAGTACTATAAACAGGTATAAGCTTACAGTTTTCGCCATTATTACAGCTTAAAACAGTAGGAAAAGGGTGAGAAGAAGACTAGGTTTGGTGGGTATTTATAGAAAATTATGGCAGGCGATAAATATTATTTTAAGCATATAAACAAATTAAATTTATGGAGCACAACACCTAGCAGAGCCCTATAACTCTATAAGAACATGGATGAAGGCTCGAGGTCAACGGATTTTGAAATTTCGTAGAACTAATCCCGACAGTTACGGCAGTTAAGAGAATCGCTTCGCAAGACTTTGCAGTTGATATTGCTTTGTTTTGGTGATGCTTTCACATGGCTAAAATATATTATTTTACGGATCTAAAACTGAATGCTACAAATTTTCAAATGTGGATGGATTTGTATTGGAAAAAAGGCACCCTCGTTCCGGATTCGGCTCTACCCGGAAGAAGACTATCTTATATTTGATATCCAGATGAACGGTATGCGCTCGTCCAAATAAAATCTCAAATTGACGGAGTGGAGGTTCGAAACTTGTTGGACAGTGTTCCTGAGCCCTCGCTCATCCGCTGCGCCACCCCATCATCCCCTACAAATGTGGATGGATTGAAAATTTGACATTCATATTAGTGTATTAGGTCGCGTATAAGTGGCTTTTTCTTAGGGATGATTTATTATTGGGTTGATTTCGACTAACAATGGTGTCATATCTTGGAGGTTTAGAAATTTTGGCGTACAAATGCGCAAAAAAAGAAAAAGATTAATAAACATCCGATGTTTATTTTTTTATTTTTTGATAAAGTTGATGAATGCATGTTAACAACATAGCCATTCTATTTAACTCAATGGGAGATATTTTGTTGTAACATGTCTTCTTTGTTTTCTTTTCTTTTTTTTTTTTTTGGAGAAAATATATAGAATTTTGATTATTTTTAATTTAATCTAAAAATCACTTTTCGAAAAGACTAGACAGTTAAAGATACAAATTTTTATTTTTGTATATCTGGAAATTTCCAACTTTTTGAAAGATCATGGAATACTTTTACTTTACAACGATCAATTTTTTTTATTTATGAAATAACAAAGCGTAACATTTTCGCTGCATCAACCTCTAATATTACTGAAAATATTATTTTTTAATCATAATCCATTAGTCCGTATTTGATCAGAAATACGATCAGAAAGTAAAACTACGGCTTAGTATTCATTCCAAATCAAGTGTGAAGTACTAATACGCTATCCATCCACTACATTAGTAATTCCAGCTAAAAACTCGTTATAATTATTTATTCTCTATTTCAAACTATCTGTAGAATTCGAACATGTAACGTATACTTTATGATGCACACGCAACACGACTGGACCTATAAGTGGAAAACTACAAAGATCAAATATCAAAACCACAATAAGTATATATATATATATATATATATATATATATATATATATATATATATATATATATTACGATCAAAAGGAACCTTAATTAAGTTTATGGCCATCCATTAACTAACGGTGTGGAAAGATGAAATGAATTCCAAAACCTAATCATAGAAAGTTCTTAAGTGAATCATGATTGCATGATGGTATTTCAAGTCAATATCATCGTTCCAAATCATATGAGAGCACATGCATAACAAATAAAGTAATTCTAAAACTACTTATCTTAACATCCAAATCAATTTAGGTATACTTACGTATCTTCATCCTTCTCTTTTAATAAGTTTTTATTTTTTTTCTGATAACTACTAATTTAAACTGAAATATATATGTATAATTTATTTTTGAAAAAAATTAAGACATAAATAAAATATATTATAATATTTTTTACAAATTTTATATTAAATTATTTTTTAAAATCAATTCTAAAATTGAAGGCTCGAAGTTATTAATTTATACTTTTTATAAAAAAAAAAAATTAATAAAAAAAGTTTTGCAAGCCTTTCTTAAAAAAAATATATATATATTTATAACAGTTATGCAAAAGGTGGGCTTTCGACAAAATTGCATCATTTTATTTGTCTCCCAAATTCCTTGCCTTAGTATTCTTGAAAGTGGATTGGTTGAGTTCAATTCAAGATCTTTATTTTTTGACTTTTTAAAGCTAGTTTAATACTTCCCTCTCTTCTTTGCTTGCTAATCCATCTCTGTTGCTTGAAGAGAGAAAATGTAAGAACATGCGCTTTTTATACTATATATATATATATATATATATATATATATATATATATATATATAATATAGCGCATCTGGACTTAATTTCCTATTATTTAAAAATAAGAAGATACGGATAATTGCTAACGACGCCCAAGGCACCTAGAGACAGATGGTTGGTACTTTTATCTCATAAATTGAAGGTCTTATATTTGAAGCTCACAAGTATCATCCCCAAACATATGAAAATTTTATTTTTTTAATATTCTGTGGAGGATAATGCAGATTTTTAAACTTACTAGATTGAAATAATGTAATTTTTTATTGGAAAAATATAGATCGGTATCATCCGTAAATTTACTGTTATGACGATCGTGATAAAAAATTTCACGATAATCGTAAAAAAATGATTAGTGCGAACGACGTGGATTTTGCCACTTTTTCTTATTAATTAACTCAGATATTTTGATAATTGGGATTGCTTGCAGTTGGTTAGTTCATGTTTCTTTTCTATCTTTTAAGCAATAACCGACTTAACAGTAATCTCCTGCAAATCACATGTTAGATAATCTTTTTTTCTTTAAAAAATAGAAAAAAAAAAGTGACTGATCATGTGAAGTGCTGCTTGTAATTTGAGCATGTTATGGCATTAAATGCTCATCTGACAAGCTACAGTACATTGGAGTATTTAAATTGGCATAGGAGACCCATACCAACTTAATTATATTACGGCTAATTTCATATCAGCCCCCTATTTTTAAAAATTTTTTTGATCAGTTTCCTGAAAACGTATTTTTAGAAATTGATCCGACAAATTTAAAGAAACATGGACTGATATGAAATTATCCCATTATATTATGTCTTTAAGATTTGCTTACTTGAACACTTTTCTAATTTTTTTTTTTACTTTTAAGTTAAAGTAAAAAGGTAGAAAATATAAAAGTGGAAAAAATTAATTTTCTTGTTTACTTTAATAAAAAATAATTTTTTGTATTTATATATTTAATATTTAATAATTTTGAATATAATAATTATTATTTTAAAATATTATCAGTATTTCTAAAATAGTTATTAATTTTATCATTTACTTTCCACTTCTCTAAAATAGTTTCTTACTACTTTTTAGTACTTTTTATTTCTCTATTGATTTTTCACTTTTCACCTTATTATTTTATTACCATTTTTCTTTCAATTTTTACTTTACTATTTTTTTTTACATTTTCTACTTCCACTCAAAATAAACAGCCGCTAAGAATAAATTATTTGAGAAAAGGATAATTTACATACATTAAATAATATGACGATGATGGAAAAATAACGGAGCCTTTCCGTTTTAGATGCATTCAATAATTCGAAATTATAAAAGTATAACACCTACGTCGAAATTATATTTTTATACCTTTTTTATCGTGTCAAATGACAAAACTATCTTTTTCAAGTTAATTGTTTCTCATCTTTCAACAAAAAAAAAAAAATTTATTATTTCACGAGGTCAAATTGGTGTAAAAGTGACATTTAAATTAGAAATATAAAAATACAATTTTGAATATACAGTACATAAAAATACAAATGCCCTAAAAATAATTTATGGGAACCAGTATAATATATGAAAATATTATCTAGAAAATGCAAAGAGTATGGCATTCAAAAGTGATTTAAAAGTTTTTATAGAGAAGACAAGTATTATTAGATTTACTTTATAATATGGAAGTATATTTGAAAACTTTTATAAAGAAACGAAAAAGTATTAGTAAATTGACTTTAATTATATGGTTTTCAAAAGTAGCTCTTATAGAGAAAAGAAAAAGTATTATTAGATTGATGTGGAGAATTATGCCTCAAATCCCTCAAGTTTATGTATCTAATTTTTTGAAAGGAGAAAGAAAAATTACGTCTCAGCCCCTGATTCTACGCTTTCTCGGTTCAGCCTCTAGAACAGAGAAATACGCCAATGTAGTGTGCAACACACGTAGCCACGTATGCTCTAGAGGGCTAGAGAGTATTAGTCCATTATTAGCGTTTGAAGCTTCTCATTATATTTTCTCTTTTTGTTTCTCTTTTGATTTAGTGGATTTTTGTTCTTTTCGTTCATTTTAATTTTTTTTTCTCAATTTATTTAACTTTGTTATCGATCAAGGTGCCTACAATGATTCAATTTTGGGATATTTGGTTAGTTTTTTAACCATATGGAATAAAAATTATAACCATCTATTTTGATTGCAGATTTTAAGTTGATAAAATATTGAAATTATAATTGTCTAAAATAAAAATTAAATATTACTACAATAATTCTAATTACTTGATATCTTTAATAGGATAGAACTAGAAAATCTATCTATTTCATTACTACTATATTAAAAACTCTAGAATAATGTACGGCGTTGAGGCAAAAATCTCACACCCAAAGAGAACAAACTTCAGCGGTGTGCGGAGAGTATCTGAACAGGTACATCTTCAATCTACTCCGCCCAATCTTATTAAAATTTAGCAAATGGAATTTTATTTCAATTTATGGTGTACCAAATATTATATAATTTTTTATCATTTCTATTATAATTCTATTTTATTCTGATTCTGATTTACCAACCAAACGTTATCATAGAGAATTTTTCTAATAACTGGTGTTAGAGCTACAAGTTATTCATAGGTGACACTCGATGATGAGGATATTCAAAGTCAATAAGTTCGATCATGAGTCAATTGTGAAAATGAGAACGAGCAATAGGACTTAACTTAAAACCATAAAAAGTGCATGATTCCACATCACAAAATTCATCATATACATTAATTTTGCACCCTATATCGATTATTATACTTTTCGCTGATTTTAAACATATAAATAGCCTAGTTCGTTCAAAATCCGAAGATTTTTTGGCTCAACAGGATTATTCGGATAGTCAAAGTAACCTCATTGTCGTGCCACTCGTCGATCTTCTTTGGCTAAAGTACGTGGGTCGCACTGCATTTATCTTGAAAAGTTACAAGAAATAAGAAAAAAACTAGCCTAATGTAGGGTCAGTGGTTTGGATGCTCGAACAACGAGCATCCGATCGTAAATTTGAAATCCAACATCTACGAAATGTTATATCTGCCGGATACATGCCAGTAGATCTATTTTTAGAAACTCAAACAGTGGCGGAGCCAGGTCAGTCCGGGAGGGTCAAAAATATTCGCAGTAAAGAATTACATAGAAGATTGTTCAACAAAAAAAAATAAAAATTTCAAATGTACAACTCCACAACAATCAAAAAAGGAAAAATAAAAAGAAATATAGATAATAACTAAGTTATAAAAATAGAAGAGCAGAACCAAAATATAGTTGGTAAGAAATTACAATAATGAAATATGACTGCAAATTGAGATAATTATAAATTATAAATTATAATTACAATAATAAAATATAGGTGGGTGGACAACCGTAGACGTCAATTTAGAAATTAGGAATTGGGACAGTCAGGTAGAAAGTGATTTTTGGGAAGTCGACAATGCATAAATTTTGGAAAAAGTTTAATTTTAGGGCTGACTTTTTACGAATGTAGGAGTGAAATAAATGTAGAACGAATCCTCTGCCCCGTTTTCTATCCCCGTTATCTATTCCTACATTTTTTTTTAACCTTTAACGAGAACCCGATAAAGTTCGGGTGGAAGGTAAAAGCTAACCCCTCGATATCCCATTAAAATAAAAAGAGAATACAAGTATCCCTTGTTCAGAGGATATCCAACGCAATTCTTTCTTGCGCAGAAGGAGAAAACTAGACCAATTATCCATATCAACAAGTCTGAAAGTGTGTTTGGTTTTTAGCGATATCTCACTGAAGGGGTCCATTGGCAGCCAAAAGCAAAAGGCCTCTGCAAGTTCTATCCGTCTGATGAATTGAAGTGAAAGAGAGATCACAATGATGAGTTCTGGCATAATTAGCTAAGTAGTCAACAACTCTATTCCCTTCACGGAAAACATGCATTACTTTAGTGTCCATTTGAAAAAGTAAATGCATTCACGTAGATTGTATACCTCACATTTGACTACTGTTGCAGCAGTGAGCCAATTTACAGCAATTTTAGAATCAGTTTCAATATCAAGGGAATACCAACCCCGCTTAAAATAATATTGAATACCTGCAAGAATAGCATGAAGTTCAGCAATATCTGCAGAAGTTGGAGGAAAAGATCTTGCAAAGCCATAAAGCAATTTTCCTCGATGGTCGCGAATGACTCCATCAATAGCAGTTCCCACGGTTGTTAAACTAGCATCGGTGTTAAGTTTATATCGGCCAGGTCGAGGACAAATCCAGCGAATCACCTTCACTGCTGCAGTTCTACAAGGTACAGTGGTCATGCTAATATCTTGCAAGACCATTCCCCTCGTAGTAGGACGGAACGATAAACGTAATGATCGATGCGTTTCATGCAGCAACTGCCAGCTCTTGATAATCACTCTTCCTGGATCACTGCTATATTGTTCGTGTTTGCATCGATTTCGGTCAAGCCAAATGAACCAAACGGCAAAAAGTAAGAAAGCAAACTGAACTTTGTGTGTGCCGCTACCCGAAATCAAGTATAGCTGACGAATTAGATCTCTACTGGTGATAATGTTAGGCAAAATAATGCCTGTGTAAGTTTGGACGCGGTTCCATACTTCTCGTACCATGGAACATGATAAAAAGAGATGTGAAGATGTTTCAGCAGCTTCCTGACAAAGCTAACATCTAGAGACCAAAATGACACCTCTAAGTGACAAGTTATCATCAGTGGGAAGAGCATTCTTAAACACTTTCCAAATGAAAAATGATATTTTGAGAGGAATTTATTGAGACCATATAGCTCGCATAAAGGGTAGCTCTGACTTACACTGACTGATGATACTCCAAGCACTTTTGAATGTAAATTTTTCCGAGTTAGATGGTTTCCATACTAAGCAATCAGATTTTGAAGGCTGTAAATGCAAGTTACGAATTACTTTAAGAACGTGAAATGGTAGTATCTGTTGTATTGGTGAAGATACCAATTAGAGCCATCCCAAAGTTCTGCAACTTTCTCATCAGGCATCGAAATACCTCGTAAGCTATCTGTTATGAACCGATTCGGATCGGCTCACGTCGACGGCCCGGACGCGGCGAAGATAAAACACCGGCGGCCCGGTGGCGGCTCTACAAACTATTGTAACTAAAATTACTTTATTTTTTCCATAATTCAAAGCAGGGTTTACATTGTTTATTTATAGAGAATATCTCTCTAGACTCTACCATATATTTCTCCTAAGTATTCCTAATAATACTCTCCTAATATAACTCATTTCTAATACAAGAACTTTCTTATTTTTTTATTTTCCTACTAATAGAATAGTGCCTATTTATATAGCACTTTCCAACTAATATAGTATTTCCTATTACATAACACTATCTCGCAGAGGATTATTACCAATCCAAGTATCCTTCCAAGAATCAAAATCACCACACCCTAAACCAAAAGCAAAGTATTTTTCTGCTACATTTCTTGCCGCCAAAAGTTGCTTCCATACATGGGAATCATTAGGTTGAGATTTCCAGTCACTACAATGTTGTCCTTTACTTAATTTCTCAATCATAAACTGTGCAAGAAGTGAGTTCTGCTCCCTAAACTTCCACCAAAGTTTAAGTTCCATGGTTTGGACCACATCCCACACACGCCGTAGACCTAACCCTCCTTCAAACGGAAAGCACAACTTTTTCCATGCTACCCAATGGATTGCTTTTCTATCAGCTGTAGAATTCCATAGAAAAGAAGCGAAATTTCTCTCTAGCCGCTTAGTGATCTCTTTGGTTGGCTTAACTGCTTGGAAGATATGATTAGGAAGTGAGTAAAGAATAGTCTTGATAAGCACTAGTCGACTAGCAGGGGAGAGAAAAGCATTGGTCTAGTTGTTGAGACGTTGATGTACTTTCGTCAAAAGCTTGGCGAAAAAATCAGAGCGTTTGCGTCCAACATAGAGAGGGCTGCCCAAATACCAGATTGGAAGCTCCTGAGGCTGAAAACCCGTTATTCGCCGGATACAATGTTGGCGGATTACTGAAGTGTGTTTAGAAATAATGTATCCACTTTAGATGTATTCACTTTTTGCCTGAAAAAAGTTCATACTCCCGTAAAAAACTCATTAAGCGACGTAAAGAGAGAGATGCAGCATTTCTAAAAATTATACAATCATCTGCAAAAGCAAGGTGAGAGACCAAAGTGTTGGAATTTGCATGGAAACGCATATAAGGATGAAGTAGCATTTGATTATCCAATCCTTGGGAGAAGTAATCTGAAATTAATACGAAGAGCAAGGGTGAGAGAGGATCTCCTTGACGTAGCCCTCTTGATGAAGGAAAGTAACCGCTGAGTTCCCCGTTGATGATCACTGAAAACCAACGGCTGCAAAAAAATTTCTTAATTAATTGCGTAAAATGCGCGCTGAAGCCGAACCAATGAAGTATTGATAGAAGAAAATTCCAATCAACCCGGTCATATGCCTTTCCCATATCAAGTTTGATGATAATATTGCCACCTCTAACTTTGCGGTTGATAGACGCCATAAGCTCCTGAGCTAATAAAATGTTGTCGTTAATCCAACGCCCTTTGATGAACCCAGATTGATTGGGAGAAACAAGCTTTGCAGCCAACGGAGATAAACGGGATAGCAAAATTTTTGAGAAAATCTTCGATGTAACATTACACAAGCTGATCGGCCTATAGTCCTTCCAAGAGCGAGGGTTTGAATTTTTGGGGATGAGAACTATGGAAGTGGAAGTGTAGGATCTGGGCAGCGGCTTTCCTTGAAAGAATTCTAGAACCGCTCAAATACATCTTGATGAATAATGGACCAGCACTTCTTAAAGAAAGCACTATTATACCTGTCTGGACCAGCCGCCGAATTGTCATCTATACTAAATACAGCCTCCCGAACTTCGTCCAGAGTCGGTGAGCTCTCCAATTCTGAGTTTGCCATGAGAGGCATGGAGCTATGAAACCATGTAGGTTTAGGCAATGCTTGTAAAGAATCATCTGCAGCGAATAAGGAGCTGAAATACTGCACAGCTGAAGCTTTGATATCTGACTCATTTGTCAACCATTGCCCCTGGTGATCCTTGATTTTGTAAATAGAAGTTAAAGCATGCTTTTGTTTGTAACAGGCATGAAAGAATTTAGTATTGTGGTCACCACCTTCTGCTTCCAGAACAGTTCTTCACTAGTAAGATATGAGATAGCTCTTCATTGGCCATTGCAAGATACTCTCCAGCCAGTTCAGTTGGATTAGATTCAAACATTCTTTCTAAGTCAAGGACTTGCTGTTCCTTCAATCTCACTTTTTCATGAATGTTGCCCAAGGAAAGGTGATTCCACCTCTTCAATACAGATTTGAGGCGTTTCAATTTCCTACATTCTACAAAATAATTATATGTATTTTTTAAAAATATTTTTAAAAAAATATTTTTAACATAAAAATTATAAATTTTGATAAAATTTATAATTTTTATATCAAAATATTTTTCCAAACATGACTCTACATAAGTGTTCTGGGGCTCTAAAATTTTACCGTCTTAATGGATTTTAAAAAATAATTTTTAAAGCCATCTAAGATTTTGAAGCCCTAGAATATTTATCTAGAAGCATATTTTGAAAAAAATTTGAATATGAAAGTTGTAGATCTTATTAAAATCTATAACTTTCAATTTGAAATGTTTTTTTTTTTTTTAAAAAAAAGTATATAGTAAAAGTTATTGGGCCGAAAAGTTGAGAGGACGATATTGGACTGAAAAGTGGGAGGTGATCCCTCCCCAACCTCCATGTAGCTCCGCCCGATATTGAGGAATGCACAATCTTTGGTCCAATATCTGAAATTTTACTCTCTTAACCATGGTCTAATAATTTTTTGTTAGAAAGTTATGTATAGCAAAATAATACAATGAAAAGCTCTTATTATTATTATTATTATTATTAGATATTTTAAAATAATAAAAAAAAAACTTCATTCACCCCTGCATTAGTCTAGCTACAAAGGTGGCACTATTATCGGCCTATTGGGCCTAGATCCAATATAAGGCCCCAATGATGTTACATAGTGTATCCAATCTTTAATCCCAATTTCTAAACTTGTTGATGGATAACATGAAGTTCTTAGCCACAGTTTACTGGACCCATGTATCTATCAGAATTATGATTATGTAGGTGGTAGTCATCAAGTTAGCAGATATGAATTTGTAATCCTATCTTACCATTTGTTAGTTAGAAGTACCCGTTGACATTAAGTGACTTTAAATTATATTATTTGATTAAAAGTTTAGGGAAATAAAAAAAATTGCTCTAGAAATAGAAATTGTGAAATAAGTCATAAGCATTTGCTTTTTTATATTGTGAACTGTTAAATGGCTCGAACCACATTAGTGCGTTTTATAATTATTTTCTTTGACAAATCGCATATCAGTCCCTTACTTTACAAATCAGTTCTTGTCGAAATGATGTGACAGAGCCACACCATGTTAGTCCCGATAGAGGCTGATTTGTACGACTTTAGTAATAGGAGGCTGAAATGATATTTTCTATATATTATTTTTATTGAGTTGTTAGTTATTGGATAATGTGAGTATGCTAAATGTCCAAATCCGCATTCGTCTGTGCAGTATTCATATCCTTCTACGCCATTGTTATTATATCAAAGACTTACATATTAGCCCTTTATTTACGAATAAACCCATTATTTACAATCCATTATATCTTAGACACCCCAAAATATTATTTTAGAAATATATTTTTAAAAAATTCGAATACAAAAATTGTAGGCCACATGAAATCTATTTTTCTTATAATCAATCTTTTTATAATAATTACTTCTAAATAAGTGTTTTGAGCCTTCAAATCTTAACAGATTAATGAATTAATTTTTAAACTTATTAAGATATTTAAGACTCAAAAACTTTTTTTTTTTTTTTGGTCAGGAAGGGGGACAAGTGTCCCTTAATTCTTTCTTGATCTCAGATAACCAACAGCAACAACATCAAACTGAAGAAACCGTAAGGCATCACGAGGAGGTAAGTCAAAGAAGTGACATCCTAGCGGTATGGAAGAAGCTTTCGACGCTAAGTGATCGGTTAAGTGATTGGCTTCACTATAAATAGTTTGCAGCGCACTTTTCAATCGCGACTCAGAAAATTTCTACATTCAATCACTAAGCTTCTCTGATTTCCTTTAGGTAAAAATCCAGTCACCAAAAGATCTATTAGGTTTTTCGAGTCTGCTTCAAAACACACTTTATGGAATCCCAAACCCCATACAAGTTGCAGGGCCCTCAGACATCCCCACAGCTCTGCCTCCAAAACAGAGCAAATTCCAAGATTTATACTACATCCTTAATCCACTGACCATTTGCCTCTCTGATGACAACTCCAGTCAAAGCTTCTCCGGTAGTCGTATAAGATCCATCAGAATTGATCTTTGCCCAATCCTTATCTGGTGGGTACCATGCTACATGGATGGCACTCAAGGGCATGTGCGACTTGTCTAGTTTACCCTGGAAAGCCCTCCGAAAGCATTGTGCATCCCGAACAAACACATTTACCTTCTGTTGGACTGGAAGCATTTCGCTTTTGAAGACAAACTGATTGCGCCAAAACCAAATCTTGAGAACAGTTGCACTAAATATATAATAAGAGCATGCTTCCTCACCGACCTCTTTAGCTTCCTCACTGCAAATGGTGCATGCACTATTAGCTAGGAGACCTCTTCGACTCTTCAAGTGATTTGTCACCAATCTCTCATGGGCTACCTTCTATAAGAAGGTCCTAAGCCGTTGTGGACCCTGAACTTCCCAAATCGCTTTCCATAAAGGTGCTGGAGGCATGGAGTTATCTAATAAGAGCATGTAGGCAGATTTAGTAGTAAAATGACCTGATTTGTGATGCATCTATGTGATTCTCCTCATTTCCGACGGGTCAGAAGCTAGTATTACAAAATGCAACTTCAGCATAGCATGCTGAGGTAAACACTGGAGCTGATCCCATCTCCAACCTACATGATCATCGAAGTAATGGCGCACAGGTAAATGAAATTCGCCTACTGGAGGTAGAACGCATTGCATATCCACTAAGCGCTTAGGACCTATCCATCTAGATGTCCAGAAGTTGACATCCAAGCCGTATCCAGGATTCCACGCAGCTCCTTTCTCGACTAAGTTCCATGCTGAAGCAAGGCCCCTCCATGTTGCAGAATTGCTTTTACTTGCAATAATCTGCATGCTCCCCAAATGCTATTACGGTACTTTTGACGTGCTACTCAGACCCAAGGTACTTCATGTTCCGGGGAAAAACGCCACCCTTGCTTCGCTAGTAGTGCCACATTCATCGCCCGAGATCGTTTCAAGTCAAGCCCACCCACAGTTTTGGGCCTCGAGACATTCGCCCAGTTAACTAGATGCATGCGTTTATTTTCCGAGGTCGATCCCCACAGAAAATCTCTATTGAGCCGATCGATTTGGTCCGAAACTGTGACTGGGAGAAGCATTGTTTGCATATGGTAGTATGGGGGTTGCTGACACCGACTGGAACAAAGTTAGTCTTCCTACAAATGAGAGCATTCTAGCTTTCCAACCCGCTAGTCTCTGTTTTATGTGCCTAATATGCTACCGTAACTATCTCGGGTAAGTCTCTTGTGACAAACATCAACGCCTAAATACTTGCTCAACTCCTTGACCTACGCCAATGTTAGCTCTTTTGCTGATCTTCTCAGCTACATCAGCACTGATATTGCGGGAGAAAAATAATTGTGATTTAGCTAGGTTAATTTTTTGCCCCGATAGCGCACAAAAATCTTCAAGGCAATGCATCACCATATCAATCTATTCTTCTGAGGCTTCTGCGAATAGCACAAGATCGTCCGCAAAGAACAACTGCGTTAACTCCTGGTCCCCCCTGGAGAATTTCAGTGGCTTCCATTCCCCTCTTTGAATAGCCAGTGAATTCTTTGAGCTAAGCGTTCGATGCAGATAACAAACAAGTAGGGCGACAAGGGATCTCCTTGACGAAGTCCCCACTCAGGCTGAAAAGGTTCTGTGTCCTGTCCATTCCAAAGGAGATGCAGCTCCGTGGTAGTCATGCATCTCATAATCAGAGAAGTTAATTTCTCACCAATATGTAGCTGCTCGAGTGAGTCCTGCAAAAACTCTCATCGAACTCGATCATAAGCTTTCTCAAGATCAATCTTAATAGCCATGTAACCAGTGCGCCCACTCTTTCTTGACATAGAATGTAAGGCTTCCTGCATGAGGATGATGTTATCTGTGATCTGCCTCCCCGGCACGAAGCTAGATTGGTTTGGCGAGATAACACGAGGCAAAACAGTCTTCAACCGATTCACTAACACTTTTGACAAAATTTTATACCTCACGTTGCATAGGGAAATGGGTCGAAATTCCGGCAGGCATGTAGGAGCTTCGACTTTCTGGATAAGGACACTCCTTTGGGTAATTCATTCCCATCTCATGCATGCTTGACCGCCTGGATCACATCCCGGTGTATCAACTCCCAAAAGTGTTTGAAGAACACTGCTTGGTATCCATCTGGTCCTGGAGCCTTGTCGGCACCATCCTCATGACTGCCTCTTTAATTTCCTCATCCACTAGAGGACTGGTTAGCTGTTGTACATGGTAAGGTGTCAGGGCAGGAAAGCCATTCATGGGCAGCCAACCTACTGTAAGAGGGTGTTCTTCTGCATATAACTTCATGAAAAATGCTCTAGCAGCCATCTTCAATTGGGGAGTCATCATCACACCATAATCCAGGTTCTAATTCCAAACTAATGATTTTGTTTCGTCTCCGCAGCACAAGTGTTCTAATGTGAAAATATCTGGTATTTTCTGTCGCCAGCCGCACCCAGTGTTCGAGAGATTTTTGGAGCCATAACGATTCTTCCTGTTCTAGAGTCAGGTTATATTCCATTAACAACTTTCGCTCCAAACTGCGTAATCCAGGTTTGTAGGAGACTGCTAGTGATCTCTGAATGCCCCCAATCCTCAGAAATCTACTTTTTTAATATTTAATTTTTTTAAAAAAATATTTATATAGTAGTCAAATACTTTTGATACGAATTTCAATTTATTGATTTGCAACAAATTCAAAACTAGTTGCTGATTTTTAAAGACTTTCAAAATCAAAGGCTGATATGTGACTTTTACTTTTTTTTTTTTTTTTTTTTTTTTTTTTTTGAAGAGATTTTTCAACCTGCTTTCATCATAAATATTTAGCTCCCCTATCGTCTCTAACTATTAGCGTTGTATTTGAGAAAAGGTAAATTACCATAAGAGGGTAAGAAAATGAGCAAGATACACTACAGTCCCCATACTGTTTATTTATTAACTAATTATGCCACTCTAATTAAAAATTTATCATACTTTAATTTATATATTCTGATACTAAAATTCGATAAAGAAGACAAAATATAAATATAAATTAGGTTAGAAAGATGCAGTTTAGTTTGTTATTAAAAAAAAAAAAATAAAAAATAAAAAATAAAAAATAAAAAACATTTATCATGATGGTTGGCAATATGTGAATCAAGTTTATATACGGAAATAAACGTGGGTCCAATCTTCCCATGGTGATCTCAGGCCACACATTAGGGAGGGTGCAAGTATAAAAGGAGAGACACAAAACGAATGGATTAGGAGCCATGGAGTATGAATTCGCCGAAATTCTGCCCTGTATAATGTTCGTTTAGTGTCTAATATCAAAAAAGATTTTCGTTCCTATGTGGGCTCTAGACTAGTTTGTATGGATTCTGTTGACTATGAAGGTGCAGTGGCATCTTCTGCCTGCCGGAAGTATAAAAGGAAAAAAAAAAAAGAGAGAAAAAGAAGGCAAATAGAAGTGAAAATATATTAAAACGAAGTCTCGAGTATTGGGAGCCAAAAAAATCTGATAGGCTATCCCAAAAAGGGTTTTGGAATCTATGTGGCCATTGGCGATGTCTTAATATATTTGTATTGCTCTTTACACTCATTGCTAATGGTCTTTGAATGGATCTCTTTGTCACTTGGACTTGGTCTGTATACAAAGGTTTAGACTTAGCACAAGTTGCCATCTTGGAGAGAGTATTATATACTTGGTAAATAGTTATACTTGCTAACATTAAGATGGACTTAATGAAAATCTTCTGATCCTGCTTTACTCAGCTCTTATATATAATAGTCCCGAGATGGATACTGCTCCTTTTTTTTTTTTTTTTTTTTTTTTTTTTTTTTTTTTTTTTGCAGATTTGGATGGAGCTAGTGGGACGCTTATGGATCCTTCAGTGAACATCAATCTAATCGAGCTTGCATAATACGAAATACATGAGAGTATAGGACAATTTTTTGTTTGTCTTTTTCCCTCTCCTTGAAGCATTATAATGGAGCCTTGCCCCAGTTCTAAAACTCTTTGTATTAGTATAGTTTTTTATATATAGTAAAGTACTTACTTACCAAAAAAAAAAAAATCGATATTTTGGTGAACACATATCCGCAAAAGTAAAAATAGGAGAATATTTCTAGACATTCACGATGCATCAGGGTCGGATAAGCTAAGCAGAAATGTTCAACACGCATATCGTATTTATATTATTATTTTTTCTTTTTAAAAGAAAATATTTTTTTTTAGAGAAATAAAATATTCATTTAAATACTAGCAGTATAAAAATGGGTAAGTCATATTATAATATATACATCTCTCAAATATTATATTGGTCCCTATTTATTGATATAATTAGATTTTATCTTGTTTAAAAATTATCTCAATAATATAAAATATTATATTGTGTATGAATCTTGTTACTAATTTTATTGTATTTTCATATATTCAAATATTTAATATAAACTATTTATATTACTTTTTCCATATCCAAATCATAAATAGTCTTACTTTTTTGAAAAAGACAAAATTTCTTTTCTTTAGCCCCTTGAACCTTTACAAAAAATGTGGACTCTAAAACTCTAAACTTTAAATTGTACTCGCGATACCCTGAATTACGAAAAAAGCGCCCACACGATAACCTTGCCGTCAGTTTTACCGTCCGCCATTGTTAATTTGCTGACGTGGCAGATTCTAAATTATTTTTTAATTAATTTTAATTTATTTAACTTTGTAGAGGGATAAATATATATTTATATGTATTTATTTTTTAATTACTTTTCTAGGAATAAACCCCTCCTCCAGCGAGCGCCCTCTTGGGATGGGTAGTTGATCAGTGGGGATGGCCGGAAATCCCCAACATCGGCGTGGGTAGCTCGACGGAGAGGAAGGTGCTAAATTTAAGAAACAATAATTAAGGAAAATAAAAATAGAAGACGTTTTTGTCTTTTTATAAAATTTAAAAGGAATTAAAATTAATAAAATATTATTTAAAACCAAGCACATCAGCGAATTAACGACGGCGGATGGAAAAACTGACGGCAAGATATCGTGGGCGTTTTTTCGTAGTTCAGGATTATCGCGAGTACATTTTAAAGTTCACAGTTATAAAGACATATTTTTGTAAAGTTCAGAGGCTAAAAAAGATATTTTACCTTTTTAAAATACCATACTCTGTATCTGTATCGTTTTCTATATCTATACCGATATCCATATTTCCTAAATTACATTAGAGTGGCAGTTTGAGTAAGAGGAATAAGAATAAAATAAAATTTAGCTATGTTATTATTATTATCGATCCTACTGGCAAAAAACAAATTAATGTCCATAATCCATCAAAACTATAATTTGAAATAACCATGTTTTTCAAAATTTGATATTTCGACTTATTCCGATATTGTGGACACATATGTAAATTTAAGAATGTTCTATATTAGGCATATGTCATCACTATCTTGAGCAATACGATAAGAGTATTGTTATTTATTATTATGATCACCAATAAAGATATTTCGATCTTGGCCGAGTCTGAAAAATCGAACCAGCAGGTTGATTCGGTCAGGATCGGTCAATTCGGACTCGTTCTCAAGTCTGAACCTAGGGACCAAACAGGTGTTCGATTTGATCCGATCCAAACCATTTATGATAGGAACGGGATATATGACCTTTTTTTCATTCATATTCTATAAGAATATTATTTAGTTTTAAGCATATTTAAATTTATTTACGGTCTAACTGGTCCAAAATCGACTTTCAACCGATCCAGATCGGAACGAACCGTACCATTTAGATTTCGATCCAGTATACAACCTGAAACATTTCAGTCCGGTCCGAATGAACACTCTAGCCATAAAGACTCCTAATATAATTAAAATTATATAGAATATGTATTATACATATATTATATATAGTATTGATTGTGCCATGGCCAATAAGATTTTCTGAAAATGAGTTCTAATGCTGTGAAAGACGAACGGCAATAACATGGTATCCTTATTATTATTATCTTTTTTTTTTTTTTTGAGAAAAAATCCTTATTATTATTATCAAAAAAATAATAATAATAATAACATGGTATCCCAGGAATAGTTGGGGTGAAGATAGGCATGAATTTAGCGCACATGAGTTATCTTTTTGGGGATGAATTAAAAAAAATAAATAATAATAAAAGAAGGGATCATGTCTTTCATTTTTTTAAGACTTGTACGAATAAGCTCATTTCTTTTTTAGTGATAATTATTAAGTCAATCCAAAATACATACATATTTTTTTAAAAAATTTTGAATACCAAAAAATAAATATTGATGTGCTATATAATTTTTGTATTAAACTTTTTCTAAAAAAAATATGTAAATAAGTGTTCTATAGCGCCGAGTCTTCACTAGTTATAAACACTGTGAAGCCATTATTTTTTCCAATAACTTATAAATAAGTTCAAAATATGTGCGCACATATATATATATATATAGAGAGGCTATTCTCAGCTCGACCTGAGAATAGCCTATTCTCAGCTAACATCTCAGCCGTTGATCTGTTTGATCCAACGGCTGAAATTTAATTTTAACACTTAACGGCGCCGTTAAATACTTAACGGCGTGAATCGTTATTCCGTTAAGTATTAAAATTAAATCCCAGCTAACAGATCAACGGCTGAGATGTTAGCTGAGAATAGGCTATTCTCAGGTCGAGCTGAGAATAGCCCCTCTATATATATATATATATATATATATATATATATATATATATATATATATATATAAGTATTTTTTAAACTATTTAAATTTTTTAAAAAAGATTTATGTATTAAATAATTAAGTTTTCTTAAAAAAGTTTTTTAAATATAATTTTTGATGCTCTAAAATTTTTATAGTCAGTACAGAATTCGAAATTTAAAATATCTATTTATATAATTTTTACAAAAAAATAGTAACTATATTTATTTTAACTTAATGTAGTCATTATTTAATAAATATACAATTTTAAACGAGTTTTGAAAAGTTCTTTTTTTCTTGACATTATTCCATGTTATTTTAGTGCCAATGCCCTGTATGTCTGCACCATTAATTAACCGTTTTATTGGCAGTGACAAAAGGTATTACATTCAGAGTATTTTAATTTATGATAAGGATAGACTAAAATATGGGAAACTTGCATATCAAAGATGGTTTAAACTTTACAAATTAGTTCTTTTATTTTTTACATATTAATTTTTTACGCTAAATACCCATTCAAAAGTATTTTTAGAAACACTTAAGATAAAAATTATAGATTTTATCAAAGTTTATAACTTTTATATTAATTTTTTTTTTAAATAATTTTTAAATAGCTATTTTGAGACTCTAAAATTTTTAATATATTAGTGGATAATCTGCTAAGATTTGAAAGTCTTAAAATATCTATTTAAAAATATTTTTTAAAAAAATATTTAACAAAAAGTCTCATCAAATTATACAATTTTATGTTAAAAATATTTCAAAAAAAAAAAATTTACATAGAAGTCAAAATATTTACACATAAATTATAAGAGATGGAGTAATTTGCAAGGTTTTAAAAGCCGGGTGGCACGCTCGGTGCCGCCCGGCTCGTGCCGGAGCCGCCAGGCTCCGGCACGGGGACGGTGCCGAGCCGGCCGGCACCGTCCCCCCTTCTCCCTCTCTCTCTCTCTTTCTCTCTCTCTTCTCGAAGTTTTTTTTTTTTGTTTTTCCATCTTCCTCCTCGCTTTCGCGAGGAGGAAGACGGTACGGTCGCCCCGCGTGCGGGCGACCGTACTTCTTTTTTTTTTAATAAGGCGCGGGCGCGCGACCGGCAGCTGCACCTTCCTTTTTTTTTAAAAAAAAAACTCTAAAAAACTTTAAAAAACATTAAAAAATTTTTAAAAATATAATAAAATTTTTAAAAAATATATTTTATTATCGGCACGACCGGCACGGCACGATCGGCACGGTCGGCACGTTTCGAGTTCGGAATTTACCGAAACTCGGCACGGTACGAAATTTAAAACCTTGGTAATTTGTAAAAACAAATGAAGGAAGAGGGACTGATTTATGATAAGATTAAAAAATAAGGGCTAATCTAGAATTTTTTAAATGTCATATGCATAATTCGATGGCTCATCCTGACCTCTGAAGACATCATTGGTGATTAGGGAGAATTGCATTTCAGCCTCTAATTCATAATTTTTGCATTTCGGTCTTAAAAAACGTATTTTAGCACCGATATGGTTACCAAATTGCACGCCACGTCCGCACATATTTCCATTTCCGGAGACTGAATCTGACAAATATAATTTTTAAGGAGCTAAAATATAATCTTCTAAATCGATTTTGGTCCGGTACACTTGCACTGGACTGTACCAAACACGAATATAGATTCTCTTTTTAAAATAATTCAAAATTACAAAAATTTTAGATTTAATAAAATATAAAATTTTAGTGTTTAATTTTATATTCGTAGATGCATATTTTAGAGCTCTAAAATTTTAATATGTTTAAAAATTATTATTAATTAACTAATTTTATAGTTGAAATAGCAAATTTTTGTGAGCTTTTTTTTACAACAACAACAATAACATTTGAGTAATAGGTCCGGCCAAAATTGAGCCTGGAAGGTAAAAAAAAAAAAAAATATATATATATATATATATATAATCATATTTCAGATTTTTATAGAACTCTCGCCTAATAAAGTATAATACAAAACACACGAGATCACACACAATAGTTCCAGATTTTGAAACGAATCAAACATATCCAATACTAGTACGAACCATACACAAATTAAAATAATAATTGTAATAATAAATACATAAATATTAAATAACAAATTAAAATAAAGTAAAATAAAATTAGAAATTTTAAATATGCTTCTATTTAAATTTTTTATTAAAAATAATTTTAACAAAATAATTTTAAAAAATGATTTTACCAATTCAAATATTCTTTTCTTAAATTATGATTATTAAAAAGAATGTACTGTAGAATTAGGATTGTGACCTTTTTAATTAATAGGATTAAGATTCTATAAGAGTTAGGAGAGGTCCACTTAGGGGACTCAATTAGAGACTCTGACTCCGGAGAATCGAGAATGGGTTCGAAAGAAGGCTCTGCAAAGTCTCAGTCTCCGTACCTTAGAGAGATGGCTTAGAGAAGATACCGAGACTCTGCGAAACTCGATTATCAAATTAACCGAAAAATTATTGTATTCAATTATTTTCGATAATCGTAGTGCATTTCTATCAATGGCGACGATAAAATCCTTAATTTTATCTCAAAATTCGGCAAAAATTTCACGTAAAAACATTGCATTTTTCGTGTGATTGCTTTTGTCTTCTATTAGCCATTTAAGCCGTTAAACACTCAACAAAGTCAAAATAATGCTCAATAAAAAAGTATTAAATAATTAACATTAATAGAAATAAATATAAATTTACTAATTATAAAAATTTTAAAACTAGTACAATTCTGTTATATACTGATATATTAAAAAAACCAAAAAATTGTAAATTTTATACTTTTCTCGTTATTTAATTTAATTTCACTTTTCTCACTGGAACTTTTCATTCAGCCGGTCAATGTGCTATTGTTTGCGGTTTTTATTTTAGCCCATTCTCAGTAAATGTGCTATATTATTTTGTCTATTGTATCAATAATAATTTTGGAAAATTTTTAATATATTATAGATTTTGATGATATGTACAATTTCTATATTAAATATTTTTTTAAAAGATATTTTGATATAGATATTTTGAAGTTTCAAAATTTCATAGATTAACGGGTTGGATTCAAAATCCGTTAAAACTTCATAATCACAAAACATTTATATGGAAGTATTTTTTAAAAAAATATTGAATATAAAAGTTATAAATTTTATTAAAATTCATAAAAAAAATTTAAAAAAAATACTAATATAGTGGTCAAAACGACGTGACATAATTGTCAATGGAGGGGCCAAAGTGAAATTAAAAAATTAGAGGGACTGAATGAGGAAAGATTTAAAAATGATGGGCTGAATGTAAAATTTTCATTTATGCTAGGTAAGCGGACTTTGATAATGTTTTTTAAAATATTATGGGATACTACCATATCAGCCCCTCAACTATTGAAAACATCCCAAATCAGCCCCCCATTTCAAATTTAGGTCAGATCAGTCCCTGATTACTGTTTGGGTTTTTTTTTGGACGAAATTGCCCCTATACCCGTTAACACTTCAGACACCGATATCATCCATTTAAAGCAATCTCGGAAAAAACTTTGAACATAAAAGTTGTAGATCTCGGCAAGAACTACAACTTTCATGTTGAAAATTTTTCAAAAAAATACTTCAAAAGTTATGTTTTTGAGGTCGGAAGCATAACGGGTCGACCCGACCCGACCCGAAATTGCTACAAATAATTCGGACATCGAAAACACCTACCTAAAAACATTTTTTGGAAAAATTTTAAACATGAAATTGTATATCTCGGTGAGATCTATAACTTTCATGTTCAACATTTTTTTAAAAAATATTTCTAAGTAGGTGGTCTCGATGTCGGCAACAAAATGGCAGTTTTGTCAAAAAAAAAAATAAACAGTGAATGGGGGGCTGATTTCGGCTGTTTTGGAGAGGAGGGACTGATATGATATGGGAATTGAAAAAGAGGGGCTGATTTGGTATTTTCCCAAATATTATTATTTAATAAAAAATTTATTATTATAATATTATAAAAAAATTATTTGTCAAACTAAAATCCGCGGTGCCACGTAGGAAAACAAGAGGAAGAGCGCTTCACTTATAAGGATGAAATACGATGCACGATTTAAGAGATATTATATAAATTTTCGCTCAATTATTTATCCTATTTTTAATTATATTTTTTTAAAATTTTGAGCTATAAAATTATAAATTTGTTGTGATTTACAATTTATTGTAGAAAGTTTTTCGAAAAAAATATTAAATAGTATGCTTAAATAAATATAAAAATTTTGATCATTTTTTAGTTTATTATTTGACAATTTTTCCGAAAATCTTCAAACTACAAATTTGTAAATTATATTAAAATTTAAAATTTTATAATTTAAAATTTTTTTAAAAAATAATTGAAAATATGTCAAATAAAATAATGAAAGTTTATATAAAAATTTACAATTTGTACAGTCAAGACGTGTTCGATTAAAATATAGATGTGGTCAAACATTTATAGCGAACAAAAATATTTATTTTTGTGTTAAAAATAGCACCGGAAATGAGTTTAAATTCGATATTGAGTTAAGCGTATGGAGTTTTTTTATGGTGTTAGTATCCATATGGTGTTAAAAATATTCTATATGATCGATTTTAAAAATGGACTTTTAAAATCGATCATATAGAATACTTTTAAAGAAAAATTGCGTTTTAGCCCTCCTAATTTTGAGGTCGCGCGATTCAGCCCCCCGAAACGCCACGTGGCGGCACGCGCGCGCCGCCACGTCGGCGGGGAAACGCGTTTGGGGGCTGAAAAGTCAATTTTTGAAACGGGGGGCTGAAACGCAATTTTCCCTACTTTTAACACCATATCAATTTTAACAACATAAAAAAGCCACATAGCGCTTAACATGATAGTGATTTTGAACTCATTTTCCGTGCTATTTTTAACACCAAAATAAATATTTTTGTTCGCTTATAAATGTTTGATCATATTTATGTCATTTAATCAAACGCGTCCAACAAAAACGTAGAAATTACGAAATTTTATGTTAGCTTTCATTCTTTGATTTGACATATTTTTAATTATTTTTAAAAAAATTTTAAATTATAAAAAAAATTTATTATTATTTTGGTATACTATTTAGTATTTTTTTCGAAAAATTTTTAACTATAAATTGTAAATTATATTAAAATTTAAAATTTTATATTTAAAATTTTCTAAAAGATAATTAAAAATAGATCAAATAACTGAAAAACAAAATTTATATAATATTTTGTAATTTATGTCTCGTAATTCGTGCATCAATTCCTATGCTGAATGTGATTGAAAAAGATACTCTTGCTCTTGTATTTATTTTTATTGTATTTTATGTAAGTTATGGAATAGCGTTTTTTTTTAAATATTTTTTAAAAAATATTTTTACGATAACTTTTTTTTTTTTTGAAAAAACGTCCTTCTTTTTATTCTGAATGTACAGAAAGTGCATATTTTGAAAAAAAATTATTCTTATATGGCGCTTACATGGTGTCGCGGACTTTAATTTGACAAATAAAATTTTTATAATAATATTTTATTAAATTTAAAAAAAAATTGGACTTTAATATATGTCCATTTCGGAAGTTGGGGCCTAGAGAGGTCTGAGCCGTCCAGCCGGCGATAAGGTGCATGATACACGAGGAGACAGCACGAGTTGCACGATTGGTTTGATTGGGCACATGACACGATATACTCACCTGCTGTGTGCTCACCCTCCTCATTTCCTTTTTCTTTTTTTTTTTAATTATATTATTGTTGTAAAATCCGTAATATAAACATATATTTTTATAAAAATATCAAACTTTAAAAATTTTCACATTCAATCATGACCGATATTTTAAATCTGGTTATAGATTTTTATGAACTGAGACTTTTGCGCAAAATATAATTTTTTTTTAAAAATTATACTAAAAATTTTATTTAATGCAAACTTAAATTCAAATGGTGATAATTTCTAAAGCACATCATAACTGGTAGAACTGACCGTACTCGACCACCCTCCACATTTCTTAGTCCTTTTACTATAAGTGCATCCATAAGGAGTATAACATGGATCAAATCATCAACATTTGATTGGTTTTTCCTTTAATTTTATGTATTTGGTTTAATTTCCAACCATTTTAAGATCGGTTATGTTGTACGGCACTGACATTAATTATTAATACGAATGTGCATAGCGAATGAGACTGATAGAGATGGAGTTGCTGCTATTTATCGATTTCATATACAAAAAAAAGAATCCAATATAGATAATAAGACAAATAAAAATTCAAATAAAAACTTTCATTAATACTATTATTGAGTATAACACTTTTTTTAAAAAAATTTAATTGGAGAGTTGTGTTTAGGTTCAAAGTTATAAGTTTTATTATATTTTAATCCTGGGCTAAATTTTAATTACAGTTAAGTCTTTCCACAGAGGGTATTAAAAGTTATCAAGAAAGTGTTAAAAGTTATCAGAAAAATGTCAATATGTTATTTTTTATCAGAATGGTGTTAAAAATTAATAAGAATGTGTCAAAAATTTACTAAAAGATGTCAAAATATAAAATATTGGATGCATATCGGAAGGTATTAAAAATTCATCGGAAGGTGTCAATGTGACTAAAGTGCAAAAAAAATTTTGGAGAAATTTAAGTGATATTAAAATAATATAGAGAGAATGCAGAGCAATTATCCGAAAATTTTATCCCTTACTAACTCAAAAATATTACAAAAAATAATTATTCCACAGAGAGGTTAGCACACCGCACAGCACATTGTATTGTATACTAAAGTTTAAGCTGCTTATAATTATGTGAAGCCTGAGTGTGATAGTAGATATCACAGAAAATCCCGATCATCCAAGATTTCTGCGAGTTCCTTCTTTTTCTGTTGAGAAAACAAAAAAAATGGCGGGATCGGGAGAAGAGCAGTTGATCAGCAACAAGCGGATCATCCTGCGAGACTATGTTGTTGGGTACCCCAAAGAAGAAGACATGGTTCTCGAAACCTCCTCCCTCCGATCAAAAGTGCCCGAAGGATCGTCGGCTGTGATCGTGAAGAATCTCTATCTCTCCTGCGATCCTTACATGAGGACGCGCATGTCGCGGCCGCTCCACCAGTCATACGCCGAATCCTTCAACCCCGGCTCGGTAACTTTACTCAATTGAAATTTTTTTCCCCTTTAGTTAACTGGCAACGTGTCTTTTTTTTTTCGGTGAAGAAATATTGCATATAACCCCTAAAATTGTTTACATATCTGTCCCTTGATTCAATTTTTATAAATCCCTTCGTCTCAAAATTTGCGGTTGAGACATTTTAACTATTATATAAATATTTTTTAAAGAATATATAAATATGAAATAAGTTTGATGTGATTTATCATTTATGACTTTCTCATTAAAAATTTTAAAAAAAAATCTTTTAAATAGGTGTTTTGAAATTTTAAAGTATTTAATCTATTATCCGCTAAGACTTTAGAGTCTCAAAGTATCTAGTATATTTTGAAAAAGCTTTGAAGAAATAAGTTTCTCTCAAGAACCACATGCGGTGCATTAAAATCTATTTTTCTTGTTTTTTCCTAACCCAATCTTAAGGATCATAACAAATATTGGAGGTTTTTTTTTTTAAATAGTGAAAGTTAGGGATATCCATGAACTATCAGACCTTTTGCAGAGACTATAGAAGTCTTATCATGATTGGTGACAAGGAATAATGATTGCTGGTCAATTAGTTTGCTGTTGATAAATTAGGTTTTCGGTAAATTGCAAATCAGCCTCCTCTTTTCGGAGTTCGGCCGAATCATCCCCTGGTTGATTTGTCGAAAGCCCTTAGGTTTGATTTGGTCGAAAACAAAAAAAGGGGGGCTGATTTGTCGAAAGCCCTTAGGTTTTCCATGAAAGGGAGATTGCGGAGGTCTTACCATGATTTGTACGACGAGGACCAAGAATAGTTGAGTAAACGGTAAATTGCATATCAGCCCCCCTATTTTAGGGGTCGAGCAAATCAGTCCCTGGAAACGCGTTTTCAGGCATTGATTTTTTTAAAGAAAAAACAAATCAGTCCCTAGAAACGCGTTTTCAGGGGCTGATTTGTTAGGTTCGAAACCTAGGGGGCTGATATGTAAAAACCCCTTGAATAAATGGCAACTGTTTTATTTTTATTTTTCGCAATTTAATTACATACTAAGCATGCAACTTTGTGCTATCAATCCTTTATTATAGTTAGCAGCCTGCTTGAGTAATTCACTGTTCACATAAGAAGATTAATTGATTATATCCAGCAAAAATTCAAATGCAACTTTTACATCCATCAAATTGAAACTTTAGACACCTAATGACCTAATGCTTCGTATATTCAGGAAGAGGAGTAGCACAAATCTTGTTGAATTGCTATTGTTCTTCCTTTCAGCATGCGATAATTGATACCTACTTTCCAATTGTAAAATGGCAATGCGTAGATTTATGTCGCGTCCTTCTTCTACAGGTGATCTATGGCTATGGTGTCTCCAAAGTTGTGGATTCTGGGCATCCAGATTTCAAGACAGGGGATTTGGTTTCTGGAATAACAGGATGGGAAGAGTATAGTTTAATAACAAATCCTGAAAGATTAAGAAAGATCAAGTATACTGATGTACCTCTATCTTATTATCTTGGAATCCTAGGTATGATTTATTTCTTAATCCCAGTTTATTTACTATTTACGGATGCATGTCTGATTTAATGCCATCTTTCTTAAGAAAGATAACCATTTCAACGGCACTATTTATAAGCATACCATGCATTTATTTATTTATTTATTTGTTCTTCAAAGAAAGGTAAGTCATGTAGGAGACAAGACTGGAAGGTCCCAGCTGCAATGTATTACAATTTTGCATGTTAAACAGCGCAAAGTAAAAGAGATCCTTTACAAAAGAACATATTTTCTTTGCAAGTTAAAAGCATTGATGGACATACAAAGTAGATCTTTCTTTTAATACTACAGCAGTAACAGAGAACCCTACCAAGGAACAGATATTGTCAAATGGCCTTGCTAACTTTCTTGGTTCGAATGTACAAAGAGCATAATAAATTGCAAAAAAGGCTCCTATCAAGAAAGCGTGCTTGAGCTCTTGTGCCTGCTCTTATCATCGGACCAGCATTGGCATGAATAACGAAGAGTAGATAGAGGAGGTAGAGGAAAGGTTGAGGGTAGAGGAAGAGAGGCAGAGAGTAGATTTAGGGCTTGGAGTAGATAGGGACGGCCAAGAGAGATACAGGGGACAATATGTGTAAGATAACCTATTATTTCATTAATGTTATGTCTAGTAGATAGATCTTTTAAATGCTACTAAAAACTTGCTTAACAAGAAATTATACTTAAGATCCTAACTATTAATCTTTATAAATATTCTTTGAAACTATACAGTAATAACTCCTAATAACTGATAGTATACTTTGACTAGGGCTGTTATCCGGTGCGAACTGGGCTTAATAGAACTAGAATGCACTGGAGACTGAATAGGGCGCAGACCATGGACTATGGACCTGACGGGTTAGACGAAAATGTTATATTATTTATTTTAATTGTATTTAAAATAAATAAATTAGTGTATAATATTAAAATAATACGCAAGATATCTTTTCGAAAAGTTAAATTGTAACAACAAATAAAATACCAATCTTCGATCCGCTCCCTGCTTTTGACTGACCCAGAACAGCCGGACCGAAGTGTTGGTTGGTCAGGACCAGATTGGATCTAATGGTATGAAGACACCTATACTTGACTCTAGTGTGCCCTAGGCGGCTAAATTAGCACCTTTGCATGGCTCGTTACATTCAATTTTGGTTTACTGAAGATTGTGGAATAAGATCCTGGTAATTGTGGAATAACAATCGACCGAAGGTAAATTGAGTAAACTTATTGTCGCGGGCTTCGGAAATGTGTATTTCTCAAGTAGCGATGTCATCCATATTTGTCACAACACAGCTTCAAACACTTGTTGCTGAAAATCGCATTTTTTTTTCTATATGCTAATATTGACCACTTGGTAAGTACAAACTTGGGGATGTAATTGTCCTCTTCGTTGGTAGCTTGCTTTCAAAATAGAGTCGTAAAGATGCAGCTTCTTTCACATGATTCCTTCCATGGTTCTTTATTGTCGGTGGTGGTGATGTGTCAGAGGGGGTTGGTGTAGGTTTTGGCGGCTGGTTGTTGTGGTAGCAGAGTGGTTGAAATGCTGGTGTAGCTGTAGGTTGGCGGCTGGTTGGAGACTGGGGGGGGGGGGGGGGGGGACCAGTTGAAATTGCTGGTGATGTGAGAGGAAGAGCGGCTGCTGGAGGGTGGTGGTGGGGCGGTGGCGAAGTAGCTAAAGCTAGTGGTGTGGCAGTGAATTTGGTCGGTGGTGGGCTAATTTTGCAATTTTCCAACTGATCCAACAAGAAATCATGAAGTGTTGAAATTGTTGTGCAGTTGAGCCAATACGGCAAGGAGGGCGCAAAGCAATTTTATGGTGGAATCGTTGATCGGTATGTTAACTACGCCTTCAGCAATAGGTAGCAAGGAGCCTTTCCCTTTTTCCACAATGGATCGAGCGACATCTGATGTCTTTGAGGTAGAGAGAAGCTTTAGGGTAGTCGACAGAGATAGATAGATAGGAGGATAGGAGCAAGATGGCTAATAATGTCATTGATGTCTTATCTAGTCAGTGACCTAAGTTAAATATTTCTAATAACTTGCATAACAGGAAATCCTACATAATATAAATAGAATAGTAATCTTCCTAAATTGATTTTTCATGCTAAAGTTGAGTTTTAATTTACTATTCATCCACTATCTTTCCGCTAAAGGACTGTAATTCTTATTTTGAAAACAAGACTATGTTCTATTATTAAATGCTAGAATCAAACCTTATATAATGTATAAAGTGTTAATGAATTTTGTAACATAGAACACATTGTGTTGGGGAGTATGACCATTCGTGGACAAGGCGGCAAAGAATAAATTTTTGGTTATGTGAAGGATCAGCGGCCGTGTAGAAGTCTATTGTGTGGAGGAGCTGGTGGTGGAGAGACATTGCTAGTGACAAAGAGATGATACTTGTGACGGAGAGAAGTCCCGTTGTTGGAGATATATGCCAGTGAAGAGGAGATTGCCTTGAGGTTGCCAAATAGCATGGAGAAAGCAACAACCACCAGCTACTTAGGATATTGATGTTAGTTGTGCTACGTGCTGCTTGGCAAGTAGACGCAGCATTTGCTGCCAGAGGAAGCTATTGTTACGAGGAGCTTAAGATAGTTGAGGGTTGCTTAAGCCCCTATGTTGATGTTGCTCACCTGATGTTTGTAACAAAGGCCATGCTATTGTATTTTGTCGATGTATTTTAAGACCATTTGACAGGTTGTGACATTTAGTGATAACTTGTTAATAAAAAGAAGGTAGTGCCTTGGTTCTAAAAGAAAAAGAGATCTCTTGGTTTAAAAACCAAAACAGTCAAAGAAAATTCTAGAGTAATGGAGGAAGAGGTTTAAGACAGAAAGAGGCTTTTTAAAAAAAAAATTAATTTAATAAACTTATATTTTTAAAGTCGTCTTTTTTACAATTTTACGATAATAAAATGTGGTCGCTAGTTTAACTGGTGACGGGTGCCAGGTTGACAAGAAGTCGCCAGTTAAACGGGCGATTGCTAGTGTAAGTGGTGACCGGACGTTTGGGTATAACCCAAGAGTGACTGCCCCCCTCCTCTTTTCTTCTCTTCCTCTCTTATTTCCCCTCCACCGCCCCCTACCCCATTTTTCAATTTTCTCATACCAAAACATCATATTTTAATAAACTTTCATAGATGTGAATCAGTATTGACTAGGTCTGGTAATTTAGAAAGATATCTACGGAATATACCGTATTTCTACGTATTTTATACAATTCATCAAGGTTTTAAGTTCCGGGAGGCACGCTCGGTGCCGGGCCGGCCGGCACGTTTTTTTTTTTTTTTTTTTTTAATATTCATCTTCCTCGCGAATTCGCGAGGAAGATGAACAGTCAGTGGGCGCAACGTTTTCTTCTTTTCTTTTTTTCGCACCACCGGTGTCCGCGACTTTTTTTTTTTAAACGTCGCGCTTTTTTTTCATTTTTTTTTAATTAAAAATTTTAAAATAACTTTTAAATATAATAAAATATATAAAAATAATATTTTATTATCGGCATGGTCGAAACGGCACGGTCGGCACGTCTTAAGATCGGAATTTACCGAAATTCGGCACGGTACAAACTTTAAAACCTTGCAATTCATATTAAATTGTAGATTTACACTTGTATATTATTGTCGTTGAAATTTTGATTGTCAATCTACGTATGTGTACATTGTTAGAATGTTTGGTGAAAATCTTGTGTATTTTTGTATGTATTGTATAAATACGGTATTCAATACGTATATGTTCGTAAATTATAAAAAATATTTTTTATTTAAATTAATTTTCAAAAAAAAATTTTCCAGAAAGATTAAGAGAATTTTGTTTTTAACTTGGAATTTACCGCAGCTACTACTGTTCATTGCTACAGTAGATGAGCAGTTCAAATATGTTATTAGGAGCTCTCTTTTATATAATAGTATAATATCGTTCCTGAAGCTACATCGTGGTGCATATAATGTCATCCATTATATCACAAGTTGGGATTATGCCTTTCTAAATAAACGTGATTGTTCCTTTGGCGACACTGTTTAAGTTCCCAGCTTAATTAGTTTAATTAACGTATAGCACTGCCTTATTTTGTTAAACATTAGTGTGAATTGTTGAATTAGTTTCTTGGATTCCTTGTTGCATGTTAACACTATCCTATCTTGTTGATAGGGATGCCTGGGCTTACGGCATATGCTGGATTTCATGAGGTATGTTCTCCTAAAAAAGGAGAAACTGTTTTCGTCTCAGCGGCATCTGGAGCAGTTGGCCAACTTGTTGGCCAGTTCGCTAAGTTAGCAGGTTGTTATGTTGTTGGATGTGCTGGTAGTAAAGAGAAGGTATCATTGGGACTCTTAATTGCTTGAGTTAAATATGCTCTTTGAAAGATGCTTTTACAAATATTTCTTTCTGATTATCTCAGGTTGATCTCTTGAAAAACAAGTTTGGGTTTGATGACGCGTTTAACTATAAAGAAGAGCATGATTTGACTGCTACTTTGAAACGGTTGGTGAATATCTCTATCTTACTATGTGATTTTTTGTTTTTCCGTTTTATATTTTGAGTTTAGTACTGAATTTCGGCGTGCATATTATCCAGGTAAGAACCTTAGAAAAGCTATAAAAAGTTTCAAATTTATGGAGGCTTCTATAAGAAATGAAGACCTGCTTGAATTTTTTAGAGAGAGAAATGAGACAATTATAATCAGTAATAGAAGTAGGGTTTTTGGATGATACAATTGCATACCAACTGCTTTCAGGCCTTGGTAAAAATTCTTATCCTATCGCGTAGCATAACCTCCCAAAAATTAGATAAATTAATTACTGAAAAATTTCGAAAGCCAGCAAGATTGTCTGGAAATTGCAAATGGAATTTGCAAGTTGAAACAACGAATCAAAAAGACAACAACAAGAAGTGCAACTTCTTTTAAGAAATGACATACATTTAAGAAACCAAACTTTATAAATTCAAATAATACATTGAAAGAAAATAGGTGTCTTACTCTTTCGTTATGGAACCTTTTTTTTTTTTTCTGCATACAGATCAAACAAAAGGTTAATGACTAATCTCCCATTTCACATTCCTTAGGTTCACTACTGGCTGCACTCATGAGTGCCATGAAATTTCTATTTCTTAAAAGACATCAATGTTGTCAAGCTCGTCATTCCACCTAGGATCGGCGAAGCCTTTATAAACTCGATTTGTAGGAGCGAATGGTAAAATTGTAAGACTTTACCTTTACAGAAACTGGGATATTCCAGTACGAACTTTGTTTGTTTCTAATATAAAAAATTAATTTAATAGCATTTGCAAGATACATATATTCCAACGTGTACTTTTTGGAGCAACTAAAACTTTGTTAGCATAACTTGTTGCTATTCAAACATTGGAATTATACCTAATAAAAAACTACATCAAATATGAGAAATATAATGATTTAAGCACATAAAACTTTGTCGTGACTGTCAAATATAATCTGCATGATCGAGGGGAGAAATTAGAAAATTTGATGAGTCGGGCAAATAGTTGATCCGGCGCCAACAACCGGCCTCACCGCAATGATGAGTGGAGAGAAACAAGATCAAGTCGCACCTCTGCTGGAGATCCGCGGGAGCTGCGTTAGGGACATGGATCTGTGCTCGAATCAAGTATTAGAGCGAAGCGCCATAGCTGGAAGAATGAGGAAGAATTGCAACCAGCCTAACTACTCGAAATTGGATTCTGGAAAAGATATATCATAGATGGGCTAGTTTAGCAGTATTCTTATAGCTAGCCTTCGTTTGGGCTGAGCCTGTAGATCGGAAGTCAACTCGTGATTTGACCGATTTTAAGGGTTGACTCGCGTGTAAAGACATTTTTAAGCTGTGATATCGTAAACTCTCAAGTGTTTAAGAGTTTATTCTTGAGTTTGATAACAATGAAATATCATGTGCATGTGTAAATACGGTACATTGTACAAGTATTAAGATATCTACTTTGATTTGTTACTAGGTGCTTCCCGGAGGGAATAGATATCTACTTTGAGAATGTTGGTGGGAAAATGCTGGATGCAGTTCTTCTGAACATGAAAATCCATGGCCGTATCGCAGTCTGTGGGCTAATCTCTCAATACAACCTTACGGAACAGGAGGGTGTACACAACTTGTTCTGCGTAGTGAGCAAGCGAATCCGGATGCAAGGATTCATCGAGCCTGATTTCAAGCACATGTACCCAGAGTTCCAAGAGAAGGTTATTCAGTATATCAGGGATGGCAAAGTGTTATACGTCGAAGACATTGCTGAAGGTATAGAGAAGGCTCCATCTGCACTTATCGGCCTCTTTGCAGGTCGCAATATCGGTAAACAAGTCGTTCTTGTCTCCCGTGAGTAGCAGCATCCTCGTGATCTTGCAAATACGCTGTGTGATTCTCATTTCTTTTCTTTCTTAAACTACTATAGATGTATGATTACTTCCTTTAGAAACTCATGTATCGGGTTTTTCAAGATTGTTGAGTATTGCATTGTTTCTATATTGATGTATGCAAACTTCTGTAGAGTGTATGTATTAAAAAAGCAATAATTTCTGCAGGCATTTCTTGTTTTGTTACGTCACGCCATGCAATTCAACATTGATAGGGGTGTAAACGAGTCGAGCCATTCATGAGCAGTTCGAGCTCGACTCGTTAAAAACTCATACTTAAATTCGGTTTAAACGAGCAAGGTGATACTCGAGCTCGGCTCGAAAGCTCGTACGCTCGAAAAGTAGGCTCGATAAGGTCATTGTGAGAATATTTTGTTGATCATTATATTAATTTTTAACATCTAAATATATAATTAAAAATTATATAATAATAAAAAATTATTATAAATAAATATAATTTATATATTTTAATAGATAAGCACAATAATATTTATGTAAGAGCGAAAAATAAATAGTAGTATATATTTATAATTTAATAATTATTAGGCTCTATTAAGTTCGAGATCGGCTCGAACCAAACTCGAACTCGAACTCAAAATTTTTTCAAACGAGCCGAGCTAACCAACTACTCAACTCATTTCACCCCTAATCAATATATATATATATATATTTGTTTTATGACACTTCTGTAATTTTCTGTTAAAAAAACTGTCTTGAATTGTGAATTAAGAAGTCCACATGGGTAAACAAGAAGCTCCTTATTGCTTTTTCTTTTTAAGTTTATTTTTCTATTTTTATGTGTTTTTAGACACATTTTCTTTTTGTGTAACTTATTTACTGCGCTTGTCCACAAAGTGTACCTTTTAAATTCACAAAAACTTAGACAAAACCTATTTGCTAGTTTGTTGATTCACAAAAAGGAAGTTAGTCAAAATACTTTTCATAAATTTGAAATAAATCAAATAAAAAAAATGGTAGTCCCCTTACTACACCATAAAAAATTCATCAAAGTCTAATAATCTGTATGATTAAAAAAAAGAAATTGAGAGTATTTTTTGAAAAACAATTTAATATAAAAATTATAAATTTAATAAAATTTATAATTTTTATGTTGAAAGTATTTTAAAAAATACTTCTAAATAGAGATTGTGGAATTCTAAAATTTAATAGATTTAAAGCAGATTTCAAAATAAATTTGAAACTGCTATAAATCCGTTGAACGTTGGAATCCAAAAAAGTTTCTTAATAATATTTTTTTTAAAAAAATTAATTATAATAATTATTAATTTATGAAAATTTATAATTTTTATATTAAACTTTCATCAAAAATATTTTATTTTTCTTTTATTTTAGGCAAATAAATTAACGAGTTTGATGAATTTATTAATGTCACGGCATTGGTATTACTTAATTGAAAATGTCTTGAGGCCGTTCTTTATTATTGGGCTTTGCTATGTACCCCCAAAAAACCACATAATAAACCACACATACTGACGTGGCACAATCAAGACCACACATCACGATGGGTATATCTGTAATTTTGATATTTTATGCGAATCACGAGAAAATTATGCGGATCACGAAGTATGTATGTGGTGGAGATTAATTTGTGTGATTTGTTGGATAGTTTATTGGGGATGAGTAGTATTTTTCTTATTTTTGACATGATGTAAGCATTCAATATTATACATATAATCAGTAACACACAGACAAAACCGGAGTGTAAACCAAAATGACAGATTGTGGGGCCACCCTGTTTGACCAGAGACCAAAGGTCAAAAAGTCAATGCACTCCCATACAAAACCCTAATTCCTATACGAGATAGTACTAATTAGATCCCATTACCAGCACTTAACCACTAATCACAGTGAGATCTCCATTAAATAATTAAGAACAACCCCATTATTATATCACTTAATTTAACAGAAAAACAGCTTGTGCGCTTCCCTAATATTGTAATAAACATTTAAGGGATTTGCATTACTGGGCCTAGTTGTACGAAGTTCATACCAATAGATGCAAAAGATTGCATTTTCTACTTAACAAGGGGCTTATCCTACCACAAGTAATTATGTTTAGCCCTAAAAGAAAAAATTGCTTAATTTACTCCTTTTTTTTTGTCTCTTTCTATCCTACATCTGGAAAGAAAATAAAACGATACGATCAATTTCTCTTAATTCACGTTTGCTGGAATTGGACCAACGTTGGTCCGTCTGAATTTACTGATTTTGTATAAGTCTATTGCATATGCATTAACTAAAAATATTATATTTGTGTCTATTTAATATTATATATATGCATATATATCATTAAATAAACATATATTTAAAAATACATGTTTAAATTTAAATTATTGTTCTACATAGACTTCTTATGACGACTCAACATTTGAATTAAACGTCAAATGACATGCAAAAAAAAAAAAAAAAAAAAAAAAAAAAAAAAAAAAAAAAAGAATATGGTAGGATGTGTTTGGTTGAATATTGTTAAATATTTATAAATAATATATTACAAAAAAAGAAAATCTAAATTTAAATTATAAGTTACGTTTCGTAAAAGAGCTTATTCATAACTTGTAACTTAAATTTAACTTGTAATTAAGTATATATTGAAGTTAAATGCGACTATAAATTATACAAATTGGATTAAAGCACAAGCTATATGATTTGATCAAGCGCACCAGTAATTTTGGAGTAGCTTCCACCACCATATCTTGTTAATGACTGCTCAGTATGTCATTTAGTCTGAAATCATACATTTCTACAAAGGTTTTGTCATAAAAACTCTTAATTTGTAAAACTTGAATAAAGTAATATCTCATCAAAACACTAAACTAATTTTTTGGAACACTAAACCAACTATATAAAATACTAAACTAGCAATTTGGAATACTTTTGAATTTTCGTTTGTTTTTTTTTTTTTGTTTTCAAAAAGTGAGAATATATAGGTTGATTTGTACGAATTTTAAAAAGTAAGCTCTTTTTGACAAACTTATTAGCCGGAAACTAGCAAACCATTCACCAAAAAAAAAAAGTTCAAAATTTTCATTGCCACCAAATATTGGAGAATTGATGCTGATCGCGCGTGTCGCGATCGGTTCAAGTTTCGAAGGTAGACGTCGCTCGCAGGAAGACGTAAGCAATTACTCAAAGATGACGAAATTTTTACGTAGAAAAATCCCCAATCTGGTCGGGGGTAGAAAACCACGGGTCGTACGCGACCACCGGAAGAATTTTGTATTATAAGTGGAAGAAGAGGTGTTTTTTACAAATTTTCTCACTTTTTCTCCCCCTCTCTACCTTCTCCCGCGGATCCCCCCATCCTTCCTTAAGTTCTGGGCCTTCCTCTACTTATATAGGAAGGGTCGGAGCTCGGACGGTCGAGATTGTCCCCAGGTCGACGGCTCGGATTGCGCCACGTTGGTGCTACCTTCTGTCGCTTTCCGCCGCCCTGCTTCGTGTCCGTCATAAATGCTCGTGTCGGCTATGTGTAGGCATAGGCCGTCACTCTGCAGGTGTCGCGTCTGCAGCCGTCACGTCCGCCGCTGGTTGCATTAATGTCACCTGCTCCCGTCTGCGTCTCTGACACATGCATTGAATGGTCTTTACTGAGGTAGGTGGAGTCGAGGTTGACCTCGGTCGATTGCCGAGCTCGGCCTCGGTTGGCCGAGGTCGGTCTTTGACCTCATGAGGGCTCCTCTCCATCTCCTCGTGAAACGTACATAACCGGTGGTGGCCGAGCTTCACTAAGCTTCCTAGGTTTCGGATGACCTCAGGATTGTTTGGAGATCGGCCTCGGATTGGATGACCTTGGGATTGTTTCCTGCTTGATCTGTTCAGCTCGGCTTGGATGACCTCGGCCTGGTTAGCTTAGTTCTGGTCTTCTGCTCGCTTGGGTGGCTCTTCGGTGTTTCAGCACCTCGGCCAGCTCCACAGCTCGGTACTTCAGCACCTCGGCGCCTCGGCCATCTTCTCAGCTTGATTCTTCGGCGCCTCAGCACTTTGGCCAGTCTTGACAGCTCTTCACCTCGGCACTCCTGCACCTCGGCCAGCTTTATCAGCTCGGCACCTCGGCGCCTCTGTACCTCGGCCATCTTGTCAGCTTGGCAGCTCGGCACACTTGTACCTCGGCCAGCTCCTCAGCTCAGCACTTCAGCATCTCGACTAGCTTATCAGCTCAGCTCCTCGGCGCTTCAGTACTTCAGGTCGGCATACCTCGGAGGTCGGTATACCTCGGAGGTCGGCATATGACGGAGGTCGGCATACCTCGGGTCGGTCCGTGCCTCGGGTTGGTCCGACCTCATTGTCGTGGCAGCCTAATTTTACGCAGTATCAGTTGCCCCCCGACGGGTGTGGCGATATAATCGGCGCGCCCGTCGGAGGTTTTATAAACTGCCACGATCCTTTCATCCGATCATACACCTCCGTGGAGTCAAATTCTGGCCTTCAAGCCTTCGGAAGATCGCTTCGGGGCGAATATCCGAGGTCGGCGTCGTATTTTCCCTGAGGTCTACTGAGGTCTTCGAGCTTTCAATAGGGTGTCTCCGGGTAAGTATCCTGGGTCGGCCTCGGATCTTCCATGAGGTCTGCCGAGGTCTTCGGTCCCCACCTTGAGCTCGTCTCTTGTGGGAGGCTAGGCTCATGGTGTTCAGGAGGTCTTCCAGAAATACTAGGTGGTGCCCCCTCACCTCGAGCTCGTCTCTCGTCAAAGACTAAGCTCGTGGTGTTTAGGGACACCACCTAGTGTTGCCTGGTCCGCGTGCCCCCTCACCTCGAGCTCGTCTCTTGTAGGAGGCTAAGCTCGTGGTGTTTAGGGACACTACTAGGTTTTCCCTTTGTCTTGGACTAGCGGGTCTGCGAAGTTCAAGTTGGCATGGATCTGATGAGCTCAGATATGCTGAGCTGGAGCTCAGCCTCGGATTGGATGAGCTCGCGCTCTGACTTGATGAGTCTGAGCTTTGATTTGAAGAGCTCAGGTTTGTAAATTGGGAGCTCGACCTCAGATTTAATGGGTCTGAGCTCGGATTTGAAGGATCTGAGCTCGGATTTGATGAGCTCAGATTTGAAAATGGGAGCTCGACCTCAGATTTATGGTCTGAGCTCGGATTTGATGGATCTGAGCTCGGATTTGATGAGCTCAAATTTGAAAAATGGGAGCTCGACCTCAGATTTAATGGGTCTGAGCTCGGATTTGAAGGATCTGAGCTCGGATTTGATGAGCTCAGATTTGGAAAATGGGAGCTCGACCTCAGATTTAATGGGTCTGAGCTCGGATTTGATGGATCTGAGCTCGGATTTGATGAGCTCACATTTGGAAAATGGGAGCTCGTCCTCAGATTTAATGGGTCTGAGCTCGGATTTGAAGGATCTGAGCTCGGATTTGATGAGCTCAGATTTGGAAAATGGGAGCTCGACCTCAGATTTAATGGGTCTGAGCTCGGATTTGATGGATCTGAGCTCGGATTTGATGAGCTCAGATTTGGAAATTGAGCATAACCTCGGTCCGTACTCTTCACTCTAGAGTGGTCTCTTAGTGTTCAGTTGAATATTTGGCGGCTTGCTGCTGATTACCACGCTTTCACTCTCCTTTCCAGGGTGATCCCCGAAATTCGGAGAATGTTCGGCTGGTGTTTAGCGTACCTTGCTCTCACTCTCTGCCCCCAGGGTGGTCCCTAGAGTTTGGAGAGTGTTTGGCTGGTATGCATTGGTGATTTACCTTGCTCTCACTCTCTGCCCCAGGGTGGTCCCTAGAGTTCGGAGAGTGTTCAGCTGGTATTCATTGGTGTCTCCCGATGGCTCAGGTCTCACCAGATTTCTGGCCCACATCCCCAACTCGGAAGCGTCCGTGTTTTAAGGATGTCTCCCAGGTCTTCTCTTGCTTTTGCCAAAGTCTCTTTGTCTTGGACTAGGGGTCCGCAAGGTTCACTTTGGCTTGAATCTGATGAGCTCAGATCTGATGGAACGGAGCTCGGGCTCGATGAGCTCAGATATTTTGGAATGGAGCTCGGGCTCGGCTTGGTGAGTCTGGGCTCGGATTTGATGAGCTCAGAACTTCTGGAATGGAGCTCGAGCTCGGTTTTGATGAGTCTAGGCTCGGATTTAATGAGTTCAGATCTTCTGGGGATGGAGCTTGAACTCGGTTTGGTGAGTCTGGCTCGGATTTGGTGAGCTCAGATTTTCTGGGATGGAGCTCGAGCTCGATTTTGTGAGTCTGGGCTCGGATTTGGTGAGCTCAGATTTTTTGGAACAGAGCTCGGGCTCGGTTTTGATGAGTCTGGGCTCGGATTTAATGAGCTCAGATCTTTTGGAATAGAGCTCGGGCTCGGTTTTGATGGATCTGAGCTCGGATTTGATGAGCTCAGATTTAGAAAATGGGAGCTCGACCTCAGGTTTAATGGGTATGAGCTCGGATTTGATGGATCTGAGCTCGGATTTGATGAGCTCAGAGCTCAGGTTTGATGTGCTCAAAACTTTTGAAATGGAGCTCGGGCTCGGTTTGGTGAGTCTGAGCTCGGATTTGATGAGCTCAGATATTCTGAAATGGAGCTCGAGCTCAGTTTGGTGGTGATGTCGGCGACGAAGCGGTTTGGAGTCATAGTGAAAGTGAATCATCTCCGTCTAATCTGAAATGAACGGCTGTGATTTCGCCTTGCCCCCAATTCTTGTTGGGACACGAGTAGCGGCTTCATCTTGGTAGAGCGGATCTCTCTTAGCTCGACCTCAGATTTAATGGGTCTGAGCTCGGATTTGATTTGATGAGCTCGGGCTCGGATTGGATGAGCTCAGATCCACTGGGTGTGAGCTCGGACTTGGATTTGACGAGTCTTGGCTCGAAATTGATTAGCTCAGATCCGATGGGTGTGAGCTCACGCTTGGATTTGCCCCCATTTCTAGTTGAACCTCGAGTAGTGGCCTCATCTTGATGGAGTGGAGCTCAGTTTAACTGCTTCAGCAGGATGTTGATGAGGTGGAACTCTCTTCACTGCTTCGTCTTCCTGTAAGCTTGACCTTCACGTTGATCGAGTTTTCCCACGGACGGCGCCATTTGATCGCGCGTGTCGCGACCGGTTCAAGTTTCGAAGGTAGACGTCGCTCGCAGGAAGACGTAAGCAATCACTCAAAGATGACGGAATTTTTACGTGGAAAAATCCCCAATCTGGTCGGGGGTAGAAAACCACGGGTCGTACGCGACCACCGGAAGAATTTTGTATTATAAGTGGAAGAAGAGGTGTTTTTTACAAATTTTCTCACTTTTTCTCCCCCTCTCTACCTTCTCCCGCGGATCCCCCATCCTTCCTTAAGTTCTGGGCCTTCCTCTACTTATATAGGAAGGGTCGGAGCTCGGACGGTCGAGATTGTCCCCAGGTCGACGGCTCGGATTGCGCCACGTTGGTGCTACCTTCTGTCGCTTTCCGCCGCCCTGCTTCGTGTCCGTCATAAATGCTCGTGTCGGCTATGTGTAGGCATAGGCCGTCACTCTGCAGGTGTCGCGTCTGCAGCCGTCACGTCCGCCGCTGGTTGCATTAATGTCACCTGCTCCCGTCTGCGTCTCTGACACATGCATTGAATGGTCTTTACTGAGGTAGGTGGAGTCGAGGTTGACCTCGGTCGATTGCCGAGCTCGGCCTGGTTGGCCGAGGTCGATCTTGACCTCATGAGGGCTCCTCTCCATCTCCTCGTGAAACGTACATAACCGGTGGTGGCCGAGCTTCACTAAGCTTCCTGGGTCTCGGATGACCTCAGGATTGTTTGGAGAACGGCCTCGGATTGGATGACCTTGGGATTGTTTCCTGCTTGATCTGTTCAGCTCGGCTTGGATGACCTCGGCCTGGTTAGCTTAGTTCTGGTCTTCTGCTCGCTTGGGTGGCTCTTCGGTGTTTCAGCACCTCGGCCAGCTCCACAGCTCGGTACTTCAGCACCTCGGCGCCTCGGCCATCTTCTCAGCTTGATTCCTTCGGCGCCTCAGCACTTTGGCCAGTCTTGACAGCTCTTCACCTCGGCACTCCTGCACCTCGGCCAGCTTTATCAGCTCGGCACCTCGGCGCCTCTGTACCTCGGCCATCTTGTCAGCTTGGCAGCTCGGCACACTTGTACCTCGGCCAGCTCCTCAGCTCAGCACTTCAGCATCTCGGCTAGCTTATCAGCTCAGCTCCTCGGCGCTTCAGTACTTCAGGTCGGCATACCTCGGAGGTCGGTATACCTCGGAGGTCGGCATATGACGGAGGTCGGCATACCTCGGGTCGGTCCGTGCCTCGGGTTGGTCCGACCTCATTGTCGTGGCAGCCTAATTTTACGCAGTATCAGATGCTATAGGTATATCCTTTGGTAATGCATTTGCGACCCTAACATAACATGTAAAAAGTTAAGAGAACTTTGAATATAAAAACAATTTTTTATATTTTTTTATTTAAAATTGTTAAGAAACTAGTGAAATATATTTAATAAAAACATACATAATGTTTGACATTTTTTATAAATTTGAACAATAAAAGAATAAAACAGATCAGTTTAATATTAAATTATCTCAAAAATATTTTAAAATATAATAAATAGATATTTTTTGCGCATCTTTATTATGATAACATAGAAACACTCGCTATAATATCAACACTAATACGCTCCACCACTATATTAAGGGGTTGTTTAATTCGCGCGAAACTGTTGGAACTGACGGAATTGGAAAGTGAGATCTCACTTATCTGTTTACTTCGTTGTGAGAAGTGGCAGAACTGTTTTTCGCTATTTACTTCATTTTGAACTCGTGGGATAGAGAACCAAAAATTCCTACTTCTTACTTTTACTATTTACTTGAATAAAAATAGATAATAACTCAGTTCTACAAGTTCCTCTAGTCTACGCTTTAGTTCAAAATTTATTTTTTTAACTTCACAGCTTTTTGGTAGGAAATAGATGAAATAGTGATAGTTAACCAGTATTAATGAGTAATAACCATTGAGATTTTATAATACAGATCATTATGATAAAAATTATTTATAATTTAACATATACAAATAAAATAATAATTATTTATTTATTTTATAATATATACTTAGAAAATTTTTTGTATAATAATTAATAACTATAAATATATTATTGATATATAATAATCAAATAATAAAATATATTATTTATCTTATTATTAATATATTTATTATATATTAATAAATATAATAACGAATAATATTTACATATGAAGTTTGGGATAATAAAATAATTTAATATATTTATTATATAATATAAATAATTTATTGTACATATTAAATATTAATTTATTATAATAATATTGTTATTATAACTATAAATATTATTATTTAATATAATAATATAATAGGTATTATTATATTATTAATTAATATAATAATTAAATAATTAAAAATTAATTATGCATAATATTTATAAATTAATTAGTTTAATAAATGAAGATAATACTAATATATATCAAATATTATTTTTTATAAAAATATTATGTTTTGTATTAAAATAATTTTTATTATATATTTAGTTTGTACAATATTTATTTATTTAGTATTGTATTTATTAATATTATATTATTTGATTAATATAATAATAAATAGTTTTTTATTTTTTTATTTTTTTATTTCTGACTTTAATTTATCAATTCTCATTTTCATTAACTTCTCACTGTTTACTTTCCACTTATTATTCATCCACTTCTCTTCCAGTTCTCACTTCTCACTTTTCAACTCTCACACTTTCTTCTAATTTTCACTTTTCACTTCTCATTCACTTTTTATTGCTCACTTTTTACTTCTTCTGCCAAGTAAAGAGCCACTAACTCTTACTGAATCTAATTTGAAAAATAGCTCAAACTCATCATTGATTATAGATTTTATAAATTGGACAAATTAAGCTCTAAATTTTATACTTGGTTATATTATTTCTCTCTTTCACATTTTGATGCGAGACAAAATGCAAGTACTAATAAATAATAAAATAAGATAAGTGTATTTGTGATCCATAATTTTATTTTATCTAAGAGTAACATTGACATCAGCAACGTTGGCACAAAAATTTCACCAAATTGGATTATTCATATAATTAAAATAAATAAAATAAAATTTGAAAGTATTTTTTGAGAAAGTTTTTCAACAATAAAGTTGTATATTTTGAGAAGATCTACAATCTTATGTTGAACAATTTTTTTTTTTTTTAAATATTTTTAAATAGGTATTTTGGAATTCAAATGTTTAACGGGTTTCGAATTTGTTAATCTTTAGCGCTAAATTATCAATTTAGAAGTTTTTCTTGAAATAATTTTTAAAATAAAAATTGTAAATCTTATCAACATATATGTTATAACTTTTAGTTGTATTTTGGGTGGTGCTTAGGAGGACTAGTTTTTTTTTTTTATCTAATTCAATATTAAATCAACAAATTTGTTGAAGAATTTGAAAAAAAAACTGGGGTTATGCTTCACTAACATACTAGTAGACAATGCACCTATGATGTATGTGTCGAAAATAATTAAAAACTTTTAAAAAAAATTTAGCCTAAAGGAAGAACTTAGTTCCTTAAATTTTATAATTAGTAAAATTTATAATTACATAGTACTTTTAATTATTATTAATTTATTAAATATTATTTTTTTTTCTAAATAGAATAAAAATATCAATTTTAAAAGAACTAGAAGTACAAACCTACCAATAAAAAAGAATCTAATTTGAAATTCATAGAAATAAGGTAAAGGAGATAAAAAATCGGATAATTCATAACTTTCTACAAAATATAAGTAATATAATATTTATAGTAACTATTCTATATAATTTATATTTATTTTATATTAAATTATAATGCATTATTAATTTTTTTGCGCTTTAATATTAAAAATCAAAAGTTTGAATTTTATTAAAAAAATATTATTATTTTAATAAAAATTTATTAACAAAATAATATTATAAAAAAATTGATTTGTCAAACTGAGATCTGGCGTGCCACGTAGCAACAACATTTTTCCAAAAAACACACTTTATATATAGTCAGTATAGAAGGAATGATGTTATTTCAAAAAACGATTTTCGAAAAAATGTCTTTCTAAAAAACGCTCTTTTGTAACTTAAAAAAAACGGGTGAAAAAATAAAGAGGAAGATCTTCCTCTTTTAAATTTACTAACATTACAAATAAGCCCATATAAGAAATTATCCTACAAATTGATTCTTCATTTTTTACATTTTAATTATATGTTATGTTTGACACTCAAAAATAATTATTTAGAAGTATTTGTTGGAAAAATTTTCAATGTGAATATTATAAATTTGATAAGACTACAAGTGTTAAATATTTTTTTTTAAAAATATTTCTAGATAATTATTTTGGAGGGTAGAATATGCAGATAAAACATCTCCATTTTACAAACTTTTTATGGATGAAAACTGTGCCCTTCTACAAATTAGGCCTCCATTAAAAATTATCCCATAAATTGATCATTTATTTTATATTTTAACTCTTAGTTTTATCTATTATTCTTGTAATTCCAAAATAATTATTTGGAATAATTTTTTAAAAAACTTTCAATATATAAATTTTATATCTCCTTAAAATCTATATGTTAAAAGTTCTTCTAAAATATACTTTTAAATAATTATTTTGGATATTTTGAAATTTTGTGATTCTTTTATCTGTTATTTTCGACATTCAAAAAGAATTATCTAGAAATATTTTTTTTTTTAAAAAAACTTTCCAAATAAAGTTGTTAATTTTATTAAAATCTATAATTTTCATATTAATTTTTTTTTTCAACAAATACTTAAATAATTATTTTGGAGTGGCAAATATTATAGATAAAAATAAAGGTTAAATGTAAAAATGGAGAATACGTGGAATAATTTCTATTTAGGGTCTTTTTGTAATGTTAGTAAATTTATAAAGAAGACGCTCTTCCCTTATATTTTTGCACGCAATGTTTAAGTTATAAAGAGCATTTTTTTCAAAAGAAGTTTTTACGATGAATTATAATATTTCTACGTGACGCGACGGATCTTAATTTGACAAATAAATTTTATTGAAATAATAATATTTTTTTAAAAACAAAAGTTTAGTAGTTTTTTAAAAGGAGTTTTTACATATCAGCCCCTTTTATTTTAACTTTTGTATTTTAGTATTTAAAAATATATTTTTGCACTGATACAGCGGCGCGCGCACGACCACATCGCACGTTTTCGGAGGCTGAAACACGTGAATCTTAAAATAAGGGGACTCAATTGCAATTATCCCTTAAAAATCTCCAAATGGATTTAACCCACTAGACATCAACGATGAGATTTCCAAGTAAACACCATGTAGGTCCTCATCTGACCATTGGTTACGGCAAATGACTCCATATCCACAAACGTATCATGCCCAACCTTCATGCAGAAGAAACACCCATTTAAAAATGGCCACGTTAAGCAGGTTCCGGCTCCTATGATAACGTGGATTCTTTTCATGGATCAGGATCATGTATTGTGTTTGTAACAACACAGGAGATGAAGAAGAGCTGTTTTTAATGCAGGGAGTGGAGGCTAAGCTCAGTCTTCACGAGAAAGTCTTCGTCTTTCGCTATCAACTTCTTATTATCGTTCTTTGGTCTTCTCCGCGTCTCTCTCTCTCTCTCTCTCGGATTTATAGATTAAAAAAAAAAAAAAAATCTCATCGAGCGTTCGAGTTTTCGTTCAGATTTTGATCACCCCGGGTACTCATTTTCGCCGGCAAGTATTGAAGGCTAATTTTTATATATTTTTGGTAAGTTTTCTTTTTTTTTTTTTAAAGAAAAAAAAAATTAGCATGTTTCTTTCATCGGATGTGTGTTGATGCTTTGTGCTTATATTTTTTGAAGTTCTCTAATGGATTTGGACAACATGGTTGTAATTGACCTTTGTAAGGTGTGATGGATTATGATTTTTCGGGTTTTAGGACTTTGATCTGGACAGCGCCGCTGCCTGTGCATCTCCGATCGAGTAAAATTGTTTATGATTTGGGTTCAATTTATATATACTGTATGCTTCATGGAAGTCTTCTCAAATCCCTTACCCCTGCTGCTGAACTATTTGACTTATGTTATTTACAGTCAGTGTCCTCTAGATTTTGATGTCTCTAATGTGATACAACCTTCGTTTTTATCATCAATTTTATATTGCTTATGCTCAACACGAATCATGTTCCTATTAGTAGTGGTCTTTGAGTTGTACTAATGTATTAGTAGTCTCCTGTATGTCGACTATGAGCAAACAATGAAGTAACTCTATCGTAATTTCTCTGTAGCAGTTGAAATAATCATAACAAACAACTTAAAAAAACTTGCATTTCCTTGAGTTTTCTTATGGACTTTGTATCTATAATATTTGTTATGTTTCCGACATGATGGTGTGTATATTTAGGCCATATGTGCCATTTAGATTGCTCTTTAGACGACTTTGGTATTGATAAACATTACAAAGTGATCCCCCTACTATATAAGTGACACCAGTTACGAGCGCTACCTAAATTCAACTATCGTATAGGCTTTTGTTAACTTTTCTATTATTCTTTCGGACTATTTCTCTTATTAGTATTTTGAACATTTTTCCATAAAAATAGGAACAGAATGGGATTTTTGTGCTAGTCTTAAGGTGGAACTTGTGTTACTGTTTCTATATTAGCAATAGGAGTCAATTAAATTTATTATTGCTAAGACTTAAATGAACTGATTATTAAAGTCCGAATCCAATGATAATCTATTAATATAAGTCGTGTTAAAGCATAAAAAGGTAAACTTGACGTGGAACTACTTTGATGTTTAACTAATTGGTTTTATAAACAGATGCTCATGGTGATGGAGTATGGGGTTCGATTTAATCTTCTTCGAGCTATCTTCTGGCTGTTGCTGAGTTATATATGTCAAGCTTCTCAGAGTGACATCGAATGCTTGAAGGTCCTAAAAGCATCCATTAATGACCCTCAGAACAGTCTGTATACGTGGAACTTTAACAACAAAACGGAAGGATATATCTGTAAATTCAGCGGGGTTGAATGCTGGCACCCCAATGAAAACAAGGTTCTTAACCTTCGGCTCTCCAGCATGGGCCTGCTAGGTCAATTTCCATCTGGATTAGAGAATTGCAGCAGCATGACAGGACTTGATCTCTCAAATAACAATTTTTCCGGGCCCATCCCTAGCAATATATCCAAAAGTGTGCCTTATGTGACATTGTTGGATCTCTCCTTCAATAGTTTTTCTGGTGAAATTCCAGTTGGATTGTCAAACTGTACCTATCTGAATACGCTTAATCTTCAGGATAATCATCTAAATGGCTCTATCCCTGCACAATTTTCCCAACTAAATCGCCTTACAACAATCAATGTGGCTGATAATTTATTATCGGGGCCGCTTCCTCATTTTAATAAGCCAACGGTATCTTTCAGCTTTGCCAATAACCCTGGACTCTGTGGAGACCCATTAGGACCATGCCGTGGGGCTTCTAAGAAAAACAATGTTGGGGTCATTATAGGTTCAGCTGTTGGTGGTCTAGTCTTGACTATAGTATTGGTCGGAGTAGTACTTTACTTCTGTCACCGCAAATTGCCGGTCAAGAAAAGAGAAAAGGATACCGGTGAAAACAGGTGGGCCAAGAATATAAAGGGAACTAAAGGTGTTAAGGTAAGTTAACTGCAACCATCTTTGCATTATTTTTGCGAGTATTTAAATAACATGTGAATCGACTTTTTACAATTTTATAGCTTCGAAAGACTAAATGAGTGATATGCCCAGGTTTCCATGTTTGAGAAGTCGGTGTCAAAGATGAAAATGAGTGACCTCATGAAAGCTACCAATGATTTTCATAAAGAAAATATTATTGGTACAGGAAGAACAGGCACTATTTATAAGGCCACCTTTCCTGATGGATCCGTTCTTGCTGTCAAGAGGCTTCAGGACACACAACATTCAGAAAAGCAATTTGCTTCTGAGATGGCGATTCTCGGAAGTGTGAGACACCATAACCTGGTTCCTCTGATGGGATTCTGTGTTGCTACGAAAGAGAGGTTCTTGGTTTACAAACATATGCCGAACGGGAGTCTTTTTGATCGGTTACACAGGACTGGTGATGGCTCAATACTCATGGACTGGCCATTGAGGCTGAAAATTAGTATCGGTGCTGCGCGGGGATTAGCATGGCTTCACCATAGCTGCAATCCTCGAATTCTCCATCGCAACATTAGCTCAAATTGTATTTTATTGGATGAGGATTATGAGCCAAAAATATCTGATTTTGGACTTGCTAGGCTTATGAACCCCGTCGACACTCATCTTAGCACCTTTGTTAATGGTGAATTCGGCGACTTGGGTTATGTCGCCCCCGAGTATGCTCGGACATTGGTAGCGACTCCAAAGGGCGATGTTTACAGCTTTGGCGTGGTCTTGCTTGAACTTATAACTAGTGAAAGACCTACTCAGGTGGTTAACGCTCCAGAAAATCACAAGGGAAATTTGGTGGAGTGGATTACGTATCTTTCCCACAATTCTATTGTTCAAGATGCAATAGATAAATCTCTCATAGGGAAGGACTGGGATATGGAGCTTCTCCAATTCATGAAGGTTGCATGTACATGTGTCCTTCCTACGCCAAAGGAGAGGCCTACTATGTTCGAAGTGTACCAGCTATTGAGAGCTATAGGTGAAAAATATCATTTTACCACTGATGATGAAATAATTTTGGAGCCTGATAGCACCGATGGAGATCACTTGGATGAACTTATCGTTGCCGGGTAAAGGAAAAATCCTTTCCTTTAGGTAGTCACGAAGCGTTCAGTGATGGGAGCAGAATACTTGGTTTTATGACGCATAGATGTAAGCTTTTAGCTTTTTTGCTACACATATCAGTGTTTAGTCTTGTTCTTAGATATTTTGCCTTATTTCCCCATGAAAAAAAGGCCTCCTTGTATATGAGTAATGGTTTGTTATTTGAAGAATCACATGTATATTCCGAGCATAAATATGGCAATCTGAATCATATTGCCTGGATGTGTAGTTTGAATAATATTTGTACAGCTCCAAATCTGACCTTGCTCCATCTCCGCCCATTCCGGCCATGCAACTCACCTGAGAGCGACTGAAGGGTCACTTACTAGTGCTGCACTATTTTATTTCTCGGTGATTTGACCTACTTTTGACAAATTGTATGTATATCTCGAAAATCAAGTGCTGGAAGCTGGTTTTCTTCTGCATTGTTCCAGCAGTACAGCAAAGTTACTAACTTCTATAGCCCTTCTTTTAACATAGTTTTGCTTATCGCATAAGTTCGTTGCAAGGTTTTCTGTACCGAGTCGAGTCGAGTTTTGGTAAATTCAGATCCCGGACAGTGCGATGGTACCGTGCCGATCGTGCCGATATATATTTATTTGTTATTTTTAAAAAATAAAATAAAAATAGAAATAAAAAATTAATTTAAAAAATTAAATATAATATTTTTTTGTCACGTGTCGGTTCGTGCCGTGCCGATAACTATTAGAACATACACGTACCGTCTGTCACAGGCTGTGCGGACCGGCACCGAAAATTTTAGTTTGTTGCATTTTCTAGCTTTCAGTAGAGTATGGTGCTATCAAGGAGCAGAAAGGCGCAGGTGAATCGGCAGGGGTTTGTTTCAGCAACTCACCTTATCTTGACAGTGTTCATTTAATCTGACACTTAATGATCGACACCGACAATTTCTCATCGTCGGCGGCAACCGTAAGTTTGTTTGGATATCCTCTTTCTTTAAGTAAAGTGCATCTTGAATGTTGTATGATATGCACTGGCTATCTTGGTCCCAGGCCTTACAGAGTTACATGTTTCTATTGGCTTGGTTAAGAACCTTGGTAATCATAGGTATCCTATTTCATCTAATATCAGAGATAAAAAAACAAGAAATTACTTCGATAAAAATGGTTAAACTGCAAAATGCTTAATATTGATTATCTGACGTTGCTGAAAGTTCACTTTTCTCCAGGAATGTCTGGAGAAATCTTGCAATTCATTCATGGAAAAAGCTATTGGGTCTGATAAAACAGTTCGAAAATAGTTCGAACGGTGTTTTTTTCCTGCCTCGCCATTTCAAAGGTGATTTATCGATCCCGAGGTGCGGAGAAATGAAAAATCGAGCTATTTTTTGGGTTAAGTATTCAGACTCAATAGCATTAAGCTTCATTTATGATCTTTGTACTCGTGGAAGGTGAATATATCTTCTTGTCAGCACATTCGGGTGCTCTGGCTGGCTTATGGGCCATTATTTGAAATGCTGGTTTATTATGCATACAATTTGTTCCCAACAAAAATTAGCGTGATAAAGTTCACCTATCATCCATAATTATAATGATCTTATTCTAAATATTTTTTTTGCTAAAAAAAGAGTTTAGTATATCATCTATATTATTCTTGTCAGATAATTCCTAGATATATTTTTTAAGGTTTTTTTTTTTTTTTTACCTTTTTGGTTTTTTGATATGATTTCATAAACTATCCAGAAAAAAATAATAAATTTATATCCTATATAAAATTATACTGGTTTGGTTTTATAAAATTGTTAAATATATGATTAGAGGGTTATTTTAGTGGGAAAAAGTATAGACAAAGAGGTTAACTTTCAATAAAAATAGATGAGAGGATTCAGATCTGCCGCTAGTGTACTGGTCTATTTACATGCTATAAAATAAAAAAGTAAAAAGTAAAAAAAAAAAAAGAGATAGAAAAACAAAAAAGATAGACTAAAACCAAAAAATGTAAGAAAAGTAAAAAAATTACTATTGATAATAATAATATAATAATAAGCAGCACTGTTAATTAAAGAAATCTGCCATTAATAAAAATCATAGAAAAAGACATATATGTTAGCAATGTAATTAACATTATAAAATACTATGTGGAATGTTATAATATTATAATAAAATAGTAAACTAATATTAATAGTTATTAGTAAATAAAATTTTTGTTGAGTGAACAATATTTACTGTAGTAAATTGGGGTGTTCTTGTATATAGAGTAAGCAGTACCATTCATTGATGAAATCTGCCATGAATAAAAATCATCCAAAAGGCATATCTACTGTAATATAATTAACATAATAAAGTATTATGGAATGTTATGATAAAATAGTTAGTTAATATTAATAATTATTAGTAAAAAAAAATTAATGCTAAGTGAATAAAACTATATTAAGTCGATAACATATATATATATATATAATATATATATATATATATATATATATATATGAAATTTTAGAAAAACAGAAAATAAAACAGGAAAAAAAGATTACTGTTTAATGAATAGTAATTTATTTGTCATTTTTTACTTTCTTTTAGTATATGTATAATAATAATAACAAAAAAAAGAGGCTTCCAATAGTGGGGTTATGTTAAAGAGATAATAAAAATGACAATAGAAATATTGAAGTTCAAATCTTTATCAGGTGCTTATTAATTGGCCAAATTAGTTATTACATACCTCGTCTTATCGTTGTTTTTGACTTTGACACTCAGCCTTACGAAGGAGGCGCTGTGCATACCTCCGTCAATTTCATCGCTGACACCGTTAAGAGGGTGCGGACGTGGCACGAAATTTTGATGGCTGTGATGAGCCGATCCAAGCAATATGGATCACGAGATTACGTAAAAGATTTTCATCGACTCATTCAACCTAGTTTTAAGTATTTTTAGGAAAATTTTGAACTGTAAATTTACAGATTTTGATGCGATCTACAACTTTAGTTGAATATGTTTCAAAAAAATATCGAACAAATGCTCCGAAATGATAATTAAAATCTTAATCTTTATTTCAGCACATTATTTAGTATTTTTTTAAAACATGTTCAACTGCAAAAAGTTGTAGATCATATCAAAATCTTTAACTTTATGGTTCAAAATTTTTCTTAAAAGTATTTAAAATTAGGTCAAATGAGTCAATGAAAATCTTATACGAAATCTCGTGATCCGTGCAGAACTTGATGGACGGCCAGAATGCCCGCAATTTCCTGCAAATTTCCGCAACTTGATGGACGTCCATCAAGTTCTGCACGGATCACAAGATCTCGTATAAGATTTTCGTCAACTCATTCGACCTAGTTTAAAGTATTTTTAAGAAATTTGAAATGTAAAGTTATAGATTTTGATGGGCCAAAATTTAGTAAATGTCCCTCTATTATGCATCTTTGGGCACTCATATTTCTATACTTATTTTCGTGACTTTCATACCCGTTTACTATTAATTTGAGAACGCGAAACCCTTAATGATGATTTACGAATTCAGATGCTGATGTGGCACTAATTAATTTTTTAAAACATATTTTTAACATTTTTAAAATACCCCTATTTATCTTAAAAAATAATTAAATAATACTTAATTGGTGCTACATCAACGAAATTAACACCTAAATTTTTTTTTCAGGGGTATCACGTTTCCAAATTAATAGTAAAGATGCATGAAAGTCACGAAAATAAATATAGGGGCATAAATGCCCAAAGAGGCATTTACTAAATTTTGCCCATTTGATGCGATCTACAACTTTGCAGTTGACATGTTTTAAAAAAATGTTAAACAGTATGCCGAAATAAATCAAGACTTTAATTATTATTTCGGAGTATCGTTTGACATTTTTTTGAAATATATTCAACCACAAAAATATAGATCGCATCAAAATATATAATTTTGCGGTTCAAAAATTTTCCTAAAAAACACTTAAAATAGGTAAAATGAATCAATAAAAATTTTATACGAGATTTCGTGATCTGTGTTGCTTGGATCGGCTCATCACAGCCGTCAAAATTCACAGCCGTCAAAATTCACAGCCATCAAAATTTTGTGCCACGTCAATGCCCTCTTAACGGCGTAAGCGATGAAATTGACAGATGTATGCACAGCGCCTCCTTTGTATGACTGGGTGTCAAAGTTCAAAACAACGATAAGTCATGATATATATAAGTAATTCGGCCTTAGTAGTTAGTACAATGTAAATGAAGCGGAGCTATACAATGGTGTACGGAGAACAAAGGCACATATGCCCATGATGGAAATTTTTAATGCGACTTAAAGAGATCTGACCGTCTTGTATTTTCAAAGAACCAATATCGACATCTTATTTTGTCCGGATCATATTGTCATCTCCCAGACTTGGAATCAGATCAGACATATATCTTACGTTTATACTACTGACTAGTTGTAACTTAACTATTTTTCAAACCGAAAATTTTAAAAATCAAGTGAATTGTCGAAGTCGCTTCGACCAAGGATCGATTTTAGTATTCGTAATTTGACTTTTTTGCTGTCAAATTTTATCTATAGAATAAAATTGAAGTCAGAATATACACGTAGTAAATAAATAACATTAAAAATGTATAAATATTTAAAATGTAGCGACGATAGAGTAATAAGTAAAATTGTACCAATATCCTAATGGTAGAAGTTGCCACTCTGAACTAGGCGAAATATCTCTTATCTGTGGTGCAATAAAGGAAATAAGTCCAAAGGTCCATAACTGCGTGAGGATCGCACATAATTCACCTATATGCTTAGCCCCTTTAATACTTGAATTGCACATATTTCTACACAACCAATATATAGCAGCAACACCCCAACTATAATTATGAATTTCATCTAAATTCTCTAGCAGTGGTAAGAAATAAAGATAAGCTATGAGCCATAACTATCTATAAATAAAGATACCGTAATAAATATAAACATGTATACTCAGGCACACCGGTCGTATCGTCAGCCATAACTGTGAATTCCTTCCCTTGCCATGAGTATTTTACTCGCCCTCCCATAATCATATCATCATAAGGTACTTTCTCAAATAACCTCGTACATAGCTCATTCCAAATAATATTCTGGGGGGCACATGTAACGACTTTTCCATCACCAGACAATTCTAATAATACTTCAACATGTTGGAATGTAATTGTGCACTTCCCAATAGGTAAATAAAATATATGCATCTCCTAATGCCTTCTCTCTAATAATGCTCAATCATGGACGCATCCACTAGCATAAATTTCATGCGCCGAAACTTGTAAAATTTAGCAATTTATAAGTAAGGGACCAGATGGGAACGAAGAACTTGACAATCGAGCTGTAACTACTCACACCATCGAAGACGTACCGTAGAATTATATCTAGCAAATGCACTTTGGGATCTGTGCTGATCCCCTAGATCATAGTACAATGTTTCGATTGGTTCAGGATTATATTCAATATTATGAGACAAATAAATTTATTACAAATTTAACTATCACTAATCCAATGTTAACAAAATGCCTTCTTATATTTACAACAAAAATTACTGAAATATTTGTTAAAATAATAATCTTACTGTATTATACTACTAATGTATGTATACAATATTTATACAATATACATTCATATAATACATATTAATAATCTATATTTGAATATCACAATATATATACAAAACAAAAATGTTAATACACATTTTTTAATATTATACTATCAACGTACATGTATTATACAAAATATATATACAATATTAATAACAAATACACCATAACTTTTACCAAGTATATTAAGAATATACATAGATTCTCTGTAAATTATGTCTAAAATATGAAATTTATAACATTTATACAATATACACTATAATTTATAAATAGTACAAAATGTATAAACTAACCGTAGTTTTGTAAATCTCTTGAAAATTAGCTAGATCTGGTGAATATTATTTTAGATTTGATAATCTTCACAAAAGTTTGGTGATTTAGGGGGAAAAATTTGAAAGAATTGCGTGGGGGTGGCGGAGGGGAGAAAGAGAAGGAAGAACCTAGAGAAAAATGAAGAAAGGACGAGCTTACGTGCGGTTTAAGCCCGAACGCAATATCGTCAATATGAAAGGTGACATCCTTCTGATTGGCGACGTTAGTCATCGTGGCAAACTGCAGAGGTGATTTGCCGTGGTGGTACCTGACCGCTATTCTAATCAGCGATCCGATTTTTTTAAAAATATTTATTTAAAGAATATTAGAAATATAAATATTTTTTAAAATATATTAGGTTAGACAAAAATTCTAGAAGCTGGCCCAGACTGATTTGCACCCTTCAGATCCAAGTCTGCCGGCTGCATCTTTCTGTCCTTGTCAATGAGCTTCACATTATGGATTTTCATCGTATATGCGTCCATATGCACGCCATAGTTCAACGTGGAATCCAACGACCAACTTCTTGGAATGCCCGCCATAGCTCAAAAATAATTTTTGAAAAAATTAAATAAAAATAAAGAGCACATCAATTTTTCTGTCGTACTCAAGTTTTTTCAAGGAATAGTTACATATTAGTTGGCATAGTTTATAAATTTCTTTAAAAATTAAAAAAATTATTTGATAAGGTTTTATAAAGCAATATATTTTTAAAAAAAAATGTCCTATTCATGTGTTTTCTGCTTGTTTCCACATTTAAACCGCAACAACACGAGTAACACACACAGAGATAATCTCAAAGAAGATCACACACACAGAGGACAAGAAGTTAGTTCAACAATGGCGACTGGGGAGGAGGTGAAGAACAAGAAAGTTTTGCTCAAGAACTACGTCACTGGGTTCCCCAAAGAGACCGACATGGAAATCATCGATTCCGACACTCTGAAGCTCCAAATTCCCGAGGGCTCCAAATCGGTGCTGTTGAAAAATCTGTATCTCTCCTGCGACCCTTACATGCGCCGTAGAATGTCTAAGCACGACGAACCCGGCTACGTTCCCGATTTCAGCCCTGGCGAGGTAATTTTAAATTGAAATTCAATTTTTTATGCACTAGATTTCGGGCGCGGCTCCCCTACTTGAGACGCAGCAGGAAGCAGGAAGCAGGCTGAATCGCCGCCGTCCATCACAAATATGCACGTATCTCGAGAAATCATATAAAATATTCGTTCGCTTATTTGACCTATTTATAAATATTTTTTGGAAAAATTTTCAACTACATATAGATCTTGATTTAATCTACAACTTTGGAGTTGAAATGTTTTCCAAAAAATAGCAAACGCTGTGCCAAATAGATCATCAAAGTTTTCAATCATCTTTTTGACATAATATTTGATATTTTTGTGAAAAATGTTCAACTATAAAGTTATAGACCACATAAAATCTAAAATTTTGTAGTTAAAATTTTTTCGTAAAATTATCGAACAATATGCCAAAAAAATAATTAAAGTGTTGATTAATTTTTTGGCACATTGTTCGATAATTTTACAAAAAAATTTCAACTACAAAGTTATAGATTTTCATATGGTCTATAACTTCATAGTTGAACATTTTTCACAAAAATGTCAAATACTATGTCAAAAAGTTGATTAAAAATTTTGATTATCTATTTGGCACAGCGTTTGGTATTTTTTGGAAAACTTTTCAACTCCAAAATTGTAGATTACATCAAGATCTACAACTTTGTTATTGAAATTTTTTTTCAAAAAATATTTATAAATATATCAAATAAGCGGACAAAAATATTATACGATTTTTCGAGATACGTATGTATAGTGATGGACCGCAGCGATGCAGCCTGCTTCCTGCTTCCTGTTGCGTCTAGGGAGCCGCGCCCCATAGATTTCTACTTCGTACGCAAAACCTCTCTGCCGGGATCCGGATCCTCTGCTACCGCTTAACTGCGCCCATCGCTGCTCCCTCCATCCTCACCACCCATCATGCCCAGCACTCATCTCGAGACACCATCTAAAATTTTCGTCGACTTATTTGATCTATTTTTAAGCATTTTTACGAAAAACTTTAAACTAAAATATTATAGATTTTAATATGATCTACAATTTTGTAGTTGAATATTTTTCGAAAAAATGCTAAATAGTATGCCGAAATAATAATCAAAGCTTTGTTTATTATTTCGGCACACTATTTAGCATTTTTTCGAAAAATGTTCAACTATAAAGTTATAGAACATATTAAAATCTATAATATTATAGTTTAAAATTTTTCGTAAAAATGCTTAAAAATAGGTCAAATAAGTCGACGAAAATTTTAGACGGTGTCTCGAGATGAGTGCTGGGCATGATGGGTGGTGAGGATGGAGGGAGCAGCGATGGGCGCAGGAAAGCGGTAGCAGAGGATCCGGATCCTCTCTGCCGGGAGACATGCCACGCCGCTTTCAACTATGAGGGAATGGATCAATTATTTATTGGAATATCAATTTCCATCATATTATTATTTGTTTATCTAGGGTTTAGCGTAGGTCTCTGATAAAATATTTCTTTGTCGGATTTTTTGTAAGTAAGTGGATTATGCGTTCCGAACCTAATAACAGTAATTATATATTTGTAAATACAAAACTTTGTCCATTGAATCTTAATGATTATAATAGATTCAATGATTATAATAGATTCAATGATTATAATAGATTCAATGATTATAATACTGGTGATGCTAGAGCGAGCAAGAGGTTCCCTAGGGTGGTTCCATCTTGGAACACTTGCTTGAAAGTGAGAGATTCCCTATTGGAAACCCTTGTGATTCCACAACACTTGTTAAATTTGCGGAGCAAGGGATACATCATCGAATTTTTTTTTTTTAATTATTATTATTTTAATAGTTATTTATTAAAATATAGTTTAAAAAAAATTATTTATCAAACTAAGGTCCGCGGCGCCACGTCACTGCCACGTAGGAACAGCGTCTTTTGAAAAAACGCTCTTCTATGCTGACTCATCAGGAGGAAGAGCATTTTTTAAAAAACGCACTTCCTTCCGAAATTTTTTTTTTGAAAAAACGTTCTTTCCTCGCTTACAAACTATTATAAAAATTAAATGGAGGAAGTGCGTCTTTTTAAAAAAAAAAAAAAAAGTTTACGGCACGTAAATCGAGAACTTATATAAATTTTTTATGTACTTATTTAATCTATTTGGCCTATTTTTAAGCATTTTTAGGAAAAATTTTAAACTACAAACTTATAGATTTTGTTGTGATCTACAACTTTGTAGTTGAAAGTTTTTCGAGAAAATGCCAAATAATATACCAAAAGAATAATTAAATATTTGATAATCTTTTTAGCATAATATTTAACATTTTTAAAAAGATCTTTCAACGACAAAGTTATAGCTCGCATCAAAATCTATAACTTCTTAGTTCAAAACTCATTCTAAAAATGTTTAAAAATATGTCCAATGAGTTGCCGTAAGTTTGCAAAGTACAAGACGTTATACGAACTTGCGGCAACTCGTTTAATATATTTTTAAGCGCTTTTACTAAAACCTTTGAGCGGTAAAAAAACGCTCTTTCCTCTGGTGAGTCAGCATGGAAGAGCGTTTTTTCAAAAGACGCTGTTCCTACGTGACAGTGACGTGGCGCCGCAGACCGTAGTTTGGCAAATAATTTTTTTTAACTATATTTTAATAAATAAATATTAAAATAATAATAATTAAAAAAAAAAATTCTACATCATCCCAGGTTTGGTAGGTTGACCAGCTCCAAATTAGGCGTGCCGCTGAAATTTTCCTCGGTATCGCACAGAAAAAAGATCTTAAAGAGTTCCCAAAACTTATCCCAGAGTTTTGCCCAAAAAAATGAATCGCGTTGTGCTCGTAAGTGAACTATGTGATATTCCAGGTGTTGGTGCTTTGTGTCCCGAACAAAATTTCGGTGGGTTCCTTCTAAGACTGTACACTGTATTGCTTATGTGATATTAGATCAGGATTTAGACCCTCATTTTTTTTTGTGTTTTCGAGTCAATTGCTGTTTCTGACCTGGACTTTTTGTTGAGTAGCAATCACTGAACCCTGGATTGGTTTCTGAAAATAGTATTATATTTCTGGAACTTTGCTGTCAGATTATCCTAACTAACTTGGGTCGTTGGTGACTAACTTTTGGGTTTTATTATATAGTGGAATCGACTTTTTCCTAGCGTTTCTAGTAATAACATAATCTGTATTTTGTTGGAAAAGAAGTTATTTTCTTGGGTATCCTTAAACGTTCTGGAGAAGAAGTTATTTTGTTTATGAAAGTATATAGTCAAATAAGATTAATCTATGGATTTGCTTGTTAAGATTTTAAAAAACCTCGTGCAAGTTATGAACCTTCCCCCTTCCGTACCCCCCCCCCCCCCCCCTCGTGCGATGCATGATCTTCTATTATGACATAATTTTAGCTGTCATATCATTTAATCAGGACAATGGAGTTATAGATGTTGAAGCTATAGTCATTGGCTTTCTACGTCATGCCTTTCCTTGTGTATTAACTCTTCCACATGGATGGTAGGAGCGTGATGTCATGGTGTCAATGGCTCCTATATTGTAGTTCCTCTGTTTTGAGAGAGATTCTTGGGTGTAACGATTATAGCACGTCACTCTGTGTAACGGTAAAAAAAAAAAAATCTATTTATAAATATTTTTTGGAAAAAATTTTAATATCAAAGTTGTAGATTTTGACGAGATTTATAACTTTCATTTTCAAAATTTTCCAAAGAATACTTCTAAAAAATTTTTTTAGGCTCCAAAGTTTAATGGGTTGGAAGCGGGTTTACAAACTATTTTAAAACCCGTTGAACCCGTTAAATTTTGGAGCCCCAAACACCTATTTAGAAGCATTTTTTTTTGAAGGCTTTTGAACATGAAAATTGTAGATCTCATCAAAATCTATAAGTTCCATTTAGAAAGTTTTTCAAAAAAATGTTTGTATTTTTTTTTTTTATAAATACGAGGGTACATATGCTGATGTGGCATAAAAGTTTCATTGTAGAAATTTTCCTGTTCTGATTTCCTATTTGTATTGTAGGTCATTACTGGTTGTGGAGTGAGCAAAGTGTTAATATCTGGCCATCCGGATTTCAAACCAGGCGATTATGTGTGGGGAAGCGTTGGATGGGAAGAATACAGCCTTATTTCGGAACCAGAAATTCTATTCAAGATCAGATACACTGATCTTCCCCTTTCGTACTACACCGGACTACTTGGTGAGGAAGTTGTGATACGCTTATGACCTACATCTTTTGATCACATTTTTCCATCCTGTACCATCATTGTTATGGCCTAAGCTTTCTTTGGATAAGGCTGCTTTTTTTTCAATTGCAATTGCTGAACTAATCCTTACGTTTGTATATCCAATTTGATAACATCACCACCATTACCTACTATGCTTCTTTCTAATCATTATGTCTTAGCATTGTTCTTTTTTATGTTATTGGTATGCTTGCCTTGCTGGCCTAAACTGCACTCTTTTTCAATATTTGCTGCATTAAATGTAGGTACTATCTTAAGTAGTAAAAGCAATATGAAAGTGATTATTTTGTTTTGTGTCATACACAAATGAACACGACCCCTTGAGTGCTCACTAACATACATACACAGAGTGGGCATGCCTGCATACAAATGACCGTGCACATCGAGAGGACCATATAAGCTTTGACATTTATATCTTGCTGCCCATTTTTGTAAGTTAAACGTATTTACATTTCACAAGGACCTATCTTTGTCTGTGTTATATGCTGGTCTTGCATAAGTAATTGTGCTGCTGAATTCTTGTTTAAAGACGAATTTAGTCTCTTTCAGCAATAAACTCACTTAGGGGCTGTTTATTTTGAGTGGAACGTAGGAAAGTGAAAAGAAAGTAGAAAGAAAGTAATAGAGTGGAAAGTGATAAGAAAGTGGTTAGGTGAAAAGTGAAAAGAAAGTAGTGAGATAGAAAGTGATGGGAAAGTGATAAGAAAGTAGTTTTGAGTTTTCTTGTTTACTTTGTATTGTAAAATTAGAAGTAAGTAAAATTTTTTTATTTATAAAAATAAATTTTAATAATATTCTTTAATAATAATTAAAAATAATTCTTTAATAATAATTAAAAAACTATTCTTTAATAATAACTAAAAAATATTTATTAATTAATATTTTTAATAATAATTTAAAAATAATTACTAATATTAATTAATTAATTAAAAATATTATTTAGTTTTTTAGGTAATATTATTTAGTAATTTTGTTTATTTATGTTTTTAGAAAATAGTAATAAATTATTAAAATAATTATATATTAAAATAATATAATAAAATAAAATTTTATTATTTATTATTTATAGTAATTTGCTTGTTGTTATTATTGTATTATTTATTATTTTTATTATTATTAAAGAATATAAATTTATTATTTATTAAAAATAATATTATTATAAATTTTTTTATAATATTTGCTAGTTATAAATATATTAATTTATTTATAAAAATATATTAATATTTAATAATTATAGAAATAATAATTGTTAATAATCATCACTAAATACTAACGACTCTCACTTTCCTTCCACTTTATAGTTTTTGATAAGAAAGTAAAAAAAATAAAAATTATATAGAGATGGAAAGTGAAATGATAGTAAGTTCTTATTTTCTCACTTTTCTATTTAAAGTAGACAAGGAAATTGACTTTCCAACTTTCTACTTTTTATTTTTCTTTTAAAGTAAGCAAGGAAACTGACTTTCCAACTTTCTCACTTTCATACTTTCCTTTCTAAGTAAACATGCCCTTAGGCTAGTATCTAAGTTTGCGATGGAAGTCATTGTTTTTGAATGATAGGGTGCATCAGGAAAACTGAAATGAGATGGTATCGAATGGTTCATGATTAATTCAGCAGTGAGTTTGTTGCTTTCCTTTCTATTTCTTGCCTCATTCTGCTTTTTTTTAAAAAAAAAAAAAAACAACAGGCATGCCTGGGTTCACAGCTTATGTTGGATTTCATGAGATCTGCTCGCCGAAGAAAGGAGAATATGTCTTCATATCAGCAGCTTCAGGAGCTGTTGGTCAGCTTGTTGGCCAATTTGCCAAACAAATTGGTTGTTATGTTGTGGGGAGTGCTGGCTCTGATGAAAAGGTATACGAATAGCTCATCAAGATGTTGTTTGAAGGATCCTCACTTCTATCCTTTTACAACTCCTGTAATAGTTTATGAAAATTCTTAGAGTTAAATCTCCATGAAAACCATAAACGAAAATTAATCTTGCTTTGACAATGTTGTGTCCATAATTGGCAAATGTCACAGTGTTTTCTTTTTTAGTTATCTTCAATTTTGCTGCATGTTTATCTTCACATCCTTTTCATTGCAGGTTGATCTTTTGAAGAACAAGTTTGGCTTCGACGATGCATTTAACTACAAAAAAGAGCAAGATCTTAATGTTGCTTTGAGAAGGTTTGCTTTTATTTGTTTGTACTGTCATCGCTAAATATAAGAGAAATTCCTTTTTGCTATATGAACTATATTTTGAAGATATTCTAAATATTGACTCTAAAAAACCATTCTTTTTTTAGGTGCTTCCCTGAAGGCATAGACATATACTTTGAGAATGTCGGCGGTGCTATGCTCGATGCTGTTCTTCTTAATATGAGGGTTCACGGCCGTATTGGGGTTTGTGGGATGATTTCACAGTATAATCTCGAGAAGCCTGAGGGCGTCCATAACTTGATCTGCATCATATCCAAGCGCATCCGGATGGAAGGGTTCCTTGTTTTGGATTACTTCAATATCCATCCTAAATTTGTCGACACAGTAGTGCCCTTGATAAGGGAAGGAAAGATCACGTACGTGGAGGATACAGCGGAAGGACTCGAAAAGGCTCCTGCTGCTCTAATAGGCCTATTTTCGGGGCGTAATACAGGGAAGCAGCTGGTCGTTGTTGCCCGCGAGTGACAATATCACTTCGGGTGAGTACTTTCAAACTTATGAAATAAGTCTCTCTTGTATGTATAATAAGAATTTAAAATAGAATAATACTCTGAATGCTAGTATCATGAAAGCTGTTGTTTGTTATAGACCTCCTTGTTATATGAATACTAGAAATTACAAGCACAAGCAGTATCGCTTGTATTCTCTTCTCAATACTTGAAATATTATAATAGCGATGTATATTGGTTGCTTTTAGTAATAGTGTATATACATCAACATAGTTTTATGTGCCGGCGGCATCCTATGTCCGTGTGCCATTTAGTACGCGCTGATACTTTTTTTAAGGAAAGAAAAAGAAAAGGGAAGAAGTCGATGAGCATGTATTAAATAAACTTTTTTATATTGACACAAGTTGGCACGATATCGAGTTTAGAATCTAACAAGTGGCACTGCATGGTAGCCAAAAACTTGTGTATGAGTTTATATATAAATACGGGCCTTTTGTAGATTTGTGCCCCATTAATTAATTTTTGCAGTTATGCGCCCCGCTAATTTGATTTGACGAATAATGTGCTCCTTTAGCTCGTAAAATGATCAAAATATTTTCATACTTTTTTTTGATAAATGCGTTGTGTTTCTCTATCTTCCTTGCAGCAATTTTCCGCCATTTCTTCCTCTTCCATTTCTCTCCTCGCAGGACTTTAAATAAAATCGTAAAAAATCTTTAAAAAAATAATTAATTAAAAAAAATCACCTTTCATTTAGCAACAAAAATAGGTTATTTTAAATATTTTTTTCGCAAATTTAGATCATCTCTAGGTATTTTAAAAAAATGTTCAAACATTTAAATGTATTTTTGACGCATTGGACGACGTTTTTTTCGCTATTTTGACGGCGTCGGAATGCCGTCAAACACTTTGGTTTGCCACTGGATACACCTCGAAATGACGATTCTGAAAGGTAAATAACATCTCAATCCGACCATCGAGTTCAAAGTTATAACACTTTGAAGATTTATATATATTTCATACTTTTTTCTTTCTTATACAAAATCAGATTCATGATCCGTCGGGTTCGTTCGAAAGCTTGTCGAGCTCTCTTTATAACAGCATATTTTATGTCTTGATCCGACTCATATACTTAAATATATCATCGCCGAAAGTCAAAGGGTGCGACTTCTGGAGTGTTGTGGAGGTGTTTTATGGTGTTTTAAAGGTTCTTCATAATTACTGGAGATTCTCCAGTACACTTGAGAACAACTTCAGAATACCTCCAGAACACCTCAGAATAATCCTAAAACTTCTTTAGAACACCCCAAAATATATCAAGAATATCTCAGAACACTTTCAGAATACCTCCAGAAATTTTAGAATACTCCTAGAACATCTTCAGAACAGTCCAGAAATTGCGCACATTGACTTTCGAAGATAATATCTTTACGTATATGAGTTAGATCAAGACATAAAATATACTGTTGGAAAAAGCACTTGATAAGCTTTTCAACGAACCGACGGATCATGAATCTGATTTTGTATGAGGAAAAAATTATAATATATGTATTTTTAAAGTCCCATAACTTTGCGCTCGTTGGTCAGATTGAGATGTTATTTACGTTTTCGGAATCAATGTTTTGAGATTTATCTAGTGGCAAACTAAAGTGTTTGGCGGCGTTTTGGCACCGTCGAAATCTCGAAAAAACGTCGTCGGTGCCTCAAAATATATTTAAATATTTGAACATTTTTTTAAAATTACTTGGATATGCTCTAAATTTGCGAAATAAAATATTTAAATTACCATTTTTGTTGCTAAATGAAATGTGATTTTTTTTGGAATTTTTGATATTTTTTTTAATTTTTTACGATTTTATTTAGTGTCATGCGATGAGAGAGAAAAGGAAGAGGAAGAAATGGCGGAAAACTACTGTCAGGAAGAGGGAAAAATATAACCATTTATCGAAAAAAAAGTACGCGAATATTTTGATCATTTTATATGCTAAAGGGGGTACAAGTTTACCAAATCAGATTAAGGGAGCATATATCTGCAAAAACTAATATGGAGGTACAAGTCCGCAAAAGATCCTATGAATACATAAACTTTAGATATCAAAGTCTTTATGTCATATATCACCTTAAATAACTTTAGGTATACCACGTGTACCCTTTTTTTTTTTTTTTTTTTCTAAGAAAGACATGCGTCGCTTTACATAGTGTATATTACGTAATAAAACTTTTCTAAAAATATATTTTTTGAAAAAAAAAATTGATAATACATATATATATAAACAAATGGGTGTCACCACTGTTTTATGCGACGCTTCAAAAATTTTTTAGGTCTGCATTCGTTCTTGCTCTAATTTCATTTGACAAATTTTAATAAAAATAATAAGTAATATATATGAAAATGATCTATGTGCCTAAGTAAAAAGATATTAATTTAAAATAATAAGCTAAAGATGAATTTATCACCGTAGCAGCGCAAAGGGCATGGATAATACCTGCAATGCCAGAGAATTTAGATGACTATCAGTAGATAAATTAGATAAAAAAATAAATAATAGAGAAAACAAGCCAAGATAAAATTTAATATACCGATATAGAAATCATGGCGAATAGTAGTAACACCAAATTATCTGACGTGAACATGCGATATTCGAACCTAGAGAGAATATTGCTCAACGTTTATTTATAAATTAATATTAATCAATTAATACAGGTGCCAAATCCGGATTTTGTTTTTAAAAATTATTTTTAATTAAAATTACAAAAATAAAATTGTTTTTAAAAAATTGCAAAAGTAAAACACTGCCGCCAGTTAAACTAGCGTCAGCATGCCACGTCAGCGCCAGCTGGCTGTTATTGCCGGTGTGGCAAAGAACTACTGCCACTAGCGGTAGCTACTAGCGCCATCAGACTGGCTGTAGGAACGCCACTGTAACTACCTTTCAGTTTTACACCTTATACCGAACCTGAGCGCTGCCCACAGCTTATTTCCTCTCCTTCTCATTTTCTTCATTTCCTTCGCCCCTTTCCACCATTTTTGAAATTTCTCATCCCAAATCACAAAATCTTGCTAAAATTTCATAGATTTAAGTTAGTATTACGTAGATCTACCAATTTCGATCAAGATCTACAAAAAAAATACTGTATGTATACCTAAAATATACCGTAAGTATAAAGAGTATATACTTATTTCCACCGTTGTAGATGGCAACTGCCGTGTATTTCTTGTTGCGTTTGCAGTATTTGAGAAAGAAACGACAGATATATGGGGTTGGCTCCTCGAGTGTATTGCTCCGTTGGTGAGGATCGGGAGGGCTGAATTACACTTATGTCTGATCGTCATTTAGATATTCTGAAAGCAATCAAACACTAACAATGATACATCTACAGTTGGATATTGTATGCATCATATATGTTCCAATTTCAATAAGGAATTCAAAAATGCCAGTCTTAAATGCACCCGCTTTTAAGTGGTTGCAAAAAATTCGTCTTGAATACTGGGCCTTAGTGTTTGATGAAGGCGGAGCTAGATTTGGACAAATGACCACGAACTTGTCGTAGAGTTTTAATGGTATGCTGAAAGGAATCCGGTCTTTATTTCAGGAGTGCCTGAGAGTATTTGGTACAAAATAGTTAAATATTTTGCAGATAGACACGACAAATCGGAAGAATGGGATGGAAGTGAGTTCACCTGTACAATATCTAATAGGCTAGCTAAATTTGAGAAGCATAGCGGTGGACACGGTGTGACTATGTTTTCTTGCGAAATGGGATAGTTTGAAATTACGACTGGACAACGTAATCATGCGTCCGGAAACAAGGGAGGAAATAAGATGGTAAAACATTTGCTATTTCATTTTGAGAGGTAGTCATAGATCTATGCTGGTTTTTAACTTAAGTTTTTTCATATGCAGACCGTCCTATTATCTTAGATGACATGTACTTGTTAAAAATGGCAAATTTATCACATGCCTTGCTCACATGTGATTGCTGCAATAAAAAAGACAAAGCATTGCGTGCATGATTATATCCATCTATGTTACACGGTGGCATGGTATCGAAGTACATACGTGCCGAGGTTTAATACCATTGTAGATCAGCACTACTGGCCACCTAATGACGGCATATGCTTTATACCCGATCCTACAAGGAGAAGGAAGATTGGAAGACCTATCACTCACCGACTACGGAAGGAGATGGACTGGGTGGAGACCTGTGATGCTTGGTGCCGGCATTGCCAACAACAGGGGCACAACTCGAAACAAATCAAGAAATTAAATGGTCGCAGGGTTTTAGTTTTCTAATTTTTTGAAAACGATTTTATTTTTGTAATTTTAATTAAAAATAATTCCAAAAAAAAAAAAATCCTGCCAAATCCTCTTATTGTGCTTTAGTGTTATAGATATATAAAATAGTTGATACCTAATACACAACGTTTGATATGCATAGTTTTTTTAAGAGATACCCAATGAAGCTTCTCTGGTGATTAAAAGAGCCTATCGAAATACTCAGATTTGCTTCTTCATATGCTGAACAGGTCTTTACTCTTGCTTATGGCCACCAAGTTTTCTATGGTGTCAGTATTCTACAGGTTCAGAACTATTGTAACTCTGGGGGCTATATTGATGGGATGGAGCCCAGCTGCAGCCACTTTCTGCTGTCACCATCTTTTCGCCTACTAACTTGCATTTTTTTTGAAAATTTTTTAATATAAAAATTGTAAATTTTAATATTACTTATACTTTTATGTTATTTTTTTTTAAAAAATACTTATAAATAGTTATTTTAGTACTCCAAAGTTCACGAATTTTTAAACAGTTTTTGAACCCATTATAAACCTGTTGTACCCGTTAACTTTGGAGCACCAAAATATATATTTATAAGTATTTTTTTTAAAGGCCAAATTCCTTTTTAATCTCTTGAATTTTACCAAAATATGTCTCTATAACCATGAACTTCATTTCGTGTTGTTGGCCCTAATATGATTTTGATGATAACAAAATAATAGCAAAAGTAATACTAATGAGTTTGTTAAAGATGTAAAAATGTAGGTGTTGAATGGAGTTAAAATTGTATCTAATAAAGTTTGATTAAAATAGTCCATCCGAAATCTACTCACTTATCAAGGAATATCTTTTTCATATGACATTCAAATGATACAAAATCAATAGCATCTGAAAGAAGACTCATATGGATTTTTAACAAATATAATATGTGAGATTTGGATGAGCGTACTAGTCCCAGTGAATTTTCGAAGTTGATAGATGACAAACAGTTTGGCACCTTGACAGCACTATAGTATTTGTATTATAACTTTTTGTACGAAGCACCAAATGGAGGAAACTATTTCCATATGAAAGAAGATTTGAAGACCTTTCCAACAGTTCGTGTTTCATCGAAAACGGACAAGAAATAAAAGAGAACGAGTTAAATAAAGTTGACCTAAGCTGAGTAGAAAATCGTGCACCCGAGAGCAGTTTCGATCGACCGATAATAAATCTGAACAGAACTAGCCCTTAATATAGCCGTTGGAAGTCATTTTTGAGGTGGCTATAAAGATCCATTACCTCAAACGGTCACAACAACTCATGCTATTCATTGGAGACATTTTTTAGAGGGAAAGAGCATTTAGAAATCCCTCACAATCTTTGTTGAGCTCAAATTTGTATATCCTAAACTCATTGCCCTTGATCTCTTGATTCTAAGTGAGATATTATTTGAGAGATTTGTAATTGGATTTTTAGGTTAATTTTTATTAAGAGACATTATATGACGGGTTGCTAGGTGAGCCACCAAAATCTAGAGAGATTACGGGTTGCTTGGTTAGCCGCTAAATCAAGGGATTACGGGTTATCGCTTAGCCTCTAAAAGTGAGTTTGTAACGGTTTGATCAACGCCCAGAACTTTATCGTCTAGTAGAGAAGTCCTCGGAGGAGGCAAGGGAAGTGGACGTAGGCAGGGTTTCGCCGAACCACTATCGACACGGTGTCGTATCGCTTCTTCCCTTGCTTTTTTTATACTTACTCTCTAGACGAATGCGTAGGAATCAATTGATATACTCATATGCTTTTGTGGTTAGATTGCTAAAGAGCTAAAACTTGATTAGATAACTAAATCTATTAATTAGCTCTTAATTATTTTAATTACCCAATTAACCCCCCCCTCTTGGGACCCATCACGTGTCCATGATAACTCTGTAATTAAAAATAAAAAAACATTCGTGATAACATTACCGTCGATTTTTTCGTTTGTGGCCGTTAATTTACTGACGTGATAATTTTTTAAATATTTTTGTTTTTTTATTTTTAGGGGTAAATATATCTTTTAACCTTAATTAGGGATTATTTTTCGAAAAACTTTCGACATAAAAGTTGTAGATTTCGATGAGATTATAACTTTCATGTTCAAACATTTTTTCAAAAAATACCTCTAAAAGTTGTTTAAAAATAGTGGATAAAATTGTTAAAACTTTGGAATGCCAAAATATCTATTTAGAATTATTTTTGGGAAAAATTTTAAACATTAAAGTTGTAGATCTTATCAAAACCTACAACTTTTATGTTGGAAGTTTTCTGAAAAATATTCTTAAATATTATTTTTTTAAAAAAACTTATTTATCCTTACACAGTTAAAAAATAAAAAATAAAAATAATTAAAAAATTGCCATGTCAGCAAACTAACGGCCGCAAACGGAAAAGCTGACGGCAAGGTTATCGCGGACGTTTTTTTAAAGTACAAGATTATCGTGGATACAAAATAAAGTTTAGGATTATAGAGGCACATTTTGGTAAAGTTCAGGGGATTAAAAAAGAATAAGGCCTATAAACTATAATCGCTCAATGATAGTGGGGAGGTAAAAATAACCAACAAGTGATGATATCTTTTCGCATCGGTAAGTACGAGGATGAAGTGCTGTGTGATGTGGTCTCGATGCAAGCTAGACATGTGTTACTAAGTCAGCATTGGCAATTTGACCGATGAGCTTCACACGATGGATACACTAACAAGTACTCTTTCACTTTTAAGCAACGAAATATCATCCTAGTTCCATTAACACCTAAGGAAGTGTATGAGGATCAATTACGAATTCGGCAACAAGAGAGAGAGCGAAGTAAGATGAAAGAATCAGTGAGTGGAAAGAAAGAGAGAATTGAAAAGAGAAAATAAGAGTGCTGAGGTAAAAATAGAGAAAAAGAAAAAATTTTATGTGAATGAGAGTTCGGTAAGGAGAGCTATGAGCGCAAGACAACCTGTGATCTTGCTAGTGTTTCGAGAGGCGAATCTTAGCACTAACCAACTTAACCCTTTTTTGTCTGTTTCAATTGTTTCTTTATTACATGAGTTTGGTGATGTGCTATCGGAGGAGATTCCTCGAGGCTTACCGCTGATCTGAGGTATCAAACATTAGACTGACTTCGTACCTGGAGCTGTCATTCTGAACCGACCTGCCTACCAAAGTAATCCCGAAGAAACCAAAGAATTACAACGACAAGTTGCTGAACTGATGGAAAAGGAATACGTTCGAGAAAGCATGAGTTCTTGCGCTGTACCAGTAATTTTGGTGCGAAGAAGGATGGATCCTGGCACATGTGTGTCGACTGCCAAGCCATCAACAACATAATGGTAAAGTACCGGCATCCCATACCTCAGTTAGACGACATTTTAGATGAATTATATAGAGCCTGTGTGTTTTCAAAAATTGATTTAAAAAGTTGTTATCATCAGATACGCATGAAAGAGGGTGATGAGTGGAAAACCGCATTTAAAAGTAAATATGGTTTGTATGAATGGCTAGTCATGTTATTTGGACTAACTAATGCGCCTAATACTTTTATGAGGTTAATGAACCATGTCCTGCGAGCATACATAGACAAGTTTGTTGTTATCTATTTTGATGATATTCTAATATACAGTAAAAACTTGAATCCTCATATAGAATATCTTAGAATTGTCTTAATTGTACTTCGGAAGAGAAATTGTATGCTAACACGAGCAAGTGCACTTTCTACAGCGATAAGCTCGTTTTTCTTGGATTTGTTGTAAGTGCCTGAGGAATTCAAGTTGATGAAGAGAACATCCGAGCTATCCAAGAATGGCCGACCCCGACGTGTGTTACCGAAGTCCGAAGCTTTCATGGACTAGCTAGCTTCTACCGCAGATTTGTGAAGGACTTCAGCAGTATCGGCGCACCCTTAATTGCTGTTATTAAGAAGAATGTGGAATTCAAGTGGGAAGAAGCACAAGACAAGGCATTCCAGACTCTTAAGTGAGTTTATCTCAAGCCCTTGTACTTGTTTTGTTCGATTTTACCAAATCTTGAAATAGAATGTGACGCTTCGGGTGTAGGTATCGGGGCAGTCCTGATGCAGTGCGGGAGACCTGTCGGCTACTTCAGCGAGAAGCTCAACGGAGCCACCTTGAACTACTCGACGTATGACAAGGAGTTATATGCACTGGTTCGAGCTATGGAAATATGGCAACATTACCTTCTGCCAAAGGAATTTGTCATTTATACGGACCATGAATCGCTGAAGCACCTCCGAAGTCAGCACAAACTGAACAAGAGGCACGCACGGTGGAGGGAATTCATTGAAGCCTTTCCATATGTCATCAAATATAAGAAAGGTAAGGAAAACGTCGTTGCTGATGCGCTGTCACATAGGTATGCTCTAATTTCTACTCTTGATGCGAAATTACTTGGTTTTGAGCATATTAAGGAACTGTACGATGCTGAACTGATTTTGGTGAGAATTTTCGAGCTTGTGAGAGAACTGCAGTAGATAAGTATTTCCGACACGAGGGATTTCCGTTGAGAGAGAAAACTTTATATTCCAAACTGTTCCTTACGCGACCTTTTAGTTAGAGAATCACATGGTGGAGGTTTAACGGGTCATTTCGGAATTGCTAAAATTTTGGCCATGTTGCAGGAACATTTCTATTGGCCACACATAAAAAGAGACGTTGAAAGAATTTATAATAGATATGTTGTTTGTAGGCCAGCCAAATCTTAAGTACAACCCTATGGTTTATTTATGCCCTTACATATTCCTCATAAACCTTGGGTTGACATCTCTATGAATTTTGTGTTAGGGCTGCCAAGGTCTAAAACTGGCAAAGATTCTATTTTGTGGTGGTAGACAAATTTTCTAAGATAGCACATTTCATTTCATGCCATAAACATGATGATGCTTCTTATATCGTTGATTTGTTCTTTAGAGAGGTTGTTAGCCTGTCTGACATGCCTAGGACAATTGTATCTCGGATAGAGATAATAAGTTCTTAAGTTATTTTGGAAAATTTTGTGGCATAATCTTGGAACCAAACTACGTTTCTCTACCACGTGTCACTCTCATACAGATGGGCAGACCGAAGTTGTAAACCGGACGTTATCAACTATACTGCGAGCTATTATTAAAAGTAACATTAAAACTTCGGAAGAATGTTTGCCTCATGTAGAATTTGCTTATAACCGAAGCGTTCATTCTGGTACAAAATATTCGCTCTTTGAAATTGTTTATGGTTTTAACGCTTTAACTCAATTAGACCTAACTCCTTTGCCTATTTCTGAGCAAGTAAATCTAGATGGAAAGAAATGGCTGACATGGTGAAACAGATACATGAGAAGGCAAGAAGCAATATTGAACGACGAACAGAACAGTATGAAAAACAAGCCAAAAAATGGACGTCGCAAACTGATATTTGAATCCGGAGACTGGGTATGGCTGCAAATGAGGAAAGAGAGATTTATGTCACAGAGGAGATCTAAACTGCTACCGAGAGGCAAAGGACCCTTCCAAATTCTAGAACGCGTCAATGACAACGCCTACAAGCTAGACTTACCGGCTGAGTATCATGTTAGTGCTACTTTTCAACATTACTAACTTAACTCCTTTTCATGAAGGTGTTGATTTGAGAACAAATCCTTTTCAAGTGGAAGGAAATGATGAGTTTCTAAGCCAAGAGATGACGTGTGTCGGCTCAGCGAGGTGACCAACATCTCAGCCAAGGTGTCAAACGTCTTAGCCGAAGTATCAAACCTAGACGAAGGTTTAGGCGAAGTGTCAGATGTTGGCGTTGGGTCGCCTGCGATATCGGATGTCGGGATAGATGTCGGTGTCGGGACGCCTGCGACATCGGGTGCAGATATTAAAGACATCGGAGCGTGAATTTCAATTCTGCGTGGACCAATTACTAGAGCTCGGGCGAGATGAGCCAAAGACACACTTCAGGGACTGATTCAAGGCATTTGGTCCGAAATGAGCAAAACACCGGCTACCGAGCTTGGTCTTTAATGACAATTCAAGTCGTTGAAGCTAAAACCAAATTATAGCCAAAGCCGAAGTGTCCTACCAAAACCGAGGCGCTCCATACGGAAGCTTAGGCGTGAAATTAAAAGACCTTGCTGACGCTAAATTGAAAATGACCCGATGTATTGATGAGATCGTTGCTGACATAAGAAGACTGATGTTGCCGAAACCATGGTTGTTAAAACTGGACCGGACCGGCCGATTCAACCGGTTGAACCGGGAACCAGCCCTTGGTCCGGTCCGGACGAACCGGTTGAACCGGAAAGCATGAGAACGGCCATGAACCGGTTGAATCGGAAAAACCGGATTGGACAGGGTTTTATATTTATTTATAAAATAAAAAACTATAACTATAACTATGTACATACATACATATGTATATATATATATACATACATATGTATATATATATATATATATATATATATATATATATATATAAATGAGATTGTCCCCTATTATCTTTATGTTAAGTATCGTCAGAATCTTTAATTGATATAAGAGTCCTTTGTATTATAGTTTTTATCATTAAAAAATATATTTCTTATATTATAAATAAATAAAAATAAATAACTATACTCTATATGAAATTAGAGGCCTTTAGTTTGATTTCGATGACAGCAAGTTTGTAAAATATCCTGATATATCCACCTACATCCTACTATAAATGTAGGTTTTACTTATATAGTTTAGTTAATTATGTATTTTACATATAGGGATTTATCTTTACTACAAATACTTACACACACACACACACACACACACACACACACCACACACATATATATATATATATAAACCAGTTGAACCCGCCTGTTCAACCGGTTGAACCGGAACCGGTGGCCTCACCGGTTCGGCCACTGGTCCGGTTTTAACAACCTTGGCCGAGACTACCACACCGACCTGATGCTTGCTGAACTCTCTTTTTAGAAGGTCAAAGGTCGGAATATGCAGAGATGGAGGGAGCTGATTCTAAAGCGCATTTAATTTCTTAGGGACTAGATCTAGTTAGTTGAACTCAATGTAGAATTGAATTTTGTTTAGTTTTTAACAAAGAGCATTTATGTTATTTGATTTTCGAGATGTCAAGATACATTATATCTAGCCACAAACGCTTTGTAAACTCCAGTATAAATACCCCTTTGAGGATGAATGAAGGATCTTTTGGTTGATCAAAATTGTAAGATATAGAATCTTTTTGGTTATGTTAGGACTTTGGACTTATTGGAGAGATTCGTGGCGTTTATTACCGGACTTTTCAATAGATTTCCGCGTAGTCGATTTTTGGCGTCCAAAGCATTTACCAAGGTTCTTATCTCTATATAGGTAACGGGTCGAGGTGCCGGGCATATTCCAAGGTTCTTATCTTTTTATAGGTAAATGATTGCGGAGCCATCCCATGGGAATTTATCTTTTTTTTGTATTTTTACCTGATTACTAGTAGGCCTGGAAAACCTTTCGATAATCATATCAAAGGTTAGTTTGTTCGTGTTCAGTTCAAGTGTTAAAGAGTCAATTGTTTACTTAAAATAGGCGTTACCTAGGTAATTACCTCCGATACCGAGGTCGACCAACTAATGTCGAGGTCGGCTGCTAGAAGAATTACTATATTAACCTCATAAATAGCGTCAGCTTGACCTGATCCGCATCATCGGCTCTCAGACTGCATGGCACGGCCCATTAATTAGTCCATTAGTTGTCATTTGTTGCTCCATAAAAAATGCAAGTTTATCTTCAGTATCGACCCTTTCGTCGGATGTTCTCTATGAATTTCATATTTAATCTTTTTAACAAAAATATTTAGATAGATATTTTAAAACTTCAAACTCTTCATTAATAGTCGTAAAAACTTGGGATGCTTAAAGTACGTAACAATCTGTTTAGATGTTATTTTTTAAGAAATTTAAGTATAAAAGTTGGAGAGCACATAAACACTATTTTATAAGTTTTTTTCGAAATTTAGAAACTTAGTAAAAGTATTTTACAAATTAGAAAAAGTTTTTGCAAATTTTAAAAATTTTCTGTTTTGTAGAATATTCATATAAACTAATTTGTCAGGACATATTGTCCGCTTATCATATATTAGGTTAGATGCAGCCAATAATTTCAGAGATACGGTTTACAGCACCCAAAAAAAAAACAAAAAAAAAAAAAAAAAAAAGTCAGAGAGTCAGGATATTGTAGATATCTCAGTCTGCATATGCTTACTTTCATTTAATAATAACTAATCTACATTAATAACGACTAAGTATCTGCCTTCTTATAATGAACCGGGAATGACTCGTGTTACCACCATAGACCAGTTAGCAATGGCTTCCATTTCTTCCTTCCTAAGGAGCTACCCTGAATTATTCGTATCCTCCGCCGCCTTCCTTTTCGTTCTCATACTCCGGTTCGCCGTTAGACGCCGCCGGAGAAGCTTATACCGACGAACTGGCCGTTGGTCGGCATGATGCCGGCGCTCGCCGTTAACATCCCAAATATACACGAATGGGTTACTGAACTCCTCGCAGCCTGTGGCGGCAACTTTAATTTCTATGGACCATTTTTAAGCTCCATGGATATGTTCGTAACCACGGAGCCCGCCAACATCCGCCACGTGTTCAACATCGGCTTCTCAAACTACCCTAAAGGCCCGGAGTTCGCCGACATCTTCGACGTGCTCGGCGATGGCATCTTCACCGCCGACGATAACTCCTGGCGCGCACAGCGCCGCGCGGCTCATTCGCTCATGGCCGCACCAAAATTCCGCTCGTTCGTGGGCGATTACATCAGGGAGAAGGTGGAAGCTCATCTCGTCCCGCAGCTCGAGTCCGCGGCGGAGAAGAGCGACGTGTTGGACTTACAGGACGTGTTTCTGCGTCTGACTTTCGATATTACTTGTCATTTAGTGCTGGGTGTGGATCCAGGTTGCTTAACACCAGGTTTCCCGGCCGTACCATTTGCTACGGCCATGGATGACGCCATGCAGACCATTTTCCTCCGCCACATATTGCCGCCGTTGTGGTGGAAGACTATGAGACTGGTCAGGCTCGGGCAGGAGAAGAAAATGGCTCAGGCATGGCGTGTCATCGATGAATTTATAGCTCACATCATCAAATCGAGACGAGAGTGTATCCAACACGAGAAAATCGACGACTCCTCAGCTCAAGACTTCTTATCATCGTACATTACAAATCCGCCGGAGGACGTGAGCGAGCACATGTCGGACGAGTTTTTGAGGGACACGGCGGTGAACTTCATGCTCGCTGGTCGGGACACCACCGGCGCCGCGTTGGCCTGGTTCTTCTGGCTCCTCTCGTTGAACCCAGTTGCAGAGCAAAAGATCCTCGACGAGCTAGAATCGACTCGCGATCATACACAGTTAATATATTTGCATGCAGCTCTCTGTGAGGCTCTGAGGCTTTACCCGCCGGTGCCGTTCGAGCACAAGACGGTACTGAAGTCAGAAACGCTCCCGAGCAGCCATGACGTTCATCCAGGGACGAAGGTTATGATCTCAACCTACTCCATGGGGAGAATGGTTAGCGTTTGGGGCAAAGACTGTGAAGCGTTCAAGCCGGAGCGGTGGATCACGGAAGAGGGAAAGTTGAAGCACGAGCCTTCGTACAAGTTCTTGTCCTTCAATTCAGGTCCCAGAACCTGCTTAGGGAAAGAGGTGGCGTTCACGCAGATGGAGGCGGTGGCGGCAGCTCTGGTGCCACGGTTCAAGTTCCAGGTGGTGGAAGGTCACGTTGTTGAGCCGAAGCTCTCCGTTGTTATGCATATGAAGAACGGTTTGATGGTTAAACTTAGCAAGAGGACGATCTAATAATGGTTAAATTACTCCTGCGCCGCCAATTTAATTATGTATTACTTTGCTGTAATGTTCAACCAGTGTAATCTATCTGCCAACAGAAGAATAAAATGCTATTTTTCAGCTTGTGAAGCTCCGTTGTTCTTCCAATTCAGGGAACGCCAAGATGTTACTACACATATTTTATTTTAAACAGTACTGACATCTTTATGCGGATCTAGACGAAGATGGAACTTAGCATTCGTGTAATAAATCTTGAAATCATTCTTTTTAAGAATACAGAATTATCTAGTTAATTGCCTGCTAATTGTAGTTTTCCTATAACTGAAATTTGGACATTTTCTAATATTATCTTAAAAACTTGAAGTATAAAGTCAACATGTAACTAAACCATATTATAGTTTACTGTTTTTTTTTCCTAAATATTAGACTTTTGGATCTGTATAGGACTTTCCGTAGGCTGTCCAAGTGAAAATTTTCCGTATTTCTCTGCCTTGAGATGCTCACACACTGTTCTAACCCTTATCCTTTGTCGTTGCAAAGTTTTAAGTTGCTTGACGGGGATCAATCTAAATCACTCGTTTGCAGCGGAACTGGATTCAGAGAATTTTGATCCAGGAGCGGACGCGGCTCCCGTGATTCGGCCGATCCGACAAAATACGGATATCGAGATCTCGTATAAATTTTTCGTCGACTTATTTGACCTATTTTTAAATATTTTTAAAAAAATATTTTGAACTATAAAATTGTAGATTTTGATGAGATTTACAACTTTATAATTGAAAGTTTTCTAAAAAATATAAAAAATATATCGAAATGATGATCGAAACTTTTAATTATTATTTCGGTATAATTTTTGGTATTTTTTCGAAAAAGTTTCAACTATAAAGTTGTAGATCTTATCAAAATTTATAATTTTATAGTTCAAATTTTTTTTTAAAAATATTTAAAAATAGATCAAATAAGCCGACGAAAATTTTATATAAATCTCAAAATTCGTATTCTTTCGGATCGGCCGATCTCGATCGTTGTTTCCTACACATCAGGAGAGCCACATCCTCCATAGCAATGTAAAATTGCTTTGCTGTCTGCTTTGCTGTCTCCTGTAGCTTCGTCCCTCCCTCCTATGTTATCCCTTTCAGTCGTTGTCCCTGTCGTCCATCCCTCCTCTGTTATCCCTTTCAGTCATTATCCGTGTTCGTCCATCCCTCCTCTGTTATCCCTGTCGGTCATTATCCGTTAGCTTAGGGTGGAGGTTTAATCCTCCAAATACAATAACTGAGATAAGATCCCAAGCAAGAATACGGAAGTAAACGAATGTGTAATCTTTCTTATGTCCTTGGGTCATCATGGAGCCGCGGACTCCTAATGGAGCGCCTGGGGATTTCGAGGGGCGAATCCTCTGCGGTAAAACCAAGGGATCGTTAGTGGACGTCATTCTGACTGTCTATTTAATTATATAAAATATATAATTAAATTTTAATCGACTAATTTTATTTATTTTTAAATATTTTTATAAAAAAATTAAATTATAAAATTATAGATTTTAATTTATTATAATTTTGTAATTAAAAATATTTTGAAAAATCTCCACACAATGTGCCAAAAGGTGAGCAGCCAAAAAGATAATCAAAATTTTTATTACATTTTTAACATATATTATTTGACATTTTTTAAAAAAATATTTAACTATAAAATTATAAATTATATTAAATAATCTTGTTATTTAAAATTTTTATAAAAATATTTAAAAATAATTCAAATAAGTCGAAAAAAATTTTTATATAAAATTTCGTGACGAATGGATGGCAGGAATGATTAGAATTTGAATTTAATAGTGAATTAAGAAATATGTACTGCTCTGGATGTATCCACAGCAACTTCGGCCAGCGAAGAGCTGTGATAGATTGATGCAAGGGAGACTTACTGTTCAGCGCATATATATTTGTTTCTTATTGTCAGCTGCATTTGAAAGATTTTTACTGTTTAGTTCCTCAAATACTGTTTCGATTTTTTCGGACAAAATATTCTTGTACGTTAATATTTCGGAAGCCCTAAAATATATATTTAGAAATATTTTTTTGAAAAAAGTTTTAATATGAAAGTTGTAGATCTCAGCATGATTACAATTTTAATATTTGAGTTTTTTCAAAAAATATTTAAATAAATAGCTATTTTTGTGATTTTTCTGTTTCAGCAGGTTAGATGCTCGACTGTTAATGTTTCGGAGCTCCAAAACATCTATTTAAAAGCGTTATTTGAAAAAACTCAAAACATGAAAGTTGTAGATATTATCGAGATCTAAAAATTTCAAGTTCAAATATTTTTAAATAAATATTTCGTTGCTCCAAAATAATGATATATAAATAAGATATTTTCGTCAGAACAGAAAATGCAGAGGAGGCTAATCAGCAAAGTGAAACTTTTTGGGAGGGCGAGTTGAGCAATGAAACATGGGAGGCTAATCCGTGAAGTCAGAAATATTGGAGGGCTAATATGTAGATTTTCCTTGATGCAATGGTAGTGAACCATCTTGGCACGTATTATTATTATTTTTCTTTAAAATAAAAAATAAAAACGCATGTGGCGTGTCTAATTTGTGTAGCACTTAAAAATGGACATGTCGTACTAGGTGGATACACACTAACCATCAACACCTCACTCATTTGTCCACATAAGCCATCATTGTCTTCTCCTTACAGGAGTAGACTAATCGAGTCCACTGCTAACAGCTTGATGTCACCGCAATCTTGAAATCACAATCCACCACTCTCCCCCTTTAGTCACCACAATCTTGAGATCAACAGTTGTTGGATGGGCTTTTATGTCAAATAACTGCTATTTGGTAATGAGTCACATCTGTACCTAGGTCCCCAGGAATTCCAATGTGATGTGATACACATGGATTTGATCCACCATTTCATGTAACAAGCTTTACATATCATCTCTACTAAAAGCTACCCCACATGCTAAAATTGCGGACGAAGTTATCTACGAGTTTGTCGATTCTTCGGTCTCACAATTATCACAAAGAGGAAAAACTCAAAAACAATATTAAAAAAACAATATTAAATAAACTCAAAATGTTAAAAAAATCTTTAAAAAATTTAAAATTTAACATATGCAGATTTTAAATAAACAATATTTTTTCAGATTTCATGGGTAATATTTACCCTTGTTTGTTTCTTGAGTAACTATTATTCATGTAACAGTTACATGGTTAAGAATTACCCTCAAACCAAATAAGGGTAGTAACTATCCATATAAATTTTACTTGTAAACCAAACGAGGGTAGACATTACCACCCTATTACCTGGGTAGAGGCTCTACTCATGTAATGCTCTACCCAAGTAATACTCTACCCACAATCCAAACTGGACCTTAGGGGTAATTGTTACCGAATGGTAACTATTTACACGCGAAACAAACATGGGTAATAGGGTGGTAACTATTACTAGGATAATAGTTACCACCCTATTACCTATAAACCAAACACGACCTTAGGGTCTGTTTACTTTGAAAGAAAGTGAGAAAAGTAGAGAAAGTGGTTAAGTCACTTTCCTCACTTTCTCCACTTTTTTTATTTACTTAAAAAAGAAAATGGGAAAAGTGACTTACCTCACTTTCCATTTACTATTCTTTTGTATAGGACTTATTCTTTCCCCACTTCTCTCCAATTTGAAGAGAAGTGGGGAAAGTAAACATATAATAATATATATATTATATATAATAATATATATATATATATTAATTATATACTAAAAAATAAAAATAAAAATAAATAGATAATAAATTTTTTAATAAACAGATTAATAATAATATTATTAAGACTAAGAATATAACATTTAAATTATTAGTATTTAAAAAATTATATTATTAATACTTGTAACTATTAATATATAATATAATTTATTAATATAATTAATTAATGTATACATAATAATATATATTATTATATAACATTTATTTTATTAATAATAATTAACATATTTAATTAATATTATTATACTTATTATTAGCAACCTAGGTTTAATGATATTCTATGTTAATATTAATACTATTATTTTACCAATATCTTAATATATGTCCTTATAAATAATATTTTATTACTAATAATAATAATAACAATCGCAATAAAATTAATTAATTATTAATATATAAATATATATATTATTAATAAACCTTTTAATATTATATTAATATATTAGTTATATATTTATATATTAATACTTTATTTATATATTACATTAATATAAGATTATTATTATATAATATTAAAAATATACTATTATTAAATTATTAATTATTAATAATATATTTATATTTTTAATTATATATTAATAATATGTTTATACGCGTTAACACTTCGGAATTCCAAAATATCTATTTAGAAATATTTTTGAAGAAATTTTTAATATAAAAATTGTAAATCTCATCATGATCTACAATTTTCGTGTTTTGAGTTTTTCCAAGAAAATGCTTATATATAGTTGTTTCTGGAGTTTTTCTATTTCAGCAGATTAGATGGTCGACTGTTAACTTTTCGGAGCTCCGAAACACCTATTTAGAAGTATTATTTGGAAAAACTCAAAACATTAAAATTGTAGACATCATCGAGATCTAAAAGTTTAATGTTCAAACTTTTTTCAAAAAATACAAATAGATATTTCGGGACTCCGAAATGATGATATATAAATAAGGACATTTTCGTCAGAACAAAAAATACAGAGGGGGCTGATCAGCAAAGTGAAACTTTTGAGAGGGACGCGTTGAGTAATGAAAAAATATAGGGAACTGATCCGTGATGTCTGAAATATTGGAGGGCTAATATGTAGATTTTCCTTGATGCAATGGTATTGAACCATCTTGGCACGTATTATTATTATTTTTTTTGAAAATAAAAAATAAAAACGCATGTGGCGTGTCTAATTTGTGTAGCACTTGAAAATGGACATGTCGTACTAGGTGGATGCACACTAACCATCAACACCTCACTCATTTGTCCACATAAGCCATCATTGTCTTCTCCTTACAGGAGTAGACTAATCGAGTCCACTGCTAACAGCTTGATGTCACCGCAATCTTGAAATCACAATCCACCACTCTCCCTCCTTTAGTCACCACAATCTTGAGATCAACAGTTGTTGGATGGGCTTTTATGTCAAAATAACTGCTATTTGGTAATGAGTCACATCTGTACCTAGGTCCCCAGGAATTCCAATGTGATGTGATACACATGGATTTGATCCACCATTTCATGTAACAAGCTTTACATATCATCTCTACTAAAAGCTAGGGAAAATACCAAATCAACCTCCCCCTTTTCAATTTTCATACCATATCAGTCCCTTCTCTCCAAAATAGCCCAAATCAGCCCCCCATTCACTGTTTATCCTTTTTTTTTGGACAAAACTGTCCTTTTGTTGCCGACACCGAGATTACCTACTTAGAAGCATTTTTTGAAAAACTATTGAACATTAAAGTTATAGATCTCACCGAGATATACAACTTTTATGTTTAAAATTTTTCCAAAAAATGTTTTTAGGTAGGTGTTTTCGATATCCGAACTATTTGTAGCAATTTCGGGTCGGGTCGGGTCGACCCGTTATGCTTCTGACCTCAAAAACATAACTTTTGAAGTATTGTTTTGAAAAATTTTCAACATGAAAGTTGTAGTTCTTGCCAAGATCTACAACTTTCATGTTTAAAGTTTTTTCCGAGATCGCTTCTAAATGGATGATATCGGTGTCTGAAGTGTTAACGGGTATAGGAACAATTTCGTCCAAAAAAAACCCCAAACAGTAACCAGGGGCTGATTCGACCTAAATTTGAAATGGGGGGCTGATTTGGGTTGGTTTCAACAGTTGAGGGGCTGATATGGTAGTATCCCAAAGCTACCCCATATGCTAAAATTGCGGACGAAGTTATCTACGAGTTTGTCGATTCTTCGGTCTCACAATTATCACAAAGAGGAAAAACTTTTTTCTCCTTAAACTCCAAATAAAAGTGAAAGAATTAAACAGAAATTTACTCCATTTACATGTTGTAGGAAACTACTAGGTATGACATGTATAGCAAACCATAAGATATTTACAAACGCTTTCGTAGAAAATGAGGTTATCTGGGACTAACAATTGCAGAGATATTTGTGAGGAGAGGCAGCATGGCCCATTTTTTCCTTGTTTGCCAGGAAGAAATAAAGTATATAGTCATAAATATATTATCATAGCTATAGGATGTCATTTGACGTTTGTTGACACCCCAGTTTATCCGGAACATATTTAAAATTTTTTAAAGTAAAAAAGTATAATAATAAAATATAAAAACATAATATAAAAAATATTAATTTAATTTATTTTTTTTAAAAAAAAAAAGAAGAAAAGAAAATAAATAAAAAAAGGAAAAAAATAATAACAACAAAGAAAAAGCCAAAACAAATCAAATTCAAAGCAAAACACAAAACACCAACATCCACAAATCAAACTCAAGCCATAAAGAAAACCTGCATAACACAGAAACACCAAATTCGGCAAATCAAAAGCAGGGTAGTACACAAACGCTGAGTTTAGCAAATCAAATGCAGAGCAGAACACGAAAACACCAAATTCACCAAATCAAATTAGAGCAGAACACCAAAACACCGAGTTTAGCGAATCAGACGACAACTGAGATACGAAACACCAAATCGACCAATCGACAAGCGCCACGTCATTAAATTTTAAAAAAAAAATGTAAAGGTGGATGTGATGAGAGGCTGTACAATTATCCATCCATCACGTCTGTCATTATTTTCCCGGCTAAACACCCCTCCCACTCTCTTTATAAAACCCACCAACAATCAAAAAAAAAAAAAGAAGATAGGAAGGAGGAGGGGAGAGGAGTAGCACACCACACACACGACCACGGCCACCGTCGAGGACCGCAGCTACTGCCGTGGTCGCCGACCGCCGTCGCTGCCGGCCAAGAGAGAGAGATTAAGAGAGAGATTAAGAGAGAGAGCGCTACCGCAAGAGAGAGAGAGATACCGTGAGAAAACTCTTCCGATAACCAGTCCACTTTTGTGCGACTGTCGTAACAGATAAACCCACAGGTGGCACCGATCCATATTTCACCAACCGTGGAGCCCAACCTTTCGATCTGAGCAGTTCCGAATGCCTGTGTTACCCTTCACGTGGTACAGGAAGATAAATCCCCACATTTTTATGGGTAGCGCTTACGGAATTCGAACTTGAGGCCTCCACTTCATAAGGTGAAAGCTGCAACTATCTGTCCTAGGTGCCCTGGCCCCTGGGCCTCTATTTTACGAATTTGAATGACATAAAAAATATAAAGAGAGTGAGAAAATGCGGATGTATATGGGACTTCATTTAGACATCCACAATCTCATGCATGGAGGCATATGTTATACTCTATACTAAGGCGACCAGGCTTTTCCACTGTTCACTGAACCGTGTTTTATTTTTAAAAGTTTGTGAGTATTTTTTTAGAAAATTTTCAATATAAAAGTTGTAGATTTATTTGAGATTTACAGCTTTTATATTAAATATTTTTTTTCAAAAAATATCTTTGAATAGATATTTTGACTCTCCAAAATATAATGGATTAGTTTGAAATATATTTTAAAACTATTTTTGAAACTCGTTAATATTTGGAATTGATAAGTTCAAATTATATATATAAATTTAGCATATATTATATATCGATTTTATTATTTATATTGCTGATTTTCGATTAAATAATTCTAAATTGGAGTTAAATGCGCGTCGAAGGTTCGATCAGTGAAGCCAAATTTTCTTTTGGGCAAATTCTTTGCAAGTTTCTTGATGAATTTAAAGCCTAAAAGAAGGCCCGCATGGCATAAAATTATAAGGCATACAATGCTGCATGCAAAGAGGGTTATGTGCGGCTTGATTGAGTAATGCAGTGGAAACATACACATATAAGCAAGCATCATATGATGATGAACAACACACAACATTAATCAATGAATGGCTAGGATATGAGCCAACATCGTTGGATGGCTGAAATTAAAGGCTGAAAATCAAGGGAAGATACCAAAGTCGGTGGGATCAATATAACCAATCACCAAACACATTTGGGATTTTAAGGGTATATATATAGCATATAAGCCGAGAGCATCGGGGAGCTTTCTGGAGTTCGGCTAGCAGCCGGCCGAGAGGAGAAGATTGCGAAGGGTTGCCATAGGAGATAAGAGCTTTTGGAGAAAAGAAGTAATGCAGCAAGTATCGGATATTTTTACGATTTTTATATTTTCTGATGGATATGTTTAATCTTGTAAAGAACTAATTGATTTGTTGATATCTCGATTAAATCTTATGCGTATTTGATCTTTATTAGTTAGTAAATAATTTTTAATTGTTTATTGTGAAATTGTTTAACTAGCATAGAATATGTATCTTATTATCTGGCCAATAATAGGATTACAGATCTAGATTTTTGACGATGCGATAATGGAGTTAATATTCGTTATATTAGTAGGATGAATAATATGTACATAAATATATACATGCGGATAATATATTAGGATTCTAGAAGATTCTTCGTTCTTCATGCGATTATAAGCAATTATTTTTATAAAGATATTTAGGAGGAATTGTCAATAATTAGTTAAGGCCAAATTTCTTTTTAATCCCTTGAATTTTACCAAAATGTGCCTCTATAATCCTAAACTTCATTTCGTGTCCACAATAACTCTGTACTTTAAAAAAAAGGTCAGCGGTAACCTTACCGTTAGTTTTTTCGTTTGCGGCCGTTAATTTGCTGACGTGGCAAATTTTTAATTTTTCTTTTAATTATTTTTTAATTTTTAGGGGTAAATTATCTTTAAACCTTAATTAGGGGTTATTTTTCGAAAAACATCCAATATAAAAGTTGTAGACTTCGGTGAGATTTATAACTTTAATGTTGAAACTTTTTTACAAAAAATACTTCTAAGGGGTTGTTTACTTCCACGGAACTGATGGAACTGGGAAGTGAGATCTCACTTCTCTATTTACTTCATTGTGAGAAGTGGCGGAACTATCTTTCGCTATTTACTTCATTTTGAACTCGTGGAAGAGAGAATTGAAAATTCTCACTTTTCACTTTTGCTGTTTACTTGATATGAAAATGGATAAGAACTCAGTTCTACAAGTTCCTCCAGTTCTATGTCTTAGTTCAAAATTTATTTTTTTTAACTTCACAACTTTTTGATAGGAAGTGCGTAAAGTAGTGATAATTAACCAGTATTAATAAGTAATAACCATTGAGATTTTATAATGCAGATCATTATCATAAAAATTATTTATAATTTTACATATACAAATAAAATAATTAATTATTTATTTATATTAAAATATATACTTAGAAAAACATTTGTATATTAATTAGTAACGATAAATATATTATAGATATATAATAATCAAATAATAAATTATATTTATTATAATAAATTATATTATTTATTTTATTCTTAATATTTGTATTATATTACTAATTAATATAATAATTAAATAATTAATAATTATTTAATATGCATAATATATTATAAATTAATTAATTTCATAAATTTAGATAATAATATTATATATTAAATATTATTTATTCTAAAATATTATGTTTTTGTATTATAGTAGTTTTTATTATATATTTAGTTTGTACAATATATAATATTATATTTATTAAAATTATATTATATAATAATAATTTTGGGATAATAAAATAATATAATATATTTATTAAAATATTTTTATTATATAATATAAATAATTTGTTGTAGATATTAAATATTAATTTATTATAATAATATTGTTATTTTAACTATAAATATTATTATTTAATATAATAATATAATAACATTATTATATTATTAAATAATATGATAAATAAATAATTAATAATTATTTAATATGCATAATATATTTATAAATTAGTTAATTTAGTAAATTTAGATAATACTTATATATATTAAATATTATTTATTATAAAAATATTTTTATTATAATAATTTTTATTATATATTTAGTTTGTATAATATTTATTTATTTAGTATTATATTTATTAATATTATATTATTAATTAATATAATAATAAATAATATTTTTATATAATTATTTATGATTTTTTATTTGTCACTTCGGTCTATCACTTTTCATTTCTTCAACTTCTCACTTTTTACTTCCCACCTACTATGCACCCACTTCTCATTTCTCACTCACTTATCACTTTTCAATTCTCACTTCTTTCTTCTAATTCTCACTTCCTACTCCTCACTCACTCCTCACTTTCCACTTCTCACTGCTCACTTTCCACTTCCTCCGCCAAGTAAACGGCCCCCTAAGTCAATTGTCAAGTTTAGTCCAGAGACCTTGCTTTTTTTTTCTTCTTTCTTTATGGTATTCAACTCTCTTCTGAGTGGCAGTCCAGACCGAGGTGATATAGTATTATTTTAAGATAATTCACCCTCTTCCAAGTGGTTGTGTCGGGGCTCAAATTCGAGATATTTATCATGTGTAGCCGCACCCTTTACCACTAAATCACAATCATATGGTTAAGACCTTGCTTAGTTACGTTCAACTACCGGGGAAAAAGGCAAAAATGGACTAGAATAGTGCCTAACAAGTCAAGAATTAGCTAATTTGTTGTATGCGAATTAGATGGTCAGAAATTATACACACCACTACGATGTGTTTATTATTCTATTGAAGATTCAAGCTCTTAATAAATAAAACTGCAACATAAGTAGATTGTTTTGGATATGTGCTATTATCAATAATAGCATTTTTTTTTTCCGAAAGCAAGCTTCAAATGAAGAGAACCTTGGCCTTCAAAAGTACAAGAATACAGCCTATGAAGCATGGACACGGTACAGACACGGAATACGATAATTTTTAAAATAGTAGGACATCGTTACGGTTCAGACCCGACAATAAAAAATATTTTATATTAAGTATTTGACCATATAAAAATATAATAATATTTAATAATAAAGTCAATGCATAATATGATATTTTACATATTTGAGATAAATTTAAACAGTCAGAATTTAATTTAATTAATAAAAATATATAATATATAATATTTGAGTAAATCATTATATCACATTACTTACCGCTATATACTGCTATTATTACATAATATTTCCCTTCTCTCTCAAAAAAAAAAAAAAACTTTTCTATAAAAAGTAAAAAACACAACGGTTCGGACACTTATATTTGGCATGTTTGACACGCGTGTCCGAAATTTTATTTTTGGACATGTTTCTGCCGTGTTCGATACGTGTCCGAGTGTATCCGCAAAGCACTGGATCGGATACTGCACGGCTGGGGCCGAATTTTGGCGTGCCCGTACTTTTTAGAATACAGCTGAAGCAGTCATGTGTGGGCTGTTGCCGGATTCCCCAACAGCTACATCCAGTAAAATAAGCAGTATATAGGAATTTTTTTTATTATTATTATTTTAATAATTATTTATTAAAATAATGTTTTAAAAAACTTATTTGCCAAACTAAGGTCTGCGGCGCCACGCTGGCGCCACGTAGGAAGAGCGTCTTTCTAAAAGACGCTCTTCGCTGACTCACCAGGGGGAAGAGCGTATCTTCCCCTTACCAGAGTTTCCACCACGCAGGAAAAGCGTCTCTGAGAAAGACGCTTTTCGTATGGAAGAACGTTAGTGTAAAAGACGTTCTTCCCTCCCTTAACAAAATTTCGGAAATCAGCCTGGGAGCGCCTTCGGCATGAGGAAGAGCGTCTGTCTCATAGACGCTCTTCATAGGAAAAGCGTCTCTGAGAAAAACGCTCTTCCTTCTATTAGTGAAGAGCGTTTCTGCAAGAGACGCTCTTCCCTGTAAAACTGCAAAAATCGAGAGTTCAGAACCTATATCAAAACTCAACCACCCAACAATTCAAACCAACATCTTATAATACATTTTAAACCATTTCCACTTATACAAACTATAACATGTCACCACCATTCCCATTTCAACCAATTCATAAAAAATAAAATATTTAAAACCATATCAATAACATCTCAAACTCTCAAACTCACCATCCCAATAACAACCAAACCATCCCAAATAACCATATCAAACTATACAACATACCATACCATCTCAAATAACCATATCAAACTATACAACAATCATACCATCTCAAATCACCATCTCAAACTATACAAAAAACCATACCATCCCAAATCACCATCTAAAACTATAAAACAAATTATACCATACTACCTCAAATCACATAACAGACAAATCTCATGTACAACAAGTTCATTTTTCTATACAATAAACAACCAAAATAAATTCATAGCTAGCCACACCCGACAAATCAGGTACCACAACCACGTCTATTAAGTCGATTCCGTTTTCCTCTCCTTACGACTTGCTCACCGACCACCGTTTGGTGATAGTTTGGTTCCTGGGTGATCTGTCTCTCGTCTGATGGATCGACCTGACTAGGTTGTGGTGTGACATCTTCGTCCATGCCGGCAGCGTGACTCGTCCCAGCTTCAGCCACATCTTCGAATGACGGCCCGACTCCATAGTCCTGGATTGGTGCTGCAGTATCGTAATCGGCTTCAAACGGAGGCGGCGATGGAATACCACGCCAATGGTAATCGTGAGCTTTATGTAGAACCTCCGTGCAAAAATTTGCGATATCCTCCCGATCCGGAGAAGCCATAGTCCTGATGCGACGGACGCTTTGAGTCTGAATCAAACGATAAGAAAATAGTTTAGAAATATAACTTCGTATATTATAACACAAAAATAAACAAATATTCTAAGTAAATCAAAACTTTAGAGTATAATATAAGAATTAACTAGCATACCATAAATTCGTAGTAAACATGAACAGGACTAATATAACGACGGGTTACGCGCCGGTACCACTCTGTATAAAGATTATCATAAACGGGAAACCCGACATCCGCATCTCCATGAACCTCTTCACCTCCGTCGTTCCAAATTTTAATATAATCTGCATGTTTAACTCTCCAATCCGGCTCTCTTTTTGCACGGAGGTCGAAGTAGTGCAGCGCCGCAGAGGTGTCACAGTCAGACGGTATATCCTGTCTTAAACCGAATTGGCGCTTGATACGATTTGAAAAATACCATTCTACAATGTGGAAGCAGATCAGTGGTAGCTTTCTACACCATAAATCTTCACCACTGCGACAATAGGCCGGTAACTCATCCATTATATCCTGGGTGTACGGTCGCCAAATGATCTGAACCATATAATTAATATGTTAACAATTCAACAACCTCCGAGCATAAGCAAAAATTGATTATAATATAGATACCTGCGTAGGCCTCATCATATCGAACTGCATTCTGTAGGCCTTATCGGAGCTGCAAAAGTGATGTGCTCCCAAGCCCATAACTGTAATAATATAACAGGCCCGCAAAAGTCATCAGCTCCAACCTGACTTGCTTTGCACAAGCCTCTATACAACCACGATAAAACAGCACTGCCCCAGGAAAATTCACCAACACGTGCAATATCCCTCAGCAACGGTAAGAACATCATATGCACGTACTGCTGTGAGTGATCAGTAAATATACTACCGCCAAAAAGCTGTAAAATATAAGCCCGAACATAACGCTGAACCACTACTTCTTCTACGTTCTCTGGAATGTCAGAAAAATTAGCCTGCAGCCAAGTTAACTTAAGCCGGCTACCGCTCAACATCTGAGCCGGTACATCAAGACCAAGCAACTCATGGCAAAGCTGTCGTCCATTTTCAATTTTCGATATGCCACATATGACCGTTCCCTGAACTGGTAATCCTAGTAATACTGCAACATCCTGTAGGGTTATTGTGCACTCTCCGACCTGAAGATGAAATGTATGTGTCTTGGGTCGCCATCTCTTGACAAGCGCTGTTACGAGAGCACAATCTATCTGCATAAATCCAACCCTATGAAATCCATAAAAACCCATCTCGTGTAGAAGTGGAATAATGCGCCTATCAGTTTGTATGGGCGAGTGATGCAAGGTGTCTCGTCGACGGACGTGAAGTAGCAAGTCTTCCTACATTAAAAAAAGGTTGGAATCAGATCATATTAAAACTTAGCCTGTAAATCTCACAAATACATACCTGTCCAAACCATACAGACTGAGAACGATGTGTCTCTTGCTGATGAAGGACACTCGCATCTAATGGACCTGGCTCTATGTCTACATCCATCTGTATAACAGGTCAGTACAACCATATATATGAAAAACGCATACAATTTAAATATATGAAGATGACAAAATAATACCAGATGTGAATACAAGTGAATAAGTCGATAATTCAAAAAATTTAAATGTTGTCTTAAGATAGTACACGTGAAATATCGTCATTAGTTCGATATAACATTAGCGCTTTCTTTGTTCCGATCAGGACAAGTTCGTTTGTCATGACCTTCTTGTCTACAAAGTTTGCATCTCTTTTTCTCCTTGCCGGCCTCTTTCCAATCCATCTCATTTCGGAACCGCTTGGACTGTGGTCTTCCTTTCCCTCTTCTACGGCTAATATTTGGTATGATCGTACGGCCGTTATATTGCGGCCAACGATCCTGATTGTCAATCGGTTGAAACTTTGGAGTATAGCTACCCATATAGGCCTCCATGGAGAAGAAATGATCTACCAAGGTCCAGTAATCTGCACTCCTTTTCATACATGCCGCGACGACATGCGAACATGGATAGTGATAGATTTGCCATTTCTGACATGTGCATGTTTGTTGTTCCAACCGAACGACCTGAATAAAATAACTCTTTGTAACATATGTATAAGTAAATACTAATTTTCTAAATTGTTACATTGTACCTGAATGTTGTCACCCTTATGTTGATCTGTTTTAGTGTGGAAGACTGTCCTAATTTCATAGACACCTTCTTGCCGATCAAACTGGATGACTCTGTGGCGACTACCTTTTTGTTGAATACGAAGCATATTAAGGCGCAACGAAGGAGAGAATTCATGACCATCATTTAAAGCATCTTGACCTTGGGTCCTTTGCCTATCAAAATATCCAACTAAACGATAAAACGTCAATTGCGCCAAGGCGGTGATGGGATAAGAGCGAGCTTCCTTTAGTACTCCGTTTATACACTCGGATAAATTAGTAGTCATCACACCATATCTTCTGCCATCATCAAAAGCTAATGTCCACATGTCACAGGGACATTGCTGCAACCACCTAGCGGCCGCAGGATTGAGCTTTTCTATTTGTTGTAAAACTTTTTCAAACTTTTTTGGTTGTCTTGGTGTCCTTGTTGTCCAGTTCAGATTGCTATTTTCAACGTGGTGTCCTTAAATTTCTCATTGAAATTGGATTTATAATGACGCAAACAAAATCGATGATATTGATGGTTGAAATCCGCATTCTCTATCCTCTACAGCTTTTATAATTCCCGCATGTCGATCAGAAATTAGACAAAGTCCTTATCGCTTCGTAACATAGTGACGAATGCATCTAAGAAACCAACTCCAAGTGACATACGATTCAGACTCAACAATGGCATATGCAATTGGATAAATTTGCTCATTCGCATCAAGTCCAGTTGCAATTAACAGTTTCTCTTTATATTTACCATACAGATGAGCAGCATCAATACTAAGCACCGGCCGACAATGATCAAAACCATTTATAGATGGAGCAAAAGCCCAAAATGCACGATCAAACATAGCTGCATTGGGTATACCAATCGGTTTTGTTTGGAGATCAGAACCAGACCCTGGATTGAAATATCGTACAGGATTCAGCCATTTAGGAAGAAGACGATAAGACATATCCCAATCTCCAAATATCATTGCTATAGCCTTTTGCTTTGCATCCCAACACTTTGTGTAACTTGGTACGTAACCAAATTTTCCTCGGATAATTTCAGCTACAGCATCAGGCTTGATACTTGGTTGCACCTTTACAATACCATATATCTCTCGGGCAATAAATTCACAATCAAGTGCCGAATGGTCTTGTGATCGATTAGATGGATCATCCAAGCATGTGTGTGGGCCAACATATCGTGAGATTTCAAACTGAGCATGTGCACTTTTTAGCCTTCCACGCAGCATCCACTTGCATCCACTGTCTGCATTTAGACACTTAACAACCCACACATTTGGTGTTGATTCAACAACCTTGTATTGGAGACTTCGTTCTAGACAATACAATTTCACAGCATTCTGTAATCCTTTCTTATCTTTGAAGCGTAATCCGATACGAAATTCTTGAGAGTGATCCCAAACGCCATCTCCTGTACACATCCCTCCTATGATTGGCGCATGTTCGGCAATCGCATCCTAATCTAGATGTGTAAATATAGGTGACTGGACTTCAACATTGTCCCAATGCTGCTCTGGCTCCGCTTCAACCATCTGGGATGGTTGACTAGTCGTAGCCTCCCCAAAATTATTTGGAGTTACGTCAGAATAGTCATCTTCTGACTCACTTTCCGATATACCCTCTTCAACATCGTCGGTAGGGGAACGAATGTTTAAGTGCATAGAATCAAATTGAAAGCTGCTTACTACATGCTCTGGTAGTTGATTGAGTTCGTGGTGAGGAAGCTGTTGTGGAGATTGATATAATGAGTCGATAGCATGGGGTAAACTTTGAGTCAAATGACATCCCACACTTGTTTGTGTTGCTATCTCACATTGCATATGCATAGACTCCATGTGATCATCTACATTATCCCGAATTGACTCTAAATTCATATACAACTCTATTCCAGACGTCGGAGATCCATCTATCATAAATCTAACTTGTTTATCGTTGTTAATATATTGCCTCCGATACTTGGTACCTGTAGGCAATATCATCGGACAACGATAAACTAAATTCAATTTATATTGGGTTCGGTCAATATCAAATTCGTTATACAATTCAGCTTTTAAATCATCCAACGTCATTCCACTCTTGATAAGAACCCCACCAATTGGATCACAATCATATTCAATACCATTAGGACCATCGACAATACGATTTTTTTTTTTTTAATATTATTATTTTAATAAAATATTATTAAAATAATGTTATTAAAAACTTATTTGCCAAACTAAGGTCCGCCGTGCCACATCAGCGCCACGTATGAACAGCGTCTTTTGAAAAGACGCTCTTCCGTGCTGAGTCACCAAGGGGAAGAGCGTCTTTTGAAAAGACGCTCAAAAGACGCACTTCCTCCCAACTCCATCTCGCTCAACAAACAATTAAAATTCCGCGCACGTAAATCGAAAATTCGTATAAATTTTTTGTCTACTTATTTGACCTATTTTTAAGTATTTTTAGAAAAAAATTTAAACTACAAAATTATAGATCTTGTTGTGATCTACAACTTTGTAGTTGGAAGCTTTTCGAGAAAATGTCAAATATTATACCAAAAGAGTAATTAAAATTTTGATAATTTTTTTAGCATATTATTTGATATTTTTAAAAAAAATTTCAACTACAAAATTGTAGCTCACATCAAAATCTATAACTTCGTAGTTCAAGACTTTTTTTAAAAATGTTTAAAAATAGGTTCTATAAGTTGCCGTAAATTTGTAAAGTACAAACTAAGAAATTAATTATGATATAATAACTTAATATGACATTAAAAATTTTACCTAAATTATATATCTACAAATCGAAATTAATCTACAAATTACCTCTTGCAAGTGGAAAACGGCGAAAAGTGGATGCGAATCACACGGCGGCGGACGGCGACGAACGGAATTGGATGGCGGGCGGCGGCGAACGCCGGATGCAAAGACGGCGGCGGCGGCGCGGAGATGCAATGAGGCGCGGTGAGGTGCGACGGGCGAGGACCGGCCGCGGCGAGGAGTTGCGTCGGGCGGCAGCGGCGGTGGACCGTTTTTTTAGGTTTAAAAACGAAGAGGTAGATGGGGGCTGCGGGCGAGCGTCGGGTTAATACCAGAGGGAAGTGCATCTTTTCTAAAGACGCAGTTCCTAGGAAGAGCGTCTTTTATAAAGACGCAGTTCTTAGGAAGAGCGTCTTTTCTAAAGACGCACTTCCTTCCCTTGGCAAATTTTCAAATCAGACTGGGGACGTCTGGTAAGGGGGAAGAGCGTCTCTTGAAGAGACGCTCTTCCCCCTGGTGAGTCAGCGAAGAGTGTCTTTCACTCTTCCTACGTGGCGCCAGCGTAGCGCCGCGGACCTTAGTTTGGCCAAAAGGAGTGATTTTCGACTTGGTCTTTTCTGTATTTTCCGCCACTAGATATCCTGTTAAGCTACAAGTTTCTTTGTGTTTATCAAAACCTAGCAAGCAATATGAATGCATGACATGTATAAGTATTCCACATTTATGTCAGTGCCTTGTCCTTACATTCGTGTCTGTATCCGTACTTCCTACGTCATCCTACATCATAACTAGCATTTACAATTCTTACCTTCCTCCTGAAGTAGGAATAGTATTTTGAGTTTAATGGAGTCGCAATCGGATCGAGTCCACTGGCGTTATCGGGCAATCCAAGAGCCGCTAAAGGCAACCTAAATAGTGACTTAGTTTTTTTTTTATTATAAGGATTCAATTACTTAATTATATATGAAATAATTTAGGATTTAAAGCAGCGAATTCATATATGTATATATAGAGAACCTAGCCCTAAAGTATGGACAATCTTGTACTCGGCTACCTCACCACTGGTATAGTAAGAAGGAGCGTTCTTCCTCGACGTTGGCATTTTCGCTGAACCACATAAATCTCTATATTTGTGATTGCTTTCCGTCCATCTTTACGGCGTCGTAGTCTAATTTATAAATCTACAAAATTTCGAACCATCAGAATTATTAGGATCACATTCATTTGAAATGATTGGGTCCATGTTTCTATCAATTTGCCATAGTAGGTAGTGCAGCAAGATACCGGAGATGTAATATTATTTCAAATCTCCTTTATTAGTTATATATATTTGTAGGCAGATAGTAACTTTTGTTATGAAGTATACATGTGATCACCAGGCCGTATAAACTCTTTAATGATAGAAATGTATTCGTACAATTTAATGTTCTTAATTGTGCTATTGTTATAACCATTTTCATGTGTAGTTTTATTCTTTGTGAGTAATTTACTTTTTTAAATCCTTAAAATGTTAATTTTAAGTACTCCAACATATTTATTTTTGGCACGCGCATAGGGGTGCGTCATGTGCTAGATAAAAAAGAGGTTTTGGTAGTCTTTTATATCACAATATAATTAATAGTTAAAGTAAATTTAAATAATATATGATAGTTATAATAAATATTATATGGTTATATTCCGTAGAAAATTATAAAATCGTCCAATTCTTTCTCTTATTTATATTATGTATATGATTTTCAGATTAAATTTATTTTATTATGAAGTTGTGTTTCTATATTTCTTTAAGATTTATACTTTTATTCACATAATAGATCCATATAATTAAAAAAATTAAAAATACTTTCTAATTATAATTTTAAAAAATTATAAAAAAAAAACTTTAACTAATCGAAATTTTCTACACTTTGTCGTGCACAGTTTTGCAGCTTTCCTTGCTCTTTACCAAGTGTTATCTTTATGTTGCTTATTTGATTGTTTGGTGACTTTGGAGTTGCAGAGCTGGTGAGCTCTCCGCTGCGGTGCTGGAGAATCTCATGACTGTTGTGGCAAACCCACGACAGTTTAAGATTCCAGTCTGGTTCCTTAACAGGAAAAAGGACTACAAGGATGGCAGATACTCTCAGGTGGTCTCCAATGCCTTTGACATGAAGCTCAGAGATGACCTCGAGCGTCTTTAGAAGATCAGGTTGGCCATGTTATTTAATCTTTTGAGTTTCTCGACATGTTGTCTTCCACGCCTTTTGCTGCTAGTTTGATTTGATTTATAAATATTGATCGAGTATTCTAGCCACCAACCTTTTTGTTGGCGTACTAAGTTGTCTTGCCGCTCAATCGAGGTGTGATTGGCCTTCTTCATGAATTGGCCAGCTTATATATATATATATTGTATTTATTTATTTATTTCTAACGTTTACTGGTTCCCGGCCCAATCCAGTAGGTGCTTATTGATTGCCCACCGGGAGAACGGCTCAGCTGCTAGGATGCTATATAAACGCATATATCCCTAGCTCGCACTCCAGGGTTTTATTGCTTCTTCAATCTTATTCGGCGCCGGAGCAGCAGCTAGCCCTAACCAGCAGCAGCAACCATGGCAAATTCTGAATACCCTTGATCTTCTTGGTTAATTTCTTTTTTTATATCTCTCGTATGTTTTGTATTTGCTGAATTAGATGATTGTGTTGCAGTCGTTGACAGCGAACGAGCATTTCCAGCACATTCTACGTGTGCACAACACTAACGTCAATGGGAAGCAGAAGATCACGTTCGCCCTCACCTCGTCAAGGGTGTCGGCCGCAGATTCGTCAACATGTGCTGCAAGAAGGCTGGCATTGATATGAACAAACGGTTCGTTTAGTTAGCTACTTTAGGTTATAGATTAACATTATGTAAATAATTTTGATACCTATAATTGGTAGATTGTTGGATTTTTTCTCCATAATTTACTTGTTTAACTGATTATTTGTTGTCGTTGCATGTATGGTCTAGCAATTGATGGTGAATGACTTCGTTATTTTTTGTGATGTATCCTATGATGTAGCTAGTCCGGTGTGATGATGCCAAATCATTGAAATCAAGGTTTCTAATTTATTGTTCTGTGACATCCTATATCAATAGTTAGCTGATTGTGATAATGGCAAACCCAGTATGCTATCTGTTAAGATGTAGCCTTCGTTTTTAGAATCCGGCGACTGTGATGATGCCAAAACTAGTTGGCTATCTGTTTTGGTTTACCCTTTGATGTTAATAGTCCGGTTGCTTATGATGCCGAAACTAGTTTGCTATCATTATAATGTACCCTACAATATTAATAGTTTCATGATGTGATAAGGAATGATAGCTTTTCCAAAGCCAAGTCGTATGTAATACTCGTTTTTGTTCAAGATTTTGAAGTGTTGATAGCTTTGGTAAGAGCTGTTATAATAACCTCATACATTCATTTTTATGCAGTTTGTCATGCACATTTTTTGCAGCTTTTCTTGCTCTTTACCAAGTGTTATCTTTATGTTGCTTATTTGATTGTTTGGCGATTTTGGAGTTGCAGAGCTGGAGAATCTCATGACAGTTGTGGCAAACCCACGACAGTTTAGATTTTAGTCTTGTTCCTTAACGGGAGGAAGGACTACAAGGATGGCAGGTACTCTCTGGTGGTCTCCAATGCCCTTGACATGAAGCTCAGAGATGACCTCGAGCGTCTTAAGAAGATCAGGTTGGCCATGTTATTTAATCTTTTGAGTTTCTCGACATGTTGTCTTCCACGCCTTTTGCTGCTAGTTTGATTTGATTTATAAATATTGATCGAGTATTCTAGCCACCAACCTTTTTGTTGGGGTACTAAGTTGTCTTGCCGCTCAATCGAGGTGTGATTGGCCTTCTTCATGAATTGGCCAGCTTATTCGCTGTTTTTAGTCTCTTCACTTTGCAATTTTTTGTGGCAACTATCTTAAGAAGACAATACTAGATCTATATATTTTTGTTTGTTCTTGTTTTTGTGTAGTCGGTTCACCGTGATAAATATGTCTCCTGGTTATAATGGTACTTTTAAGACATGATATGATAAACTTATGATTTATAATTATGTGTTCTTCTGAGAAATATTTGATCTGTATATTTCATTTCTGTTTCTTCTTTTAACGGAATCATTTTCTTCCAGGAACCACCGTGGCCTGCGTCACTATTGGGGCCTCTGTGTCCGAGGCCAACACTAAAACTACGGGTGTCCAAGAAGCGTTAAGTTAGATGGCTCAGAGATTTTGTGCCTGTCTTTTAGTTTTTAGAATTGATGTTTATTTTAAGAATTCATGTTTTGTGTGGTTTGTTGGGTAGTTTCTTCCTGAATCATCTATTCATTGTGCTCCGCAGACATTTTTATATGGATCTCAAAAGTACTCAAAATTACTTTTTTTATGAATTCAATAACATAACATGTGTTTGTTGCTAATTCTTGTTTTGATGGTCATGAAGGAATGTTGTTCTCTTTATATATGATATTATCTCTAGATAAAAATATAATTATCTTACAATATTTGTGAAATAATATTTTAAATCTATTAAGTGAAATATGAATGAATTTTAATTTAACTGATGTTTTTTAAGAATTCTTTCTTTTTATTTCCCCAATAAATATAGTAAAAATAGCTACCTCTCAAAAACTATCCTAAAATATATACTAAAATTATTTCATAAGTAATTTATGACATAATTATATTTTAATTAATTTTAAGAAATAATTTATATTTTATAGATTGGGAACATATATTATAATTGTTTTCTCAAATACATTTAAATATTAATGAAAATTTCTTATTACATGAATTTATATATAATATAATTGTTTATGTTATATATGTATGAATATAGATAAATTTATAATATAATTAGTTTTAGTAAAATATTGTGCTTCATCGCTACGTTTATTTGAGCAAGCGCAATGGATGAATATTATGAACTTTTTTTTACGAAAGCGGCTAGAATTTTATTTCAAAAAATTCTTATATATATATATATATATATATATATATATAAAGTCATTGGGGACTAATGCAGTAAGATGATTTTTTACTGATCATGATGTAGAATCTAAGTATACCAATAAAATACCCTTGGTTCTTCTGAAGCTATTAAGATAACTCATGAGTGCATTTGGAGAAACTTTTGATTTGTTACTAACTAATCTTGTATAAACATCATCATCATACCTAAATACCAGTAAGTGATCTCTTAACCTATAAATTTTGTTACAATTACTTTTTATGTCTAACAGATGGTTGTGCTTGCATTGCTGTAAATGGAGATGGTTGCTCAGGGATCTTAGTTCTCTATAAAGGATGTTGAAGTTTTGGTTGTTTTTGTGGATCTAGATGGTGTAAGCTTTATGTTTTGCTGCTATTACTCACTACTCGAGTATATTTTAGCTTGCTTGGTCTTTAGTCGGTATGTTGTTCATGATGCCGAATTCTTGTATTAAGTAGATACTTAAAAAAGTATTGAGTTCCATTTAGATGACATTTCATTTCCATTTTCCAGATGCACAACGAAATTGTTTTGCAGCTGCTTCTTAGCTGAATTATCTCAGTTAGAACTATTGTTATATTTCTAATGTACTTTAACGCAATTCTATTGAACTCCCGGCTCATAAGTCTCAATCCTTTGCAACCCTATGACCCTACCTTTAAAAATGACTCCAAATGTTATAGTCTAAGCTCTCAATAGAGTATGTTACTCATGACTCTGAGCATGACTCCAATTCGTCGATCCTAGGGCGATCCAATTTTTGTCACTCGCTGGGTTTAAATGAAGCGGTAGAGAAAACACACTATATGTGCTATTGCAGCCAACAACTGCAGTTTAATAGCTCAGGTGCTTGAAGTTATCGAGCATCAGTGCTTGTTACTTGTTAGTTACTTGCTATTTTATGATTTACTATTTTATCATATATTTTGCTAGTGGAATTAAAAGCTTTTGATTTAATAGTTATTATATTATCTTTTTTTTTTTTGAGATTATCGTGGGGAAATCCTGCCTGTAACCGGCCCTTATTCGAGCGATCGTCGTAACAGGTAAACCCACGGGTGGACCGATCCCTGTTCCACCAACCGAGGGGTCCCATCCTTGCGGGTAGGGCAGACCCTGGCGCGCGCCCCTGAAGGGATTCAAACCATGACCCATGTCACTCCCCACGGGGTACAGGGGAGGTCTTTGACCCCCCACACATCCTTCGAAGGGCGCCCCCCGGAGTCGAACCCGGGCGCTCGCTTCCTGAGGCGGGTGCCCGGGCCACCCACGCTGGGGGCGCGGGACTTATTATTATATTATCATATGTATTAAAGCATAGTCACAAGTTAAACAACAACCTTAATACATAGGTTGCTGCAAATTGCTATTATTTTGTAAAAAAATGTTTTTGATTTTGTGTTTACATGTGATACAAATGTTGATTGCTCATAGAGTTTAAAATAGTATTTATCTTACACTTGCTTAAACCTATATAGTATTTTGGTAAAACCTCTACGACCCAACTCTGATTCTCACTCCGATGTAGTGCAATTGAAAAGAGTCTCGAGCATAAGAACATCGTTTTCATACTGAAAGTCTTTAATCTGAATTTTGACATCATTATCTGTAACAAAAGATTATATTAGTCAATGTTCTTCTCCAGTAGATAGTTTGCTTTCCTTGCTGTCTTGGGACATCGTATCAGAGTTGTCTGTCATCACTATTCTTTTCTTTTTTTCTTTTCCTTTTTTTTGAGAAGCAGTCGTCACTATGTTAAAACTTAAAAGTGGTTATCCAATATCAATGTAACTGCGAACACCCACAAACACTTACGAACACCTACGAACACTTGCGAATACCTGCGAACATCTATATTATTATATACGTTCGAAAAATATTTGAGTCCTCTTTTATATGGGACTAATTTTATCTCCTTTGAAGCTCTCTCTATAAGAAATTATTTTAAAACTACCGAGACGATATCGAGCTGCTATAATATTTGATAGCATTATCGTATTGTTGGCATATATTTTTGTATACAGCTTCAAAAGAGATGAAACTAATTTTATATTATTGTTGTTTGAGTCCATTTCCAATGGGACTTGTTTTATCTAATTTGAAGCTCTCTATAAAAAGTTTTAGCTAAAATATATAGACCTTACAAACATCCACGAACACCTGCGAACACAAACACCTATATTCTTATACTCGTTGGAAGATTTTTCAGTCTTCTTCTACATGGGACTAAATTCATCTTATTTGTAACTTTATAGAAAAAGTTATGCCAATAATACAACAACGCTGTCAAACACTATAGCAGCTTGATAGCGTCTCGGTATTTTTAACAAAATTTGTTGTAGAGAGCTCCAAAAGAGATAAAATTAGTGCCATATGAAAGAGGACCCAAATATCTTTCCAACGAGTATAAAAATATAGATGTTCACAGGTTTTCGGAGGTGTTCGCAAGTGTTCGCAGGTGTTCACAGGTGTTCGCGGGTGTTCGGAGGTGATCGTTGGGTCTCGGTATTTTAGCCATAAATTTTTATAGGGAACTCCAAATGAGATGAAATAAGTGCCACTGGAATGTGGACTCAAATAGAAATCATATAAAATTGGTTTAATCTTATTTGGAGCTCTATACGCAAAGTTATGCCAATAATATTACGACGGCGTTAAACACTACAGCAGTTTGACAGTATCTCGTATTTTTAACATAAATTCTCGTAGAGAGCTTCAAATGAGGTGCAACTAGTCCCCTAAGAAAGTAGACTCGAAGACCTGTCATATGAATTTTATTTTTTCTCATTTAGTGTTCTTAAGAGAAAGTTATGACTGAAAAAGGAAGACTTTATCAGATTTTACTGTTACGAAATAGTTTAAATTATTTTAGTTTTTCGTGAAGACGATATTTTTTACGTTTTATAAGTTAATAGGGCTGTCGGAGAGATCATCGGACGAAGTAGATCAATAAAGACCATCGAAAAAACGAGAAATAGAGAGATAATTGGAGAAAAAAAAATGAAGTCAGTGAGAGATCACAGAAGAAGAAGCTGGAGAAGAGACCAACCTCGCCGGAAAAATTGGAGCGAGTTCCTCAGAAAAAGGAGGGAGAGAACGGGAGGGGAAGGAAGAAAAAAAAAAGAGATTTGGTGAAAAAAAAAATGTGGGCATTTTGATCATTCATATCGTAAAAAGGTATTGCTTGCTTAAAAATTTATAGGGTGCGCTGTTCTCTTAAAACGGATTAGGTCGACACTCTTTGCCAATTTTGTGAAATTTTTTTCTAAAAATATTTTTAAATAGGTATTTTGGGGCTTTCAAATTTAAAGGATATTATAACTATTTTGAAAACCAGTTAATATTTGAAGCACAAAATAACTAATTAGAAGTATTTTTTTGAAGAATTTTTAATTTCAAAATAATCCTTTTAAATTTATAGCTTTTAAGATCATTTTTTTTATAGTTTGTTGCGAATGACAAGTATTATTCCATATAAATATATTATATAATCAAGCCAATAATAATTTTGGATGCATTATAAAAAACAATGGATGAAATATGAAACTTTTATATTGTTTGAATAGTTTATATAATCATATCAAAAGAACAAAAATGTAAAAACAAAGAAAAGAAAATTTTTTTTTGACCTTCTTATCTCTTTTGGAAAAATATTTTTTATTTTTTTACTAGATATTTATCGAACAAGTACAATATGGATGACAAATATAAACTTAATCTATTAATAAATATTATAAATCAGATAGTATAATTTTGGATACTAGGTGAATCTTGTCTTGCTAATTATTGTGAAGAATATTATACATTTCAGTTTTACTCTTTTTCTTTTCTAAAATTTAATACATTTTATAGGTGTGGTTATTTAATTCAATATTAAAGTCATATAATTATGGATACCGTATTTGAATTTTGTCACTTTTAGTAATTAATTTTGTACACCTTTTTTAGTTTTCAAGTCTTTTATACGAAATTACATAATTCCACATAATCCATATTAGTAAAAATACAAAAGCTACATTTTTATTTTTTTGTTCATTTTAATTTTTTATCCAAAATTTTAACTTAATATTATTTCTTAATAAAATTTCTAAATATTAATATTATTTTTAATTTAATATTATTTTTAACTATATAAATACACAAAATAATTTTTAATACACGCAACAACGTCCGGGCCCAAAAAGCTTGTAGATTCTATTAAAGTTTATCGGCTACGGCCCAGTCCAGTAGGTGCTTATTGGCTGCCTACTACCCAGAACGGCTCAGCTACTGGGATGCTATATAAACGTATATATCCTCAGCTCGCGCTCTAGGGTTTTATTGCTTCAGTCTTTTTCGGCGCCGGTGCAGCAGCAAGCCCTAACCAGCAGCAGCAACCATGGCAAATTCTGATATCCCCTTGATCTTCTTGGTTAATTTCTTTTTTCTTCTCTCGTATGTTCTGTATTTGCTGAATTTGATGATTGTGTTGCAGTCGCTGATCGCGAACGAGGATTTCCAGCACATTCTTCGTGTGCTCAATACCAACGTCGATGGGAAGCAGAAGATCATGTTCGCCCTCACCTCGATCAAGGGTGTCGGCCGCAGATTCGCCAACATGTGCTGCAAGAAGGCTGACATTGATATGAACAAACGGTTCGTTTAGTTAGCTACTTTAGGTTACAGATTAACATTATGTAAACAATTTTGATACCTATACTTGGTGGTCGTTGGATTTTCTCTCCATAGTTTACTTGTTTAACTGATTAGTTGTTGTAGTGGCATGTATGGTGAATGCCGATGCTAAAGCTAGTTTGTTATCTGTTTTCCTCTACCTTGTGATGTTGATAGTCTGGTGACTGTGATGATGCCAAATCTAGGTTGCTAATTTATTGTTCTGTGACATCCTATGTCAATAGTTAGGTGATTGTGATGATGGCAAACCTAGTATTCTATCTGTTAAGATGTAGTCTTCGTTTTTAGAATCCGGCGACTCTGATGAAGCCAAAACTAGTTTGCTATATGGTTTGGTTTACCCTTTGATGTTAAAAGTCCGGTTGCTTATGATGCCGAAACTAGTTTACTATTATTATAATGTACCTTACAGTATTAATATTTTGATGAAGTGATAAAGAGTGATAGCTTTTCCAAAGCCAAGTCGTATGTAGTACTCGTTTTTGTTCAAGATTTTGAAGTGTTGATAGCTTTGGTAAGAACTGTTATAATCTGCCCATACATGCATTTTTTTACAGTTTGTCATGCACAGTTTTGGCAGCTTTTCTTGCTCTTTACCAAGTGCTATCTTTATGTTACTTATTTGATTGTTTGGCGATTTTGGAGTTGCAGAGCTGGCGAGCTCTCAGCTGCGGAGCTGGAGAATCTCATGACTGTTGTGGCAAACCCACGACAGTTTAAGATTCCAGACTGGTTCCTTAACAGGAAGAAGGACTACAAGGATGGCAGATACTCTCAGGTCGTCTCCAATGCCCTTGACATGAAGCTCAGAGATGACCTCGAGCGTCTCAAGAAGATCAGGTTGGCCATGTTATTTAATCTTTTGAGTTTCTCGACATGTTGCCTCCCATGCCTGTTACTGCTAGTTTGATTTGATTTGTAAATATTGAGCTAGTATTCCAACCACCAAACTTTTTGTTGGGGGACTAAGTTGTCTTGCTGCTCCATCGAGGTGTGATTTGCCTTCTTCATGAAGCGGCCAGCTTATTCGCTGTTTGCAGTCTCTTCGCTCTGCAATTTGCTGTGGCAACTATCTTACGAAGACAATATTAGAGCTATGTATTTTCGTTTGTTCTTGTTTTTGTGTAGTCAGTTCACCGTGATAAATATGTCTCGTGCGTACGTTGTTATGGTAACTTTAAGACATGGTATGATAAATTTATGATTTATAATTCTGTGTTCTTCTGAGAAATATTTGATCTGTATATGTCATTTCTGTTTCTTCTTTTAACAGAATCATTTTCTTCCAGGAACCACCGTGGCCTGCGTCACTATTGGGGCCTCCGTGTCCGAGGCCAACACACTAAAACTACGGGTCGCCGTGGAAAGACTGTCGGTGTGTCCAAGAAGCGTTAAGTTAGATGGCTCAGAGATTTTGTGCCTGTCTTTTAGTTTTGAGAATTGATGTTTATTTAGAAGTTATGTTTCTTACCTTAGGATGGACATTCCTGTTCGTGTAGGAATCTGAATCTTCTATTTATTGTGCTCCGCAGATATTTTTAATGGATCTCAAAGTACTCGAAAGTACCTTTTTTTGGGTTCAATAACATGTGTTTGTTGCTAATTCTTGTTTTGACGGTCATGAGGGAATGTTGTTCTCTTTATATATGATATTATCTCTAGATAAAAATATAATTATCTCTTACAATATTTGTGAAATTATATTTTAAATATATTAAGTGAAATTTGAATGAATTTTAATTTAACTGATGTTTTTTAAGAATTCTTTCTTTTTATTTCCATAATAACCATCCATGTTCGAGTCTGTGTGGAGTGAAATTTTTCGCAAAATTTTCTAAAATTTTATGTACCCCGTGACAGGAGTTTCTGTTCATGGAAGATCTGTACTCGGATCTCAGAGCGTCGGTCGGGAATGGCGTGGGGGTTTCCTACGACTTTGAGGTCCCTACGAGGGCGTGTGCTCGTATTACGGTTTCACCACAATAATCTCAAAAAAAAATTATTATAATAAAAATAACTACCTCTCATATATTATAATAAAATAATATTATACTATAATTATTTTTATAAGTAATTTATGACAATTATATTTTATTAATTTTAAGAAATAATTTATATTTTATAGATTGGGTACATATATTATAATTTTATTTTTCAAATACATTACTATTATTGAAAATTTCTTATTACATGAATTTATATATAATATAATTATTTAATGTTATGTATGTATGACTATACATAAATTTATATAATATAATTAATTTTAGTAAAATATTGTGCTGCATCGCTACGTGTTATTTGAGCAAGCACAATGGATGAATATTATATATATATATATATATATATATATATATATATAATTGTATATAATTTTTACAAAGTAATTGTTGCATTTAGTAATTTTTATACTTTCTTAACATTTAATCCTAGATCTTATTTTTTGTAAATTAGTTAAATAATTTTTTAGATTCTTATATTAATTAATATGAAAGCAGCATGTGCTTCTTAGATAAGAACACTATCACATTACATAACTAAAGGTTATTTAAGGTGACAAATAATAATAATAACATACACCTTAAAAATAATAACTAATCGTTGTTTTGTAATCAATTATATATATGTATAAAAAAAATTAATAACGAATAACTAAACGTTATTATTTACCGTTTATTTTGTAATCCAAACATTATATAACTAATAATAATAACTAAATGTTATTATTATTAATGTTATAAAAATTATTATTATTTTGTAAAAATACAATTATATGATAATTCCAAACGTTATAGTAATACCGTCCTATAACTAATAATAATTATTATTATTTTGTAAAATTAATAACTAATAATAAAAACTAAACGTTATTTTATAATCCTATTAAATATAATAATAATAACTAAATAGTGTCAATAAAAAGTATACCGCTATCTCGGAATGATAGAAGCAAACCAGATGCAAGATTCCAGACTCTCGATCTTGATGGAATTCTAGCTACATAATTCGCAAATAAATATTTATAACATCACCTTTCATACGAGACGATATTAGACCTTGAAGACTGAGCTCTTGTATATTAAAATAGCCATTGTCACCTTCTATAGTATGTCCCTGCAACAATTGATATAGTTGATACGTATAAAACGTCACTAACATAACCATATTGTACCAAAAATAAATTGCTGGCTTACTAAGAGAGACTTCGACTAATTAGCCAACAAATGGCCAACTTATCCTCCTCATCTGCATGGTCGGTTACATTCTTCACTTGATCATTGGTGACATTGATGATCTTCCTTTATCGATTCGTAAGTGAAGATGATACTTTAAGGATATATTCTCATTGCTCGGTCTTGTCAACAATCATTGTCAAGTTTGATTTCGATCCATTGTTGATATGTCATGGTCCTTCATTAACCTCCACCTGCCTATCACCACTGGTTGTTCGCATAAGCACATTATCGCCCTCACCATCCTCCCTATTACCCTGCTCTCCATCAACCTCTTGCTCTTCATCACACCCCTCATCTTCTTTCACGTCGTCCCACTATCGTTGTCCTTCTCGGAGCTCTCTTCATCGGAACTAAACATCTGAACTTGTTTCTTTCTGCTTAGCAATCTTTCCAGTCTTATCACCCTATTCTCCTATTCTGTAAGAGATTCCATAACATCTACCAACATTGACCTCATTTGGCTCAACGTTTCCAATAAATAGGAATGGCAACGGGTCGGGTCGAGTCGGGTTTGGCTCAACCCGAATCCGACCCGACCATATTATCTACGTCCGAAACCCGACCCGAATACAACCCGACCTCTCTTAACCCCAAACCCGAACCCGACCCGAACGCTTAATCTGAAACCCGCACCCGACCCGAATTTTTTTAAAAATACCGAAAAAAAAAATGACCTTCATGTTATTCCATCTTCTAATTAAATTATCTACACAAAACTTCTTACCTTCTACCTGCTCTTACGAACTAACTTCAGGAGTTAATACTCTAGCCTCATAATAAATTTCTAGGACATTTATAGGACAATAAACTTGACAAATACAACTGAAGCTTTTCAAATTGCTGTGACATGCTCAGTCTGCTCATATAAAATCATTATTTCATCCCGTTAATGATTGAGTTCCTGCATCTGGTCCACAAAGCTTCGAATTTCTGACAAGATGGTATTTTCTTGTGCCTATTTAGAGAAGCGCAAGATGGTCTTTTCTTTTAACATGTCAAACTACCAGATACAATCTGCAACTAAACAAATAACGTGTTTCATTTAACATGTCCAGACAAATTCATAGAAGTTAGGCAATACGGAACGAAATCAAATCAAACTTAACCTGCACTAGAACATAATACTAGCCCAAGGGATTCATTTCTTTAAACTTTAAAGGTAACCATGACATATATGATCAAGACTGAGAAACTTACAATATTTGTAATACAAACTTCTTCTTGATATTTACTACCATCAGATTGCAAGCATTCCAACTCATCTTTTTCCTTGGTCAGCGACTGAGAGTCCAACATGCTACCCCTTGCAGCCACGGATTTTTCGATCTCATCCATGCCATGAACAATGACATCTATGGGAAGCACTTCCCTCTGACTGCAGAACACCTCATTGGAACTTGAAGTGCTTCCAGATAACAACCCATGAGTATCATGAATATGAAGGAGCCCCTTAAGAGCAATTCCTAGGACTTGAACCATCAACTCATCTTTCTCAAGAGTTGAAGAAGCATCGGGTGTTGATTCACATATTACGTTATTACCCATGTAGCCTAAAACATCAATCACCAGTCAAAACAAAATACAGAAGTCATATATAAAGTTCATAAATCATACTATACAGTCATAATAATAATTCATACATCCATTGTGGACAAGAAAAATCTCCTAACATAAGTTATCGCCATGAGAAAACCATTGTTACAACCAATCAACCATCAATAACCGTACAGATGCCTCACTTAATCAGCATAGAAGGGTATCATCCATTACTGTAGCTGTCCATAAACTAAAATAGATCCAAAAGCATCCGAAGACATACACAAAGAAACCGAATTTCAATCATCAAGTGAAAAATTATGATGCAAGCTAAATATATAAATAATAGTAAACATCTTACAAAGAGGTCTAAGAAATATACCTTGGATTGATGGTAAAAGCACCAACTTCTCAAACACAAGATATTCAATCATCCTCATAATCATCCTATATAATTAGTAATAAGTTAAACATTTTATGGTACACTTGACAAACGACAAATAAACTTGACGATAAGCTAAGAATTACCTTATCCTCGGTTTTCTCTCCTTCAATTTGCACATCTTCATCTTCATAAACAGTCCCACATGCCAAAGAATTACCGTTGGAAGCATCTTAAATTCAAAGAGACCAAATAGTTAGCATATACAAATTAATATAATACAGTAGGCCAACTCTGTAACATTTACATTACCTTTAAACTGCAGTGATCTCCAACTTTGAAGGCACATTAACACTTCAACAGTTTTTGGATGAAGTTTGCTTCTATGTGGACTAATTATCCTGCCGCCAGTGCTAAATGTACTCTCAGAAGCTACTGTAGAGATAGGTATTGCTAAAATATCTCTAGCAATCTTAGATAGAATTGGAAACTTGCTTGATTCGATATTCCACCAATGCAAAATATTAAACTTATTGTTATCCACCTCCAAGACATCATCATCCATGTAAATGTCCAACTCAGATCGTGCACGCTTCTTTGGTGGTTTTTTAGAAATATGTTTCTCCCATAACCCTTCAAAATCATCCACTTCTGATGCAAGTGTCTTATCAGTTGTCTTGGATGCTAAGGATGGAACTTCAGAATTATTTGCATTAACAACAGGTTGCCTCTTCTCATACTCATGCACTAAATTGGATAACATTGTTTCACCCTTTCACATTCAGAATTACCAAAATCATCTCCATAAATCATATTAAAATAAAATATTACGTGTTCCATTTTCTTTCTAGGATCCAACAATGATGCCACTACCAATATACTACTAATTATGCCCCAATATTTATCGAACTTTTCGGTCATCGCATTAGCCATAGACTCTATTATTGGTATCCTACAAGATTGCCACCTTCTAATTGCAATCCGAATTTCACAAACTTTTTGAAAATACAAATTAGCAGTAGGATAGTCTCTTCCAGAAAAAGCTTCAGTGGTTCTAGCAAACAAGACCAATCTCTTACATATTTCACGAACCAATTCCCACTCTCGCTCACTAGGCACGATAAAGTTTGGTTTTCTCTCACGTTGCCTCAACCTAAAGAAAGCATCCTTATACATCAAAGCACATTCTAACATTTCAAAGGTTGAATTCCACCTGGTTTTACAATCAAGTACTAACTTTTTAGTCTCTAAAAATTTTACAATATCGAACAGCATCCTCAAACTTCTCGACTCTTTTCGGAGTGGCAGACCAATAAGCTACTAACTCATATGTTGTTTCAATTGATCCAGCGATTATATCCAACCCATCCCTAACAATCAAATTCAAAATATGAACAGAACATCTCATGTGCAATATACTCCCACCCAAAATAAGGGAGCTAGGGTTGAAATTTTCAAGCAAAAGTTCTATCAAACCATCATTTGTAGAGCAATTATCAACAGCAACAGTCGAAACCTTTTCATCCAAATTGTAGTCATGCAATGAATCACCAAAGCACTAGCAAGGGTGTTTTTAGTGTGTGGACATGGCACATATATAAACCTAACACATCATAAATTAGAAATTAATCAGAAATATTTTAGACAAAATAAAATAACACAAAAATTGTATAAGACAAATTTAATTTACCGTAAGAGACAACTCTGCAACTTCCAATCATTGTCGACAAAAGGACACGTCATCGCCATATAACCCTTTCTTTTATTGCTGGCTGTCCACATATCTGTTTGTTAATTGCGATTCTCCCCTCATTTTGCGATAACATCATCTCTCAACTCGGCTTTTTTTCTTATAGCATTTCAAAATGTCTGCCTTGATAAGTGTTCCTAGAAACAACCTTAAATCTGGATTCAACTAGCTGAATATCTTCGAACCCGGTATGATCAACAATAGAAAGAGGATATTCATGCAAAATGATCATATTTGCTAACTCTCTTCTAGTTACTTCATGATTGAACTTAAACTTTCCCATTGCCAATGTAGATGTAGGATTCATGCTAATAGTTGTCTGCAGTAATTGTTGTCTTACATCATGCTTATTCACAATTTTTGGACAATTTTTTAAGTGATTCTTCAAATGAGTAGTGCCGGCTTTTCCTTCTCCTACGAGCTTAGCTTTGCAAGCTGAACACACCGCCTTTATTTTCCCCCCAATAGTTTCTTTTTTAAAGTAGTTCCAAACAAACGAGGTCAACTTCTTTGATGTTTGGGATTCATTATTATTATCAACTCCTGCAGATACGCCTGTATTGGCAACTAAATCTACTGTAGCACCAGAATTTGTTATGGGAGCATGTGCATCCGGTATGGAAGATTCCGGCAGTACCGACTGCCCAACGTTAGATCCAGATGAAACATTCTCTTGTTTATCCATTATACTGTTAAATAAAATAGATCAAATGCTAGAAAAGATATGAGAGACATTTGCATTGCAAAGAAAATTTATGATAGAACTAACAAGAAAATTGTAGTACATAGAAAGTTGATGAACTATAACATGAAACGAATAGTATTTGAAATCAAGTAACAAACAAGCATGGTTGTACGAACACGAGCAAAATATTCAGATTAGTGGTAAAAAATGACCATATTTATCCCCTAACAAATTAAACAAAAATCAAATAATATAGGTTCAACAAAAGAGCAAAATAAGATTATTTAAAAAAAATATTTTGATACATTACTGAAAAGAACAAAAAAAAAAAAAAAAAAAAAAAAAAAAGAAAGAAGAAAAGATCATACCGGCAAGAGAGGTGCAAGTCGTCATTACTTACGATTAGCTAATCATAGAGCTATCTGTGCGACAGAACTAAACATTTTCATAATTTTTTCATCAACTACTAAAGAGAAACATGGAAACGAATATCTAAAATCAGTAGCATATGGCGCAAATATCAACGAACAACGTTGAGAAAGAGATGCTCGTCAAGCACCTTGGCCGCGGCGGCGTGATCAGGCGTGATTGGAGGGGGAGAGGGGCAGAGATTGAAGAGAGAATACCGTCATTTACCTCGCTACAGCGCGGCAATGGCAGCGGCGTCGTGATCAGCGGCAGCGGCGGCACGATTGGTGGCAACGGCGGCGAGATTGGGGGCAGCGGCGGTGAGATTGGGAGAGAGGTCAGAGGGGTGCAGCAATTGGGTGCGGCAGCAAGACAAGAGAGGGGATTAGGGTTTAGGAAAATGATCTATGTATATTGTATGATGTGGGCTGCGGGTCTGGCCCAAAGACTATGGGGCTTGGGTTATAACTTATAACTATTTATTCATTCGCAGTCGGATTCGGGTATATGCGGATCGGGTTTAACTGCGACCCGAATCCGACGCGAATCCGATTCGGATTCGGGTTTTACGAAACAGATTCGGATTCGGATAAATTTTTTTCGGGTCGGATTCAGATTTTTTGGCTTCGGGTCGGATCGGATTGTCTCAGATTCGGGTTCAATTGCCATCCCTACCAACAAAACCTACAATGCAATAAACTTTCAACTAGGTAAATAAAATAAGTAATATATGATCACTAACGAAGTAAAAAATTGAAAATAAGCTACCTCTTCGTTAACTACTCCTTTGGACTGCACGGTTGCTATATGGATCTCTAATTTTCTTCTTTCCTTTCATGAGAAATGTATTTTTCCTCCACTTCATCTTTTTGTTGTTGGTCTAATATGGTCTCAGCTAATTGCACTGTTCCAGGGTACTCCACCCCTCCCCATTTAAACAACCTTGAATATCTTGAGAGATTTTTTGATCCAACGAAATTGGGCACGTGGTCCAAGAACCATGCCTACGATCATCATTAACAAAGCGAGTGTAAATTTATTTTTAATGCACATTGTAAAATATAAAAAGGAAACTGAAGCTTACTAATAGAGCTACGCAACAACCCTCTATGTATTCTTTACTGTCCTCACACATAACAACATCTTTAGCACGGGCCACATGGCTCATCAGATACTCATAAGCAGCCTTACCACAGTCGTAATTCTCAAACTCATCCATATTATCCAGGTATGGCAAAACTGCACGCAAGGTACGAAAATTCTGAGTAGGGAGTAACTTTACAACTTCACAATTCAACAGAATCAATGTCTCTTTTTTGCTAGCATCTTCAGGTAGACTCTATAAAGGCACGATTAGCGTCTGAGTTAAAACCATGTCACAAATCAAGAATCTTGGCTTTTGCCTTTTGACCGTTAAGGACCTCGTGTTTGCCCCCGTATATGAGCCCTAAAATAATTGACATCTCTTCAGCTTTAAACTCGATTAAGTTTACCACTCAGCTCAATGCCTCCCACCTCCACGTTCCATCGCTGGAGTCAGACAATTAGAAGGTGGCTGCTAATAGTGATTCTAGGAATATGTAGAAAATTATAGAAAGGACTACTGCGCTTCAAAGCTTTATGGATAGCTTTGCTCATTGCCATTTTCAATCCAATTTTTTATTTTTTTGGTTTAATCCAGGGGTTCCATTGAACACATCATACAGGTACCTAGGCAAACGTCTTGTAGTTATTCTATCTTTTACAACATGCTTTATCTTCACCTCTATGCCAACATTCTGTTTGGTTGAATTAATCCTTACTACCTTTTGATTCTTCGACTTTCTTCTCTTTGCTGTCGGAACTTCTTTTTAATTATTCGGACGTTTTCTCACATTTTTTAATCTCGCCATTCCTGTAGGGGCTGAAAAATTTGGGGTTTTGAGAAATTCAGCAGCATTGCTTTCTAGCAAGGACAACAATAATGTTGGAAGAGAATGATTGAGCTAAACAACGTACCTGAGAACAAACCGACGGAAGAGAAAGTGATGCCAGAGCAGTAAGTTGAGAAATTTGGCGACGTGGGCGGGAGATCGATGGTGGGCGAAAGAGTAGGCGGCGGGGGAACAAACCGACGGAGGAGAAACGGATGCCGGACCAGAAGTCAAAAAATTTGGTGGCATGAGGCGGAGATCGACGGTGGGCGAGAGAGCAGGCGAGCCGGAGATCGACGGTGAGCGAGAGAGCAGGCGACGGCGAGAAAGCTTCTTTGCAAAACCGCATTTTTTAGCGATGGCATGTATGTAAATTTCCTCAAAACGGCACCTATTTGTGCTACACTTCATAAATGCCGTGTGACGTTGGCATTTGAGGGGCTGAATGCGATAACCACAAAACTCGGGGGTTGAACGCAATAACTTTGTAAAAGGAGGGGCTGTCCGCGATCCCTAAACTCTTTAAGGAGCAACTATAACCTATTTGATCCGAGTTAACAACACTCACTTTCAAGATGGAAGCTGTACCAGGACCAAGAAGTGCCTTGGACCCAATACAAATTTGTTTAAAAAATTAAATAATCTTTTATTCAAAGATATTTTAAAAAACATCGCCACATAAATATTCTTAAATGCAAAACTTTTAACATGTTAGTAGATTAACTTTTAACTAACTAAAAAATAGTCTCAAAATAATTAAGTGATAGTACTTTTAAAATATTTTAAATACAAACTTCATAGAATTTTTTTTTATTCAAAACTTCTCGGAAACATTATATATTAATTAAAATATTTTATATTTATTATATTTGAGATATAAATTACTTTGTAATATATTTGAATATTGATTTACAAATAAGTTAAAATTCAAGTAGACAGAACTACGACTAGTTATAAGTCGCCAGCGTTGATGTAAGCCGCAGAACTTCCACTCTCTTCTCCCCTCCACCTCTCTCTCTCTCTCTGTTGTAGGCTCTTACTTCAATCGAGAATCACGGTATTGGATTTGTTTGATGTGCTTTATTTATTATCAACTTCAGGTTGTTCTTTTCTGTTTCGCCGTTTGATCAACAATGTTGTTATTTGAGTATCTTTTTTTTTCTTCATTTTGTAAGGACTTATTTGTAAACATCGAGGATGACGTTTTTGAAGGCGGCGATCTGTAATTTAGATCAATCGGCTATGGATTTCGACACCAATATGAAGAATATTAAGGAATCTATTTCCAAGGCTAAGGAGGCTGGTGCTGTGATCAGAGTTGGACCTGAGCTTGAAATTACTGGTTATGGTTGTGAAGATCATTTTCTCGAGTTAGACACCGTCGCTCATGCGTAAGCTACCAACGTCTGTTTGCCCTATCCATTCTTTGTTGAAACGATCATGCACATATATACCGTAATCTTTATAATATTTTTTTTTGAAAACTCAAAGAAATTCCTATACTTCATACAATGGGTGGACTCGAGCTTGTAGTGGTGGTTCATGAGCTACTTGCCCTAAGCTACCCGCTAGGGGCAAGATAGTGGGTTTACTATATCAATGTATGGAATAAGTTGGCTAGTTATGTTACTATTAAGATATGAACTTAGAACTATCAATTCTCTATTCTTAATTCTTGAACTAGTACTACTATTTGCGAGCAATTTCGTTCGAGCAAGGGCTGTACAAAGCATGCATTATATGTTACTGAAATGTTTAAAGATTTGGATAGGTTCAGCAAAATCAAGGAATGACTAGGGACATCTTTCGCTGAATGTTCTTTGTCGGTCTCGTTCGAAGCAGATGCTTCTCTTCTTTTCTGGATAAAAAAAAAAAATTATCCTAAATATGTTTAGGGGTAAAATCTTCCAAGAATTTGGGGTCAACGTGTGCATAGGCTGTTCCAAGATTCTAAGCAAACAGAGCACTTTAAGCAATTCTTTTAATGGGTATCAAGTTTAATAAGGTGGGTTAACACGTAAAATTCCTCTGCCCTGTGGACGATGCATAATCTTCTAAACTTTCTTTTACATAGTCTTTTCATGGAGCTTCATCTTTCATTATTTTTACTTGTGACAGATTCAGTTTCATATGCCTCTTTACTGGTTTTACATACTTACCCGCTTGAGCATCTTCTGCAGGTGGGAATGTTTGAAGGATATCCTGCTAGGAGATTGGACTGAGAACATACTATGTAGTTTCATATGCCTCTTTACTGTAAGCTTTATGTTTTGCTGCTGTTACTCACTACTCGAGTATGTTGTAGCTTGCTTGGTCTTTAGTCGGTATGTTGTTCATGATACTGAACTCTTGTATTAAGTAGATACTTAAAAAAGTGTTGAGTTCCATTCAGATGGCATTTCATTTCCATTTTCTAGATGCACAATGATAAATTTGTTACTCAGCTGCTTCTTAGCTGAATAATCTCAGTTAGAACTACCGTTATATTTCTAATGTTCTTTCACGCAATTCTATTGAACTCCTTGCTCATAAGTCTCAATCCTTTGCAATCTGATGACCCTACCTTTAAAAATGACTCAAAAGGTAGTGCAGTCTAAGCTCTCAGTAGAGTATGTTACTCATGCCTCTGAGCATGACTCTAATTCGTCAATCCTAGGGCGATCCAATTTTGTCACTCGTCAGGTTTAAATGAAGCAATAGAGAAAACACACGATATGTGCTGATTTCAGCCAACAACTGCAGTTTAATGGCTGAGGTGCTTAAAGTTATCGAGCATCAGTGCTTGTTACTTGTTAGTTACTTGCTATTTTATGATTTACTTTTTTATCATATATTTTGTTAGTGGAATTAAAAGCTCTTGAATCAATAGTTTATTATACTGTCATATGTATTAAAGCATAGTTACAAGTTAAACAACAACCTTAATACATAGGTTGCTGCAAATTGCTATTATTTTGTAAAAATAAGTGTTTTTGATTTTGTGTTTACACGTGGTACAAATGTTGATTGCTCATAGAGTTTAAAACAGTATTCTTTTCTTACACTCGTTTAAACCTATATAGTATTTTGGTAAGACCTCTACGATCCAACTCTGATTCTCACTACGATATCGTGCAATAGAAAACGATCTTCCGTAGAGTCTCGAGCATAAGAACATCGTTTTCATGCTGAGAGTCTTTAATCTGAATTCTGAAATCATTATCAGTAACAAAAGATTATATTAGTCAATGTTCTTCTCCAGTAGATAGTTTGCTTTCCTTGGTGGCATGGGACACCGTATCAGAGTCGTCTGTCTTCACTATTCTTTTCTTTTCTTTTTTTCTTTTTTTCTTTGAGAAACAGTCGTCACTATGTTAAAACTTGAAAATGGTTATCCAATATCAATATACTTGGTAGGAATTTACCTAATTAGATCGTGAACCAATGAAAGATGTTAGAAAACCTTCTTCTTTCTTCTCATATGTATTAGGAGTCATGTCATATTACATCCAGTCCCTATCGTTGCAAATAAAGACTAATGCAATTCAAAAAGGAAATATGCAATCTTTCTGTCGATATATATGGTTATTGTCCTGTGCCGCTGAGATGAAGCGTTTATGCATATCTTATTTGATGGGCATAAATGTTAGTAACAATCCTGCTGTTTATTATTGTTTCGTTGTTGAGGTTGTTCATTAAATATTTTCTTGATGAGCAGGTTTCTAGTTATCGAGGATCCATAAGTAGTTTCAGAGAGCAAGCTATTCACAAATCAAATATTTCCTCTGTTACAGTTCATCACAAACTATGCCAGAGGTTTAGACTTGACATGTTTTTACATGCTTCTTCAATATGTAGTGATGGGTGATGCTTTGTAGCTGTATTCATCAGTACTCAATGTATGCACAGTTAGATTAAACAATGTCCAGATAATAGAATAAAGGGCTGCATTGGTTCCTAAAACCACACGAAATGCTAATATTACACCTCTTGGATTTGAGGCATATATCTAAAACCAACCAATAATGGTTTTAGGTATCGGTCGGTACAGCCCGTACCGGACGGCATGTGTCTGTTTCGACAGTTGTTGGCACGGCACGTGCAAAAAATATTTGAATTTTTAAATTAATTTTTGAATTTTGTTTATTTTAAAAGATAACAGCTAAATATGTATTGGTACGGTTGCAACGGCACCATCGGCATGCTCAGCACATCTCGAGTTTGGGATTTATCGAAAGGCGGCACGAGGCGACACCTTAAACCTTGCAATTAATTCATTGTTTTCACCTTGAATATTATTTTTTCAGCTGCCGAAAAATTAGTAAATTTATAGCTAGAATGGATCACGTTGTTATGCGTAAATCCCAGTCTTTGCAACATCATAATTTGTCAAAACCATGTAATCAGTTATGATATGGGCTATGAAGAGTAAACATTCAGGGTTGTCAGGGCTGCAAATTAACGTTTCGATCTTCACCTTAAACATTATGACTGCAGATTAACTACCATTGCCCTGAGGAAGAAATTGCATTTGGACCAAGTTGTTGGCTATGGGATTATCTAAGAAGAAGTGGGGCATCTGGGTTCTTGCTTCCACTTTCTGGTGGTGCAGATAGTTCAGATGTTGCATCTATAGTGAGCTGCATGTGCCAACTCCTCTTTAAAGGTCAATATTTGCTTAAATGAATTATGCACTAGTAATCAGGATCTTATTCTTCATCTTGGAGTTTTGGTGTTTCACGATAATGGCTATGTAGCACGGACACTCCAAAAATATCGACGTGTCCGTGTCCGTCACGTGTTAGACACGAGACTCCTTCGACACGTATCAGACATGCCACGTGGCGTGTCCGGAAACAAAAAATTAAAAAAGAAAAATCGGACACGCGTGTCAAACACTTCTGTTCGGAGTGTCTGACACATGTGTCAGTATTTATATCATTTTTTAAAAGAATTATTTTTTGTTTATTTTTTTAGACGAGTTAAATATTATTTGTAATAGCGGTAAGTAATATAATATAGTAATGCACTCAGATATTATATTTTTTTTAGTTTTAGCTGATATAATTAGACTCTTAGTATTTCTAGATAGACTTATTATCAAATATTTTTATATTCCCTAATATTTAAATATTTCGTATAAATTATTTTTTAATTATTTAAATTTTTTATTGCCATGTCCGAGCCGTACCCGTATATCATTGTTTTAAAAATTATTGTGTCCCCGAGTCGTGCCGTATCGTGTCCCCGTGTCCGTGTCCGTGTCCATGCTACATAGGATACTGGAGACTTAGCATTTTCTAAGTGTTTCATATTCGTAGCTAAAACCCCGAGTTTTGGAGTTGTGGGGGGTTTATTGAATTGAGAAAATTGGCTTTCATTGTCCCTGATAACCCCAGTGGAATTTATTTTGTTTTAATGTTCAGATGCAAGTGGCCGGGTAGGTTAGACTTAGTTACCTTTATATACCAAAAACTAAGTTGCCTTTATTTTGTGGAGAAAATCAAAACTAAACTTCTTATTGTTAAGCATCGTCAAGTTAAGTAGATTCATATGTTATAAGAATGAAAATGTGGAAGCTTAGGTTGATTAAACTTTGTAAAACTGTAGGACATGTCATGACCTTTCAGCTTCATTTAAGTTGTCGCTTAGCTTATGACATATGTTGTAGTGACCATCCTCCTCGATTTTATATGTTAACTATTTAGCATGGGCTTGTCTGCCTTCTGCAGTTATTAAGTGTTTTAGGTGTGTAATAAGTGAAAGTAGAACTATGAAACTTGTCCTTCTAGATCAATTTAGGTACCAACAACTATTGGCCATTTTTGAGAAATTAACTAAGGGCTATGAAAAGGGGGCCTGATGGAGTCGCAAATGGCTTAAACAACGGTGTCACCCGAACATTTATGACAGCCGAACGCAAAGACTCGGTATACCATATAAAGAGGAGTCGGTTACCTAACTAAAGTGAAGGCATTTTAGGGTTTAGGGCGGCGGATTCATTAATGTATAAGTACCTAGAATCTAGCCCTAAAATGGCAAACTTTGTACTCGGCAATCTTTCCTCAACCCTAATAATGAAAAGAGCGTCTCCCTTCCCGTGGACGTAGGCATCTTCGCCGAACCACGTAAATCCGGTGTTTTGTGATTGTTCTCCATCTATTACTGTCTGATTACTAAACTTCATTAACCCCGAACCATCAGGGCCACACCGCCTTGCCTCTACCACTGGGATGTATGCCTTTGCATGACTATATGCCATTTCTTTAAAGTAATGACTTTCAATCTGATTGTTTTCCTGTTTGAGAAACAAAATCATGTTCTTGAGCAACCTTCCTTTGTCTTTAGTCATTGTTATATTTATGTGATTTTGTTTGATTTCATTATTATTTTCAACTAGTGATTCTTATTCTAATATGTAAGTCAGTGCAGAAATTGAAAATGGAAATGAACAAGTGAAAGCTGATGCTATACGTATCGGCCAGTACAAAAATGGAGAGCACCCAAATAACTGCAACGAATTTGCAAAACGTATATTTTATACTGTGTATATGGGGAGTGAAAACAGGTAGGCATCAGCTTGCTATGTCTACTGCTTCGTGCTGTTTTGAAACTCTTCTTTTACTTTCTCCAAGAAAATCTTACTTCAGCTATTATTTAAGATTGGAATTTAGAATTTAATATTTAATGTTATACATGAATCTGGATTTTGGTCTGTGCTATATATCACCTTCTGTTATGAAATATGTTTCATCCATCTCATAAAGCAAGACTTCCATAAATTAAAAAAAAACAGTTATATATATATATATATAAAAGCATTTTTAGCTTCTATAAATAAGAGTTATGACATGCATTACATAGTTGAAAGATATTATTTTGCCCAATGGCTGAAGTCTTTCAAAGTAAAGTAGTTTATCAATGGATACTTGAATGAACTGCGGCTATTGCCCCATATTTTTTATATCTTCTCTCAGGCTTCTCTTTTTTGGTTCTGCAGTTCTGAAGAAACAAGGTCACGTGCTAAGAAGCTAGCATATGAGATTGGTTCATGGCACCAATGATTCAGATAGATAGTGTTGTTTCAGCCTTGATATCATTGTTTGAGACTTTCACAGGAAAACGTCCCAGGTACAAGGTAATAGTATGATGGTGGTTCAAAAAGCTCCTTAGGTGATATGCAGAGTCATTCAGAAAAATTGTTGCTAGTTTCTCCTTTTTTTTTTTTTTTCTTTTTACTTTTTTTTTTTTTTTTGGGACCATGTTCCATAGTGATTCTCTAGTAATCTGGAAGATCGCTACATTTAGATAAGTTATTGACAGCCAGCCTACAGTTATTGCAAGTGAAGTCACATCGGAACTGAATGGAGCTACACCATTCATCAAACTCTCTCCATACCAATCTCCTATTGAGGTTGATGCAGGATCGACTTTCTTTAAGTCACTTTCTTGTCAATGTAGGTTGATGGAGGATCAAATACAGAGAACCTGGGGTTGCAGAATATCCAAGCCCGAGTTAGCATGGTGCTGGCGTTTATGCTGGCATCTCTTTTGCCATGGGTTCATAATTAGACTGGATTTTATCTTGTCTTGGGCAGCTCAAATGTGGATGAAGCATTAAGAGGTTATCTGACAAAGGTAAATTTTCATCTATTTCTCATTCTTAGGACCAAGTTTTTCATTTATTTTCCCATCGCTTCATCCCAAGCTATTCATTTATTCTTCTTTGGCCGAAGTTGAAGCTGCACCACCAACTGCCGAGTTAGAGCCAATTCGTTCCAACTACAACCAGGTACTTTTCTCATTAAGTAGCAGTTATTGTTGTCTTAAATTCAGCTTTTAGCTAATTGTGGGTTAGTTTTCTAATTCATAGTTTCTTTTACTTGTTTTTTCCCTTTTTAAGGATTAAGACTCTTTTATTACAATGAATCCAAGATGAATTTATGGCTAGTCATTCTTGACTTGTACTTTGATTGTTATTTGTATGGTTGTCAGCTTGAATATTCCATCTACATTTTGCTAGTTTTAGTTGTACATTTCAGATGTGCGAGCTATTATCTGTTTAACATTTTACAAGAAATGTTACTGCATGATGTATACGATCTTTATTATCAGTTGGATGAAGTGGACATGGGAATGACGTATGAGGAGCTTTCAGTCTATGGAAGGTTAAGGAAGATTTTTCGTTGTGGCCCTGTGTCAATGTTTCAGGTTTGAATCTTGTAGAAGAATATTGTCCATTTGTTACATACAAATATATATATATATATATAATATATAGAAAGGCTATTCTTAGGTCAAGCTGAGAATAGCTTTTGGTAAGCTAACATCTCAGTCGTTGATCTACTTGATCTAACGGCTGCGATTTAATTTTAACACTTAACGGTGTGAATCGTTATTCCGTTAAGTGTAAAATTAAATATCAGCCGTAGATTTTTTTGATCTAACGGCTGAGATATTAGCTTACCGAAGCTATTCTCAGCTTGAGCTGAGAATAGCCTCTCTCTCTCTCTCTCTCTATATATATATATACACACACACACACACACACATAGCGCATGCGTGAGCGCGCGCTCGCGAAGCTTTATTGTTATTTTCTCTTTCACTACAAAATAATACTTGCTCAATTAAATGAGAAAAGCAAGAGTATTGGTTTAGGAGAAATTTTTGAAGTGAGAATAGATCAACAAAGTGGAACTCTGGAAGTCAATCTCTTCCACTTGAAATAGACAGCCACGAATAGGAAGAGTTAGGTTCCTTAAAGTCTGGTAGAATTCTTACTTGTTTCTTCTCCCCCCCAAAAAAAATCTCAAGAATAATCCACTGATCCTTACATTTTCGATCCAACTCCGCTGTTGCAGAACCTATGCCACTCATGGTGCGGAAAGTTAACCCCATCACAGGTAGCAGAAAAAGTGAAACACTTCTTCAAGTATTTCTCAATTAATAGACATAAGATGACGGTGTTAACACCTTCAAATCATGCTGAGGTACGTATATTTCTATTTCCTTTTGTGAAATTCTGTGTTTTTACAACCATAACTAACTCTTGCTGAGCCGAAATGCGCATTGTTCGTAGAGTTATTCGCCAGAAGACAACAGTTTCGACCTTCGCCAATTTCTATATAATTCGAGATGGCCTTATCAGTTCAGAAAAATTGACGAACTTGTGCAAGAGACGGGTGCAGATAAAATCGTCCCGGAAGCCCAGCAACGGCAGCCGAGGAGATCGGGCCATGGAACTGGCATGGGAGTTGCTGCTGCTGGAGCGGGTAATCCAAGTGTCGGCCTGTGATGTAGAGTGAGTTCATTTTAGACGAGCGGGGAGATGCTCATAGGGATCAGATCATGGATATTCACCCTTGTTTCATAGTAGTTATTGTTATACTGAACAAATGTATCCCTATCAGATGGGTAAATATTTAGGATTAAATATCTATATTTATTACTTAACTTCAGAAATCGGCAAAACTGGCTTCCTTAGAACTCATTCCCCGTCAAAGCCTTTAGCTCTGAAGTAGATTTAACAGTGAATCGGATTATGTTATGAGTTTTTGGCATGGTACATACTAAACCAAGTGTAATACCTCTAAATGCAAACTGTGATGTTAATGCTCCCAAAATTTCTCCCAGTTTACTTTGAGTGACACAGATTTCAGTTTTCAGCATTCTATTCATATATGATTCTGGGGGCGGGGAGGGGGGACTTCAAGGACATACTGATATTGAGAGCTTTGCTCAGAAGCAAGATGCAACAGCTGAGCTTGAGCTTGAGACCATGTGTGAAGGGAACAACAGCCAGAGCCTCTCATATAAGTAGATAAACTGCTTAATCCCAAAAATATTTATTTGGGTGTTAAAAACAGCACTGAGAATTGGTTCAGAATCGATATTGTGTTAAATGTATGGGATTTTTTTATGGTGTTACACTGAAAATGAGCTTTAAAATCAATCAGGAAGAATATTTTTAACACCATATCGATTTTTGTTCGTTTATAAATGTTTGACCATATTTATGTTATTTAATCGAACGCATCCTGCAAGAACTTACGAACTAAGAGATGTTATATAAATTTTTAGTCACTTATATAACATATTTTTGGTTATTTTTTAAAAAATTTTAAATTAGAAAGTTATAAATTTTGATTCAATCTACAAATTTGTAGTTCGAAGATTATTCAAAAAATATCAAACGATTTTATAACGAAAGTCTTTTTTTATATACTGACTGTACAATAAGTGCATCATTTGGAAAAACGACGTTCCTATATAGCGTCGCGGACTTTAATTTGGCAAATAAATTTTTTATAATATTATTTTAATAATTATTTATTAAAATAATACTATTAAAAAAAATTTGTATCATCCGCTAGTTTTATAAAATGTGCTGGTACTGTTTTAGAAACAATGCGAAAAGCGAAGCTAATAAATGTTGTCCAGAAGTGTGCCAATACACAGCTGGAACCCTTGACTAAATCTGCCAGGTTACCGTTGCACATACCTAGAAATCAAATTAACTCAAACTCTGGTAGCTATCTGTAAATTCCGTAATGCCAGCTAGTCCTGACTCCTGAATCCCTGTAACTGTTATTCAATCTAACCCCTATATAAATTTCTATTTCACAAACACCCTACGCTTTGGACGCAACGGAAACTAGCCGTTACGCACTCAACCAACGGTCAAATTTCCCTTCCCCATGAACTCTTTAAAACCCCTAAATTTCTCCCTTCTTCTCCATCCTCAACTTTCTCCTCTAACTTCAGCAAACAACTTCCTGCTCTCTCTCCTCTCTCTCTCTCTCTCTTTTGTAAGCTTTTCAAGCTCTCTTCTTCATAAAAAATGGGGCTATCTGCAATGGCGGCGATTGATTCTTCAGAGGCGATGATAACGCGGTCGCATTACAACACACACAAAGCTTTTCTCTTATGCAATTACCTCTTGCTGGGCGCAGCGTCCAGCTGCATCTTCCTCACCCTATCTCTTCGCCTAATCCCCTCCGCATGTGGCCTCCTCTTAATCCTACTTCACTTGCTCACCATCGCCGGGACCATCTGCGGTTGCTCCGCCGCCAACGCCGCTCCCACCGCCCGCCGCCACGGCGCACACATGGTCGCCACCGTGCTAGCTGCCATCCTCCAGGGCGCCGTCGCCGTCCTCGTCTTCACGCGCACCGATGACTTCCTCTACGAGCTGAAGTCCTATGTTCGTGAGGATGACGCGACCATGATACTCCGCATGGCCGGGGGGCTCTGCGTCGCCATATTTTGCCTGGAGTGGGTGGTGCTCGCGCTCGCCTTCGCGCTGAAGTACTATGCATATGTTGAGGGGGACTGTGGTGGTGCGGCGGCGGGTAGGAGGAGTGCGAAGGTTCAGTCTGAGCGGGATATGAAGGACTGGCCATGGCCATTCCAGGTCTAACGAAATATTCAGGTGTAACTAGCTTAGTGTCGGGAATAGTCATCTATTTTTTATATTATGTATGTTCAATCAATCAGGTAGTATTACTCTATATATTCGTTTATTGATGTAAACTCACTCCGATCTTTATATTTATATATATTCGTTTACGTTTTCTCAGTGTAATTTTTTTTTTTAAATGGAGCTTATATTTAGGTATTACATTTTTCAAGAAAAAAAAACTATTACATCTAATTTACTGGTCCATTCTGTACAAAATGTTTCATAATATGTTCATATAACATTCGGAGCTCAGAAAAATTGACTCGAACCGAACCCAAATGAGCACGTGATATATTTTCGGAGTCATCACATTGGACGCATATCTCCAGATCTAGCCAAGAGTACGTCCGTCCGTTTGTTCATTGGCCACTTGTTCTCTTTCTCGTAACACCCATCCCGAGACGATGATCTCTCCAATGACCTATCCTCACTGTTGATTCCCCTACCTCTAGCCTAGTTTAGTTAGTCCTCCCAAAGCACAAAGCAGCTGAAATGGGTGCATTGTTTTAGCAATTACTCTTATAATTTTGTCTAGCTACTAGAAAAATCTTGCTTATAGAAGAAAGCTGGCAATAGTATTGTCTAGGCGAACTTATCAGTGTAAACAATTTCATAAATAGTCTGATTTCGACTGGTGTAATGATTGCTCGAGAGGTGAGGTGGCTAAGAATATAATGCAAGCAATTACTCTTATAATTTTGTCTAGCTACTAGAAAAATCTTGCTTATAGAAGAAAGCTGGCAATAGTATTGTCTAGGCGAACTTATCAGTGTAAACAATTTCATAAATAGTCTGATTTCGACTGGTGTAATGATTGCTCGAGAGGTGAGGTGGCTAAGAATATAATGCAAGCAATTACTCTTATAATTTTGTCTAGCTACTAGAAAAATCTTGCTTATAGAAGAAAGCTGGCAATAGTATTGTCTAGGCGAACTTATCAGTGTAAACAATTTCATAAATAGTCTGATTTCGACTGGTGTAATGATTGCTCGAGAGGTGAGGTGGCTAAGAATATAATGCAAGCAATCACAAACTCATAAGATAAGTAGAAATCCTCGATTTGGACCGAGGTAAAATCACGAGTATTCACACGACCAGCAATAAAAATTTGCTAAAAGTAGAAAATATTACTGATCTCCCTCACTTTCTCTTTATGGATGAAATAAAAAAGTCATGGTCTCTCTCAATTTATAAATATTTTCTCTCTTACTTGCTCTCCCCTCAACGAGATGCCAAGTCAACTATTTATAGGTGTCTCTTGCATGCTTGCATGGATATGCTGATAATGGGAGTAATGAAAGTTGAACGGTCAATCTCTTCCTCGGCTCGCCAATGGCATCTTCTCGGCTGATACGCAACATGCTAAATTCATACCGTATCACATGCTAATGTTGTGTAAATATTACGGATGATATAGTTACGGTAGGAATACAATGTTCTAAATTACTAATCAAAGTGCTATGGGTATCTAATCCCGGTCTCCAATCATTCAAAAACAACGACCATGAGGTGTTTTTAAAGGTGAACTTTTGTTGCGACCAAGTTAAAAGTTCTAAACAATATTGTTATGACCGTATATAACCGATATACTCTAAATCTTTTTGAGCACTTAGCTCAGGAGTTAATTGGTTCAATCTTTGGCAATTGTTGAACCCCATGCTTCTGCATCTTCTAAACATGTAGCTAGAGTTCAAGAAGAATACATCCGCCGTCCTCAACAGTAAACTGAATTTTAGCATGTATTTTAGACCATATTCTGATTCTGCATATATGAAAAGGGTCAGATTCTCTAACTCAGAAATCTGATCATAGGTTTGAATCTGAATTTTTTTTTTCTTTGGATGATAAGGCATTGCCTGTTAATGTCGGCTTGCGTGCAGTCCAGCCGATGAATGAAAGAGAGATAAGATATTGTTGAAGACAGATACAAAACTAGTAGTCTTTCTATTGAACACACCTTTTTTTTTTTAGATTATCGTGGTGGAATCCGTAATGCGAGTGCAGGGACCTCAAACTCGCGGGAAACCCTCAAGCCTAGTTTCGACCGACGCTCTAGGATCCGAGTACATGCCTTTCATGAACGGATGCTCCTTCCACAAGATACAGAAAATTTTTCTTCAGAAAATTCTGCGGGGGATTTCACCTCACGCGGCCTCGGATCCGAATGATGACGCTTTCTAAGACGCCTCACAACCTGTTGAGCAAGCTGCGCTCGGCATTGAACACACGATTGTTACGTTTAAGTCATAGAGAATAATATAAAAAAAAGGCAAGAAGCACGTAATCCTAGACAGATTGCAACTTAGGTGGAGGAAGGTTCGTTCTCTAGATTGTCCAGAGGTCAGAAAAGTTGTAAGAGGGCTCCGATCTACCGGACCAGGGATGTCGGGAGAAGACCCTAGACAGCTGTGGTGAAGGGGCATGAGAGGAGCAAGTGTTGAGCAGTTTATGGAGATTCAAAGCAGAGAGGATAGGATCCATTACAGAGAGCCTGTCTCTTATGAGGAGTCTTGAAAGTCTTATCATGGGTCAAAACTGAACCTTCGCTTGGACTTATAGTCCTGATTTTGAATTTGTAAAATATATATGTCCCTCTTAACTTATTGCGAATAAGGTCGCTTACTCTTATCATGGGTCAAAATCTGTACGTTTGTCTAGACGACACAGTCGACACATGAATTTTTGTTTTATTTCTGTTCATCTTCGTTGTTGGTTTTATTATTGTTCGTCTTTCTCCGCGAGGAAGAAGACGAACCGTTGCCGTCACGCGTCACTAAAAGACGTGTAACTCTTATTTCCTTTTTCTTTTCCTTTTTAACCCGGCCCTTATTTTTCTTAGAAAAAGAAATTCTCTATTTCTAATCTTGTGGGCCAATTATAACCGCACCGTGCTTATACTTTTATTTTCTTTTAATTTTTAACTTTATGATTTATTTTAATTTTTATTTTAAAAAAATTAAATAATAATAATTCTTTTCGGCATGGCACGTTCGTCGCGTCTCAAATTTAAAGTTCACTGAAATTCGGCTCGATATGGCACAAAAAAATCTTACTCTAAACCATTTGGACACTTTTACAACACTAAATCTAACGTCTTGAACATTAAGCAAGTTATACCTTGTCAACCAAAACAAGAAGAAATCCCCAAGTCACATCGTATATCATCGTTGTCTAAAAGTCAGAAAAAATCTTGAGTAAAGAAAATTATAATATTTTAACTCCGGTATTGTCATTATAATTTAATTATAAAAATTCAAAGTTTGACCTCTACATGAGAAAACTCCTTAATTTTTACGGATACAATGTCTCAATATCTTTATATAAGAGTCAATTGAGAAAATTAGACATTGAATCTGGATAATTGCAAACTCGCGGGAAATCCCCACGCATAGCTTCTACTGACACTTTGGGATCCGAGTACATGCCTTCTATAAATGTGAGCTCCTGCCACGAGATACAGAGATTTTTTTTTCGAAAAAATATGTGGGAGATTTCATCCCATGCGGCCACAAATCCGGATGTTGATGCTTCATACGGTGCCTTCCAACCGGTCAAGCTAGCCGCGCTCGGTATTGAACCCACGTTTGTTACGTTTAAGTCATAGAGAATAAAAAAAAAAAGGCTAGAAGCACATAATCCTAGACAGATTGCAACTTAGGGGCTGTTTACTTCGCGCGGAAGCCTGAGAAGTGAGAAGTGAGAAGTGGGAAGTGGGTGAACTGTGAGAACTGAGAAGTGGGTGAGAAGTGGTGTTTTGAGTTTTTCTGTTTACTTGGGATTGTGAAGTAGAGGCTGGAAGATAGTTTCTTTGTTTACTTGGGGTTGAAAGTGAGGGCTGAAAGATAATTTTTTATTTATTTATTTGGAATTGAAAGTAAACTGAGACATAAAAAATATATTATATTTATTTTAAATTTATATTTAAATATTTATATTAAATTATATATTATATCCTATCTTTTGTATATATCTCTCATTTAATATCTTAAATTTATATATTATAATATATATATTATATTACACAGGATATGTTATATTATATATTTTATATTTTATATGTATTAAATATATATTAAATAAATTTTATATTCTTGAATACTAAAAATTATAAGAGATAAGTTCTAAAATTTGAACACAAAAAGTATTGAATACAAAGACTTTGTATTGAATAAAAATTTACAAAAGGTTTATTATTATATATACATGTATTCATAAAAATAAAAATAATAATAAAAAAAAATTACACATTGTATAAGTATTTCAACCATTGACTACAGTGGTCGCCAGAGGAAGGAGAAGAAATCGCGAGAACACAACTCACGTGCGGAAGACAAAACGAGTTCGCCCACTTCGCAGCTAAAAGCTGCGAAGTGGGCGAACTCAATTTATTATATACTCGCGGAACTCAGAATTGAGTTCCGCGAGTTTCCGCGGCGAAGTAAACAGCAAAACTGTGTTCTGAGTTCCGAGTTCCACGAGATCCACCAATTCCGCGCGAAGTAAACAGCCTCTTAGTGGAAGAAGGTTCGTTCTCTAGATTATCCAGAGGTCAGAAAAGTTTTCCTCACCGCCACTGCTTTTTCGTCGCCGCTGCACCCATAGTGTTTTAAGATATTTACTTAGAGAGAGAGAGAGAGAGAGAGAGAGAGAGAGAGAGAGAGAGAGAGAAGGGATGAGCAAGCTGGATTTTCAAATCCTATTCCAGTTAAAATATTCGGTAATTATAATTTTTCTAATAATAGTAATTCAATTTTAAAATATTAGGATTAATTACTAATATTTTCTCAACAAAATATCTATAATGGAATAGGTGGTTGTAGTTGTCATTCCATACAGTTAAAATACCTTGAGTAAGTTCTGCTTTCCTGCAAGATTGTTTTATTATGTGTTTAAGACTGTTATTTCAGATTTCTATTCTTTTTTTTCTCTTTTTCTTTTTAAGAGAGAGAGAAGAGAGAATATTTTAGGTTTTCAAAGATGTGTTTTTTCCCTGGTATAATGTACTTAAGATAACTCAGATACAAGAAAATATGTCAACTTTTGATTATCTAAGTAATAGGCGGTTTTACCTTTTTTTTTCTTCTTTTGAAATGTAATTATTATATTTAGCTTGGTCTTGTTGATTCTTTAGGAGATAATACTATTCAGCCTAAACATTCGGTCCGCAAATAATCCGATAACATTTTTACGCGCCGCGGGATTACCAATTCTGAGACCACGCAAAACGTGATCGAGGTATTCAAATTTTATTTTTACGCTCCCGGGATTACCAAGTTCGGATTATTCAATCAAGTTGAATATCATTTTCCTTCTTTAGTAACCCCAACAGCTACCACTTTGTTCTTTTCAAATCTTATTTAGATTTGTATGGGAATCATCATCATCAATTTTTGCATTTGCAGTTAACCCAAAAAAAAAAAAAAAGAAAAAAAAAAAGAAAGAAAGAAAGAAAAGAAAAGAAAAGAAAGGAAAGACACTTGCTCATTCTTTGTTTCCAAGTCATTATGTTGTCAACTATATCATTTAAAAGCATGAGAGCATGTTATATTCACAAGGAAGAAGGCTTGTTGACTCCTCAGTCTGACATGAGCAGGCCAAAAAGTCGGCCTGCTCGCGTCTATACTTTTTTAACTTTTTTTTAAAAAAATCTGATCAGAAGTTTAAAGTGTTCCAAACGGCTAGTGTTATTTTGTCAACATTTATATCATAGCATTCAGGCTAAAGTGTTCAGTACGAGCTAAAGAAGTGTCTTGGAGAGCTAAAAAGTGTTTCGAGGGAGCTAAAAAGATCTTCCATAAAGCTAGCTTAACATATTCATTCGATGAGTTGATTTGTTGAATTTTTCAAGAAGCTAACTTAGTGTTCTCGATCAAACCCCTCAAATTTATGTCTGACTTGCATTATAACAAGCACGAATCTTGTTAATGTTTGTTCAAACTACGAAAAAAAATCAGCATATTTTGATGAATATTCGGAGTAAAACCCTCAGATTGTGCGGTGGATTTTCAAAAGGATGAGGCTCTCTTAACAGTCTCATTACTTAGTTACCTTCCTTCCTTCTAAAAATGAAAATAATTAGAGCTAACATTTCTCATGAATTAACGTATTGTCGATCGAATTTATTACTTGAGATAGAACAACAACAACAACAATCACCCAGTCAACCCTCACCGCAATGGAATTGGAAAAGATAGATATATGTAGTCATGCTCCGAAAGATGCTGTTTTCGTAGGACCCTTGATCTGTAAAAATAAGCATACGTATATATTACTTAGATAGAACTTAGCCTTTGATTGTTTCAGAATTTAGCATAGATACTGAATTAGAGGTGGAACATTAATGAAGAAATGTGGAGTTCATAAGCATTTGTGTGCATGAATATATTTTATATTGCTTTATCTTAAAAAAATGGCTAGAAATAATGTTGCTATAGACGGTTCTCTAGTTCTAACCCTCGTGAAATTGCATTGAGGCGGTGATGATTAGAAGTAGACTTAACATCACTCTTGTACATCAACTAGGTCAAGTGCGAGGTATCCGTCGACCAAAAGATATTGATCGGTCGACCAGAACCCCAAAATTCTAGACTATAATTTTATGGATGGGTCAAATCAAAAAAAGAAAAAAAAAAGTTCTACGTTCCAATTGGATTTTCCTATTTTTCGAGATTCATTGTTTGGCTTGCGAGCAATTTTATATTTGGTTTAACGATTTGAAAGTGAACTTTCAAATTCAAATGTTTGTTTTGTAATAATGTTTTGTCGATGTGCCACAGATGACCATAGAACTCCGAAAGACGAATAAGAGATATGGTTCGCCGTAGTGATATTTCGTAATAACGAAAACCTCTTCCTTAAAGGAGAAACGGACACGGGGATACCACTTTGTTACCAATTACAAAGCTTCCATAAAACCAAATTGAGCATAACTCTGTTACAATGAAGATTTGGTCAATGGCACGACGCATGATCAGGTGTTCGTTAAACGAATATCGGAGTTTATATACGTGCGCTTCCGATGATTGAGCACTTGAGTATGATCTCCACCAAAACGGCTCCCTCGTTATATGGATACGGGCATTCCAGGAAGCTCATCATTATGAAAACCATCGCTTGAACGGCTCAATATGTTCGGCTGGTTTTGAACACGGATTTATTCGCTATCTTCCACTTTTCGGTAGAAAAGTCCTATTTTATTTCTGACATCATGTTTGGGGCGTTATATATGCTCCTGTGTTCACCATTTTTAGCAGCATTGCGCTAATCAAGGTTTTCTGTAATGTGCCGAACCGAATTTTGGTAAATCTAAAAGTTAAGACGTGCCAACTGTGCCGATTCGTACTATTTTTAATTTTTAATAGATTTAAATTATTTAAATAATAATAATAAATTAGTGAAATACTAAATATAAAAGTCTCAATTAAATAGCAAGGTATATAGTACATAATTTACTGCTACATAAAATTTCGATGTGACTTATAGAAGGAATATATAAAATCTAAAGTATTCAAATATACTCTATATATGCCGTTTCGACGTAATACATCGATGCATTTCAAATATAATACGGTGGTAACTCATTGACAATTTATTTGCCGTTGTTAGACATACAGCAAACCTTTGTACCCTTCATATGCCGACCGAAATTATCGGCGCAGTCGAGATGATTGAGACAAACGGCTAGGCCCATTTCGATGCCGGATCCTCACTTATGGTATCATCTAGCACATAAAACGATGGCGCTAATGACAAATATTACGATTGGCGGCTGGAGGTTTGACAAGCCTTTTAAAAAATATAAAAAAATAATAAAAAAAAGGGCAGAAAAGATGATGAAATTGACGGTTCCTTGCTAAGAAGCACGGATACGGACACGGAAGCAGGGACACGACACGGGGATACGGTAATTTTTAAAAAATTAGGACACGGGTACGGCCGGGACACGGTAATAAAAAAATATAAATAAGTAAAAAATAACTTATACGAAATATTTAAATATCTATAAATATAATAACAATATAATATTCAATAGCAAATTCATATAAAATATAATATTTTATTTTTTTGTGATAATTTAAATACCAAAATTTAATTATATCAACTAAAATAAATAACTATAATATTTGAGTATGTAAATATATTATATTACTTATAATTAGTTATACATAATATTGTATTTCTCTAAAAAAAAATACATTTAAAAATTAAAATTAAAAAAAAATAATAAAAAACGATTCGCGTGTCCCAGGCGTGTCCGATCTTATTTTTTCGTTTTTTTTTTCTGGACACGTGTCCGGCCGTGTCCGAGGCGTGTCCGTGTCCGACACTGCATCGACACTGCATCGGGACGAATTTTGGGTGTCCGTGCTTCCTAGGTTCCTTGCCTTGGTTCTGAAAACAAGTTCCGTGTATCGGTGATCTTAACGTTTAGGAAAGTGTTACAACAAAGAGTACATTGTGTGGGATTTATAGATGCGATTATGAGTTTTTTTGATATGGTCGGATGATTCATGTTAATCTCGTGTCTGACTACCAATTATTAGTTGAAAATGTTTCCATTTATATGTTAATTGCCATGCATATATACTATTTAGCGTTAATGTTTATATGTTTCAAGTAGTGGTAGGAACAAGCCGAGCTGCTCACGAGCAATTCAAACTTGAACTCATTTAAGCTCGCTCCGTCGGAGCTCGAGCTGAGTTCGAGCAAGCATCCAAGCTCAAGTAGTTAAATAAGCTAAGCCTGAGTATCGTATTACTCGGCTCGTTGGACTCGCGAATATATATGCGCTTATCTATTTTATTCAAATATATTTTATAATAAAATTACTTAAGCAAGTTAAAATTTAAACTCGGCTTGAACTCGACCTAATTGATGTAATCGAGCAGTGTTCAAGTCGAGTTCAGCTCGTCAACTCGAGCTCGGCTCAACTGATACAATCGAGTCGAGTTAGAGCTTGAGATTTTCTGAATTGAGCCGAGTTTGAACTCAGCCTCTAATGCTCGTCAAGCTTGAGCTTAGTGATGCTCGTCGAGCTTGAGACTCACACAACATAGCTATACTAAGCTTGGGACTCACACGGCGCAGCTATACGGAGAGGACATGATCACCTGAATACAGTGGAGCGACACAAAAATTTAAGTGGTTCGACGGGAACGCCTACAGTCGCAGAGAGTAATCTCACTATATTATATGTAAGAAATTACAAAGTGTCTAGTCCCAAGCCGAACAGGCTCACATATATTGTAGCTGTTCCCAAATCCTAATTCTAATACGGTAACTGAGTACATGATTAGAAGAAGTAATTCCATAAATAACTCCACGAGATTAGCTTCCATAACTGTTAAATTGACTGCTTTCTTAACTATGCTTCATCCCACATGCGTGCCGAACAGTGCCTCACGTGGGCGCCATGATATTTCGGTCTCTATCACTATAACACGAGGAATCAAGAACATTTATACCGTCAATATATGTCGCATAGACAATCTAAAAATATTGATGTGTCTTCTGTGTCCATGTACGTGTCAGACACGATACTTCTTGGACACACTAGGACACATATCGGACACGCCACGTGGTGTGTCCGGAAAAAAAAATTTTAAAAAAAAATTCAGACACGCGTGTCGAACACTTCTGTTCGGATTGTCCGACATGCGTGTCAGTATTTATGTCATTTAAAAATATATATATATTTTTAAAAGAATTATTTTATTTGGATTTTTTAGAAGAGCTAAATATTATTTGTAATAGCGGTAAGTAATATAATATAATTATGCACTCATATATTATATTTTTTTTAGTTTTAGCTGATATATTTAGACTTTTAGTGTTTAGATTTATTTCAAGGATACGAAATCTTATATTATAGATAGAATTATTAGTGAATGTTATTATATTTTCTAATATTTAAATATTTCGTATAAATTATTTTTTAATTATTTAAATTTTTTGTTGTCGTATCCGAGCCGTACCCGTGTCTCATTTTTAAAAGAATTATCGTGTCCCCGTGTCGTATCGTGTCGTGTTCTCGTGTCCATGTCTGTGTCATGCACCATAGCCGCCAAGATGTTTTCATTGAGACTCATTCGGGTTGTCCGTCGCACATGTCTTGATTTGTTGGAGCTTTGCTGCTGCCTCAAACTTGTCCTGGCATAGAGACGAATAGAGATGCACATAAGAAATTTTGCATTTTCTACTTGAATTATGCGAAAACGACATTCATTACTGCATATATCTCTATATCATTGCGTGATTCTAATTGTATCAGAATTTGTGATGGCCATGATAAGAAGTTCTCTGAATTATCCATGCTTTGTCCAATTTCTTATATGTTCTTTGACTACTTTGTTGGATTATTATGTAGCTACAAAACAAAAGAAGGAAATTTTATATAATCATTATTTTTGGCAAAAGTTCAGCATTTTACCACAACGTTTAGTATAGAAACCGAGCTTTATACCGACTTCTGGACCAACTTTCTCGTATGCTTGTAATTTATGTCGCTAAATAAAGCGGGACAACAATATCCACAAGTCATCACAAACATCGCTCTCGAGGAGGATAATCGAACATAACACGCCTCTGAACAAAAGCCCATTAACAAAAAAACAAAAAAGGTAGAAGAAGAAGTAGAAAAAAAAAACCATAGCAAAACAACAAGGTTAAGGGAAGCTGGACCTGGAATTTCTATAGGGGACGGATAGAGATGTAACATAGGTACAAAACCAGGACTAACCATGTGTTGCTACGAAGACGATGAGGATGACTAAACGACCAAGTTGCTACGTCCTTGTCCTGGATCAAAAATACCATTCTTCAGAAAGCTAATACATTCGATGTATCCGATATGTACTATGTGTATCCCCATACGCCGTATATAGTTCTGATTGTATCATGTGTCGTAATAGTCATGATGAATAGCAGTGCTAGTCTTGGATTCATGATAATAGCATGTTTAGTAGCATTTAAAAACATAACAAGTACGTAAAAGAGATTTAATTAGCCGTAATGGCTACTCATGGTTACAATAGAGGAAAATTTAATAGCCTCTCTATCTCTTCTTTGGCGTCAATACAACGGAAAATTTGTGAGGCACCATTCTTTTTTAACCTTTAAGGAAAACCCACTCGCCGGATGGTAGGCAAAGACTAATCCCCGAACTTCATTTGGGGTTCTTTCTTTTCATCCCCTAGAGGGTCAAAATCTGTCGATGTCAGCCCCTGCATTTTGTCTTTACCGTTTTTAGCCCCTCCTCGAGGTTCGTGTCGTGCCGTTTTCAGTATTTTTTGGAGAAATTTTCAACATAAAAATTATAAATTTTGTTAGATCTAATTTTCATGTTCAATATATTTTCAAAAAATACTTCTACATAGATGTTTTGATGCTTCGAAATTTCAGCAGGTTAACGAGTCGGATCCAAAATCGGTTAATACTTCAGAGTATCAAAATATCTACTTAGAAATATTTTTTTAAAAAACTTATAAAATAAAAGTTATAGATTTCATTAAGATCTACAATTTTCATATTACTTTTTTTTTTAAAAAAGTACTGATATAGTGGTCGAAAATGGAATGCACGGTTTTCAAAAGAAGGACTAAAAAAGAAAGTGATATTTTACAGGGGCTAAAAGAGAAGATGTTTGAAAAGCAGGGGCCTCTTGATCATTATCCCATTTCATTTTAATCTAGTAGTTTTGGTTGTATTTGCGTTTGGACTTATCCTAGTAGATGGAGCATCCACTATGGTTCATAAGGGACCAAGGTGTATGAATAGACGCGATAAGAAAATAAGGTGAGCTACTAATTTGTTTTGGATCTAGAGAATATGAAAAAGGGCGGCTCTTATAGTCATCGTCGCCGTCAATGAGATCGCACCGAACCACCGTTGACGGAAGTGACGACGACCAACCTATAATTAAGCTTCCGCAAATGCAGTTAAGGTATTCCATGAACTCTATTAACGGGAGAATTCATGTCTAGTTCCTTGATAACCTTCAAGTTGAAAATTCAAATTTGATTATAAATACGAGTATTTCTTTTAATGTAAACACAACATAAGAGGCTGATGTACAAAGCGCGGACACGCTGAAATTTTGATACATGTAGTGTATGTGCAGTGTTGTATATGGACACGCTATAGATACGGCCGAATATGAGTTAGAAACACCAGAGAAGTATTTGAAAAATAACATTAAAAAAAATTCGAACATGGCTGGACACTGAATTTTTTTTTTTTTTAAAGAAGTAATATATAATAATAGTAATATATGACTGTAACTAATATAATATAATTATATATTCAAATATTATTTTTTAAATTTTTGTTAATATAACTAGACGTTTTTGTTTAAATTTATTCCACAAATGTGAAGTATTGTATTATATATGGACTTTATTGTTGAGTGTTATTATATCTTTAGATGTTTGGATACTTAAATAAAGTATTTTTTAATTATTTATATATTTTTATTGTCGTATTCGAACTGTATCTATATCCTATCTCTTTGAAATTATCGTGTCCTATTTTCATTGCGTGTCGTATTATCATACCCGTGTCTGTGTCCGTACTTTTAAGGGGCTGATATAACAACCTCAAATTTTTTATTTGTGTTGCCTAAGTGCTTAACAATTTTGCAATTCTATTGTTTGAAAAGAAACACTAAGAAAAAATAAACTAAACGGATCTCTGAAGTCATAATTTAACTAATTAAATTTTGAGCTACAATTTTGCAGATTTGTTCAGCACATTTTTCATATATAAACTTTGACTTGCAAAGTTGTTGGGAAATAACACCTTTAAAATTCATTGCATGATCAAATCCATCTCTGAAGTTGAACTTTTGACTAAATATTACCCCAGGAATTTATATATATATATATATATATATATACAAATAATTTGAAACTCTTCCTCTAGTAATGTAATCCTATAAGTAGATTAAAATCCCTGTTCTGCACTAGTTATTTTCTATGCATTCGTACTGAAAATACCCATTTTTAAAAGGGATAATGACGTATCAGCCCCCCATTTTGAATTCTTTGGACAGATTAGCCCCTCTATTTAAAAAATGGACAGATCAGCCCCTTCGCTACTGTTTCGGATTTTTTTCGGACAAAAATATCCTCGTTTCGCCGAGGCTGAGACCACCTATTTAGAAGCCTTTTTTGGAAAAATTTTGAACATGAAAGTTGTAAATCTCGTCGAGATCTACAATTTGTATGTTTAAAATTTTTTCAAAAAATGCTTCTAAATAGGTGTTTTCAGCGTCCAAACTGTTTCAGCAATTTCGGGTCGAGCTGGTTATACTTCGGACCTCAAAAACACCTATTTCAAAGCATTTTTTGGAAAAATATTCAACATAAAAGTTGTAGATCTCGACAAGCTCTACAACTTATATGTTTAAACTTTTTTCAAAAAATACTTCTAGATAAATAATTTTGATATCCGAATTATTTATGAGTATAGGAATATTTTTGTCCGAAAAAAGTTCAAACAGTATTTGGGGGCTGATTTGGTAGGTTTTCGAAATGGGGGGCTGATCTGGTACTTTTGAAACCTTGGGGGGCTGATATGGTATAATCCCTTTTAAAAAAGTTTATTATATATTTAACAAATAAAATTTATTTTGTCCTACGATCTTTTAGTTAGAAATTTGGGGCTTTGTTAAAATATCTCTATTTTATAAGAATTGAATAAATTAATATTTCAAATAAAAATGCTAAGTTTGTTTATTGGTATATTTTTTTAGCTTCTTTGAAATACTTTTTTAGCGCACGAGAAAACTAAGACAACTGGTCTATAGCATTTCAATCCAAATATTATGATACAAGTACTGATAATGTTTAAATACTTTTGAGTTCTGACTGTAAATTATTTTTGAAAAAAATTGAAGATAAAATTGATTGTTTCAAATTTAAAAAACAAGAATATTTTAGCATTTACATAAAAAGTATTTCGGATACATTTTATTTGTCGCATTAAGCTGAAAATGACATGCTCCTAGAGCCTATGAAGAGCAAATATGGACATGGGTATGGAACGCTACATATATCATAAAAAGCTTTTACAGGTGTATGGTTGTTTATATTTATAGCCGTGGTGACTCTGAATTACGGACGGTCACAAAAAGTTTAAAATTTTCTTTTTTAAAAAAAATAATATAAATATAATATATGTGCGGAAATTTTTTTCGTCTTAATTTATTTATTTTTATGTAATCAACATGGATCAGATAATATCTATCATTAGTTTAGTTAGTTAGCGGAGTTAGATATTAGAAGAATATTAATTGTCTATATAGCACGGACATGGGCAGTGATGGATCTAGAAATTATATTAAGTGGGGTAAAAAAAAATATATTATTTTATAATAATATAATAATAAGAATGCTAATTACTTGAATATTATATCAATTTTAAAACTTCGTAAGAATTTTAATTCTGAACTACAATATAAAATAGTTCAAAATATCTACGAACGTTTAGAAACACTCCAAAATATAAATTCAAATTATACATTTAATCGTAATAAATTCCAAAAAAAAAAAAAGAAGTAAAAAATTATGAAAAAAAAAAAATCAAATTTTATTCAACAGTAAAATCAAACTTTAAGATGTTTGTAGGTATTCTGAGGTGTTCGTAAGTATTTGTATGTGCTACGAAATATTCTGAAGTGTTAATAAATAATCTGGAGTGTTTGTAAATATTCTAAGGTGTTCGTGAATGTTCTAGGAAATTTGAGATATTCTGAAATGTTCGTGAGTGTTTTAAAATATTTGGTAAGTATTTGTGATGTTTTAAATAATTTCATATACGAATTCTAAAATTTTTTAACATTTTTAATTTTTGAATAAGGAAAGAATTACCGTATAATAAACACACACACACACACACACACACACACACACACACACACATATATATATATATATATAAAATCAAGTGGGGTCATTTGACCCCACTTGCAATACTCTAGAGCCGCCCATGGACACGGGGATATGACACGGGGATACGGTAATTTTTTAGAAAATTGGATATGGGTATGGCTCAGGCACGACAATAAAAATTTAAAAATAATTTATATAAAATATTTAAATATTAAAGAATATAATAACATTCAATAATAAAATTTATTTTGTGTCCTTAAAATAGATCTAAACAGTAAGAGCCTCATTATATCAGCTAAAACTTAAAAAATATAATATCTGAGTGCACAACTATATTATATTACTTACCACTATTACAAATAATATTTAGCGCGTCTTGGATACTACTCCTGACATCCACAAGAATAAAATATGTTTGTTGCCAGAAATACAATATTTTTTGAGATGGAATTTTTGCTAGATGGTTGTTGTGGAAATGAAATAGTACTTGGGAAAACTTAAAAACCATAAAATAACATTGATTTTGTCCCTGAAGTCAAAACGGTTGTGCAACCAGATATACCACAATCTGTTAGGATATCTTCCAGAAAGCGTCAGAAACCTAAAAGGTTGGTCTACATAGCTGTTAAAAAATTAAGAAGTGCAAGTTATAGATGATGACGAGCCAATCTCCTATACAGAAGTAATACAGAATAGCGACAGCGAAAAGTGGCTGGAAGCCATGATTTTCGAAATGGAGTCTATGAGTACCAATGAAGTTTGTGACTTAGTAAAAGCACCTGAGAGAATGAGTTCCATTGGGTGTAAGCGGGTCTTCAAAAAGAAGATCGGAGAGGATGGTAACGTAGACACCTACAAAGTCAAACTGGTGGCTAAAGGCTTCAGACAGAAGCAAGATATCGATTGTGACGAGACCTTCTCACCAGTAGTAATGTTCAAATTCATTCGGATACTTGCAATATCTGCATACAATGACTATGAGATTTAACAAATGGATGTCAAAACAATATTTCTTAATGAAAATATCAAAGTGATGTGTACATAACACACGTGCCTGATTTTTTTTTTCTGGACACGCCACGTGGCGTATCCGATACATGTCCAAACGTATCGGAGAAGTGTCGTATCACGTGCACGGATACGGACATAACGATATTTTTGAAATTTTCGTGCTATATAGTTAAATTTATTCTTTATAAAGAATAAATAAGAAATTTGAATTTTAATAGTATCTGTTTGAATTAATATTATGTAATATTTGATCGAAATATAGATAAAATTATAATTGAAAAAAAAAAAAAAGTACGAACAACAATGTAACGTTTCCGTACATTCTGGCTAGAGGAGATTTCGTAATCCCATTGATTACGTCTTTAAATAAGTTGCATCTCCCCATGCTTCAGCCAATGATAGCAAACCCCTACCAGAAGAAGACGAAAATAGATATTGCTGCCGACCAAAGCTCTTACTCCGCGGCGGCTCAATGGAATCTCCGCCGCCATGCGCCGCCGTGCCGTCCCTCCTATCCTCTTTCGTCGACGCTTTCGTCGATTTCTCCGTCAGTGGTCTCTTCTTTTCCCAACAAGTTCCCGATTCTACACCTCCTCGTGAATCTAATCCCCATTCTACCCCTACCTACATCCCAGCTCCTACTCGCCTCGTTGCGATCGGCGATCTTCACGGTGATCTCTCCAAAACCATCTCCGCCCTCTCCCTCGCTGGCCTCGCGGACCCAAACACATCATCATGGACTGGCGGCTCCACCGTCGCCGTCCAAGTCGGCGACGTCCTCGACCGCGGCGGCGACGAGATCCGCATCCTCTATCTCCTCCGACGCCTCCGCCACCAGGCCGCTGCCGCCGGCGGGGCTTTCCTAACCATCCACGGCAACCACGAGGTCATGAACGTCGACGGCGACTTCCGGTTCGCCACCGCCACCGGCCTCCGCGAGTTCTCCATGTGGGCCAATTGGTACCGCACCGGCCTCGCGATGAAAAGTCTCTGCACCGGCCTCGATCCTCCTCGTGATCCGTTCAAAGGAATTCCCAAGTCATTTCCCGGAATCAAGCCCGAATACTGGGAGGGAATTCGGGCCCGAATCGCCGCACTCCGCCCTAATGGTCCAATATCACAGCGATTCCTGGTTGATAATCAGGCTGTGGTCGTTATTGGTGAATCTGTTTTCGTTCATGGAGGGTTAATAAAAGATCACATTGAATATGGACTTGAGAAAATTAACGAGGAGGTGAGGGAATGGATTCTTGGATTAAAAGGTAAGATTTCACCCAAATATATGAGAACGAGGGATTCTTTGGTGTGGCTACGGAGGTTTTCAGAGGGGAGGAATTGTGATTGTAGGGACTTAGCCAATGTGTTGGAGATGATACCTGGAGCAAAGAGAATGATCATGGGGCATACGATTCAGAAGCAGGGTATCAATGGAGTATGCGAAGATAAAGCGATAAGAATTGATGTTGGGTTATCAAAAGGTTGCACGGATGGGTTGCCTGAGGTGCTGGAGATTACGGGTGGGGGTGATGTGAGGGTGCTAACCGCATACCCATTGTATCGATGGAGGAAGCAGCAGCTTGCTCTGAGGGATGAAGGTCTGGCGATGTTGGTAAGAGAAGGCCGAAGGAAGAAGGAGATGGAGGCAAAAGCCTAGGAGATGTTGACGTTTCTGTTCTAAGATAGAAGAAGATTCACATACTAGCAGTTGGAATCAGCTTATCTCTGTCACTGCATGGTGAGGTGAGATTATTGTCCTGGTTATTGCTGAATGCTGAATATTTTACATACTGTACTTTGAAATGGTGAAAGGAGGCTGGTGTAAAATTGTAGGAATCAGAATACACAGACGAAATGCGATTTTTTGGATCTTTCTGGCTTCTGTGTGGTTGCATATATCTCCATCAATTGTTCTGGCAATTTGCGTGCTAATAAGCTTGCATTTCGATGAGATTTTAACCTTGTAACCATGATCTCTAGCATGGATGTCACGACTTTAGTTGCATATATGATTCAATTCACTTGTGATGGGAGATTTACTCCCATGAGATTATTTTGGAATTTTATGTTGTAGTTTCGATCCATATTCACTTAAAACTGTTACATTCATTCCGTGCCCATGTATATATCTGCTATACATCATGCATACATGTTTTTTTTTTATTTTTCATATCAAGTTGATGCAATGCAAAACTCAAAACTGTCGTTTTGAGTTCAGTCCTGAATATTCCTTTTAGTTGCAGGTCCTCTGTCGGATTGCTTAAGCGCACTCTAGCGGTGATGAGTGCTTTGTAGGGTCTGCCTCAAAACAAAAAGACCGTTTTGTTGGCGACAAGAACATTATAATTTTTGCTCGTGGAAGTTTGGATAATAGAGGAGCATTCGCAAAACATGATACTTGAAATGCCAGCATAATGTGTCGATCGCTCGTGCAGGTTTACGCTTACGAACATCAAAAGTTGGCGATCAAAAGACAGTTCTTGAGCTGTTAGCCACTCCAGACATCAGTTAATGTGTTCAAACTATGAAGATGGGTTCTAGTTGGAAAGATTTTCTGAGTTCATATTTGCTCCGGCAGTGGAAATGAAGACCGATACCGGGTGATATTTACATTTTACAATTTACGATATAATTTTATGCAGCCCTTCAATGTTTTGTTCTAATTCTACAGGCTTTGGTTGTAGACAAGTCCCACTAATATTCTATGTTTAATTCAGTTTGACGTTATTGCATTGTCTTATTCATGAATATCAATATGACATGGTTTTTCTCATTATAATACATATCTTGGTGATTAGAATGCTACGCGTTATTTGAGACTGCCAATATCGCTACATTATGATGCTTCAGCTTCATAATCTTTATTACTAGTTTTGCATCCGTACGATCTTTATTACTAGTTTTGCACCCGTGCGATGCACGGAGGTTAGTCATCAATATAAAATATAATATTAATTTTGCTTTTGTATTTTTATATTTTATTATTAAATTTAATAATTAATTTTTATTAAAATTTATATTTTATTTATTATATATTATTAGAGCAAGACAAAATCACTTGTTATATATAAAATAATAAAATTATTTGAGAATGACATTAAATAAATTTTTATATTTGTAATATTTTTTATTATATATATACATAAACGGTTTTGATCAGTTTTGCACCCGTCAGACCGTCATATATATATATATATATATATATATATATATATATATATATATATATATATATATATAATATTCGAAGGATTAAGTTTTTTAAAATATATTAATTTAATATAAATTAATATTTATTTTATTAAAGATAATAACAATTGACATACCAAAATTACGACTTGATCACCCATTTATATTTATTTTATTATAACTATATAAATTATTGAGAATTGATAATGAGCTTTTAAATTTTTTTGAAATTATTACAATATCTTTACTATTATAAATAATTATATAAATATCTTATTTATCTTTAATAATATATATATATATATATATATAATATATATATATATATATATATATATATGATAATATTTGAAGGATTATTTTTTTTAAAATATATTAATATAATATAATATAAGTTTTATTTTAAAAATAAATACCAAATGATATATCCAAAGTTACGACTTTGATCACTCCTTTATATATATATTTTATATAACTATATATAGATTAATGAGAATTTGATAATGACCTTTCAAATTTTTTAAAATTATTTATAATTCATCTTCAATATTAGTAAAAATACATTATTATAAATTAATATTTATTTTTTATCTTTAATAAATTATTAATAATATACTAAATATGCATTGAATCAACACTCTTATTAATGATGTGATTAATTACATATTTATTACGTTTGTGCCACATGCCAGGTTGTGAGATAATAGAGATGTCATGTGACATATTATGAGTTATAAGATATGCTACATGGCACACAACTAATTTAATACCGAGTTTTCTATATATATATATATATATATATATATGCATGTTTTTCGGTACCAGTAGGCATAGTCCATGCCAGACGACATGTTTGTTTCGACAATTGTCGGTATAGTATGAACTGACACGGTTCATGCCGAAAAATTTTATATTTTATATTTAAAATTTAATTTATATTTTTTAAAAAATATAAATAAATGTATATTGATACGGTCATGGTACCATCGGTACGGTCAACACGTGCTAGGATTTGAGTTTATTGAAATTTGGGGCTTGTTTGGTTGCCTGCAGTTCGCCCGCAACTGCTGCAGTTCGCCCAAATGCTGCAGTTCGCATCCAGCGCGGGCGTTTGGTTTGCCGCAGTTGGGTGGGACCCGCGCGGAAAATGCTGCGGTTCGGCGTCCAAATGCTGCAGTTGGAACGACGCTCCGAAAGGCCGCAGTTGCAATTCCGCGATTTTGCAACCGGCTGTTACTGTAGCGCGTGTGTTTTTGCTGTGGTTCGCCATCTTCGCTCGTGTTGCTCCGCTCACCGACTGCTGCGATCGCTATCATCGCCATCATCACCATTATCTCCTTCTCAACTGGAAATTTCTTATTCATCACTCACTCGATTGTGATCGAGAGATCGCCGGAGCCATGTCGTGCTCGTCGTCGTCGGGTGAGGAGGACGAGGGCATCGACGACTACCGCAAAGGTGGCTACCACGCCGTCCGCGTCGGCGATTCATTCGCTGGCTGGAATAGAGGGCTTGATTCTGCAGCTGCCGCTCTGCAGCAGCACGTCGGCAAAGCTATCCGCTCCAGGGGCGGTTCTGCTTCCCCCATGCCGCTGTAGATTTTCCCGTCGAATTCGCTGGAAACATACGAAGTCTAAATTTCTTGTCAAAATTAAAATTGAAGCTAGGAGAATTTTCTGTTCATATTTTTTAAACAAGAGGAAGCTTATAAAATATACCACTGAAAAGGCAATTTTCAAAGTTTTTTAACTTGAAAAAATATAAATATCACAATAACACTTTTAACTACAATACATTTTTTTTATTACATATATCATTGTCAAATTTTACAACATTATATATATAATTACAAATTTATAATATTTTCAAAATCACAAAAAGGGGTAACTCTACCACGAGTTACCATATCTGCTGAACTGCATCAAACCAAACACAGGATTTGGAACTGCACTGTTCAACTGCATCAAACCAAACATATTTTTTCCAACTGCAGCAGTTCGAACTGCATCAAACCAAACAGACCTACTGCATTACAAAATCAGAAAAATACAACTCCCAGCACTTCCAACTGCAGTATTTCCAACTGCGACTTCCAACTAAATCTAACCAAACAGCACCTTGGCTAGACAGGAAACCTTGATTATAAAAATTGTATATTATTGACAATGTAAAAAGGTCCATATTCTTGTTTCATCAACCTGTTCATAGAAATTATCGGTACTGTTTTCTCAATCAAATGCATTGTTCTCTAAAAACTGGGAGAAAATAATTAGTTACGTGGCATTGATCCATGCCACAGGCTTGAAGTTAGCAGCGTCGCATTAGTTTAGGCTGTGTTTACTAGAGGTGGCAAACAGGTGGGGTCGACCCGACCCACCCGCGAGTCAACGGATAATGGGTTATACGGGTGCGGGCCGGCGGATATATTAAGTTTGACGGGTTATAATTTTGACACCCGTATCTGCCCGCGGGTTTAAATCTTTCAACATTTACAAATAATAGATTTTAGAAAAAAAAAAAATTATTTATAAATATTTTTTGAAAAATCTTTCAGTATAAAAATTATAAATCTCATTAAAATATATAACTTTTATATTGAAAATTTTTTCAAAAAATATTTCTAAGTATTTTTTGTTCCAAATGTTAAATATGAAATATCGAATTTGAAATGTACATGTTTCACGTTTTACCATAAAAACACCTGTTAGATATATTTTTTAAAAAATTTTTAACATAAAGTTATAGATATCAACAAGATGTACAATTTTTATGTTGAAAGTTTCTCCAAAAAATACTTTTAATTAAATATTTTAGATTCCAAAAGTTAAATATAAAATTTCGAGTTTGAAATTGTACGTGTTTTTATTTCACCTATAAAAACACATAATGGAAATTAATTTTTAAAAAAATTTTTAATATGAAAGTTGTAGATCCCAATGATATCTATAACTTTAATGTTAAAACTTTTTTCAAAAAATATTTCTAATTATGTGTTTTTGGGATAAAACGTGAAATTTAAAAAAAAAAAAAAAAGTTATAGTGAATGCGGGTGCCCGCGGGCACCCATCCGTTTGACCCGCAAATTACGGGTACGGGCGAGTGATACCCATATTTAATATTTTTAACTAAAATTTTTATCCGTATCCGTCCGTTTGGACGGGTACCCATAGGTACCGGGTGTAATTTTACCACCTCTTAGTGTTTACTTTGTTAGAAATAGGGAGAAGAGGGAGTAGTGAGTTTTTTTTTTTTTTTTAAAGACAACAGTTATTAATTTAATTATGACAGTTTCGTCATTTTTTATGATTAATAGAGTATAAAACGTCATTTTGAATTAGAAAAGTATTTTTCCAATTTTAAATTATAAGAGATGGCATCATTCGAGCTTCGTTATCCCCACTAAAAATGAGACTAAATTCGGTTAAAAAATATAGCAAATATAGTTATCTTTTATGGATATGTGCTTTTTTTGTAAGATGTATCCCCTTAGTCCTATCCTTACTTCTTTTATTATCTTCTTTCTCCCTTCAAATATATATTCTCTTCTCCTTTCACGCAATCTCCTGCTGGCAATCGTTCCCAATTTAACTGACCGACTATATTTTATTTTAGTAAAATTACAAAAAAATATAATTTTATTTCAATTAATTTCAAAAACAACTCAAAAGCAGTATAATGGATGGAAATTTTTGAATGATATGAGATAGGAGTGTCACATATCCCACCCACCAAAAAATCGACTAGACCGGTCCATTCGATTCGGACTTCATTGTTTGGCCCAGACCGATATGTTTTTTTTTTTTTTTTGAGATAACGAGGCGAAACCTCCCCCCGGGTCTCCGCTAACTCGCGAACCACGGTTTTCTACGAACACCTATAGGACCACTTTGTGGACCCAGGTGCCCGCAGGAGAGTAAAACTCCGGCCTGGCGTCCGCCCCCGGACCAGCCATGGAGTACTGGGAGTTACCCAGCCACCAGCTTCCCCGCAGCCGCTGCAAACACGCGACCACGGGCACATCCCCATTACAGGCACCCGTGGGATTCGAACCCGGGCGCTCGCTTCCTGAGGCGAGCGCCCCAGCCGAATGACCCACGGGCGGAGGGCACCCAGACCGATATGTTGTACCGGTCTTCTGCTCGAACCATCTATGATCGGTATCTTCTGCTCGAACCATCTATGATTGGTAAACAAGATGATTACATCAAAGACCGGTTTTTATTTATTTATTTTAGAATTTTTTATTTTAATGTCAATTTTAGATGAACGAATAGATAAAGCGTATTTTATTATCATTATATATATATATATTATAAAATACATTAGTATTTTAGGTTGGGTTGTTATCTATCAACCACGTTTTTCTGAACTTTATCTATCATTCCTGAAAAATAGAAAAATATGCTAATGTAGTGACGCGCGCGCCGTCACGTTGGCACATTTTTTTCCATTTTCACGAACGGATATACAAAATTCTCGGAAAGGAGGGTTGATATGCAAATAACCTTTTTACGATTTAGTTTGATTATAGTTGAAGTCCGTCCAGCTTTTAGTCAGGTCGGAACCCTACTAGTCTATTTTCAGTCCGATCTACACTCTAATGTTCAGACGTCGATTCAAGCTATCAAGTTTGCACTAGTTGAACACCTCTTGTATTATGATACAAGTATCGTAGTCGCGTCTTAAAAAATATATTGAGAAACATTCTTGAAAAAAATTAATTACAAGTTGGAGAGGACAAGAAAATACATGACTTAGTATTTAGAAGTTATATCAAAATTAAAAATAGTCGGTTTATTTTAAAATAAATAAAAATTTTAATTACAAAATTTGAAACAACATATTTGATATAATTTCATAAATTTTATAACTACACATAATTACTTTTTTAGTTAAATAAATAAAAACCAATATAATTCTTATATGGTGCATTATAAAGCTTCCCATAATATCAACGCGGCTGAATGCTAGAATGAGATAATGATATGGTTCTCATAAATAATAGATCAGATATTTGAATTTCAGTAATATTTGATTAAGAAAATTTTTTATTTGAATGTATATTACTTTTTAATATGTAATAAAAATCGAAGTGGCCGGTAAAGAAGATGAAAAAAAAAAAGAAAGAAGCTCGTAAGGGATGTCATATCCTTAAAAACAATAAAAACAAGGATTTCGCTATGCACCTCTAAGAAGCCACACAAAAAATCACACATACTGACGTGGCACAATCAAGACCACACATCACGATGGATATATTTATAATTTTGATATTTTTTGTATATCAAGAAAAAATTATGCGAATTATGAGACATATGTGGTAAAAATTAGTTGTATATAATTTATTGGATAATTTATTAGGGATGAATAATTTTTTTCTAAAAATAAATAAAAAAAAATAAGACCAACAAACTACCTATTCCCTTGAGGGGCATTTAAGTCTTTAGATAATGCATTAGGGTTTTACTCCTGCCTATAAATGGGACTCGTTCTCCAAAAACGCCAACGCGTCCGCCGCCGAACATATGTTCATTTTCATGCTCTTTATTTTGTATTTTCTTAGGAGATTTTCGATTTCTTGACCTTTTATTTTTGTTGTTTTAGGAAAAGCAATTTCAATTTCCTGATCATATTCTTGCGATCTCTTCTTCTTCTTCTCCGATATGCGTCCGAGTAAAAGGCCAATTTGCAGAGCAAAGGCGCCGACAACAATGGCGGATCTCTTTGCATTGAAGGTTGGCGACAACGAAACAAGCAATTCTCCGTGCCTCTCAATTTCTTTCTAGTTTTGAAGATGGCCTCGAACAAATTGCAACATTTTTTTTGTTCTTTTTTCCACTTATTCTTGCAAAATTTTTCAAATCACCTTCTCAAAATTTCCAAAATACATGCTTCATTCATCTCTTTTAAAAAAAAAAAAATTATGCGAAGTTATTGTTTTTAATCACTTTGTTCCTTCGTTGTAATATTCCTGCATTCATCCAATTTTCCGTAAAATCGCTCTCTTAATTCACCAAATTATACAATATTATGCAATTTTTTTTAGAATACTTTATTTTCAGCCTATTCTTTTCAAACCTTCACCATTTCAGCCTATCTTTTTCAAACCATACCATTTCAGTCCCTCAACTTTATAGTTTTCGTTTTGGCCCTTATTTTCTAATTCGAGCCAACTAATTTGAACTATTATATCAGAAAAAAAATTTAATGGACTATGAAATGTTAATGTTAATGGACTATTATTTCATTTTGAGTCTATGAAATGTTAATGGATTTTAAATTTGATCCGTTACGCTAAAATTTTAAATATTCAATATATACATATATATATATATGGAAAAAAAATACTGAAATTAAAGTTGTAATTTATTAAAATCTACTATTTTTATATTAAAATTTTAAAAAAATTAATATAGCAGTTAAAATACTGTGGCATGAAAATTGATGAGGAGATAAAAAATTAATTAGGTATTTAATAAGGGCTGATTTGGAATATTTGTGCCAGTTTAGAGGTTGAAAAAAAATATGCCATCTTTTTCTTATATAGCATTTTAAGTGAGAGTTACCACGTAGTAAATACCCGAGGGTAAATAATGATATATCATTCATCAAAAATTGATTCCAAAATTTTTGCTTGTATTGTAATTATGTCCTCCATCTATAGATCTAGCGGTTGACGTGTACCTTATTAAGCACATGTCACAAATTTGAATCTTACGGATGATAATAAATTGAGAAATATATAATTTTAACGAATTTTCAGCTGATATTGCTAATAGTGGAAGGATATGATATTAGTACTCCATGCACATCATACTGGAGTTTGATTTTCTAACCGCCGTTTTGATCACATACGGGCTAATTGATCGTGATTAGAAAATAATGTCTCCAATAACATTAAAAATTAGTGCACAGAAAATAATTCATTTCCTTAAAAAAAAATATATTTTAAAGTAAACTTCTTCAAGTTTAGGCTGCCACTAGGAGAATTAAAGATATACAAGAAATTATATATAAAATATAATCATTTAACTCTATATTTTACATTATTATAGATGTACAAGCAGTTACATTCAATATAAACTCTAACTTGTAATTTATAGTCATTTTAGTGTCTAGTTTTCACCAACAAATTAAGGAAATACAGGCAATTATTTATAAAATAAAATATATAAAGAGGCCCTCCAAATAAACATATCACTGGAATAAAATAAAAAAAAAAAAAATTGCTTATTCATCTAGGCAAGCAATAAAACTAGAATAATACTTGTGCGTACAAAATAGCCTCCAAATTTATTACCGATATGTAAAAAAATTATCTAAAAAAAATTATTTTTAGTTTGTGAGCTCCTACTACAACAACGGATCTTACTACTTATTCAACTAGGCAAGAAATAAAACTAAGGTGTCGCCGCCGACCGACGATCGCAAATGATTAAAAACATAAGGCGAAGTTAAAAATCCATGGAAGCATGACCGTGAAGAAGACCGAAATCATCAAAGCGACCGTCGGCTTCATGCTTGATACACCGCCTGCATAATATAAATTTAACATAATTAAAATATTAAACACTAATGTAATATATATATATATATATATATATATATATATATATATATATATATATATATTTGGTCACCTGAGGGTGGACTTTTCGGTGGAGCCGCCGCTGCCAAAATTGAAGAAAATGAAATTTTCATCAACAAACTATTATTTTTTTCTAAAAGATTATACGTTGCTAGTAAGTATTATACATGCAGAACTTGCTATAGGGACGTATAATCTTATAAACAAAACTATATTGCTACAAACAAAACTTGTTCCTTTTCAGTCCCTATAGTTTTAACTCTATTTTAGCCCCTCATCGTAAAATATATCTTTTCGTTTTGACCATTATATCAGTATTTTTTTAAAAAATATTTTTAAAATTAAAGTTGTAGATTTTGATGAGTTCTACAATTTTCATATTCAATATTTTTCTAAAAATATTTCTAAATAGATATTTTGAGACTTTGAAACTTTAACGGATTAACGGGTCGGATCCATAATCACTTAACACGTCGGCGCATCAAAACATCTATTCGGAAGTATTTTTTTAAAAAATATTAAAATTAAAAATTATATATTTTTTTAAAATTTATAAATTTTATATTAATAATTTAAAAAAAAAATATTATACAATGGTTTAAATGAGAAGATACGATTTACGAAAAGGACTGAAATATAATACATCAAAATGTAGGGCTGAATGAGGTTAAGTTTGAAAGCGGGAGCGTTTGGATCATTATTCCTTTATATAAATAGTTGAGAAAGCAGAGATATATATGTATATATATATATATATATATATATATATATATATATATATATATATATATATATATATATATATATATATATATATATAGATTGATTGATTGATTGTTGGAAAGATGCGTTGACCGGACAAGAAAGTCAAGATTTGGTTTTGAGAGTTGGTTCGACCTGATTGCTGCAAGATAAACGTGACTTAGTTTACTTGGTGAGTCATTTGTCAGGTTTGCGAAATTGTCCAATAATTGAATTCCTCTTGGTCTTGAATGGTATGACTGTTTTTTGAATTCAAAGGGATTTGACACATGATTTTTAGGGTTATATGCCACGTGTGGATAAACGAACGGTAATTTGCGCCTTAGGACCTCCATAATAAGATTTAGATTTTGATCATATAGCCTCGTCCTGTCTCTTTGTGCGGGCGACTCCACACTTTGTTTAACGATGCGGTCTAACCGGAATTACCAAATATTCTCGAGATTGTAGAGTCAAGTTATCATGTTTTAACATACACGTAAGCAGAAGCAATGGGTATTAATAGATGAGTCGACATGGAGAAAATCATGGGTTTTAAGTGACCGCATGAGTAAAGTTCTTTACTAGAAGTGATAAAAAGAGGAGAGAATTGCGTTTCAGCCTCCCCGTTTTCCAAAATTGACGTTTCAGCCCCCCGAAACGCGTTTTTCCGCCGACGTGGCGGCGCGCGCGTGCCGCCACGTGGCGTTTCGGGGGGCTGAAACGCGCGACCCCAAAATTAGGGGGGCTGAAACGCAATTCTCCTTAAAAAGAGTACAATGATGTATACAGTCCGAACAAAGAGCCAAAAAGTTCTCTTTACAATAAATGATAGGCCATTTATAGTTTACATTAGGGACTATTTACTTGGAGTGGAAAGTAGAAAAGTAAAAAAAAAGTGAAAAAAAAAAAATAGTAGAGTGGAAAGTAAAAAGAAAGTGATAAAAAAAATAGTAAGGTGGAAAATGAAAAAAAGTGGTGAGATGGAAGTGATGGGAAGATGATGAGAAAGTATATTTGAGTTTTTTTTTTTTTTTTACTTTGTATTGTAAAGTGGAAAGTAAGTAAAATTGTTTATTCATAAAAAATAATTTTTAATAATAATTAAAATAATTTTTTAATAATAATTTAAAAAATATTCTTTAATAATAACTAAAATATATTTTATAATTAACATTTTTAGTAATAATTTAAAAATAATTACTATTTTATTTATTAACTTATTAATTAATAATTACAAAAATTATTATTTATTTTATTTAGCTATTTAGTAATTTTAATTAATTAATTTATTTATATTTTTAGAAAATAGTAATTAATTAATTAAAATCATTATATAAAATAATATAATAAATAATATATTTATTATGTATTATTTGTCGTAATTTGCTTGTTATTATTATTGTATTATTTTAGTATTATTAAATAATATAAATTTATTATTTTTATTATTTATAAAAATAATAGTTTTTTTTAATTATTATAAATTATTTATAATATTTGCTAGTTATAAATATTTTCATTAATTTATAATAACATATAATTATTTTTAAAAATTATTTTTATTATTAATCATCACTAAATGCTAATGACTCTCATTTTTCTTCCACTTTCTAAATTTTGATGCGAAAGTCAAAAAATAAAATTACATAGAGATGGAAAGTGAAAGAAAAGTCAATTTCTCACTATCTCACTTTTCTATTTAAAATAAACAAGAAAACTGACTTTCCACTTTCTACTTTTCACTTTCCTTTTTAAGTAAACAAGAAAGCTGACTTTTCAACTTTCTCATTTTTCTATTTTTCTCTCTAAGTAAACAGGCCCTTAAGGAATAAGAACGTCCTTCAGGCTACCACATAGTAGAATCACAGGAATAAGATCGTCCTTCAGACTGGTTCTAGTTGATGTCAGCGTGATGTCAGCATATAGTTGGTACCTTGCAGATGGAGGACTTGGAGACTAAGGCTTGACCCTTAGTATGCTTGATACTTGGATGCTAAGATTTAAGCCCTTGGTATGTAAGCCTTGGGGCTAAACCTTGAGCCTTGGCATGTTTGAGGCTTGAGTATTAAGCCTTGAGCTCTGGTATGCTTGAGGTTTGGGTGATAAGCCTTGAGCCCTTGACATGTTTAATCCTTGAGTGGTATGCTTAAGCATTGGGCACTAAGCCTTGAGCCTTTAATATGCTTGAATCTTGGGGCTAAGCCTTTAGCCTTTAATATGCTTGAGTCTTGGGGCGAAGCCTTCCATACTTGGTAGGCTTGAGTCTTGGGGTTAAGCCATGGGATCTTGGTATACTTGAGCCTTAAATGTTAAGGCTTGAGCCCCAGAGGCTAAGGCTTCCCCCTTGGTCATTTAAGGCAATGATAGTCGCGTCAAGGCCTGAGGGCTCTATGACTAAGAGTTGTGAGGGTCTGGCACGTCGAACATTGCAAGGTATCAAGGGGCCAAAGCTTGAGGACTTGTACAACATGTTGCCTCTTTCAGTTGTGCTTCGAGCTACGGGCGCTAAATCGTGACGGTTACGTGTCCCAAGGTGGATTTCATCTGGATGTTGATGTGTTGCACATAAGATGCTGCGGGGTCATCTATACTGAGTTCTTCATAAACCAAGCACAGTCTATTTTCCGGGCGTACCAAGAATGGTCTATTTTCCGGGCGTGGCTCACCTGTTCCACGCGAAAGTAGGAAGCAGGAAGCCGCGCCCATCTCCTCCGTCCATCTCTATTTGTAAGTATTTTTTTGAAAAAACTTTCAACCGAAAAATTATAAATTTTAATGCAATTTATAACTTTGTAATTGAAAGTTTTTTCAAAAAGTACAAAACATGTGCCAAAAAGATAATCAAAATTTTAAATTATCTTTTTTACATATTGTTTGGCATTTGCGCAAAAAAATTTCAACTATAAAGTTATAAATCTCATAATAATTTATAACATTATAGTTAAAATTTTTCGTAAAAGTATCAAACAATGTGTCAAAAAGATAATCATCTTTTTAGCACATTATTTGATATTTTTGTTCATTTTTTTTGGCACACTATTTGATATTTTTTACGAAAAAAATTTAATTAGAAAGTTGTAAATTTTGATGAGATTTATAATTTTATTGTTGAAATTTTTTTGCAAAAATGCCAAATAATATATCAAAAAGATAATCTAAAATTTTAATCATCTTTTTGGCATATCGTTTTGTATTTTTTGAAAAAACTTTCAACTACAAAATTTTAGATTTTATTAAAATCTACACTTTTGTAATTGAAAGTTTTCGAAAAAATACTTACAAATAGATCAAATCAGCGGACGAAAATTTTAAACTAAAAATACGGAGGAAAAGTACCAACCATTCCATATTTTCAAATAACAAGGTTTATCATCCACAAAACTTTTGAAAGCATACATATACATATATGAAACATGCTTACAAACAATATGTGAGTTAATATTTTCATTACAAATCGTTTACACTTTGAGGATTAACAAAAGGCAAAATACCTTTTTTAACCCCTAAACTTTACAAAAATGTGCCTCTATAACCCTGAACTTCATTTTGTACCTTCGATGACCCTGTACTTTGAAAAAACGTTCGCGATAACCCTGCCGTTAGTTTTTTCCGTTTGCACCTATTAAATCGCTGTTGTGGCTTATTTTAATTTGATGTGGCACATAATAATAGTTTTTTAATTATTTTTTAAATAATTCTCGCTATTTTTTGTCCTATGAAGGGTATATATGTCGTTTTAATAGATCGGGTTGGTTTATTTTCTTTTTATTTTTTTTATTTCTGGCAATCACGGCAGCCGGTGCCAGATGAGGAGATTGATGTAGATAGAGGATTGCCAGATGAGGAGATTCTCTTGCCGTCGATCCCTCTCCATCCGAGTGGACAAGCAAGAGGACTGCGGAGGCAGAGCAATCACGGCAGCCGGTGCTGCTGGAGCTGTTGGACATGCTCGGGAGGAGGAGATTCTCTCGCCGGCGGAAGGAGCAGATGCTGACGGCAGGAGGAGGAGATTCTCTCGCTGGCGATCCTCCTCATCCGAGCGGACAAGCAAGAGGATTGCGGAGGCATAGCAATCACGGCCGCCCGGTGTAGCTGGAGCCGTTGGACATGCTCGGGAGGAGGAGGATTGCGGGAGGAAGGAGCATATGCTTGGAAGGAGGAGGATTGCGGGAGGAGGAGATTCTCTCCCCGACAATCCCTACCCATCCGAGTGAGCAAGCAAGAGGATTGCGGAGGCAGAGCAATCACGGCTGCCCGATGCAGCTGAAGCTGTTGGACATGCTCGGGATGAGGAGGATTGCGGGAGGAAGGAGCAGATGCTCGGAAGGAGGAGGATTGCGGGAGGAGGAGATTCTCTCGCCGGCGATCCCTCTCCATCCACGGTCGCCTTGCCCTTCGGCCATCCTCGCTAGAGATGCACGATCCCTCTCCATCCCTCAACGGCACCAGCAGCACCAGGCGGCCTGAAATTTCCGCCGTCGACGGAAGCTCGTTGGAGAAGAAAGCTTATTCCAATAAAAAAATAAATAAATAGAAATAAATGTAAAAGACATATTTGTCCTTAGTAAAATTAAAAAAACATTAAAAATTAATTAAAAAAATTTAAAATATGCCACGTCAGCAACTTAACGGTGACTGATGGAAAAACTGACGGTAGGGTTATCGCGGACGTTTTTTCAAAGTACAGGGTCATCGAAGGCACAAAATGAAGTTCAGGGTTATAGAGGCACATTTTTGTAAAGTTTAGGGGCTAAAAAAGGTATTTTGCCTTAACAAAATGAAACTAGAAATATTTTTAGGATATACAAGTGTTCTATACACCTACAATATGTCCCAAAAATATACCTCTATCAAAAGGTAGCCCTCTCTGCTAATGATCAAGCACTTTCTACAGGCGCTTTCCCTCGAAAATCTGAAAAGAAGGAAACAAAAAGCGTGAGTCATCAAAGACTCAGTGGACGGCAACAATGCATCTCCCCTCAATGCATAGCGTGCATCACAAGAGCAACAAAACAGCATATGAAAAACGTACGTAAGATAAACCCTTATAATACAAGGCAATGATAGTATAAACAATAACATGCTGAGTATTTGATATCCAATCACCCATGACCCTAGTCGACAAACTCCTCGACTATCGGGGACCATGCACGATTTCACAACTACGTTGTCGAGCCTTTGAACTCATTCTATCTTGAGTAACCATCAAGTCTCTAAACTCATATAACTGAGTCTTTAAACTCAAATGACTTAGCCTTTAAACTCATAATTACACAACGAGTTTTTAAACTCAATCCTACTTTGAGTATGCCAACGAGTCTTTAAACTCATCTACTCAATCGAGTAGTTTACCACTATAGAGTTACACCATCGAATATCGCTAACCATGCCTATTGTAGTATTGCGTAAGCTAGGTCGACTCACGTACTTGTCCGAGTGGCCAATAAAGCCGCGCATCTATGCATGAGTATCATGTGCTTCATTCTACCACAAGTTTATCATACATACATAATCGGGGAAGAATATCATATACTACATGCTACAAACATAAATCAAATATAGTTTACCATCTACTCATCTACTCAATCGAGTAGTTTACCACTATAGAGTTACACCATCGAATATCGCTAACCATGCCTATTGTAGTATTGCGTAAGCTAGGTCGACTCACGTACTTGTCCGAGTGGCCAATAAAGCCGCGCATCTATGCATGAGTATCATGTGCTTCATTCTACCACAAGTAATATCATACATACATAATCGGGGAAGAATATCATATACTACATGCTACAAACATAAATCAAATATATTAGAACGTACCGACGGGACACGTGACTCATAAGCATCATCCAAGAGAAATCATCACAATAAGATGATAATCACCCAAATCAAACGCCATCAACTATGCATAATCGTAGTATTTCGAGTATCCAAAATCCATGTTGACCTTAATATGATTCAGCTCAATACTAATTCTTAAATCGACATAGTTATGGTAAATACTACGTGTAAAGCATAAATACGATGAAGTAGCTGCGTAAACGTACACCGTTCACCTCTAGTTCGAAACTTTAGACTCTCCCACACGCAATTCCTCCACCGGATCGTCGAGATTGGCGTCCACTCGAAGTCCCCGACACCAAGATCACAAGTCCGCGATCAAACACCATTCCGGAGCTCACTAACGTGCTAGAAGAGCAAGGGAAAGTCAGATGAGTTGGAGAAAAGGGATATGAGCTCGGGGAAACAGAAGAAAGTGGCTCGGCCAAAGTCGCGCATGAGCTGAGTTATACATGCCCACTCACATACTAGCAGTCGACTGATACCGTGTTTCAATCGACCGAAACACCTCTGCATTGCACAAATTAGTGCAAAACACACATCGCGAGTTACCGACTCGTATCCGCATGTCTATAAGTCCTTAAACACGGACATCTATCGGACACGAAAATAATCAGGTACATGACCGCGGTAGAACTAACGTACTCGCATAGTAACAAGGCATATAAACAATACCATACATATACGAATAACTATACATACAAGTATAGACAAACAAGGTTAAAATCACGAATCTCACAACTTTGAACATAAAAGTTGTAGATCTTATCAAAATATGTAACTTGTATGTCGAAAGTATTTCCAAAAAATACTTTTAAGTATGTGTTTTGAGGTTCCGAATTTTTAATGGATTAGTGGATAATCCGTTAAAATTTTGGAGCCTTAGAATAACTATTTGAGAGTATTTTTAAAAAAAAAAAAATACCTATAACATTAAAGTTATAGATATATCAAATATACAAGTTGCATGTTTTTCAAAAATATTTTATAGTAGTTAAATATTATGCACGAATTATGAGAGAGAGTGATTTGTAAAATATTTGAGGATAAGGCTGATATGTGTTGGTTTTTAAAAAATTAAGCCCTCATCCAGCATTTGCCCTAACTTTTTCTCCATAAAATTTTAAATTTTTTTTTAAAAAAATGGCGTTACTAGCAGCACCGCTGACATAATAAGTTTACAAAATTAATCCCTTGCAGTCGACTACATTGTATTATGATACAATTGATTGTACCAAATTTTTATAAGAGGATATTTTTGAAAAAAAACTTCTAACAGGAGCCGTAGATTTTGATGAGATGCGTAATTTTGTTATTCAAAGTTTTTTTTTTTCAAAAAATACTTCTAAACAGAATATTTTTAAACTCCAAAGTTTTAGCGGGTTTAAAATATTTATATAAAATTATAGATTTCGATGAAACATGCAACTTTAGTAATCAATTTTTTTTAAAAAAAATATATTTTAAATAACTCTTTTAGTTCTCCAAAATCTTAGTCGGTGTAGAACTACTTAGAACTACTTTTTTTTTAAAAAAAAAAATTTTGAATATCAAAATTGCATATCTCATCAAAACCTAAATTTTCATTTAAATTGTTTTCTAAATTATTTCTTGTAAAAATTTGGTAAGGTCGGCTGTATTGAATCATCACTCATAAGTAATTACGGTGCAGTCGACTGCACTATATCTTCATCCTTTAAGTTTGGAATGCCTCTTGCACGGTTGCACCCTTGATGTTCTTATAGTTGAGACTTGCCGCATCTTAGGAAATAAGGTACTTCTTAGTAATTGCAAATAACTACTAATTTTAATGTTAGACAAATAACTACTAATTTCAAACTTAAGAAGGACGCTAGGGCTCGAAAATCGACCACTGAAAAAAAACAACCGGTATTTTAAGCAGCTCGAACAGCAGGCTTTTGCTCTTTAACTTTTCTACTTGGGCATTTAAATTGTTGAACTTTCTTTTGGAAGCGTCTCTCCGAACCAACGTCAACCAAAACTCATCTAAATGCTGTCTAATGGGATAATAATAATTAATTGTCATAATAATTGTAATTGTTCTGACACTATGTTCTTAAATAATATTAAGTATTCGCAATAATATCATCAAATAATCTCATATTTGTATATTTGACATACTCTCGCATTAAACTTTAAATTTTAGAACCAATAGTATGCAGAAAGCTAAGTAGCCATGTTTAAGGGCAAGGCTAAAGTAGCCTGGCCGGTTAGGTTTTCGGCCGAAACTTAGATTTAACACCTTATGGGGAATATCAAGGCAGATCGTTCTATATATAGACCTGGCAAACGGACGGGTCGAATCTAACTCGCTGATGGATCAACGGACTGCGGGTCATATGGGTACAGATCGGTTGAGTCATTGTTTATAGATGGTTGAAATGCTGTCCATTTATATGTATTTGTACGGACAAATAATACTCACTTTGATATAATTTTGTATAGAATTGGACCCGTACTCCCCTACGATGGATGGATATCCGCATTCTGATAGGTAGGGCCCAAGTTTACCCCATCGGCCTATGTATGTTAACTATTTCATGCTGAAACGTGTAGTGTAGGGGACCCAACATTGATACTGACTTTTTACCATGATTTGAGTAATCAATAATAGCATGGAGGTTACGTTTTCGGCCGGAGTTTAGGTTTAACACCTTTTATAACTATAAAAAGAATCATCATCATAATATAAGGAGTTGGAAATATTTGTATTTCAAGTAAAAAATAATCTAATTATTTAATTAAATAAAATAAAAATTATATCAAAATAACTAGGTGTACAATTAAGTTTATATAATGATATATTACAAATTAAATTATACCACAAGTATGTGACATATAATTATTTTCAGTATACACTACCGCATAACTTGTACAAGCACAACAAATAAAATAAATAAATAAGTTAAAAGAGACTTAGCTGAAAAAATAGTCGAGACACGTCGAAGCGCTTGTCCCAATCGACTACCGCCGATCTGACGTACAGATATACCCGCAGCGTGTCAATGGAGATACAACGACTCTCATTTTTTTTTGCACGACTCTGAAAGTAAGATGAGATATCTCACGTGAAATATCTCTTAATATATCGTATAGAACGAAAAGAAATATGGAAAATATTGCAATTTTGTGCTTTTCTCTTTTTGTTTCCAGCATAATAATCTTTATTTTATAGCATTATCAGATCAGTTATAGAAGTGAAAAATTAACATAAATTTAGTGACACTTTAATCCAGCTTTTAATCTACTTTTAACCGATTTAATGTTTATGATGTGAACAGTCGTCCAATGAATGTCGGTTTTCTTTTAAGCCCCGCGTAGGTTGTGCATGCGTTCCGTCGGATCGTGTGTGCAGTAAGTCATTTAATCAAATAAATTTGGCAATTTTGGAAGACTTCCATAACAGCCCCTCTCTTTTTCAAAACTTGATAAATAAGCCCATCATTTTACCTGTTAATTTTAATACTATAAAATACTTATTTAGAAATATTATTTGAAAAAAAATATTCAATATAAATATTTAGATTTTTATGAGATTTATAACTTTTATATTAATTTTTTTTTTTCAAAAAATACTTCTAAATATGTATTTTGAGGCTCCAAAATTCAGCGAGTTAATGGATTAATTTTAAAACTCATAAAGACTTTAAACCTCAAAATATATGTTTGAAAGTATTTTTTGAAAAAATGTTAAATATAAAAATTGTGGGTCTCATCAAAATTTATAACTTTTATATTAAAATTTTTTTCAAAAAATACTTATACAATGATCAAAATAGTTTTAGTACGAAAATCAAGAGAGAAATTTTTTTAAAAGTTTAAACAATAAATAGAGAATCTAGTGGTTGATTTGAATGAGTAGGAAAAAATCTAGAGGCTGATTTGGTTTTTGTCTTTTAATTTTTTTAACTCATAAATTATTATAAAAACTATCATCCTTCTCCTATGGAGCTATATATCATGAAATCGAGCACATACTACACTAATTAACAAAAAAAGAAAAAATGTATCATCAATTGAATATTTTAATCATACTGGTGGTTCAAATTAAAAAGGGACCACAAATTTGATAACATATAATATATAGAAGATACAGAAAGAATCAACCGAATACTGACCGAAAAAGTAAAATTCATTCTGCAGATTTAATTTAATCTGAATATCATATTTAAGTAGATTAAATCTGACAAACAATAAAAGTATTGAAAAAAAAAAAAAAAATCTACGACGGAGATAATTCACGGCAGTTCTATGTATGGTGATCGAGCTCGTACTCGATCGGTGATTTTGTGTTCGAAAGCAGATGTAGGTTCGAAGAGAGGGTTTAGGGAGATATGACACCAGATGTTTTACGTGGGAACCCTCGAACTCTGATCCGAGGTAAAACCACGGGTCGCGCGTGACCAGCGAAAGAGAATTCACTAAGAGGGAAAAAGAGATATGAAGCATAGGGTTTCTGCACCGAGCTTTATAAGGAGCTCGGTGGATTTCGCTCTGTCTCTCTGTTACAGTCTCTATGCTCTTGTCGAAAAAGTGGATCCCCTGTTACGGTACTGTAGATCGATATTTATAGTCCGTAACGGTTTTCTTCCCACTTGCGCAAGTTGCGAGCAAGTGGGTGAAAGTTGTTATCCAGGCTGGCGACAACCTGGCATTGATTTGAATTTTCCGCCTAGAGTTCCCGCCAAAAGTTGATCTATGCGTCTCTCATCCAGAGCGTCAGTCTTACTTCATAGCTTGTCTCATAAGTCGGTCCAAAGTGATTCACTACCGACCCTCCGTTATTTCTAACACAAATCGTTATGACGCTTGTGAGGTCGGTCCATTGAACGTCGGGGTCAGTCCTCTTTTGGTGCTATATCAGATGCCCCCGACAGGTGTGGCGTCGGACGTCGGCTCACCTGGCGGAATAAATCTGCTCTTCTTGATCACTCTATAAAATCGACTTATGCAGACAATCATTATTCTTCTAGCTCCGTTGATTAACCTTTTGGTCAGATCTCCGACCCAGTTGAACTGGCGAGATTCACTTTTGGCTCAACTGTGCTCTGGAGATTTACTCCAAGCTTCCATCTTGAGTAGGTGTTTCTTCAGCAAGTTTGGTGCATTTTTCTCCTTGGGTAGGTGCATTTTCCTCTACATCGATCTAAATCATCTTTCTCCAAGTTAGTCAACCATGCCTTGTCTCTGTGTCTCATGTGGTCGGTTTCTTTTATTGCAGGCCTCAGAGGAGACTTTTGCCAAAATATTGAAATACTTTGGCCTTCGCCTCCCACTCTGAGGTCGGTCCATTTTTTGGACGGACGTGAGGTCGGTCCATTTTATGGCTTACCTCAGAGGAGGCTTTTGTCAAAATATTGAAAAACGTTGGCATTTGCCTCCCACTCTGAGGTCGGTCCATTTTTTGGACGGACGTGAGGTCGGTCCATTTTATGGCCTACCTCAGAGAAATCTTTTGCCAAAACATTAAAAATCTTGGTCTTCGCCTTCCACTCTGAGGTCGGTCCATTTTTAAGACAGACGTAAGGTCGGTCTATTTTATGGCCTATCTCAGAGGAGGTTTTTACCAAAACATCGAAAAGCTTTGGCCTTCGCCTCCCACTTTGAGGTCGGTCCATTTTTTGGACGGACGTAAGGTCGGTCCATTTTATGGACGGACGTAAGGTCAGTCCATTTTATGGCCTACCTCAAAGGAGGCTTTTGCCAAAATATTAAAAAAGTTTGGTATTCGCCTTCCACTCTTAGGTCGGTCCATTTTTTGGACGGACGTGAGGTCGGTCTATTTTATAGCCTACCTCAGATGAGGCGTTTGTCAAAATATTGAAAAACGTTGGCATTCGCCTCCCACTCTGAGGTCGGTCCATTTTTTGGACGGACGTGAGGTCGGTCCATTTTATGGCCTACCTCAGAGGAGGTTTTTACCAAAACATCGAAAAGCTTTGGTCTTCGCCTTCCACTTTGAGGTCGGTCCATTTTTTGAACGACGTAAGGTCGATCCATTTTATGGCCTACCTCAGAGGAGGCTTTTGTCAAAATATTGAAAAATATTGGCATTTGCCTTCGACTCTGAGGTCGGTCCATTTTTTGGACGGACGTGAGGTCGGTCCATTTTATGGCCTACCTCAGAGGAGGCTTTTGCCAAAATATTGAAAAACTTTGGTCTTCGCCTCCCACTTGAGGTCGGTCTATTTTTGGACGGACGTAAGGTCGGTCCATTTTATGGCGGACGTAAGGTCGGTCCATTTTATGGCCTACCTCAAAAGAGGCTTTTGCCAAAACATTGAAAAGCTTTGGCGTTCGCCTCCCACTGTGAGGTCGGTCCACTTTTTGGACAGACATGAGGTCGGTCCATTTTATGGCTGACCTCACAGTAAAGTGGCTTTTGCTTTTACCTATGAAGTTCTCATGCTTTCATCCAACGCTCTTCGGATCGTGTCCTATTGATTAGGGGGACTCCTGAGTAAGAAGATGTTCGCATTTGTTTTATCAAAATTGGCCATCATCCTCCGCTCTTAAGGTCGTCGTTGTCAAATTGATGGACCTCTGAGTAAGAGAATGTTCACCTGTTATGGTCATCGTCCTCCGCTCCTTGGTCGCCCATTTGTTTGGGTTATCCATTTATTTGGACCGACCTTGGAGTGAGAGGTCGTTCACCTTTTGGCCGTCGTCCTCCGCTCCTGGATCGTCCGTTTGTTTGGATTGCTTTTTTTTTTTTTTTTGGACCGACCTTGGAGTAAGAGGTCGTTCGCCTCTACTATATTAGGAAAGAAGACTTATCTTGTGGCGATGAAATTGCGTTGCTTTGTATTGACGAAAAGAAAAACTGTAGTACACTTGTTTGAGGAAAAATGTTACTCTAACCGAGCTTCGGAGGCTCGTGAGTATTATACATTTTCTAGAAGTAATACTACTGCTTTATTCATCTTTGTAAACGAAAGTTGCGCGGTGCCCCAGCGTGGTATCTGCTTTAGCCGACTCCGAAACAGGATTCCCCGTAATCATCATAGAACAGGACCACCTAAGGTCTGTTGATGTCGGGGTCCTTCCTGCGGAGTTTCCTCTCTGTATAACCTCTGCCCTCCACGAGGTCGGTTTATGAATTCTTGGAGTTCACCATCCCTTGCCATGTCTTCTAGCAAGTCCTTCAATCTGTGACAAGTGTCGGTGGTATGACCATGCGTGCGGTGATAGTCACAAAATTTTGTCTGATCTCTCTTGTTGGTCGGCGTTTTCATGGGCGAAGGTCGGGGAAGTTGGCGGTTCCTTTCGACCACAGCTAATATTTCACTTTGGCTAACAATAAATTGCATATAAGAGGCGTACCTTGATTCATTTTTCCTCTTGTCACGTTTGTTGTCTTGACCGTGGTCATCTCGGTTTCTTTTCTGACCATAGCTTAGTTCAGCTTCACGCTCTTCAGCTTCAATCGTCAGTCTCATCTTCTTGTACGCTTCTGTGAGGGTCTTCGGCGTGTTAGTATGAAAGTCGTAGAATAGCTGCTGATGTCTAACACCCCTCTTTAAGCAGTCAGTGCGAATTTGGAGTCGATATCTAGCATGCTTCTCTGTTCATCACAAAATCTCCTGAAAAAGGACTTCATACTCTCTCCCTCTTGTTACGATATTTAGGAGAGTTTCAGCGTCTTTTGGAAAGTCGGAGCTCGCGAAAAATCTAGTCTAAATGCTTCAACTAGCTCGGTCCAGTTACTTATGGTCCCTGACCTCAGTCCAGTAAACCAGATATGAGCGGGCCCTTCTAATGTCATTGGAAAAGCCTGACAGTCTGCGGCTTCATTATAACGGGTGAATCTCATGGCTGCCATGAAGCATGACACATGAGCTCTCGGTGCAGCTGATCCGTTGTACTTTGAGATTTTTGGAATTTTGAAATTATGTGGAAGTGGAGCGTCAAGTATTGCTTCCGTGAAGGGGGAGTTCGGATCTACCTCGAAAGAGTTTCTCCTTGGTTCGTGGCTTTGCCCCACGCTTTGAGGTGACCTCGGTTCTATTTTCACTATCATATTATCCTGAAAAATTTCCTCTGGCGCTCTGACACCCTTAAGGGCGGAGCGTTCATTTTGGTAAGATATTGTTGGAAGTCTCTCCCTCTCCAACCTCACACCGTGGCTCCCCAATCGCTCTTGGGTCCTAGGATGCCCCAGTCGATCAAAAGGGAAATCACGGCTACCGTTGGAGGAGTTTGTTCGAGCGTGCCGCACCGACCCTTTTGTTTGTAACGCGCAGGTCGTTGTTGCTGGGATAGCATAGGCTCGGTATGATGTCCTTGAAGAAGGATGCGTAGTTCGTCTTTGATGATTTCTCGGATGTCTTCAAGCGTCGCTGGTCGAACCTCAGTTTGTATAGGACCCTCTATCCCTCGCAAATGCTGTGGATTTTCCGACGAGCGTTCGGAGATGTCTGGGGTGTCGGATTTTCTTTCAGCGTGAGCAGCTTGCGCATCTGCTTGTTCTGGACGGATTGAGCGTCTGCTTGCGTTTCTCTTCGGAGCCATGACTTTCGTGTTGCTAGAGTTTTCCACGGACGGCGCCAATTGATCGAGCTCGTACTCGATCGGTGATTTTGTGTTCGAAAGCAGATGTAGGCTCGAAGAGAGGGTTTAGGGAGATATGACACCATATGTTTTATGTGGGAACCTTCGAACTCTGATCCGAGGTAAAACCACGGGTCGCGCGTGACCAGCGAAAGAGAATTCACTAAGAGGGAAAAAGAGATATGAAGCATAGAGTTTCTGCACCAAGCTTTATAAGGAGCTCGGTGGATTTCGCTCTGTCTCTCTATTACAGTGACTCTCTCTATGCTCTTGTCGAAAAAGTGGATCCCCCGTTACGGTACTGTAGATCGCTATTTATAGTCCGTAACGGTTTTCTCCCACTTGCGCAAGTTGCGAGCAAGTGGGCGAAAGTTGTTATCCAGGCTGGCGACAGCCTGGCATTGATTTGAATTTTCCGCCTAGAGTTCCCGCCAAAAGTTGATTTATGCGTCTCTCATCCAGAGCGTCAGTCTTACTTCATAGCTTGTCTCATAGGTCGGTCCAAAGTGATTCACTACCGACCCTCCGTTATTTCTAACACAAATCGTTCTGACGCTTGTGAGGTAGGTCCATTGAACGTCGGGGTCGGTCCTCTTTTGGTGCTATATCATACGGTAATGCCCAAAATCTAGAGATACATAACAATATTAGCCTATTTTTAGACACCAGTACTAAAACAACCCATAATTTCCAGTCCTACCCCAAGCAGATTTTATGAGCAGAATAAATTCCATTAAAAATTAACTAGCAATTCACATGTACACTATCAATAATAGTATGTTTTGAACTAAGATGCTCCCCGCGAAGTAGCTCAATTTGTAGAATAGATGGATTATAAACCATCACTCACAAATTTGACGATTCCCATCTCTTGTGATCCGGAATAGAAATTTTTTCATATGTTTAGAAAGGGTAATACTATAGCACCAGAATGCTTTAGTGCAAAAAACTGTCCAAACGCATTCGGACAATTTTTCTGACTGATTAGTCGGACATTGCAGTATTTTTTTTTAGAAATTTTTTTTAAAGTTGTGATAGATATGTTACTGAACTCAACGACATGTCGTGGACAATATATTGTGAGATCACAGTCTAACATATTATAATTATGAAATTGTTTATAGTGAAATAACCCAATGTACTATAAAATAGGAGAGATTTTGCCTACTTAACTCAAAAATAAATAGCAATCTCAAAGATCTCCTATTTCTATTATACAAGCCCTGTTACCATTACAAGAACCAATACAAAATCTAAAAAATCTGGAGAAAAAGAACATATAAGAAGAAATCTCAATTAATTTTTTCACCTGAACTCTAGGTTAATTAAATTATCTAATTGGATAAGTGGTCTTGTAACTCCCGTAACTGTTGAATTAAATTATGTAACTCCCGTAACTACTTATGTTTATAATAGCAATATCCATCAAATCCGGTTGCCTACGAATCTGAACAGTATTCTGACTCGCAGGGTGGAGTATGAATTGCACATCGGATTAGGAGAATGAGCGATAAACCTAATTTTGCGACAACTTGTTAAGAGTAATGCATGACTCCATGATTACGGTCTACTAATTGTAATTAGAAAATTCGGTCAAATAAAATAATTTCATATATATCGTAGAAAGATTTCAATCTCGTTACCTCAAAAAAGAACTAAGCAACTTCAAGAAACATATCCTATTTCTATTATACAAGCCAAGTTACCACCATTACATTAACTAATAAAAATTTCCAAAATCTCAAAAAAAAAAAAAAAAAAAAAAAAAAAAAATCTCAACATTTTTTTCCCCTGAATACTAGGTTAAGTTAATTCTGAAATTGGATCAGCCATTGTCATCTTACTTAGAGGGCTAGGCCCAACCTTCTTCCTCCTGATTGCATTCCTCTTCCACACAAAATCCATTTGATTTCTCCTCCTGAGCTGCATCATCGCCTCCTCTTCCACCACAAACCTCCTCATCAGGATATCATCTGTCAATGATTTCCCCCTGAAAACTTTCTTCCATGATCGATCGAGCTCCGGGAAGCCGAAGCCGTCGGGATTGTTCTCTGGCACGGCGGCGTCTTGAATGACTTTGATCGCGGATAAGTGTTGCTTCGCTGAGGGGGAATGTCTGCTCGAAACACTTCATTGTACGATGATATTGGAGCGCATAGACAGACCCTTGTGAAGGATGTTGCTACTTTCAGTGAAGTTGATTTCCTTAGCCTTGCTGGTAATTTTCTGGGGCTTCTTGATATATCTTCACTTGATTTTGTTACAGGTCTCCATAGATTTGCAAACTCCATTGCTCTTTGGTACCATGGCTTTCTTGATATATCCAAACAACAGATGAACAAGAAGACATCAAATTTAAAAAAAAAAAAAAAACAGCAAATCATGTCTTACAGATCAAAGATAGAAGTAAATTATGAAAATTATCACCAAAATGTGGATTTGTTACCTTGTTTGTGGATTTTTAGCATGCTGCATCAGAATGGGGTGTTGACACATGAGGAGGGATTTTTTATGGAGAGAGAGATCAAAGAGAGAGGTGTGAAATTTTTCTGAAGTCACAGAGAGGGAAGTAAGGGTGTGTTATGGCAATGTGGGCCTCTTCCTTTGCCTTTTTTTTAACCATCTTTTCTTTATTGTTAGGATGCTTTTACTTTGGCAGGATACTATAGAATGGAAGAGAGGATAAGGGCTACTTCTAAATTTTGAATTCTTGTTATAACAGTGTCAAGGACTGTCCTCCTTTCTTTTCTAGTTATCAAAAATTTTAAAAAATTAAAAAAAAAAAAAAAAGGAAAAAAAGTTGGCCATCCACTGCTATGATAACCTCCACTGATCCTTTTAGTTAGCAACTACAAAGTGATTCATTTTATACCTCCATTTGTTATAATCACTGTTTTAAGCTCTGATAATCTTGTTGCGAACGATAATAAGGGTCAAACTCGACGAGAAGGCGGGTCATGGTTTGTCGGAGTAAAGAACAAAAGAATAACTAAAGAACAACAATCTTAGAGATGGATATTGGCCTTCCACTGGTATAAAGCCTCCATTGATCCTTCTAGTTATCAACTATAAAGGTAAGTCATTCTATACCTCCACTATCATAATCGCTATATCACGCACTAATGATCGTGTTTACGAGCGATAATACGGGTTTCACGGTTTCTCGGGATAACAAAAAAAAGCTGAAGTAATGAAGCACAGTAGCTATAATATTTTTCCTGATGACATCATAAACTCAAATATCAAAATATAAAAACAACCCTCATTTACAGCCTATATCTTTAATATCATCAAGATTGACAAAGAATGCCTACAGGAAAAATGCAGGATAATTGTGAAGAAGACCTTGTTGATGATGATGTTTCATGTAATTTGTAGAAGGGAAAATCGCATATCAACCCCTGCTTATGAAATCGTTGCAAACAACCTCTCTCTCGCTATTCATATTAGAGGTATTTTAACTATTATATAAGTATTTTGGCAGAAATTTTGTATATGTAAAAAAAAAAAAAACTTTAATGTGAACTACAACTTTTGTATTCAAAGTTTTTTTTATTAAAAAATACTTCTAAATAGATATGTTGAGACTCTAAAATCTTAGTGGTTAAAAAGTTAAACTGCTAATTTTCTAAAATTTGGAGTTTTAAATTTATTTAGAAGTATTTTTTGAAAAAAAAAGAAACTTTGAATATAAAACAAAATGATTTTTATGTAATTTATAACTTTTGTATTTAAATTTTTTTAAAAAAAAATATTTTAAAATATGTGTTCGGGGACCTAGAAAATAATAGGTTTAAATTGAGAATGTGGGGGCTGATATGCAACTATTTCTTTATAAAACATTGGATTATTGATGTATGCAACTAAAATGAGTGGGAGAGTTACACCTCACAGCAACTCATTGCTTATGTAAAAAAGTACTAAAGTTCACTGATCTTTCACAACTGTTCTCCTAATTTTGCTCGAATGCGGCAACAAATAAGCTTAAAATGATTTTGGGAAGAAATTTGGGACAAAAGTTTTGAAGCTCTTACTTTACGTTTGATCTAAAAATAGTATGCCTTCTTTCGGGTTACGCAAAAGCGGATCAACAGTCCACGCTCATGATGTTGGGGAACTTCTTCATGGCCATTGGAGGAAAATGAAGCAATGTGTATTACATCATGCATACATACTTTACTTAAGTGGAAGCAGCCAGCGCAGCTAGCTTGACCGGTTGGGAGACGCCTCAGGAAGCGTCATCATCCGGGTTCGATGCCACGTGGGGCGAAATTTTCTGCAGGATTTTCTGAGGAAAAATTCTTTGTATCCCGTGGCAGGAGAGCTCCCGTTCATAAAAAGGCTGTATTCGGATCTCAGAGCGTCGGTCGGGGCTGGACGTGGAGATTTTTCGCGAGTTTGAGGTTTCTACGGGGACGGCGCTCGCATTAGGGTTAAACCTGGATAATCTTCTTACAAATAAAAAAAAAAAAAAAAAACTTAGTGGAAGCAAATCTTCTTCTTGTTTTATGAAGGAGGGATGCCTTCTATAAGGGTCAACACCCACTGTTCATCAAATTTTCCTCCTAAAACCTGGTGGCCAACTTCTATTTGAGGTGAACTAACTACTGGAAGATATTGTATAGTCATTCTATGGCGACTAGAGGAAATACTAAATGGGATGTAGGATACTTACTTGCTTTAACAGACCTGTCACATACTTACTTTTCGATATAGATACGGGCCCCAAACTAAAAGGCATTTGTTTTGGGATTCACGGGGATATATAATAGGGTGTAGTGATATTAATTACACGATTTCGACAAGTCTACGTATCACTGAGGCTGGAAGAACATCTTCTTTGGATATGTTATGTGAAGGCCTTTATCTATATATATTTTTGATAATGGATGGCTATTATAATGCCCTTTGTTGGTGGTTGTGAAAGTGCCTAAAGGCTGGAAAAGGGGAAAGGAGGAGAAAGAGCACATGATTACAGCTCTAGAGGAAATCAACATCCTTCACCTACATCTAATCATCAAGCTTCTTAGAAAATTTCCTTGGCATCATCATCCACTATGGTGTATATTTGCCGTCGTCTGTAAAAAAAAACACATTTGTGATTCGAATTGAATTTGTCATCGCTGAAGCTGGATGTTGTCATTGTATCACTGGCCGCAGGACTGTTATAAAGTTCAACATAACATGGTCGATATAACCGGTTATAAGGAGCAAAGTGCAACTTGAAGCATGCTTGAGGTATTTATTGTCTTTGCATAGTTTTGTGTTAATGAAATAAGATTTATAAAAGTCTTAAAGAAAACAAATAGGTAATCTTTCGGGATGTCTAGTATGGACGGTTTGATCTCCACTTAATGAAGGGGGGGCATCATATTCGAATCCCACAAACATTACTTACAAGGATGATGAGAGTTTATCCTCTATGTACTCCTTAGCCGATGTATAGTTTTCAAGCTTATCCATACTAAAAGACTTGAACTTCTCTCAGTTGGTGGAGTATCGTCGGTGCCATCTGTATGTGTATCTGACGATCGCACAAAAATAAGCATGTTACAAGTAGAATTTTCTAAATAGCAGAATTTTCTAACAAATCAAAATAGTAATTTGCCCTTTCGATTTACTGCTTATTTTGCATTAAACATTCACTTTTCTTCTTCTTTGGATTTTGAGGGTCGAGTTCGGTTCTATTCTACTTTCTCGACTGGAAATGGTGTGTATTAAGATAAAATTCCTTCCAATCAGGTATTGCTGGAATTCGAAATTCTGAGGTACCATTTATAAAAGATATCATAATATTCTTCCAGCATCCAGCCGCGCTAACGAACTGGTCTAATGCTGCTTGGTACATTAAACATCAATTTATGTATGCCATTTTGGTTATTGAATGAACTAACTACAACCAGTATGAATCCTACTGAAAATATGAAAATAGTTCTATAATCTTCCATGTACCGGCCTCACAAAGTCCTTTTTTATATTTTATACTTTCTAAAAATAAATGAACTAATTTTTATATCTTAGAACATTGTGTAAAATAGTAGTTAAAAATATTTTAAGAAACATGTCATATGTGTAATACTTTAAATCATGTAAATATTTGGAACCACAATTTTGACGTTATATCAAATATATTCTTTTTTATTTTTAAAACAAGAAACGTAGAATTTGAAGTTATAAATCATTTACAAAGAAAAAATAATATTGCAAATCATATTATTCTGAAAAAGTGTAGAAATATATAGGGCTGAGCATTATCCGAACCTACCCGAAAAACCGAACCGAACCGACCCGAACAAAGCCAAATTTCGGGTTTGGTTCGGGTCGACATTTTAATAGTTCGGATTTATATAATTCGGTTCGGGTTCGGTGGTCGAATTTCGGTTCGGTTCGGGTTGGACCCGAATTATCCTCGCGAGTCACATTTTAGTTAGTTTTCGTTGGTTTTTATGTGCTAATTTTTTCTTTTTAATAAAATATTTATATTACAACTATTTGGGTCGACCCTAACCGAATTAGTATTGAATAAAAATAATTTTTTTATTATTCGGGTCAACCCGAACCAACCCGAACTGATCTGAATTTTAGTCGGTTCGGGTCGATTCGGATTGACACGAAATTCGGGTCGGTTCGGGTCTGAAAGTATTCGGCTTGGGTCGGCCTTAAGAATTTCGATTTGGATCAGTTCGGTTCGGATTGACCCGAATGCTCAGCCCTAGAAATATACAAACATGCTCTTTAATGGGCTAAGATAGGTGCTTGTCTATATGGACCGTGTCCAATATGCCAATAGTTACCAACTGACAGTTTAAATCTCCGTACAATCGGTGGCAGCCAGATCAGGACGCGGCTCCCCTGATGCAGCAGCATCAGGGTGTAGGGAAATTCCGGAATCGCAGCCGTCCGTTATATGTTTTACGGATCTCGAGACATCATATAAAATTTTCGTCCGCTTATTTGATCTATTTTTAAGCATTTTATGGAGAAACTCTAAACTACAAAATTGTAGAGTTTAATGAGATCTACAAATTTGTAGTTAAAACTTTTTCAAAAAAATGTCAAATATGATACCAAAAAGATAATCTAAATTTAGATCATCTTTTTGGCATCATATTTGGTATTTTTGTGAAAAGGTTTTAACTACAAATTTTTAGATCTCATCAAACTCTACAATTTTGTAGTTTAGAGTTTTTCCAAAAAATGTTTAAAAATAGGTCAAATAAGCGAACGAAAAATTTACACGATGTCTCGAGATCGGTGCATATTCGAACGGACGGTTGGGATTTCGGGAATTCCCTACACCCTGATGCTGCTGCATCAGGGGAGCCGCGTCCGCCAGATCAGAGTGAGAGCCTAAATCTCAATGCATCAGCATTGCGTGTAGCTTTACCAGTGATTGTGGGACTGTTAACTATTGTTCAGCTTCTCTCTAGATTTATTTATTTTTTTTTTTTTTTGTAAGTAAGTAATTGGATTAGCTCAAACTAGTGGTTACAATGTATCAGTTATCTGGGACAAAATTGCTTTCGGGTCCCTAAATGTATATACACAAAATACAAACCAACTAACCCCAAACAAAAATAAGTAATAGACTCTTGGTTACATCAGCCTACAGCTTGTACTCTCAGCCAGTAACAGCGACTGGCAGTCTATTTTTTCAAGCCATCATCTTCGGCAACATCTGTCAATATTTCTTCCTCCTCTATAGGATCAGTTCTTTTGCACAGCTTCATCAACAAATAGTCCTCACTTTTGCTACCTATAAGAACAGTTTGCATACCAGCAGTACCTTTTCATTTTGAAATAACAAGCATTTCTATTCATTCAAATAGTTCATATGACAAGAAGGATCACTTTTATTTATTATTACGGTAAAAAAAAAAAAAAAAAAAAAAAAAAAAAAAACCTTAAGCTTGTGAATCACTAACAGGCCGACGCTTGGACATATGTGCTTTAACAAGCAAGCTGCTATCCCTTTTATTTCATCTCTGACAAGGCAAATTTCTTTCTTTTTTTTTTTGGAGATTATCGTGGTGAAATTCGTAATACGAGTACACGCTTCCGTAGAGATCTCAAATTCGTGAAGAACCCCCACACCCAGTTTCGACCGAAATTTCTTATTATTTGAAAGGACGAAGCTATTCAGCCACAAAACAGTCCGACTGTATTTTTTCGCATATCTCAGTATCGATGAATCACGTGTTTATACGATTTATCAATCAAAGAAAAAACAATCGGACCATCTGGGCTGAATAGTATTTTTCTATTTGAAATTGTCTGCATATCCGACACATTAATGTAGAAATCAACACGAGTAATCAACAGAATATTACTAGCCAAATCTATATTATTATACATATATAACATTGTCCTATCAAAATCGTTGTGTCACGTGACATTCCAAATAATTTTTGATGTGCCATGTGGTATTTGCTCTTATTCTAAAAAAAAAAAAAGCCATATGGCGTTCTGTATTAATTGATAGAAATTTAAATATCATATAACTTATTTAAAGAATACAAAAAGTCTAATATTAAAAATAAATTATTAAAAAATAATATATATATAAAAAAGCTAAATAGATATATAAATATTAAATAGTGTTTAACCCATGCTAAGCACGGATCTTTTGATAGAGCCAATATATTTTCATATAAAATTTTGTTGAATAAAAATATCCGAGGACTTATTCCTTACAGCCTTAACTAAATTTAAGTCAAATTTAATATAACTAAATAAGACACATAGCAGATAGCGGTGGATAGATAGGGTGCCATGTGGCATAATTATGAGATTATCTTTGTTTTATATATATTATAGAAATATAAATAATTAAATTATATATTATGTAATATTTATTTTTCTAAATAAAGTTTTAAATTTAAAAAAAATTTGATTATAATATATATATATATATATATATATATATATATATATATATATTACCACAATTTCACGCCACTTTTCAAATAAATTTTGTGTATGGCATGTAACATTATAACGAATAAAATATAATATATTAATAAAAATAAATATCAATTTAATAAAATTATAATATAAATTTATTATTTTATTATTATTTATATATGATTATATACGATTAACATTTCTGCATCGCACAGGTGCAAAACTAGTATTCTTAAAGTAATGATAATTTAGATAGCTTCTCTCAGCACCCTTTTAGCTGAGACCCAGCTTTGGCAGCCCTCAAATCTGTAACAAATTTATAATGTTTCGGATATAAATTTTGTATCTGCACCAAATCCACTGAAATTTATGATCAAAAATATTTTTTAAAAAAAAATTAACTGAAAAATTGTTAAAAAAATTAAAATATAGTTCAAATTATTATTTTTTTAAAATCGCATAAAATATCTCAAAATGATTATTCAAAATTTTTGTATCAATATTAATTTATTTGTATATATTGTCTATTTATTTAAAAATATCATAAAATATCAAAATAAAATATAGTTCAAATTATTTTGTAAAAATAGCATAAAATATCTCAAAATGATTATCCAAAATTTTAGTATCATATTAATTTATTTATATATACTGTCTATTTATTGACATATTATTTAACTCATTTTAAAATATTTTAAAATATAAATTTATATATTTTATTTTTTGAAGAGTTTTGCTGTTATTTTTTTAAGACTTTTATAATACACACCCTCTGAAACATCTAAATTTGCTCCTCTGAAACCACTACAAAGAAGTAGAATTTAAGTCCAAATACACACCCTTACCATCAATCAATTCATTGGAAAAATTTATCAGAAAAATTGCATATCAACCTCCGTTTTCTGAAAATTTACAAATCAACTCCTAAGAACTGAAAAAATGTCCGACATAGCAGCACACGTTATTTTCTGAAAACTAACAAATCAGTCCCTAAAAACGGAAGAAACGCCAGACATAACAACACGCATGTGCTGTCAAGTTGGACGTTTCTCAATTTTCAGGAACTGATTTGCGCCGGCCATTAAAAATTGAGGGTTGATATGCAATTTCCTTAAATTTATCAATGTCTTTGTGGAAGTCGAGCTTTTGGAACGCCAAAACATGAATTATGAAAGAAAAAAACTACTCATCACCAACAAACTACCCAATAAATCACACACAATCAATCTCCACCACACACGCGCCTCATGATCCGCATAATTTTCTCATGATCGCACAAACTATCAAAATTACAGATATACCCATTGTGATATACGGTTTTAATTGTGCCACGTCAGCATATGTAATTTTTGTGTGATTTTTAAAATACATAGCAAAATCCTGAAAAAAAAGGGTTGATGATGATTGGCATGGATAATATGGAAGGTTCTAGAAACTTCTCGGTAACCGGCAAGAATCTGATTCCGTAGATATGGCCGGTGTAGGTGCTCAACATTTAATCATCAACGTCTGGCATCGAAACCTCCACTGCCAGATGACTCATTTAACAAAAACAACACCTTTAGCATCCTCTCCGCCACGGATGGACATCCCCTGCTGCCGCACCATGCCGCCACTCTCTTCTACCATCACATTTTCGTCTACTAATTTGTATTTTTTTAAAAAAAAAATTTAAATAAAAATTATACATTTTGATATTATCTGTAATTTTAATATTAATTTTTTTTTAAAAAAATATTCTAAATAGATATTTTGATACTTCAAAATTAACGAATTTTTAAACACTTTTTGAACCAGTTATAAATCCGTTGTACCCGTTAATTTTGGAGCACCAAAAATATCTATTTAGAGATTTTTTTTTTTTTTTTTTAAAATAAATATAAAATTATGAATAATATCAAATTTTATAATCTTTATTTAAAAAAAATTTCGAAAAAATTCAAATTAATAGACGAAAATATAGTGGTAGCAGAGAGTGGCCGTAGGGTGCGGCAGCAGTGGATCTCCATCCCTCCGCCAAAGATACACCGCGACGGCGGGAGGACGGACGATCGGTTTCTTCCCAAACTTTAAGCGTCGTCAGCAGCAGAAGCTGATGAATCCAGCTACCTCCATGAACACCACTTTGCTGACGGCATCAGCGAAGAAAGGAGGGAATGTCTGCCGGTGATCGGAGCTGCACAACCGTCGAAGTTCATCACTTATCAGAGATCATCAGAGATGAGAGGTTGAGGAAGTCGTCGTCTATTTCAGATTCGTTGAGATCACAAGAACCACTCCCAGCTGTTCTACGGCGCACTGATTCCTGCTGTAATGACGCTAGAGGAACTACACTTGGCACAAGGATCTCTGGAAACTATGCATTCATTCTGAAGTCAAAATTATCACCAATAAAATCACGTAGAAAATGGGTTTTTTCATCTCTGTTTATTTGTCTATTTTTATTTCAAATTAATCTATATTTTTTATGTTCAAAATTTATTTAAAAAATAATTTTAAATATATATTTAAAAATGGCAAAAAAAATCGTTAAGAGATAAAAACTCAAAAATATCTATTTTATAAGTATTTTTTAAAAAATTTCGAACATACAAATTATATATCTTATCAAAATTTATAACTTTAATACTTGAAATTTTTCGAAAAAACCACTAAGTAGTTTGTTTGTCATTTCATACAATCAAGAGAATATTTCTATCATTTGTCCCTCACAAAAATTTTTTTAAAAAAAGCTAAAAATAACTTAAAATTACCACTTCAGCAAATTGATAGAAAATTGATGCTAAAGTTATCACAAACGTTTTTTTTTTCTAAATTAGGAGTATCGCCGGTACTTTTGAAATTTCAAAATTATAGCAACATATTTTAGCAAAATTTAGATAACGAAATCGTATTTTTGCCTAATTTGTCTCATAACACTAACATAGCTCGCCCCAGAACACTAATATAATTTGTCTGGAACACTACCTCTACGATATAATACTAGTAAAATTATGACATACCACTAGCAATACTATACTAGCCGTCTGGAATAGTTATGTTTTAAGCCAGGCGCTGATTTCAACAACTTCTTTTTTTTTTGCTGGGGGCTAATTAACATGTTTGAAAAGCATGAATTGATTTCAAATTATCCCAAAAGAAAAATAAATAATATTTAAAAAAGAAAAAAAAAATTATTTTTCAAAACTCGTATAAATTAGCCCGTGTATTTTTAACTTTAAAAAAAATTCTAGTAGGATACTTTAAGCTGTTTCGTACAGACAAATATAATGTTGCAGATGGCTAGTTCAGCTTATATCTCAATGTTAAAAATACAGTATTCCGAACGAGCAAATATAATATTTCAGACGAATAAATAAAATATTGGGTCGAGCATATGCAATGCTCCGGATGTGAAAAGATCATGGTGCGTTTTGCTGGGGGCTAATTAACAAGAAGATCATGGTCAAGAAGTCTGTGCAAAAAAGAATTAAAAAGATCATGGTCAAGATGAATGAAAAAAGAATAGAAAAGTAAAAAAGTGAAAAGATCCCAAGTATTGGTACCTATAAAATCTGGTTGGATGTTTTGCCGAAAAGAATTTTGGATTTCATGTGGGCATTATGCGTTTTGTTCAGTTGCAATCCCCTTCTTTGTTCTCAGTTAACCCCTTTATTTTATGTATTTAGCTATTGGCTCTAAATCTCTAACTTTTATTAGTTGTTCATATACTCGGATTTCAGACTACAATAGCTTGTATTTGTGTGATCAAATTGGATAGTAGATACTTTCTTTTAAGCAACTTTCAGTGATTGCGAAGACATTTCATTCTGATCCACATTTTTTACTTAGACATAATCTTGACAGATTACACTTTGGCAGATATATTCCTATTTTTGATCAAATTCTTCTTGACCTAAGTATTTCTTCAAGCCTGGACAAAGGATCTAAAATTTTTTCTGAAGTCTGCCTGATGACCCAACGCTTACTGTTATATTTCTTGAAAATATAGAAAGCTTTTAGTTTTCTCTTTTAGCTTTAGTTGTTAAGGTCCTTTTCATTAATGCATTTGATTTTCTGTCTCTCAGCATTAGTGTCTTGGAAAATTTTGGTTCCTTGACCTAATGACTGTTATGTATACATTATGTTTTGAGCTAATAAAATAACTTACTTACCAAAAAAAAAAAAAAAAAAAAAAAAACTCCGGATAAGCAAATAAAGTATTAGATAAAACAAATGTAGTGTTTTTATTTGAGTGCTGTTTTATTTTAGTTTTATATTTAAGAGGTTTTCTTGATAATATTCCAAAAGAAACTTAGGAAAATTTTCCGTAATTTTAACGACTCCATCAAGATCATTATTCTCCAACCAATCACGTTAAGATTCTACTCCAAATGATTCGGTCGAGAAAGCAACCTGGTATGTCATGTATACATCTCAAAAGTTCTTTTTTTTTCTAAGAAAAAAATGACTAAGTTTAATATTTAATAGCCCCCTTTCCATATACTGATATGTAAAATTTAGAAAAACAAGGGCTGATACACAACCCCCCCTAGCGATAATTGGATATCAGCCCCCTTTTCAGAGACTAATATATAAAATTTAGAAAACGAGGATTGATACGCAACCACCCTAAGATATAAGGATAATAGGACCCACCTTATATGAGGAATACCCTTCCGAATTACATGGGAAACCAAACATATTAGCTAACATTAACAAAAGAACTTTTTTTTTTTATTAAAAAAAAAAAAAAACAAATCAAATTATATCACTTGGTAACCGTCTACGTAAACCATGCAAATTACGTAACAAAAAAAGTTTTGAAAATTGTTTTTAAAATTAAATTTAACGTGGTATAACTGTCTACGTTAATATGGTATAACCGTTACACACAAAAATTTCTCCGTTCGAGATAGTTGGGAGTCTCTCATCTTTTATATTATTGGCCAATTAGTTCACAGTTTTGAGGTTTACATTCCAGAATACAATAAATTATTTCCAGTTTTTTCAATGCCTTAGGTTATAGATTAAGAAAGGTGTGTTGTTTATTATGTTCTACGTTATCGATCGATACAGTATTATTATTATTTTTAATCGTCGAGTTCAATTTTTATTTATATTTCGATCGTATATTGAATGGTAAATGATAAATATTGCCAACTAGGTATTACTGAAATTCGAACTCTCAAACTATCGCTTACGAGGGAAAGGCCTTTAGTCTTATTCCAACATCCATCTCTGCTAACCAACTGGATCAATACTGATTACAATATTATGTCCTTACGTTCACTACTTGGATATGCCATGGGCATTTTTGCAACACTAAAAAAAATGCCCTTCAAAAGCCAAGCAAATCGGCCTCTATAAACTATTTTTCGGCCTCTAAAAATATCAGAAGTCAAAAAAGTTGGCATCGGGGTTGGCTTTCTGAAGTTCCCCACTAAAGTATTACGAGGCCAACATAAATAGTTGGCTTTTAAAAAGACTTTTCAACAGGCAACATTAGCTAGCCTTTGATGAGTTTAGTTTTTAGATGCTATCCTCATTTGGCCTCTGAAATCAGCTGTAGCCAACATATGGTTGGCTTCGTGTCAGTTTAAAAGCCATATATATTGGCTTCTGAAAAATATATAATTAAAGGCCAACCTTATTTAGTCTCTAAAGTTTTCTAAAGCCAACGCCAAACTGGTTTTAGGTTATTTTAAAGGCCATATAATATTGATTTCTGAAAATTATGCATTAAATGCCAACCTTATTTAGCCTCTAAAGTTATCTAAACCTTATTTAGCCTCTAAAGTTATTTAAATGATAACAAATTCTTTAAAAGCCAAATTTTATTGGCTTCTAATATCATTTGTTGCCAATATAAAATTGATTGTAAATACACAAGTTTAATAAAAAAATTACTTTTATAACATGTAAAAGTGAGTGTACATTCTAAAGTTTACAAAATATAAAAACGAATAATACAAATATATTATGTACACAAAGAAATAAATAAAAAAGCTCTCCTATGTGTCGTCAAAATATTGATCTATTTTTGCCACTTCAAGACCAAGTGCTTCTAGAAAACCAAGACATGTTCCTAGACGAGAAACCATCTGCGAAGTAAATGTAAATATATAAATTCAAACTAACAAAATAAATTCATCGTAGAGGAAGAAAATTCTTCCACAATCAATCAACAAGAATAAATAGAATATTCATACTCAATTATAATCGTAGAAATATGATAACACATACATATACATAATAAATCATGCATATCTCATACAAAAATTTCAGTAGAACCTTCCCTATATTTCTTTTATCAAATCCCACCTAAGTTACTCTTCTAAAATTCACAACAGGTTTACGAGGGAGCTACATGCTCCAAACCACTTAATTCATTCCACAAATCATAACAATCACAAATAATTAGTACCGTTAGAATGAACTTATAAATATATTAGTCTTTGCAGTTTGTGATTGATTTTGAGAGCAATAACTTCAAAGCATTAATACTTGCATTCATTCCTAATGGAAGTATGGAGCAATGGTTGTATACCAAGGTTGTCATACAATCTACGAATTTATATTTGCCTCATAGTCTGAATAAGATATGTATTTTTAAAGTGGAGGAAGTTCTTAAAACTCTGGCCAAGGTTGCCTTGCAATCTACAATTTCATCCTCCACTTCGACAAGAATGCATTTTTAACCAAAAAATCTCCGACCACGACGATCGGCATAAAGATGAAGTAAAGTGGAGAAAGCTCTTAAAACTTCAGATATACCAATAAATAATTTTGTCAAAGAACATCTCTACGAGACTCAAAGACCATATGGTGCACAAAAACACTAGCAAGCATCACAAGCCATCAAACTGTTATGTCACGACCCGAGCCCCCAGGCCGCGACATCCGAAATACATTTTTCTCATTTAAAAGAGAGTTTGCGTAAGCGGAAGCATTTTCGTTTGAAAATCATTTATAAAGCAAGGGTAAAGCCGGATTCGGGGCTTTCGACGTCACCCGAGGTCTACAGGGAAGGTAGACCCCACGGTCGACACCGACCTAGGTTGCAAAAGATCTTAAGATATCAATCTTCCCCATTGATATCAAATAATCTATGGCAAACTAAGGTCCCAAACTAAATTCTTTTCAAAACATAACCTTTAAAACACATTTTCGCAATCCCGGCCAAACCCGTGTTTTTCTAAAAGATTCGAGGGCATAGAACCTCTTAAGTACTTGTATAAGAGATCCCCAAACCCTCAAAAATATTTTTAATTATTATTTAAATATTATTTAGTTGTGCCATACAGAGCAGTTTTCGGTCGACCGGTAATAGATTTCGGTCGACCGAAACCTGTATGTATTCACCCGATCCTCACAATTATCGGTCGACCGAAAGATGGATCGGTCGACCGATCTTTCCTGAAACAGCAGAAACAGAATTTCAGTAAAGGGGAAACTCAATGCCTCGATTCGCGTATTTCCACCGGATCTTGGAAATCAACCCCGCACGTCCACATATCATCCGAAGATACACGTGCGAGTACTTCCAAGCATCCGAAATACCCTCGGAGCACGGAGTTATCCCCAAAAACACGTTTATACCGAAATACGGAAAAACAAGAGCTTAACACTTCAAATTTTGAAATAAGCACATCCAATCCAATCCAACAGCATGCACAACTTATATAAAAGTATATACACATGCTCAAACCATTCCAACTCATTTTTAAGAGCTCAAACCACGTTTTCCATAAACCACACTTTTGTATACAAATAACAAAAGCTTTATAAAACTTGTTTTCAATTACAAGTGTTCAAAACATTTTCATAACTATAGCTATTAGAGTCTAAACTTCACATTTCAAGAGTTTATACTCTAATAGCTTCCCAAATCCAAAATACAAAGCGTGTAGGTCAATGCTTCGGATTTACATCTATAAAGCTAAATGACTACAAAACGAGCTACAAGACTTAATACAAAATGTGTATCTAACAAGTCTAGCTCCCATCCCAAATACCTTCTATCCCTTCTTCTCTATTCGTCGTCGGCCTACGCCGGTCCCTTGCCCTTATCGCTCGGATCTGAAAAAGAGGGCAACAGGAGGGGTGAGTCCTAAATAGAACTCAGTGAGCGGCACGTTGGCGACCTCCCCTGGTGCAACCAACGCGACACCGCACACAAGCACACAATCAACAAGTAAAGCAATATAGCTTTAACCAATCACAATCATAAGTCACTATGTAAATACATCAATGACATTAAACATACAAACATGTGTATGAACATAAGAAGCATGCTATCTCGAATCGCGTAATGTCACCCAACCAATGTCTTATGCATTCTTTGGTTATGTTAGCATGACATTCTAATCCCAACGGATTGTCAGTAATATGTTATATAACAGTTCTGGCAAGGCTGGCCCTATGCCACGTCGCCGTATCGATATCGGACAACACCAACACCACACAACAGTGAAGGCGACCCCACAGCGCTTATTGGGGGATACTAGGGTTTATGCCGTATGCTACCTAGCCTCGCACTCGCAGTCACCACCTCGGCCAACTGGTGATCGGAACCGCGCTCACTGACCTCTTTAGAGGCACCACATAACCTAAGTATTCTGGTCTCCCATGCTCCTCACAACACCTCTATCCAGGCCCGCGACCTCCACGGATAAGGCGGAAGCGAGACTTACGAATACTAGGCCAAACGTCTTATGCATTTCAAGCTATGTGCATTAGTCTGATCTCTCCGCCCTCTCCACCCCAAGCCCTCGCCCTCCGGGGTTAGTCCCTTTGGACGGATCTACTCGGGTGGGTGGCAAAGATACGACCATATAGCACTCATATGCTCTATTAAGTCACATACAAAACGGATGTCCCTAGAGGTGTCCTCTACATCCGAGCATGCTCAATAACATCTAAACATAATTAGCATGTTCATCAAGCATCACAACATAGTTCATACTTATGCAAACTACAACATAGATATATATAAATATCATGTTCTCATATCAAATTTGCATAATAGCAACCAAATTGCATAAATAGCAATACAAGAGCATCATAGCATACATAGCATGATCCCTACCACATCACAACATCATTAGGGTTTAATACCCAAAAATTAGGCATTCACCGTACACACCAATACACGCACATAAGCATAGCATACGGTCAAACACAATCACATACACGTCGGTGAGAACCCACTCACCTCACAAGCTCAGCAAGAAACCCACGTCCAAACCCCAGGGAGTTACGATCGCGCCCAACACTCAAGTCTACGCGAAGAGAACAACCGGGAGATTAGGTTTCTAAGGATTTAGGGCTAAGGAGGGGTAGAAATCAACCATAAATGAGGGTAATTACTTACCTAGGTCAGCTGGGACGAAGGGGAGCTCGGCCAAGGCAGTAAATGAAATAACCTACCCGAAATCGCGTAAGTGTCGAATTTATGCACGGGCGTCGCGCAGGTTTCGGTCGACCGAAATGTGCGATCGGTCGACCGAAAGTCTCGGCCAACCCAAAAATAAAGCAAACTCGACACTTAAGCCACTCGCGTCGAATCACCCTATGACACGCAACAAAGCACACATTAACTAGGCATCCTAGACATGCATGCGACACCTCAAAACATAACAAACCAAAACACGGACCTCACATGTTATGTCCTTATACTTGTTGCTTGAAATACACTTTAAACAATACTAGAAGCAACTATACAAAACTTCTATTATAGTATAATACTTCTCAGAAACCTAACAGCATATGAACAAAGATCTTAAACTAGAAAATCACAAAGAGGTCTATAATTAACAGGACTAAGCATTTAAATGAACTTGCTATACAACTATGCGAAAATAAATGAAGTGTAGAAATAATTCTGTACAAATTAACATAATATTGAAGTTGCTGGTAGTTGAAAACATCAAATTCACCATGTGTAGATTATACAGTTTTGTAAAACTTTTGATAACAAATGCAAGCCATTCACCTGCAGAGGGAAACATACTTAAATTAGCATTACATCAAACACATTAAATACATTTCAGAATGCTTCACAAATTTATATGTCCAGTGAAACAAAGTAAAAGGTACATTGACGACAAATGAAATATCCTTACCCTATGAAAATGTAGCATTAAAGAACAAGTTGAAGTTAGATCTTTTATCATCTAAAACTTTTTTTCACCTTGATTGTATCTTTCATATGAATGTTTAGATCACTATTAATTTTCTAGAAAATCTACAAATGCTGATGTACACAATCGAATAACTAGAGGTTGCTACATGTAAAATTCGACTTTCACTTACCTGTGGAGCAGCGCAAAAGGCCGAAGACGGCGTATCGGAGCTCAGTGGCGGCGGCAGAAGAACAGCCATGCCACGATAGATGAGGGTAATGCAGGCCATTACCGGCGGCGCAAGCGTCTGAACGCGTCAAGAGAGGGACAAAGGAAGGCGAGTTCGAGACCGAGAGATCGAGCGACAGAGATGGCTCGAGGTCGGCACAATCAACCCGGCCGCGCGATTTCCGGCGGTGCGAGCGGCTGAGTAGTCACGGAGAGAGAGGGGGCACCGACAGAGATCGGAAGATCGAGAGAGAGAGAGAGAGATTGAGAGAGAGAACACCAAGAGGCTCAGAGAGGGTTCCAGAATCCCCTTGTCTTTACATTTGAGCGGGCATCTCAAATTTGAACAGGCATCTGCCTTATCTCAAATTTGAGCTGAGTGAAAGTTCCATCATTACTCACGTGCTATGATATCTCTCTCTCTCTGACAGCAGTTTTCGCCAAAAAAATTTCTCTTCCTCTCTTGTTTCTCTTTCCTCCAAAAATATAAATTTAAGCTCTAAATTAAATCATAAAAAATAAAAAAATGCTAAAAATTACGAAAAAATTATATTTCACTCAAAAATAAAAAAGGGTTATTATAAATATTTTTTGCGAATTTAGAATATCTTTAGCTAATTTTTAAATATTTTCGTTTTCTCAAATAATGAAGAAAGCATCACAAAATATACTCGAAATATATTAAAACTCCACCATAACTCCTACGTATACCCGAGAACACCCCAGCATAATCTAGAACACCCCAGAATACTTCAGATTTGTCTGCAAATTTAGACAATTTTTAATGTGTTTCGAGTAAATTAAATCATAAAAAATCAAAAAAATGCCAAAAATTATAAAAATATCACATTCACTAGGAAACAAAAGAGGTTATTATAGATTTTTTTTTTTTTTATTTTGTTATGATTTAATTTACTCGAAACACATTAAAAATTACCCAAAAATATTCTAAATTTGAAAAAATTAGGGTGTTCTGGTTGTGCAGGAATGTTCTGGTGTGTTCTTACAAGTCGTGGTTGAGTTTCATATATTTCGAGTATATTTTGTTATGTTTTTTTTTTCATTATTTGAGAAAATAAAAATATTTAAAAATTACCTAAGATATTCTAAATTCAAATAATATCTATTTAATAACCTCTTTTGTTTTCGAGTGAACTGTAATTTTTTCGTTTTTGGCATTTTGTTGATTTGTTATGATTTAATTTACCCGATACACATTAAAAATTACCTAAATATGTTCTAAAATTTGCAAAAAAATTTGGGGTATTCTGGGATGTTTTGGATTGTGCTGAGATATTCTTAGATTCGTAGTGGAATTTCAATATATTCAAATATATTTTGTGATGCTTCCTTCATTATTTGAGAAAAAAATATTTAAAAATTATCTAAGATGTTCTAAATTTGTCAAAATATATCTATAATAACTCCTTTTGTTACCGAGTGAACTATAATTTTTTAGTAATATTTGGCATTTTTTTAATTTTTTGTGTTTTAATTTACTCGAAAGACATTAAAAATTACCTAAAGATATTCTAAATTTGTAGAAAAATCTGGAGTATTCTGAGGTGTTCTGGGTTTGTTGGGGTGTTCTTAGGAGTCGTGGTAGAATTTTAATATATTTCGAGTATATTTTGTGATGCTTTCTTCATTAATTGAGAAAGCAAAAAAATTTAAAAATTATCTAAAAATGTTCAAATTAGCAAAATATATCTATAATAACTCTCTTTTGTTGTCGAGTGAGCTGTGATTTTTTCGTAATTTTTGGCATTTTTTTAATTTTTTATGATTTAATTTACTCAAAACACATTAAAAATTACTAAATATGTTCTTAATTTGCAGAAAAATCTGGTGTTCTGGGTGTTTGGGTTGTGCTGGGTGTTCTGGGGTATTTTCGGAGTCGTGGAAAAGTTTTAATGTATTTCGAGACATTCCCTTCAATTGGGCCAAATTAGCCTAAACGCAGAAATAATTCCAATTAAATTCCAAATCAATCCAAAAATAAAGCAAGCACCTGAATAATCAATTAAATTATTTTGTTTCAAAAAATCAAATTATTAGAGGCCGACTAAACATCGGCCTTAAAAAGTTAGAAATTTTAAAGTCAAAATTACATTGGCTTCAAAAAGTCAGTATGTAAAGGCCAACTAATTAGTTGGCCTTAAAAAGTTAGAAATTTTAAAGCTAAAATTATTTTGGCTTCAAAAAATTAAATTATTAGAGGCCAACTAAATATTCGGTCTTAGAAAGTTAGAAATTTTAAAGCCAAAACTAATTTGGCTTCAAAAAGTCAATTTATTAGAGGCTGACTAAATATTGGCCTTAAAAATATATAGTTTTTAAAGCCAACAATATTTTGGCTTTAGAGTGTTATAAAATCAAATGCCAACAAATAGTTTGGCCTCGAAAAATATGTTATTAGCAGCTAAGTTAAAATTGGCTTCAAAAAATAAATTTTTTAAGGCCAACTGAAATTGGCTTTAGAAAGTCATTTTTAGAAGCAAAAAAAAGTTGGCTTTTAAAAAGTTGGCTTCTAAAACCAAATTTCTTGTAGTGCAAATTGTTAAGACTTTTTGTTTGTTTTGGGTTCAAGTTCGATTTCAATATTATATCTCGACAAAAAATTGAGCGGTATAATAAGTTTTTTCCAACTTGTGCTTGTTGAAATTCAAATCTCCAAGCTACTCATCGTGAGAGGCAGGCTGTAGTTTTCGTTTATATTTAATTTTACAACCAATTGGATCAATATTGGTTGGTGTAAGACTTTTCTTTAGTAGCCACTAGAGCGATCACCTCACATTGGGTTAATTTTTCTTGGCAAACTATAAACATGCGTCCACAAATAGTAATGGATAATATGGCCTTAAAATTCGAGTTGAAAATGACGATGTAATATATTTAGTTTCTTGAGTAATGTTCCAGTTAAAACTATAAGCAGTATATCGGTATGTGCATCATACATCTCCTAATACACTATATATATTTCTAATTATATTAAAAGTCCTTATGATAATGATGAATAGCATCACTCTATACTTATTTACACTTTTTTTAAAGCATGATAGGTTGTGATAAAACTTTGAGTTGTTTATTTAGACTTTTGTTTCAAAGCATGATAAGTTGTGATCAAACTTAAACTGATTTCTTGGGACATGTTAGAATTTCGTTATGGAATGTCAAAAGTGTCGAATAAATTTGTATAGTGTCCTCGTGGTGATTGGAGATTTTAGTATAACAAGCAGATATTTTTTCTTTTATACTTATTTTATATCCGTACGATAGACGAATATTACTAATAAATTCTATAAATATAATAAAGTTAAAATACTAAAGTGTTTTCTATAAAAACATTAAAGATACTTTTATTGATATCAGTTTTGAGAAAGTAAATGAGTGAAATACATCTTACACCTAAATAATTGGTAAAATAAATTTATTTAAAATTTATTACACATATTATTAAACAACATGAAGAAATAATATAAATATTGTAAATATAGATAGAGGATTACATGTAATGGTTAGGCAACTTAAGTTTGCTACGTTTTTACTTGCAAACAAAGGCTGTTTAGTCTATAATAAGCACAAATGTAATTTTAGAATATAAGACTTGATACAACTTGTTAAATATATTTTCGAAAGTATGAAAAATAGAACAAAAATTAGTATTTTAACTTTATTATTTTTTTAGATTTATGAGTAATATTGGTCGACCATACAGGTGTGAAATAAGTATAAAATATTATACTACAATCTCCAGTCACCACAGGAGACTATACAAATTTATTCCATACATTTGACATTCCAAAACGAAATTCTAACATTCCAAGAAATCAGATTAAGATTAATCACAACTTATCGTGCTTTGAAACAAAAGTCTAAATAAACAGCTCAAAGCGTAATCACAACTTATCATCCATTGAAAAAAAAGGTGTAAATAAACAAAGCGCGCTATTATTTATCATAATCATCAGAGTTACTTACACCCATCACATATCTTTTAGTAATGATACAAATTTAGGACAAATTAGTAAGATTTGAATGGACTTTGGGGATTTTCTATATGATGTTTAGAGATTTTGAATGGATTTTGGGTGACCTTCAATTTGTTATCAAGTTCACGCGGCATCCACGTACCACTAATTATGTCTAGTGAATTTTGATTAGCATCTAATGGTTAAACATGTTATTTTTAAGAATATACTAGTACTATGCATGCTTTGGATATTAGTAATACTTGTACAAATTTTGACTTTGTTTTGCATGTTTGATATAATGCATATTTTATCTTTATTTTTTTATTGTACTTGTGAGGATGCTCCGCGATTTTGTCTCTAAGTTACTTGGTTTCGTTCTAATTCAATAGAGATAGCCGGAAAAAAAAGGGTGGCGTAGCGAAGAATGATATTTAATTATATTGTTTAAGTGACATAACTTATTATCATACAAGGATAGTGTGACACTCCGAAACCCTGGGCTGCCACTGTTACATGCACAAACGACTAAACACGCAGGTAGAAGTTTACTAAAATATATGTTTGATTACTAAATGATGAATACATTTAGTGTTTCAAATATAATACAAACGCTTTGAACCGAGGTTTAAGACTATCCGACACGTAGAAGCGTCCGCGAGGCTGTTCTCGCCACATCGCACCATCTTAGTTTTCTAAAATTCTAGTGTATCAGTTTTTCTCATTGATACCTAAGAATCATTGATAATCTAAGGTTTTAACCATAATACAATTTAAAACTTCATTTCAAAATTCTTTATAAAATTTCGGCTCAAATAATATTTTCTTAGACTTTTGGAAGTGTCACATATTTTACATATAGCCATTTTAGCTTCCTAAAACTTAAAATCAAAATTAAAACCATTTAAATCATTCTAGAACACTTTTTGGTCGACCGACCGAAAATTCCAATAGTTCATAAAGCGTAGTATTATAAGTTCATAGCATTTTTGGTCGACCGCTAACAACTTTTAGTCGACCGGAAGTTCTGAACATATTCAAATTTGGGTATATCCATAAGCAATGTACCCGAAATTGCTAATGTAGATATACTTTTAGTTGAATAGTTAAGATAAGCGTGGCTTGGGTTGTAGGTTCGTATAGTCCTAAGTAGTCAAGGAGTTTGCCAACTAGGAATGGTAGGATGAATCGAATGCAACATGAGTGCTTAATTTTAATATATGATGTCTCTGTGGAGGCAAGTGGACGTAGTTAGACCACCATTTAGACCGGGTGTATTGCTAAGGAGTGCGAGACTTGGAGTCACACCGTCCGGAGGTTGCATAGCCGCCAAGTAGCTTTCACAGGATGTTGTGATATCGCCCCTATTATAGGTCTGGTGTCGCGTGCACTTATGGCTTAGATACCATGACTTTGGTACTGAGTCGGGTTACCTTTGCTTGGATTATTTCAGTACCTTAATTAAATATAAGAGGACTAACTGATTTTAGATTAGTAGTTTTACCTTAATATAATCTAAGATAATCAATGGCAAAATTGATTTCAAAATGGTGATGGACTAATTAGATACTTGGCCTAGTTGTTTAAATATGTCATAATTGACATGTTATGTTATGTTAAAAACTTCGTTGTGTTCTGTATGTTTATGTATGTTTATTGATGAGATATGTGATGCCACATACGCATTGTATCGGAAAACTGCAATTGTGCCATTCATTAAATCTGTGTGACTCACGTTCTTCCATTTTTCTTTATCCAGATCCAGAGAGTCGAGGAAAAATACCGATAGGTGCCTAGTCGATTAGTTGGAAAGAGGGCTACTCATTGTGTTGATAGAGATATTTTTTTGGAGAGTAAGTGAAGATGGAATACTTGTATTAGGAAATGCACTTATTTGTCATAGTCAAACTTAATAGTGATTAAAGGAAGCACCAACTCATTTTAATATATTTTTGTGTTTGAAATATTTGTATATATGGATACGCATGTTTTGGAAAATATTGTAAAAATTTTTTAATGAAAGATAGATTTTTTTTTTGGTATTCTTTATATTTTTGATAAAAATGTGCTTTATTGCATAAGTGGTAACTTTGAGATTCAAAATCATATTAAAAAGTTGTGCATGTGTATTTAGAAACAGGTGTGTACATGAATAATATACATGTTGATTTTAAGGATAATAAACAACTCGCACAAACATGTCAAGATCGCCGGAGATCGACGAACGCCGACAAGAAATTACAGATTCGAACAACATAGAAATTACATCGAACAGTAAAATGGAAAATGAAATTAGATTGATAAAATCTGAAATATAGATGAATCAACTAGTAATATGCAGAAATGTAAACTGGGGAATGAAATCGACAAGATTAAACTGCAAGATTTAAAGAATTTAAAAAGAGAAAGTATATGTTCTGTTGATCAATCATTCGTTGTCCTCAAAAGCACCTGGTCTGCAAGCTTATATAGGATGATGATGATGATGTAATGACACATTTGCCCCTGCTCAGCACTTGACCAGTAAGCAAATCGAACGCCTCCGATCCAACGGCTGAGATCGGTCTGCGGATCCAACGGACAGCCCTTGTAAGAACTTAACGCTTCGCCATTTTATTTAAATTCAACGGTAGAAAGTTTTGATCGAACGGCGGAGATCTTGCGGCTGTTTTTAACCGCAACAGCAGCATTTGCACTGCAGCAACAACAATCAAAGAACCGAGGGCAGCTGCCCTTCCTCCGGCGTCTCCCCACCCATCTCCGGTGAACGGTCGCAATGCGAGGACTCTTACAAAACACAAGCGATGATGAGAGAAAAAAAGATAAAATGAATGAGTAGAAGAGCTTTTCAGGAAAAAAGATGAAAGATGAACAAAATTACAGGTAACGTGAAGGAGAAGAGAAATTGATCGTGTTGGGCGACGTGAAGAAGAAGTTATAGTCCTTTTAGGGCATTTTGCGGTTTTTGTTTTCTTTAATAGAATTTTGCAGATATATATTTCTCAATTTCTTTTGGCGAATATATGCTCTTTTAGCACGTGAAATGATCCAAATACATCCAAAACACCCCCGAGCATCTCCATAACATCCCAAAAATAACTTCAGAAATCCGAGAACACCCTAAAACACTGCGCACTTCGACTTTCAGAAACGATACATTTGCGTGTATGAATCAGATTAAGACATAAAATATGATGTTGAAGGAGGGCTCGACAAACTTTCCAACGAACCCTACGGATCATAAATCCGACTTTGCATATGAAAGAAAAAAAAAATTATGAAAAAGTAGACATCTTAAAGTACCATAACTTTGCGCTCGGTGGTCGGATTGGGACGTCCTTTACTTTTCAGTTGTTTCGAGACGTATTTGCCTCAAATGTAAAGTGTTTGCCACACATCCGACGCAGTCGAAATCGCAAGAAAAGCACGTATGTTGCCTCAAAAAATGCCTTTAAATGTTATACATTTTTTCTAATATATCTAAAGATACTCTAAATTTATGAAAAAATATTTAAAAATATCTATTTTCTGCCAAATGAAATAATTTTTTTTAGAATTTTTTTTTTAATATTTTTTTTAGGAATTTTTTTTTAGAGTGCTGCGAGGAGAGAGAAACGCGGAGAATTAATTGATGCTTTTTGGCGAAAAACTGCAGTTTAGAAGAGAGTGAAAATAGGCTCCTTTATCAAAATAAAATATGGAGTATCTTGATTATTTTATGCTCTAAAGAGGATAGATACGCCAAAACAAATTATAGAGACATATATCTGCAAAATCTTATTAAGGGGGTAAAAAAATACAAATGCACTTTGTTTTAAGTATATAATAGAGTCCTAACCATTCTATTAGAAACGTAGATATAGTGATTACTATACTAAAATTCTGAATTATTTTAGTATAATTTAAATATTAATAAAAATATTATTTGTATATCTAAAACGGCAAATTACTAATATTAATAAAATTTCTCAAGATAGGCTCCATCGGAATTTCTTAGGACCGAGCGCATAATACATATATAATAATATTTTCTAGTTCAAGTATCTTAACTGTGACTTTCTTTGGTTTTGGATTAAAAATAGCCCAATTAAAAGCCATGGGCCTTAGTCCATGTAGGATTTGATGGTGGAGTTTAATTCCATAACGTTTGATTAGGGGAGAGAAAATTGAAATTATAGATTTAGGGGGTCTAATGGACCACTCTTTTCAATTCCGAAGGTCATTATGGTGCGATCATAGTTTGGACAGTACAGCTTTAGCAGAGGTTTGGAACGGGTCGGAGCGTGACAGAAAATAGTATTAGAGCGATCATGTCACATGTACGTTTACATGTAGAAGTTAGATGGAAGGCAAAGCTGACCCAAAGAGTGGTAGAGCGCCTAGTCGTATTGATCCAAAGGTACTAGTGATACACCGACGAGAGAGAGGATGGCTAAAGTTTCCACCTGCGATCCGTTTCGCACGACGAATACATCGTGTTGGTGAATGTGACATTTCTTAATTTGAGCAAACAATGGCCCAATTGAGAAGCCTATAGGCTTTAGGCCCATATAAACGTTTAGTGGTGAAATTTAATTCCATACCTTTTAATTAAAAAGAAAAAAAATTATAAATGTAGGTGGTCTATGCTAAGCATCAAATAGGTGGACCACTATTTTCAAGTCCGAAAAGAGACCCAGTTATATGGTACAGTTGAACTTAGGTAATGCAGTTGAACTTGGGTAATGCAGCTTTTGCAGGGTCCATGAGACATAAACAATGTTAGAAATTTAAGTCTAAACTTTTTCCAAAATTTTTGTCAAAATTGTGTAAAAATTTACAGTTGTTTATAGAAGATAATTTATATAGTTATTCTTTGGTTGGTTTGCCAAGGAAAACTCTCTACTCGGGATGTGCTTATAAAAAAAGGTCTCTCTATTGACCCTAAGTGATGCTTTTGTGATGAAAATGAATCAATTTCTCATCTATTTTTTCAATGCACATTCTCAAGTATTATATGGAAGGACATTTCCAGTTGGATTTGGATGAAAATGCAGTTTTATAGTTGGGATCTATTGCTATCTTGTTTAATCAGATGTTTAAAAGGAAGGAATGGGGTGGCCGCTATGAGAAGAGTAGTTCTTGCTTATACTATTTATACAATTTTGAAGGTGAGGAATCTTGTCACCTTTCAAAATGCCACTCCTGATGTTACTAATGCAATCAAGCAGGTGAAACAATATTCCATATGGAGGCTTAGCAAGTTTGATAAATTTGCAAATAGAAGCTGGTTTTCTGTTTTGGTAAGCAGGATTTGATGTTCTGGTCTGGAGTCCGCTGTCTGAAAAGTACTAATTTTGATGTTTGCTAGTGCAAGTTGAATCCCTTCCAAGCTATTAGATTTCTTCTGAATATCAAAGGGTATCCGATATCTTTGTTATCTAGCCAGGTGGTATCTCTCGTTTATAGCTTCTCTGTTTAATGTTCTAACGAGTATGGATATGATGATTATTTAATTTAGCATGATAAGTATTGTCTGAAATATTGAATTATAAAGACTCTCCCAAACACATTAGGTTGCTATACAATTTCCTTTAACTATGATATTGATAATCTTGATTAGTTATCATTTTCAAGATTTTAAAGTCAAGTGTAGCATTCCTACTCTTTAAATGCTCTCTGTTCATTATTGGTTTTGCTATGATAAATTTGGGGATTATTAGACTGATCGATTTGATTTATTGGTTAAGTCCTGTGTTTCAAATTCTATATATATGGAGGACTTCTACCAAAAAGGATTTTGGTGACCATGTGGGCCTCAGACTTTTTGAATTTAATAAGATTGGTATATATAGCCTGGGAAAAGAAAAAGAATAAGACCCGAGTATTGGATGCCTATAAAATCTGGTAGTTTTATATCAAAAAGGATTTTGGTAACCATGTGGGCCTCAGACGACAATTTTAAATTTAAAAAAAAAAAGTGTTTTGTCTGGGAAAAAATAGGTAAGTCCCGAGTATTGGATGCCTATAAAATTTGGTGGTTGATTCTCCATAAGGAATTTGGAATTTTAAGGGGACCCAAAAATTTCTGGTGATATTGTAAATTCAAATTTAGTTTTACCCCTTTCACTGATTATTCCTTAATCTGATCCAAAAATCAAATTGTTTGCTTTAGTGCGAGTTACAAATTGTATAAGAGGTTGCATACAAATCTTATGATTAAACGAAATTTTGATACTTGTCTTTTTATTTTTGACTTATTAGGTGGGATCCTACTGCTGTGCTGGATTAGATTTGAATTTTAAAGAAGAGTTTATCAAGAACCTGATTGTTTCAATCAGTTTGCTCCGGTGTTGGATGCCTATGTTTAAGGATTGTTAGGTTGAGTTTTATAGTCTTTATATTCTAAATGTATTTGCAGCATTTGGAGTCGGTTTATTTCGGTCTCCAAGTCTGGCATTGTAGTGACTTTGTCTTGTGTTAATACAAGTTATTACTTACCAAAAAAAAATAAATTTAAAACTAGATATGTAGACTTCTAATAAATATTTATGTGGACTCGAACCGCTAACTTTTTACTGAGGTTCATCGATCGTAAAATTCAATTTTCCTAACCAATCGAGCCAACATGTGTCGGTCATATCATATGATACTAGTTCAACAAGATGGGGTTCACAAGGAAGCGCAAATTTTCCTAAAAATTTTTAATTTCATATATTATAAAAATAAACTTTAATATTTACGGAGGGCGAATGAAAAGCGTTGGCATGTCCTGTTCCTTTCCAAAGGCAGACAAAATTGTACAAACAAGCCGAGGCCCACTACGTCAGCACGTGGGCCTTAGACCAGACATGCGTTGCACGTGCATGAAATATCGCATTGCACGTACAGGCCCAGCCCCAAAGCAACGCCACGTGCTCTGTGGTCCCCACCTCCGTGCCTCCGGTGGATTTCTCTCCTTGCACTTACTTGCTACTCAACCAACCTGAAGACCACAAACTCCAAAAAAAAAAAAAATTGATTTAATTGATTTTCATTATTTTCACATTTTTCATACGAAAATAGTTTATTATTTCGTTCAGAAATTGTATCTAAAATTTGAAGAAATAAATCTCAGACATTTTTTTTTCCGATTAATTGATTTCCATTTATTTCTACAAAATTTTCATATGAAAATAGTTTATTATTTAGTTCAGAAATTGTATCCAAATTTTAAAGAAATAAATCTCTGACATTTTTTTTTCCAATTAATTGATTTCCATTATTTCTGAAAATTTTTCATATGAAAATAGTTTTTATTAGTTCAGAAAATGTATCCAAATTTTGAAGAAATAAATCTCCAACAAACGAAATGAACTATTGAAACATTTATATATTGTATTAGTACTTTTTTTTTTAATATTCACACGTGCTTAATCAATTTCTCTTATCAACATTATTCGGCAAGATTGATGTTCTACATTTTTCACGAAAATACGATCATCTATATTCTGGTCATATCATTTATTTTGTATAGAAGAAATTGCATTAAATTTTGTGATGATCGAATGTAACTCATTAATTGATATTCAGATTCTATCTTTTTAACATGTTCAATATAAGATGTAAAGCAAAGATCTTGCCAACCCCATTATCGGAACACAATTTAAAATTCAAATTCCACATTCACAAGTCAAATTTAAAATAATACATTGAGACCTAGATTAGATCTATAATTTCTCATTAATAAAGTTTTAGTCAGAGTTCCGAGGAAAGTTAAGTACTCCTACAATATCCAAAATAGTACAAAACTCAATCATAAGTTTAATCGTTTACTCATAATTTAATTTTTCGTTAGAAATTTATTTTTCTCACTTCTGACTAATTTTTAATTAACTTTGGGCACAAAATATATCTGACGTTTTTTTCACATTTTTAAAAAATTGATGAGTTTCCAAGATTATGTGGTCTAAGAAATAGGATCAATTCTATTAGACCTAAATTTCATTACAAAGTGATCCATACCTTCTTTAACCGGACATTTCTTAGACTTCGCTCATACATTACACATTCAATTTTATTTTTTTTAATATTTTGACTATTAATTTAATTTTTATTATATCTCGACGAAAAATAATACATATTAAATAAAATTAAAAAATTTCTTTTAATAACCAGCAACACTAACTTGCTTGCCGATGCTGATCGGTACGCATTCAAGATTTTAGCTACACCTACCTCTAACATGTAAAATAAAGTGACAAACAATATGCTCTCATTTTATTTATTATTTATTTAATATAATAATAAATAAATAAATAAAAAGCGGGAGGAGGTGGAGAAGACCCGTAACCGCAACAACTCAATGGCGACCGTTCTCGCCGGCAGCTGCCCACGTTTCCTATTCTATCCCTCAGATCTCTTCTTATTTACCAGGTATGCCATTCGCTCCCAATCTGTTCCCATTGATTCAGTCAAAGCCCGATCGGATCAATACGTTCCGTTAGAGATCACAGATCTTAATTTTGCGAGATTTGATCTGATTGTGGAGCTGTATTTGAAGTGATTCGACGATGAGGATGTCTGATGATTGAATTTATTGTTGGTGCTGGTGGTGCAGGTAGTTTTGAGACGGCGGCGGGGGAGGGGATTAGGAATGTCGCTTGCGGACGGCGAAAACACGCGGTGGATGTGTGGGGGGGCTGCTGGCGTTGTCAACTTGAACAGGGTTAGCTCCATCGTCAGGGACATACGCGAACCGTGTCTCCATCGCTCGCCAGCGAAAGTGAGTAAATCACGTTCAAAGTGAAGTAGAAGTTGTTACTATTATTTATTGTTTAAAAGTTTCTTATCTATATGCTACAATGTATGAGGTAAGATCGCATTGGACATAGTTACAAGTTTATAGGCACATTCCTATGTCATAGCTATGAAGTATTGATGTTGGCAGTTCTTTTTTGCCCCATTATGTCGCATGATCCTGATTGCCTCGACTCATTTGTCTTTAATTTTTTTGTTGTCTATGGCTATTTAAAGAGCTAGTTCTTAGTTCACTTTCTTTTGCAAAATGGACTTGATGCTAGCAGATAAGTGCGTAGCAATCAAGGTGGGAAAGCTAAAGATATGATGCTTTGGAAAAAAAATGAATTAAAGAGAAAAATGAAAACAAAATGGATAATAGATAACAAGGTGTTATTGTTGTCAACTTGTGCATGTGTCCTTCCGTCATGCTATTTCTCTAGTATGTGTAGGCCATTTTCCTGTTTGTTGGACAAGTTTCCATGTCTTACACTTTGCCTAAACTATCTCCAAGTAATAACTTGGACCCAGTCTTAGGAGCAGCTATAATATCGAGTCGTCCATAATCACTCTGGCACCAATTCTAGTCTTCTACTTTGCACCAAAATCTACTTAATTTTTGACTTACTTATGGGAATTTTGTGTTTTTGTCCTCCGCTGATTGGATTTGGGGTTTTTGAGTCCTCCTAATTAGATTTGGTATTTTTGTGTCCCTTTATCATATAAATGACAAAAAGGCCCTTTATTCTAAAAAAATATGAAAACACTCGAATACCTACAAACACCCACAGCGCACGCGAATATCTGCGAACACCTACGAATACCCACGAACACCCCATACGAGCACCCACGAACACTCCATACGAGCACCTACGAGTACCTACGAGCACCCCATACTAACACCCACGAACACCCATAAATACCTAGGAATACCTAAAAACACTCACGAACAACCACGAACACCTATATGAACACTCCCGAACACCCACGACCATCTACGAACATTCATGAACACCCTCCAAGAACCTCCTCTACTAAGTGTTCTTGGTATTCTTGTACATAGTAGAGGAGTTTTCAAATATTTGGATAGCATTATATAGTATTTATTTAATTATTTAAGAAGAAAAACTTTTTTGAGCTCTTTTAGGCAAAATAAAAAACATTTGGTGGACATATATTCGTTATTTTTGGAGTTTTTTTTTCAGAATTTCTTTTCAGTTTGATCATGTGGCGGCGGCGTGCGGCACCGCTGGTTACATTGGATATATATTAGAGATAAAATACTTAGTGGGAGAGATATAAGTGAGAAATAGCAAGAAAAGTGCGTATGTTAAAAAACAAAAAAAGAAGAAACTGCTACAATAATAAGAAGCACATTTTGAAATAAAAAATTGAGGTTATTTTTGTCATTCACATGACCAAGGGGCACAAAAACACCAAATCCAATTTTTTTTTTTGGGGGGGGGGGTGGGGGGTGGGGGGGGAGTGGTACAAAAACGCCAATTCTAATTAGGAGGGGGAATAAAAACGCAAAATACCCTTTACCTATCTACTTGACTTACACATCAACTTTTAACTTAGACATGAACTTTGAGGTCAGCTCACATTCAGACATACATCATTATGAGAAGGGACTTTCTTTTACTCATCTTTTCTTCTCTCAGAGAAAATGTAGTTGGCCCATCCATGACTGCCATATTTCTGGTCAAGCATGTCTGTTCTGATGGTTTTATTACTGGCTTAGCATATAATAGAGGTCTCATCTTTTGGAACTTATCTTGTTGATTGTATTGAAGACTGAGAAAGGAATCCTAAACGTTAAGGTTATATTTTATATCGGGGTTTGACAGTGGAACATTACCCCCGCCCCCCCCCCCCCCCCCCCAACATTCTATGAGCGACTTATAGTTAATTCCATTGCAGATAAAGAATTTTAAAGATGCCTACTCTGGGCCAGTCTAACTCATGTCCCAGAGGCGAGTAGGAGCTACTGTGCACTAGCAACAAGAACTAGAGAAACGTATTTGCAAACATCAGTGCTTCCGCACATTGAATTACAAGCTATTTTTCTTGTACTAGCTTCTTTCATCGCATAGTAACCAAGGTTGTTAAAGGTGCTCCTAGGCGTAGGCGTGCCTTGGCTTTTGTGCCCACCTCAGTTCGAGGCAGGCGCGCCTCTCATAGGCTGGCCCAATTAAGTCAACCTCCCCCCCCCCCCCCAACCAAAAAAGAAAAAAAAAAGAAAAGAAAAAAAAAGAAATCCCATCCTTCTGCGTGAAGAAAATAGAAGAAGAGAAAAGGAAGAAGAGAAGGGGTAGGGACTGCGAAGTTGATGGCGCCGCGGTGGGAGCTGAGAAGTTCCTTGTGGTTGGAGAGGTGGAGGGATCGGGCTCGGCGGCGGTGGAGGAAGGATGAATGAGCATTAACCGTCTTGAATGGTTGTTGCCATAAATCGAGAGATAGAGAGTAATCGATAGAGAAGCAGAGCTACAGAGGAGAAGAATTTGTTTGTTTGTTTTTGTTTTTTTTTTTCTTTTTTTTTTTTTTTTGGATAAGCCATCCGTGAAAGGCTTGATTTGACAGCCCTTCACGGGCTGGCTTCATCTCTTTTATTTTTTTATTTTTTTAAATATTAAATATTTAAAAAATATTTGTCTGATTGATGTTTTATAAAAAGGTTCATCTGGTTAAATTTTTTGATATGATTTCTATATTAGCTTCATCTAATTAAATAACGTTTCTAATTATTATTATTTTAGTGGTTGCAACACGATATATATGTAGGCAATATGTAACAATAGATATGTAATTATTGTCATTTTTCTCCAAAAAAGTTAGGTAAGCTGATTATTTCTATTTGATATATATGACTTCAAATGTTTAAGTTCAGTTTAAATTTATGTCTTTTATGAATATATTTATATCCCAAGAAAAGTGCACCTTACTTTTATCAGGCGCACGCCTTGCTTGGTGCCTAGGCTCCACGACACCCTTGCATCACTGTGTGCTTTGTGCCATTGACAACATTAGTACATTGGTGCTCCTATGTGGTCATGGTTTTTTTACTTGGTTGACAATACCATTTCTTCGAGGATATAGTCATGCTAGATTCAGTCAATTAAGGATAAGGAATTCTAGGGGATAGTGATACGATTAAAGGCATATGTGAGGCTTGGGGAAATTTTGGTTAGTTAACATATGTAAAACGTCAATTATAACTCTCGAAAAATATCACAAACTTCGTAAGGTTTGATGATGTAGGATATGGTTGACCTTGAAATCCAATATTCTGATTTTCGAGAAACTTTAGCAATGTTTACTAGCTTTCTTCTTTCATAATTGCGCATTTTTGCAGTTTGCTTCAACTTACGAGAATTTTTACACAGTTTTGTATACTGCGAATAGCTCACAGTTGTATGCTTGATATTGTTATTCTTTTATTGTTTTTGGTCAAAGCTTGATATTATATTGTGTTTTGTTTATTCGCTATTTTTCGATTTTCAGTGATCTCAAACTTTTCTTCCTGCATCCTGCTGCAGAGAAGCAAAATGCTGAAGCCAGAAAAATGGCAAGCAAGTTTTGACAGCGAAGGAAAGGTTCTTGGTTTCAGCAAAGCACTTAAATTGATTGTTTTAGGAGTAAGTTTCCTCTTCTATGCTATTTTGGAGCATGATCATTATTTTTGAGGTATACTTTTTGAGGCCAACGTTACTATATATTGAAATTTATGTTCTTTGCCTCATAACTGGCGATTATGTTGTGACATCTTATCGCTTTTAATTGGTGATATTATTTTCCATCTCATCATTTGCTCTTGAACCCCTTGTCATTCATATATACTTTCATTCAAATTATCCCCATAGGGGCTGAATTTCTTGTGGCCAATGCTTTGCCCTAAATAGTTTTACATCATTTTATCTCTTTATTTAACTTAAGTCTTTGAAGGCGCACTTTCTGTTTCAGTTTGTGTGCCTCATGGAAATAATTAAGTTATCTATCTTTCTGACGCTGCTTGTTTCCTTCCTCATGAATAGGGTGTGGATCCTTCTATACGGGCAGAAGTGTGGGAGTTTCTTCTAGGTTGTTATGCTTTGAGTAGCACTACAGAAAACAGGAAGCAACTCAGAATTGCTCGAGAAGTATGTTTCTTATCAAGTTGTTATATTTGACACATATCAGCTTTTGCAATTACCATAAAGCTTTTAGACAATGATCAATATGTGGCTGATGTTTAATTGAAACTAAGATGTGTGATTTTTCAATTTAAATTTAATCAGTTTTGTATTGTTTGTAGTTATCGTTTTTGGACACAATTTTTTGGTCAATATTTTGAAATTTGTACACACCAAGAAAACAAAGCATCTTACTGGCATGGTTTCACTTTCTATAAAGTTAAAGTTGATTTGTTTCTTTGTAGTTAGTACCAAGGTTTTAAATTCCGAGCGGCACGCAGCGTACCGCCCGGAATGTCTCGGAGCCGGCACTGAAACAGTGCTGGGCCGGACGGCTCAGCTTTTTTTTTCGTTTTTTTTTATTTATTTGAAAGTAGTTCATCTTCCTCGCTTTCGTGCCCATGGGCGCGACCAGCATCTGCTGGTTGACCGGTTGGCGCGATTTTTTTTTTTTTCCGTCGCCCAACCGGTGCGACTTAAGTGGTCAAGCGCTCCGCAGGTGACGCGGGTGACCTCTTAGTTTTTTTTTTTTTTTAAATAAAAGTCTTAAAAATAACTTTTAAAATATAATATTATATAAAAATAATATTTTATTATTGGCACAGTCGGCACGTCTTCAATTTGGAATTTACCGAAACTCGGCACGAAACGACTTTTGAAACCTTAGTTAGTACGTTACTATTTTGCTCCTTTTGACTTACACAAAAAAGTAAAAGTCGGGTTTCTTGTGTATGGATTCGTTTGGTTTGTAATTGGAATTGGAACCGGAATGGCATTTCATAAGAATCGGAATGGGAATGGCTAAATTCTGGTGTATGTTTGGTTTAGTATGGAATCAGAATCCGATTCAAAACATGATATTGATTCGTTTAAGTCCGGGTTTGGAGTAACCTTTTTTAGTTAATACCATAATGATTTTATTGTAATAATAATATTTAGAAATGTTATTATTAAATTAATACTTATAATAAAGTTCTTAAGAAAATAATTAATATACTTCTATTATAGTGATAATTTAATAATATTTTTTATAGTAGAAATAATTGTTAATACTAGTTATTACTGAATTATAATAATGTATAATAATGTTTAGTAGTAGATATACGTAAAAGGCAGCAAAAAGTAAAAAGGAAAAAAAAAAAAAGAGAAGAGAAGGATGGGATTGGAACCACATCAATCAGCTCGATGGATTTGAAGGAATCCTGTTGAAGCAGGATTCTGATTCCTAGGGGGTGGGATGGGACGATTATAATCCCACCAGCCCAGCAGCTCTTGAGAAGGAATTCCATTCCTATTTAAGATCCCAACCACAACCAAAGGCGTTTAAAAGGCCTGTCTTCTTTTGGTTAACTGAGAAATGGTTGAATTACCTGTTTTTGCCATTCTTGGCACAATGTCCCTGCTATCTATGTTTAGGGTTTACTCTTCTCTCTACATTTGTTTTGTTTTTTTATCCCTGAGGTTTCTGAATGTTCCAGTAGAGAGGGATTAATTAATTTCTGTTCATAATTGAACTTCAATTTCAGGGAAAGGTATGATGATTTGATCAAGCAATGTCAGATGATGCACTCGAGCATTGGTACTGGAACTCTTGCCTATGCTGTTGGGTCAAAAGTAATGGATATGAGGACTGCATCCAAGGAAACTGTCACTAGAGAATCTGTAACTAGAAATAGCCAAGCTTCTCATCACTCAACTAAAACATTAGTACTAAATTCTGGTACAAGTACCGACTATGAAGCTAGGTCATATATGCAAGAGAGTTTTAGTGTTTCAGAGATTGTTAGTGCTAGGATGAGCACCGAAAATGCAGTCTTTAATTCTTCATTTCCAGAGCCCTCTTCTTCTGGACGGGATCATTGCCTCTCAACAAGACCGGGGGATTATGAGGTGGACTCCTCCCAATATCTAACTGAGAGCTATTTTGATTTTCCACCTTTGCCTGTTACAAACTTATTTCAAACAGGGGATAGTGATGCAAAAGGATTGACCATGCATGAATTTGGATCACATTCTACTGAGTATTCAGCAAAATTTGAGGACGAAAGCATGCATAGCTTTCAAATCAGCAATAATGTTGATTTATTAATGGAAACAAATGAGTCTTCCATTTGTCTTCCGCGTGGAAGTGGAAGCGATACTGAACTTATGGGTCCAGAGATTCGTAAGCATGAGAATGGGTCAAAAAGAATGAAATATAAAAATGAAGTGGTAAGCAGACTTCGTATATCTGATGTTCCAGATGCAGAGATGATGAATGAAACAACTCCTAATCCACCGAATGTCAATGAGGACCGTGTCTCTGAATGGCTGTGGACTCTGCATCGAATAGGTATTCTTTAAGTGTACTTTTTTCAACATTTAAAAGATTATATTTATTCTGTTTCATTATTATATCATTTGCAAAATTCTTAGAAAAGTTTTTGGTTTAGTGTTGATGTAGTAAGAACTGACAGCCATCTTGAATTTTATGGCGACTCAAAAAACATGGCTAGAATGTCGGACATTCTTGCGGTTTATGCATGGGTTGATCCTTCCACTGGATACTGTCAAGGTTACTCAAGCTCCCATTCCAATCTTGTGCTCAACATCTTTTAGCAAATAAAAATAAAGCCCTATGATGAAACTCTTCATGTTTTTCCACATTTTTATGCAAATTGATTGGTGGCCTTGCATCTAGGTATGAGTGATCTGCTCTCACCTTTTGTTGTACTTTATGAGGATAATGCGGATGCTTTTTGGTGCTTCGAAATGCTTCTACGAAGAATGGTATTGAACAAAGCTTCTACGTTATCTTTTTCTTTCTTTTTTTTTTCTTTTTAGAAAACCATAACTCTACTGCTTATCGTTCAAGTTAATTTATCTACTTATATGTCTTTTCTATATATTGCAGCGTGAGAATTTCCAGATGGAAGGACCAACTGGCGTCATGAAACAGTTACAAGCATTATGGAAGATCTTGGAACTAACAGATGCCGAAATATATGACCACCTTTTGAACATTGGTGCTGAGAGCCTTCACTTTGCTTTTCGCATGTTGTTAGTGCTTTTTCGTCGTGAGCTCTCCTTCAATGACGCTTTATGCATGTGGGAGGTTTGTGTCATTATATATGTTGTCATTTAGTAAAATCCACTTGTACTTTTAAATCTACTTTTATTTTTATTTTCTTTTTTGCTTCTTTTATTGTTTTGCCACCTTGTTTTGTTAAGTGAAGGATCCAAAGTAAATGATTATTTATGAGTTTGTAAATTGGGATTCTATCCCGCTACAACAAGCGCTTCTAATGTACACTTACAGCACTTATAGTACTATCTTGTCACACCCACCCATTTCTTTAACTCCTAATATCTGGTTGCTATATACAGCGGGCTCGGGTTATTTATGTTATACTAAAGTGGATGGGAAGTTAGAAGCTTCTAAATGGTTTGAGAAAACACTATAAAACACATGAACAGCTTAGAGCATCAAGGATCCAGAATAGTCAGTGAAGGGAGATGGCGATCTTCTCAAAATGTATCTACCGAAAAGGTGTCATGAAATCCGACTTGGACTCTTGTGTATAGCAATATAGAGTGGTAAGAGTGCAAAGAGGGTGGGAGGTCTGATTTATTCTTGTTGGTGAATGTCAACCCGAATTTGAAGCAGGCGGGCTGAGTTGCATAGTAAATAGGTCTAAGAAAACGAAGTATTTCATGTACGACTTAGGCATCTATAGTCCAGATAAGCCTTGCTGCAGCATCTCCAATTGTGTCAAGCATGCAGTTTATGTTATTCTCATGCCTCTCCTTCTCTTCCCCTTTCTCGTCTTTTGCTGGGCTGTGTTCTTCTGGTCTCTAAGAATATTCAGACGTAAAAGACATTAAATAGCGCCCATAGATATATGCGAGAGGAAGGTGCTGCGATTGTTGATGTGAGTGACAGGAAGTTTCAAATTTGTGTATTTGACTTAGTAAGAGGTGTTTGTTGTATTTTGAGTGAATTTGTTGCTCTTGGAAATGCCTTCTCTCCCCCCTCTTTCTGTATCATATATGTTTACAAGTTATTACTATCTGAGCGCATGCTTATATGTTATATGGCTTAATTGACTAGCTACGACTTTGTTAGTATATTATATTTATTTGAGGTAATGCTGATGTTCTCCATTAGTTCTCATGCATTTTAGTATTCCATCGCAGTTGGATTCCTATATCACGAAATTGGTCCTATTTCCATGTTTCGTCTGTACATTCACCTTTCCCACACTCTGTTATCTTTTTCTATCTGCAATATCTTCTGTTTTGGTATTTCCAACAAACTGTGCATTCTTCAGATGATGTGGGCTGCTGATTTTGATGAAGCCATGGGTCAGCAATTCGAGGAAATTGCCTCGAATCGTTGGCTTTACATATTCAGGAAACTTCATATGCAGAAGTAAGAGGAGAGAGTACTGACAATGATAAAACAAGCTCTAGCGGCCTGGAGTATCAGCATGGAAAATATGAAGGCTGTGCTTCTTACAACAACGGGATAAAATCTGTTTCTAGTAATCCGTTATGTGGGTTGACAAGAGCTAATTTTTGGCCAAGACACAACGAGCTACAGGTTGACAATGGAACCATAATGTCAGAAAGGGGGATGATGAAATGCCTGTCTTCTGTGTTGCAGCAATTCTTATCATCAATCGCCATAAAATCATGAGACAAGCACATTCAATTGATGACATGATCAAGGTTATCTCTGATGCGACGAATCTGCTTCTTTTGAATTTTTTTTTTTAAAAAAAAAGATGTGCTGTGATATGGTTGCCTTTGGTTTTAGCAACTGTGAAGGAGAGCAGATAACCAAGGTGATTGTAGTTTGATCTTGCCCTAGACCACTTGAACCTTTGTGCTCTTCTCTGCACCCATCAAGTAGTCATTGCAAGTATGATAAGAAAAGCAAGCGTAGTCTTTCAAGATGAAATCATTTTATCCACTTGCACATTTTTTCCTTTAGATATTTCAAACAGTCCAACATTCTTTTCTGCGATGAATCTCTTGAAATCCATTAATCTTAGTTATTTTGATGTTGACCATGCAGATTTTCAATGATAATTTGTTGAAGATCAATGTGAAACGATGCATACGCATGGCCATAAAGCTAAGGAAAAAGTACATTTACAAGGTACATGTATTTTCTTCTTGTTTCATCAATGCTAGAAATGGCTCCTTGCTGTATAGAATTTTTTATTTTATTAACCTTTTCCTATATGCTTTTACTTTCACACTTCTGATTTTAGATGGCTGACTATTGTAATTACTGAGTGGCTTCTACTAGTGGTTTCTTAGGTTAATTCCATTTGTTGATCTACCAGAAATGCTAAAGGTTTCCAAAATTAGCTTGAATTTGTCCCAGACAGGCCTGAAATGGGTACTGGGACAATTTGGGCCCAATTTTGGGCACTGTAGCATTTTTAATCTAATGATATGTTTGTGTTCTTTTTCAGTCGTTCAAGCAAGCAAACCTAGGCAGTTCTGATATGCATAGAGAAGTTACTTAATCATCGTTTTCAAACCTTCTTGCGCGAGGAAAAAGCTGACCTCGTGAATTGAATAATTAATGATGGGTCACATGATGCTGCTCACTGTTTCAGGCTCTATTCTTGGATTTTTATGTGTTAGTTTTTCAGAAAGAAAAATCTGCAGAGTTTCCTGAGTTACAAGTACCCTTCGGTGGGGGCCGTTCACATTAAGCCAGCACCTGTTCAAGGTAACAACCTGAGTCTGATATGTGCATTTCATAGACGTTTGATTCTTGTTAAGGACTTGTTTGGTAACTCTAACTATGCCACTTTAGACTTGAACCGAAAACAACAGAATGATGATTTGGTAAACTAGAATTTTGTTCCTAGGTTTTTATTGGATTCATCTTCTAATAGGTATTAATATGAGCCCATGAGTCTGTTAATAGACTACATTCATCTGGTTTAAACTTATGCTGCACGAGAAACACCCCTTAACTATTGTTACCTTTCTGTTCTCCATGTTGCTAGCCAAGTATTCTACAGCCTAGCGGTATGCGTAGGCTTAACTGGTCTTTCAATATATGACACCTGCTGCTTGTTATGAACCGACTAGGTCGACTCTTGTTGGCGGCCCGGACTCGGCAAATGAACACCGGCGGCCTGGTGGCAGTTCTACGATTATCCTAATTACTCACTAATGCATCTAAACTAAACTGTTCTTTTATTATAAAAGAAAATAAATAAATAAACTGTTCTTTTTTCGTTATTCAAAAAGAAGTATATCATATATTTATCGAAGCTACCTCTCTAAATACCTACCATATATTCCTCCTATATATTCTCTTAATACAATATCCAAATAAAACTCTTTTCTAATACAAAGATTGCCTACTAGATATTTTTAAAATAATACTCCTAATATAAATCTAATTCAACTGTAAACTGTGACTCAACTCCGGACTCGGCTTCTGATCCATATTTTCATGCGCCTTGGACTCTTTTGACTTAGTACATAACATTTCACCCATCTTGAAAACAACGTTGTCTGTAAGGATGGATTGCCCAGATACTACCAAATGTTGATGTCGTCCAAAGACTCCAAACCACAAGAATAAGTATGTTGAGTAAATAACTAGTAGTTATGACTGATAAAAATAGGGAATGGAGTTCTACATAAGAATATATAACCACTAAAGTGTATAGCCAACAGCTGCAGTAAGCCCTCGATCGATATCTTTGTTATTCTGATCATCTTTAATGTCTTTAAACAATCCACTTTGGCATAGCTCGAAAAAGAAAGTTAACTGGTAAGTAAGTAGTGTATACCTGCTTGGTTCAATTCCTGTTGGATATCGCTAGCGAGACCATTAACAAATATGTTGTTAATTTGTTGAATCGTACTCGAAGCGAATATTAGCGTTATATCTTGTAAATGTTATCCAATATTGTGCCACTGAGTCAAACTATCGAAGAGTATGAAGGTCTTGAAGGCGCGAATTATTCCTTTGACTTCTAGTCTGATCATTTTCTCAAATTTATTATCCGTTCTTCGAATCATTTTTTACGATTATTTATCTGCTAAAGCCAATTGGTCGCAATTGCTGTGGTGAGGCACATGGGGTGGCATCGATGGTCGGTATACGTTGTAATGTTGCGGCCACTTGGTGCTCTACATGAATATGGCCTATCTAACAAATCCATCAACATTTAAATGTTATGACTACTTCAAATAATTTTAATGCTATGGCCAGCTACAACTTGGAAGTCATTGACCATCTTATATTGATATGGTATCAACCAGCAGATCTGTTATCTTCGTTTTTTAAAAAATTTTAATGTATTAAAGTTCTAGGCTATAAAAATAGACACTCCTATTGGTTAAGCAACGATGTCGCTAAATTTCTCAGAGGCACATGTTTGCAGTTTCTATGTTATTTATAGATTATTTTGCAAATTTTCTTCATTTTAATTTTCTTAATATCTGGTCGTTTGTTTCCTCAGTCGACTAACAGATTTACCAATTTTCAGCAACAATTGTACAGATTTTTTGGAATTCATTCATATAGAGTAGACTTTCAGTATTCTGAAGTCAGGCGGAGACCATCTTCGCAGCTGATTGCAAATTTCAGTTTAATTTGTGAGAGAAAGGATCGCTGCTGCCTTGACGATGATATTACTGACCTCTAGCGGGAAATAGAAGTTAAAATTATGATGCGTTATTCCACCGTTATGTTTTACTGAATGGAATGTTTAGATAGGGAAGTTGATCAATATTGTTCTCTGGATGTGTAAATATTTATACTCTCTTAAATGGAAAAAAGAAAAGAAGATATTTTTCAGTTTGATGTTGCACTAATTTCAATATTTGATCGAATTGCTTAATTATTTCCTTTTCCCGTTTTTGTAGACAAGCTTTCACAGATACATGTCTCGAAACTTAGAAGATGAAGATTTCAGAGTTTGTGCTATATCTTGAATACTTATGGTACAGTTGTTTTGTCTTTTGGGGTAAATGTCATATCAACTACCCTATTTCAGGTGCTGTTCAAATAAGCCCTTACGTACAGCCCAGGGGGCTGATTTGCACAGCTTAGAAAAACGAGAGGTTGATTTGCAACTACCCTTTGCCATTTTCTAATAGACATCTGAGGTGGCGCCTTTGCCCCTCTACTGGCAGTAAGCCATCTCTACGGTGTGGGAATTGAAGCCTAAGGGTTAGGGATGGCAAATGAACCCGAATTCGAGGCGATCCGATCCGACTCGAGAAAAAATTACCCGAATTTACAAAGCAGAATTTTTTCGACGAAGATCCTAAAAGTTTGATGATTACTAAAATTACACTTTCCTGTGGATAAAAATGGGTTTGATGTTGAAATTATAAGCTATCAAACAATTTTGTAGTCTTACAGCGGTTAAGCTGTATCTTGTCCGATATGGAAACTTGATAGTACATGTCTCGCTAAAATATAAAAAATATTGTTCTCTTTATCTGTTTAGAGGTCTCTAGCAGTGCTCCCAGATCTTTGCATCCAATTCATGTGCATAAACAACGCTTATATACCAATTGTGCACCTCTTTTTACCCTTGGATTTTACATAGACAGATCTACTGGCCTGCATCCTGCGAAATTAAAATTCCACGACCGTTGGATTATCCAACAGGGGCCACATTTAATTTACCAACCAGCATTGATCTAATTAGTTAGTAGAATTGAATAGTAGATCAATTAGTAGAATTGAATATTAGAAGACAATTACAGTCTATCCCTCATAAAAGATAGGTCGGAGATTCTAATATTAGCAAACATGAATTGGGATGGATTTAAATACCGCACCATTTTCCATCGAGATATACGATTGAAACCAACACAGTGGTTACATACCAAACAAACCTTCAATTTGCAAAAGATAGTAACTAAGCATTTTTCTCTTCATGACGACTACGTTTTCCTTTATTAGCCACTGATTTCAAAAGTGTTTATAAATCAACTCCTGGATTCAAAATCCTTACAAATCAGCATATGTCTCAAAAGTTGTGCTACGGATATCTTTACGATTATATAAGCATTTTTTTTAAAAAAAAATTAAATATTAAGTAAAAATTAATGTGATATAAAACCTTTATATTCAGAGTTTTTTCAAAAAAAAAAAAAAAAAAAAAACTTAAATAGGTATTTTGAGACTTCGAAATTTTGCGGGTTTAAGAATTAATCCCTTAACCCGCTAAAACTTTGACGCTTTAAACATTTATTTGAAAGTATTTTTAGAAAAAAACTTTAAAAAAGAAAGATTTTGATGTAGTATATATATTTTGTATTCAAATTTCTTTTTTTTTAACAAAAATACTTCTAAACTAAGTTTTCCGTACCGTACTGAGCCGAGTTTCGATAATCCCAAAATTGAGACATACCAATAATGTTGTGCCGATTCATACAATTTTTACATATTTTTATAAATTATAAAAAGATAATAAAAATAAAAATAAAAACAAACTAAAAATTTAAAAAAAAAGACATTTAAAAAAAAAATAAAAGAAAAATAAAAAAGGATTGAACGCATGAGTTAGGTCAAACATTTTGCGTGACCTAACATGGTTAGTTAGGTCGTGTTGTGCGTGACCTAACGCGGTTAGGTCGTGCGTGAGGCGACCTAATCAACGCGTCGCTGTGCGCAACGCGACGTAACTAACGTGTCACTACGCACAATGCGACCTAATGGTCGGTTCGCGCAAGTCAACAAGACTTGATGGGTCACGTGAGCGACCCATTTAATGGGTACTATTCATCTTCCTCGTGCTAGGAAGATGAATAGTACCCTAATTTAAAAAAAAAAAAAACAAATGTTGTGCTGGCCGGCATGGACCCAGTTCCGTGCCGGATCCCGACGGATACGGCAAGTTTGGAAACATAAAACCCTGCTTTAAATAGATATTTGGAGTGCGAAAATAATGAATTTAAATGAAAGGCTTAATTATAATGTTAGACTCAGGAGAGGGACTTATATGCAAGTATCGCTTTATTTTTCCTATCTTGTCTCTTCCCGTTATGTGCTGCTAGGTTTGATATAGTATATGCTAGGAAGACGGACAATAGTACCGGCTATGGCACAAACATGAAATACGATATTTTTTTTTTAAAAAAAAACAAAGAGATATATGGTTTGGACACAACAATTAAAAAAAAAACATATATTAACTTTTTGAATATTAAAAATATAACAATAGTTAACAACAAAGTATATGCATAATATACTATTAGACGCCATTGAAATAAATTTAATAATAAAAATTTAATTAGACTGGTTTGGTAGCTTTTTAGGAATTTCTATTGGACACTGCATGGAGCAAAAAATTGGTGTTTTCGTTCTTTTTAGGTTATAGTAGATAGTATATGAATTGTTAGGGTATGAAAGGGTAATTTGAAAATATAAATAACTAAGTATTTTCGGAGACTTGCATATAAGTCAGTTCCTCAAACATACTTTACGAATAAATTTCTCATTCATAATCAATTATCTTCAACGCCCTAAAATATCTATTTAAATATATTTTTTTTAAAAAATTTGAACACAAAAATTATTAATCACATCAAAATCTATTTGTTTTGTTTTCAAAGTTTTTTTTTTTCAAAAAAATACTCTTAAATAAGTATTTCGAGATTCTAAAATTTTAGTGAATTAGTAGATAAATTTTTAAACCCATTAAAAGTTTGAAGCTTCAACACACCTATTCAAAAGTACTTTTGGAAAAAAAAAAATTTGAATGCAAGTGTTGTAGCTTACATCAAATTCTATTTTCTTTTACTCAAAGCTTCTTAAAAAAATATTTATATAGTAGTTAAAAAATTTTTACTATACAAATTGAAACATGAGCTGATTCATAAATTATTTAAAATGGGCGGCAGATTTAAAAGAAGTTTGAAATGGAAGGAGTGAAATGCAATTATCGCAAATATTTTTCTCTGCACTAGTTTGCCTCGTTTCTGGTTATCCGTCAGATGACAAGGAAATGAAGGGTGGAGATTGATGCGGGAAGATGGGAGGAAGGAAGTAGGGATAGGAAAAAGGATAATTGCAGTCGCGTGTTTTAATCTCCAAAAATATAAAAATATACGACGTGGCGGTATGCGAGAGCGCCATGCCAGTGTAAAAACGTATTTTCGGAGGCTAAAATATAAGAAGTAAATTTTATTGGGCTGATGTGCAATTATCCCATAGGAAAAAGTAATTTATCACTATGTAAAATCAGTTTAGTAGCCCCTAATCATTGATTAATTGAATCCAGATGTTCATGTTCTCTTATTCAAGAAAACAAAAAACACATAGACTGTGCCGTCTAGCTCGGCACTAGCTCCGCACCGGACTTCTGTAGTTCCGGCACGTTTAGGGCGGTACGATGGTTGCCGTCCGAAACGTAAAATTCTATTTTTTTTAAATAGATATTTTGGAACGTGATAATAATGGATTTTGAACGAAAGGCTTATTCATAACATTAGATTCGGGACAGGGACATATATGCAAGAGTTTCCCTTTCTTTTTTCCTATCTTATCTCTTCCCAAAATGTGCTGCTAGGATAGATATGTTATATTCTAGGAAGACGGAGAATAGTATAGGATATGGCATGAACACGGAATATAATATTTTTCAAATAAAAGGAGATGTATGATTTGGACACAGCAATTAAAAATATAAAATATTAACTATTTGAATATTTAAAATATAATAATACTTAATAACAAAGTATACGCATAATATAATATTTGACGTCATTGAGACAAATTTAAACGGAAAAATTTTAATTAGTCTGATTTAGTAGCTTTTTAGGAACTAGCAATTTTAATTAGTTTGATTTAGTAGCTTTTAGGAACTAATCAATTCAGTATATAACTATATTATACTATTTACTGCACCTACTATTAGTAATAAATAGTAGTTTAGTACTTTCAATATATATATATATATATATATATATATATATATATATATATATATATATATATATATATATATATATATATATATATATATATATATATATATACACGCATGTGTCAAATGCTTGTTTGGCGTGTTTGAAATGCATGTCTGAAAATTTTTTAGTTTATCTTTCGGATACTTGTCTGACATGTCCGTCACGTATCTGGTTGTATCCACGGCGATTTCCTTTCGAATACTACATGGAGCAAAAATTGGTGTTTTTGTACTTCTTAGGTTATATGATATGGAAATGATTGTTAGGGTATGATGGGTAATTTGAAAATATAAATAACTAAGTATTTGGGAGATTTGCATATCAATCCCTTTCTTAAAACATCATTTACAAATAAATTCATTCATTCTTTATAATCCATTATCTTTGACGCCCCAAAATACTATTTAAATATATTTTTTGAAAAGATTTTGAACACAAAAATTATATATCATATCAAAATCTATTTATTTTTTATTCAAAATTTTGTCAAAAATAGTTTTGAATATATATTTTGAGATTCCTAAGTCTTAGTAGATTAGCAGATAAATTTTTAAACCTACAAACTTTGAAGGCTCAATATATTTATTCAAAAATATTTTTTTTAAAAAAAATTTGAATGCAAAAGTTGAAACTCACGTCAAATTCTCTTTATTTTTTGTATTCAAAGCCTCTCTAAAAAAATATTTGTATAATAATTAAAATATTTTTAATATTAAATTTGAAATATAAATTTATTTCTAAATTATTTAAAATGAAATACTTGATTTGCAAAAGATTTAAAATGGAAAGGCTTATGCAAGTATTTTTCCGTTATAGCATGCCTCGATTCTGGTTTTCTGTCAGATAACAAGGAAATAAAGGGTGGAGATTGACGAGGGAAGATGGAAGGAAGGCGGGATAGGAAGTAGTAATTTGTCGCTCTGTAAAATCAGTCTAGACCCCCAATCATTGATTAACTGAATCCAGATATTCATGTTCTCTTATTTAGCAAAAAAAAAAAAAAAGAAAAAAAAGAAAAAAAGAAAAAAAAAAGAAAGATGTTCATGTTCGTCTGATCAGGTCATTTTTTCATCGTTTCGTTAAATATAAATAAAATTTAAATTGAACGACAAAAAAAAAGCAAACAAATCCAAGAAGTCCTTCGTTTCCAGAATCCAGCTCCTACCAAAATTCCAAATCCACGTTTTCCATTTCTCTTCTCAAAAATCCCTTTCTGCGTTCATGAATTACGTTTCTCAACGGCTTTGATGTCAGGAAGGTCGTCCGAATTGGAAGGAAGCAGCAGCGGTTTCTGATTATTTTTTTTTTTTTCCGTGACTTGAGAGAATTTGGATGGCGGCGAGCGCGAATCCGAGTGGGGCAGAGGATAGGAGCGACGCCGCCCACAATAGGAGCGCAAACCCTAGCAACGGCGAGGCGGCGGCGGCAGCTGCAGCGGGGCAGGGGCTGAAGAACAATCCTGGGCTGGCCACTGAGTGGTCCAACGATGAGCAAGCTATCTTTGAAGAGGGCCTCTCCAAGTGAGTTTTTTATTGTTATCTTATTAGTTTGCAGTAGTTGTGCATTGTTGCATGCTACTATTTATACCTTTCTTTAATTATTACTATTGTGATTTTGCTGTATGGTCTTCGAGCGTTTATCAGTTTTACGTGCTATTTGTTTTGATTTAGTTGCAGTCGATTGTAGTTTATTTATGTGTTGTTTGGTGGTTTATGGAACGATTTCATGTTGTTTTTGACTCTGTAAGTTAAGAAATCTCCTTTTCTCTATCTGGGGGATTGTTGGCCTTTTTATCAAAATTTCCTGATTTTTGAATGCTCATTAGTTATGTTTGTATGCTTGATTTTTTGAATTTTGTTTGTGGACTATAAAATTCATCTCAAACAGTCCAGGATAAATGAGTATTTCATGTTGATTCAGATGATTTTAGGTCCAGGATAAATTGTAATAGCTACATTCTTGTTAGTCGCACCAGTTTCAGCTTTTTCATAATCGTCATTGTTGTCGAGTCCTTTGCATTGGTTCCAGACTCAAGTATTGTATGGATAACAAAGAGGGACAACTTGTAAAATAAGAGGATGTGGAGGATGATTGCTACTTTGATTATTCAGAAATATTTGCTTTTGTGAGGCCTATTTATGAATAATGTCAATGCATATACAGATTTTTTATCATTGACAATTTCAGTGTTAGTTGTTCTATCGTCTAGCTTTTAGGTCTCTAATGTGTGCTCTTAAATACACAAATTAGCTTTAGGGATTTTAAGATTTATGAGGTTTTAGGCCATCAATTGTTTAAAGGATGAAGGCGCTCCATGAAAAGAGCAAAATGAAGGTGGATGGTAATCTTGCATGTATCAGAGGAACAACCTATTGATGTGTTCTTTAGTCACACGTTTCTTTTGAACTGGTATCTGGAAGAGAAGGTCTATCAAGTTTGTGTCTTTTACCAGAGAAGACATGTTTTGGCAGCATTACATGCTGATTTATTAGTCATGCATCAAATGTAGTCTAGCGACTACCAGGCATACTTGCCATTATTATTTTTTTCTTTTGTAGCTTTGACTTTTTGATAAGTTGAGTATGTTTTATCACTTTCCAGTAATAGGTTATGTCTAAGTTGAATATGGAAATTATCAAAATTGAATTTTCTTTTGACAAGCTTTTATGGAAATTCTTTCGACATCAGTTCTAGCTAAGAACGAACCTATTTAGGAACTTGCTCATTGATGTTGATCCACCCGCTCTATATTCATGCCTGAAATAAAGAGAAGGGGGTGGTCCTGCTACCCATTGAGTTGCAGAAATATATAGGAGCTAATTCCTGATTGTTGATATCATGTACCCTGACAAGTTGTAGCTAATAGGACTATGAACTTTGTTGAGATGCTATGGGCCTTATGACATGTGAAGTTCTTCTGATTTGGATGATAATACACTATGCATCATGTCTCGTATAGTTGTAGGAATGATGGCATGTTTGATTTTTAACATTAACAACCGGAATTTGTTAGAGAACTTTTTTTTTTTTTTTTTTTTTTTTCTCTCTCTCTCTCTCTCTCTCTCTCTCTCTCTCTCTTTTCATCTGGTTGTGATGGATCTCTGTTAGACCTTTTATGTTGATCTGCTTGTAATTGAAAAGAAATCTCTGATTCTGTCATCGCCATTCAGCCCTATCTTTATTTAGCGCTTATGAACATTTGAACTGACTGGGCTTTTCATGGCTTGCAGATACGCATCTGAATCAGTTGTCATGCGCTATGCCAAAATTGCTCTCTCATTACCAGGAAAACAGTTCGTGATGTAGCTTTACGTTGCAGATGGATGTCTGTGAGTTCTTATTAACACATCAATCTAAAGAAGGGTTCTCTAGGACATTGATTTCAATATGGCTATTACCTCCTTTAAGGAAGTAGTAATTATTGATATTGACGATCAGCCAACACCATTTATTTTGTGAAGGTGGTTTAGTGGTTTTATCAACAACCTCATCTGTATTAACATGATTAGAAAAGCTTAAATGTTAATCCTGATATAAGCGGGCGGGTAATTGGCAGTGGGTAGCTCCAGTCCTCTCAGCAAATGGTTGAGAAGAATCTTGATTTTATCTCTGGATATGCTAATGTATGGTGTTGTGTTTTGTGTATCTGGGAATAGGCAATTGGTAGTTCAGTGTTTCACTTCAAAATTCAAACACCTCCCATTTTATCCTAGTAACCAAAGGTTTTTATGTGGTGCAATTGTAAAACATCAATATCCTGGGCACCTGACAGTCCTAGATATTTTGAGTAGGCTTAGAAGAGTGTTGAAAAAATTTGTACTGGGATTTGTCGTTCGCAGGTTACAATGACCAAGAAAAAGAGTTTTTCTCCAATTCATTTAATTGGAAAATAAAAGATTTTGAAGCTTTTGCGAAATTATTTTTAAGGATTTATAAAAACAGTGCAACTTGGTGCTGATTATATTGCTTTAAATGAATCCAGCCTAATAGTCTTATAGCATCATGGATCTTTTGTTTTAAATTATATAGAACTTGTTTATCTTTGGTAAAATAATTGAGTTTATAATTTCTATGAAATGAACAATCATTGCAGTATGGGAGCTCGCTTGTCATTCTTTTTCTTTGAATGTGATTATGTAAAGCCTAGCCAAGTTTGCTTTATAAACAACTAAATGGGTTTACTTTTCTAAGCAGAAAAAAGGAAAATGGAAAGAGAAGGAAGGAAGACCATAATTTATCAAGAAAAAACAAAGACAAAAAGGTAAGCCTATTCTTATTTGCCTTTCTTTGCATATTTTTATTTGCCTTACTTTGCATCCAATATCATGTTCACGATTTTTTGGGAAATTTGTTGTTTATCCAATAGATGCTGATATATCTACGGCATATTTGCTGCAACTGTACAAGCTTCTATTGAGTTACTGTAAATGCTCACTGGAGCAGTATTCAATCTGGTATCCCAGTATCCGTGGATGAGGAACTCTACCCAAGAGTTATATATGCTAGTTTCTGCCATACAAGCAGAGATGTTGGATATGTGAAGGATTTTGAAGTTTCATTTGCAAAAGGTTCATGCTTGAATAGTACGAACGAATTTCTGAAACTAATAGTTCAGTGGTACTTGTGTTCAACAAAAGATTATGAGGTCCTTGAAAGTTGAAAGTAGCCCTATGTATGGATGAGGGAAAGATCCAATTATAGTATTTGGGAGATAGCATAAGTTGAAGTTACATAAAATGAGAAAAAAAAATTGACATGGACTTGTGAGCATTTACTCATTTTTCGTGATTGCGGGAGAATAGCAAAATGAGAAACATGAGTTGTGGATATGAGAATGGGCTTTTTATATGGTAGAATTACCACTAAGGAGGAAGCTTTAAATTTCAATATGACAAGCTTAGCACTATAATTACACACACACACACACACACACAGAGTTTGAAAGATGAGCTTTTAAGTTACTTTCAGTACTGAGGGAAATGGATGTATAGTGAAGGTAGTATAAGAAAGATTATGATCTGGACTACTTATTAGCCATAGATTTTATATTTATTCGATTTGTTTTTATGTTGATTGCACTATAAGCCATTTATTGAAGAAATGTAGTGCTAAGAAAATATTTCTCTATCAGTGAAAATGCTTTTTTTAATTGATAACATTTTTATACTGTTCTTGATCTCCAGATTGTGAAAGCTTTCAAATGATTAAGAAACTCCTTGGCAGTCTATGAAGTCGACATTCTACATTCTATCTCACTTTTTCTTTGAAAACTTGTGTTTCTTCTCTATTTTGATATGTTAGGCAAGTTGTAGGCATATGAAATATTGTGTTTGTTGGATTTTAAATGAAACTATTGATTCTTAGAAATTCGTCAAAAGAGTGGTGTTTGTATGAGATAGTGAGGCTTCATTGGTTTAGACTATGCCAAAAGATAGTGAGGCTTCATAATATATATATATATATATATGGGAGATGCTAATCTCCACTCGACAGGAGCACAACTCGCTCATGTCAACTCCGCAACCGTCGGATCGCGGCGATCCGACGGCTGAGATCACGCGCGTGTTTTGGAAGAGCTCGGGTCGGTTTTAGTCGTCGGATCGCCTCGGCGATCCGACGGCTGACATCATGCGCGTGTTTTTGAAGAGCTCGGGTCGGATTTCAGCCGTCGGATCGCCGCGATCCAACGGCTACAGAGTCGACATGAGCGGGCCGAGCTCTTGTCGAGTGGAGATTAGTCTATTTCTATATATATATATATATATATATATATAGAGAGAGAGAGAGAGAGAGAGAGAGAGAGAGAGAGAGAGAGAGAGAGCTAGGCCATGATTCTGCTTGACAGCCTTGGAGCTCACTGATTTCACCTAACATTCAACTCCAATTGAGATATGACACCGCCTAATAATGTTTGCAATGCTTAACTTAGTTAATAGGAGAAATGAGAATTTTGATTGACGTTCCATTTTAGTGCTTAAATGGTCTCAACATAATGCCAGGATTCTGTGCTTTTCTGTTGTGTAATTTGAGAACAACTTCTCCATAAGATAGTTTTGACTATGTACTTGAATTGGTTCTCTTTTTTAATGATTGGAAACCCAGATAATTTGACTTCTATGGAAATGATTAAGGCGCTTTTAGAAGGAATTGCCCACTCCTTTGATATAGGCTTTGCATATTTGCTCCATTTCTCATTTACTCTACATTTATATCGGACCTTAAGGATTAAGAAGACAGCAATTTCTAACCCTGGAGGTTGTATATGCTAGAAGCACTTTTCTTTTATTTCCACATTTTTCTTCTTTGGTACTAGCCCAGTGTTTAGACTGCAAAGTTTAGCCATTCTTGGGGAAAAAGGATTTGCATATATGAAAGGCTTTACAGTTAATTAAAGGAGCACTACTACCTAAATAGATTTGATGATTCCTCAATTTAATTTATAGATTTCAAGATTCCTTATATTAATCTATTCTATCTATTTTTTAAGGATAGTTGATTCCAATGAATTATGATTTGCTTATCTATCAACTGGATAGAAGATTGTTAGATAGCTTATCCTAGATTTTCATATTCTTTATTAACTTCTGATCTTTTGGGAGCTTCCTTTCAAGTTAGAAAGTAAAGTCAGAGACGATAGATTATGAGTAGTATCTTATCTATCAACTGGATAGATTATGCTGTATAGCTTTCAGGTCTTCAGAATTTGATTTATTTGAAGGAGATTATTTTTTTTTTTTTTGAAGAGTTTCACAAAAGAGTACTGAATACATATTTAAATTTTTTAATGCATAGATTTAGTTCGTGTTTGCCTGTTCTCTAGTTCGTCTAAATGCTATGTAGTGTTTCCTTTGATTTGAGAAAGTTTGACAAGAATTATGGCATCCCATTGTCAGGACAGAGTTGCAGATTCTTCCGCAAAACCTACAGCTCACATAGCTGCAAGGCCTGGTGTGGCTCCATATGCTCTTCCAATGCTACCTATGGAGAACGATGATGAAATATCTTTTAACGGTTCGAGATCTTATGTGCATTTAAAATCAATTTTGAACGAGGCGGTGTTTTTTGCCCTTCTTTTCTATTGACATAATACCATTTCTAATGGTTCTTTTCTCTGTATGCAGCAATTGGTGGCCATACAGGACAGCTCCTCGAGCAAAATGCACAAATGTTCAACCAAATACATGCAAATCTTGCCAACTATCAGGTGGTTATTCTTCAATTTAGGGTAGCTATGACATGGAGCAGTGTAAAATGGATTTGATTCTATCATTCTGATATGCAGGTCCATGAGAATATCGGTCTTTTTTGTCAAGCACGGGATAACATATGCTCCATTCTGAATGAGTACGTCCTATATTTCCATTTGGATTAAATTATTCACCTTTCTAAATTATTCACCTTTCTATCATGGTTTTCGGTGCCGGACGGCACGTGCCTGTTCCGGTAGTTGTCGGCACGGCATGAACCGGCACGGCACGTGTCAAAAAATCTTATATTTAAATATTTAAATTAATTTTTATGTTTTAAAAAATAACAAATAAATATATATCGGCACGGCACCATGGGCACGGTCGGCACGTGCCGGGATTTGAGTTTATCGAAACTCGGCTCGGCTCGGCACAAAAAACCTTGTTTTCTATTGCAACTTAAGGATGGAATTATCATAGCATTCCTAAAGATAGTTGTGCTTTTGGTAATATGCAGAATGAGCGCCAGCTTATTATGTAGCCTTGTATGCATAAAAAGGTGAACCCAGTGCACGAAATGCTCCTGAACTCAGACTATGGGGGGGTTGCATATATATGCGTCCATATCTGCTAACTCGCGGAGGAGTTTTCCTCTTGACTTTGCCGGGATTCGAACCCACATTGTGCTAGGAGTAGTGGACTACTACCGTGCGCCGCTGGGTTCACCCAATGTGTATGCATCCATCATAAATTAATTTAGATGTATGTGATTTTAGTTCATTAGAGATAAACTCCTTTTGTTATCCTGATAATTTTTCAATTTCTTATCCTATTCATCCAGCATGAACGATATGCCTGGAGTAATGAAGCAGATGCCGCCTCTTCCAGTGAAGATGAACGAGGAGCTGGCTAACTCCATACTTCCACCTAGACCTGCAATCCCGCCCTTGGCCATGCAGTCGTAACAATCTGTTCATCGATAGCAGATTTCGGCGTCAAATCTTGAGCTAGTGGCAAGATTAGAGATAGTTTGTGATACAGTATGATCAAGTTTCACTTTTGTGCAATATGATCTTATGAATCGTTTGTGATACAGTAGAAAAGATTAGAGATAGTTCTCTTTCTTTTGTAAGGAAAAACAGGTTAGTTGCATTTACTTTGAGAAAGTAAATAATGGTATAATTTTGGTGCATCTTCTAGAAGCATTAACATAAATTTATAAATAAAATGCAAGTACATAATATTTTCGTCTAATCCATTACATAGCTTGTGAAATATTTTGTTGGCTTTGTTTATTAATATTTCAGATATTATTTTTCTATTTAAATGTACTTCGTGCTTCAGAACTCGACGAAAAAGGGTTGAACCGAACGTCAAGTCTTGAACCAGAAAAGCCAAAAACACATGGTGAGGTGTATCGGTATGCAGTCCCCCGCCCTTGGGCGGATCGGCCGGGGTGCTCGCCTCAGGAAGCGAGCGCCCGGGTTCGATCCCCCGGGGTGGCTGCAATGCAGATGTGCTGGTGGTCGCGAGTTTACAGCGGTTACGGAAAAACTGGTGGCTGGATAACTTCCAGTACTCTTATGTGGCGGGGCCGGACGCCAGGTCGGAAATTTTATTCTCCTGAGCGCACCTGGGTCCAAAATGGTCCTATAGGTGTGCGTAGAAAACTGTGGTCCGGAATTAGCAGAGACCGAGGAGGGCTTTTGTGCGTCCCAAAAAAAGCGGCCCTCACCAGGCACATGTGATTCACGTGCATAGGGTTATGCTCGGCGTACATCTCCTTACCCATCGCATAGACATCCCTCCACCTTAGCTGCCCTGAAGTGGAATATTATATGCGAGTCACCGATATTGATGATGGCTACTCGGCTACTGGATGGTGACTACTGGACTTGGCCTATTTCTTGAAGAGAGCAAATATTGACCAAGTCCAGTGGTAATGGACATGGGCGCGGATCTCTTGTTCCACGTGGAATAGGAAGCAGAAAAAATATAAGGTCGAGATTGTCAGATCAAACTTAGTATGGATTACGGGATATTATATAAAACTTATCTCGATTTATTTGGCATATTTTAAATATTTTTATAAAAAGTTTTGAATTACAAAGTTGTACATTGTGTTGTGATCAAAAAATTTGTAGTTGACAATTTTTTGAAAAAATTTATATTTTTGTAGTTCAAAAAAAAAAATTTAAATAATACAATAAGTCGATGAAAATTTATATTACATCTTGACATTCAAAATAGGTAAAATAATTCTTTGATCTAGATCATGCTAGAATTGTAAGGAAGAAAGAATAAACAAAAAGGAACACAAGGAGTGGACCGAAAGGAGACAGAGGGGGTGATTACAGATTTACAGTCAATGTTCGGAGATTATTGTATTATATAATACTCGCCGGATATTCGCCGATAATAATCAAATTTTTTATTATCATTTCGACATAATATCTGATATTTTTTTTGAAAAATTTTCAATAATAAAGTTGTAAACCATATTAAAATTTATAATTTTATAATTTAACGCTTGTATTAAAAATACTTAAAAGTAAGCTTTTAAATGAGTCGACGGAAATTTAATAAAAAAAATCTCGTAACTCGTATTAGTTCACTAGATGGTTCAGATTTACCACCACAAGTGATCTCCTGTGGTAAAAACTGTATGAAAACCGATCTCAAAAAATAAAGAACAACAAATCTTTATCAAGGAATATTTTTATATTTTGTATTATTATTTAATAAATATATTACTTAATATCTGCACGTACAAAACTGGTATTGTAAGATTCTTAGGCGAACGGATAAGAATGTAAAAAACTTTAAATAGCGTAAAGAGCTGACGTGGCTTGTGCCGCATGAGCATCAGAATCGTATAGTCGTTTCTTGATGTCAGAAAAGGAGTATAGTGATCGACAGAGACAGCGAGACAATCGAGCGGTGGGCATGGACGGATTGGAAGAGCTGGTATTGCAGACAATTCTTGGCAAGATCGCCGCCCGCGACGCCGCCGCCGTCGCTTGCGTCAGCACGCGGCTGCGTGCTGCCGCCTCCGACGATGCACTCTGGTGCCATTTCTGCGCACGCGACTACGCTCTCGATCCCACCACCTCCGCCGCCCCCGATGGCCAACCTTGTCCTTCCTTTAAGGTCACCACCATCCCTTTCTTTTAAGCTTGAAATTGAGAACTCTCTGTCACTCTGTCTACTTCAGAACTCCTGAAATTGAGATGATTAAGATACTGACTTATTTCTCAAAAGAAAAGACTATAATGCTGACTTGGAAATTATGTCGCTGATAAAGTAGCCAGGTTTTAAATGAAAGAAATCGTGGATAAATTGTTGAAAGTGAGTTTGCTTGTTTTTGAATCTCTGATGAAGACTTAGAAAGAAGATGCCTTTTTTCCCTCAAATAGTTTCTAATTTGGGCTGAATGAGCTCGAAATGTTGGCCTTGGTGAAAATTGTGCTGACTAAGTGTCTATAGTAATTGTGGATATAGGTTGCAATGGTTGTCAACTTGATTTTGTATCTTTGGACTCTTACTTGAAAGTCTCAACTGGTTAAGGTTATGCAGTATGCTAAACATTCGGGCGGCAAAGTTTGTGAAGGACGACATCGGAAGGTGAAATTGCACATGTAATTTGCATGTAGCTGCTAACTAGAAGAGCAATTCTTATTGAACTTTATATAAATCTCAATAGTGGAGTTGGAACCACCTCCATCACATATTAAATGGTAGGTCACCACTTAAACATGAGATGATTGCCGCCTTAGCGTACAAATTTAGTTAGAGATCTAACTGCAGGTACAAAAAAAACATTCTCAAAGTTAGGTTTTGGTTTGATAGAATCTGTTTAACACACTTCTTTAGCATGCTAATGAAGTGCTTGAGCTGAATGTGATATGGTCCCTTTCATCTTCTTGCAATGTGGTATGTGTTTATGTTCTAAAGACTTATCTATGTGCAGGCTGCATATCGAGCTTGGTATGAATCTTTTGGCATGTATCCTTTGCCTCTTGTGAGGAGAGTGAAAAAGTTATGGGAATCGATCAAAAGTTGGCTAGTTGTGAATTTTCCGGAAGCTGCAGAGACCATGAAGAAAGGAGCTTCAGAAGCTGAAATAGAGGAGGCAGAGAATACTCTGAGGGTTAAATTCCCAATTGCAACCAAACTTTTGTATCGGTTCTATGATGGTCAAGATAATGGTCTCATGGAGGACATGTCTGATCTGGGGATAATAGGGGCTATAAGTTTTATGATTTTGAAGTTAGTGTTCATTTGTTGCCTCTTGCTAAGGCTGTTACTGGAACCTTACAGCTCACAAGGCAGGCAGGGTTTTCTGTTAGATCCAAGTATGTTATTGTGGCAGCTTCTAACTATTCGGAGAAACTCTTTCTCTTAAATTGTACCAACAGCCAGCTGTATGTTGGCACTAAGAATCTCTTCTCAGATGGAGAAATGTTGCCTTGTGTTCCTCAAGATCTACTAAAACCTAGCCATGAGATGAATAATGACGTGTTACAAGATGGATTTTTGTTGTGGCGGAAGAGCATTGTAGACGCCTTCAGAATGGTGTCATTCGGACACGAATTACAAACTTGAATGAGTTCTGAGGACGATTCTCTACTTTCCAAAGCTATCAGTTTATACCCAGAGACACCTCCTTTCTGTTCGACTGCGGTTACTAATGGTTCAGGTACCACTATATTAGCTTCGTCTAGTATTCCACCATATATAGAAGTGTTGTCATGCCATGTGCAATGTCTAAGTTGCACTACCGGTACTTACTGTTAGGATTCAATTTATTTCATGCTGCATTCAGATCCTTTTCAGTCAGCGTTAAAATATTGTGAAGTCGCAGTGTCATCCTTCCATGACAGATCTAATTACTATGTACAGTTTACTATGACCATATATATTTGCCTATATCAGACGTAAAGTTCAATGTTGAGAAAGATATTGTTCTAAAACTTTATATGGTTTTCATTTTGACACTGAAAGCGCTAGAGTGTCCAAGTAGTTCCTGAATTTTTTAAGTGGCAATTGAATATCAACTCTTCGATATCAAAACTGTTTACAAATCAGCCACTGTTTCGAAATTTTTGCTAGGGTATTTTTACTATATTTTTGGAGAAATTTGAATTTAAACAGAAAAAGATTTCGGCGTGATCTACAACTTTCGTATTCAAAACAACAAGCTAGTGTAGGTCTTGCTTGAGTAGAATCTAGAGCCATGCCTAGTAGAAGGTTGTTTGTAGGATCCTAGTCGCCCGAATAGCCGACTCCACCTATGTTGCTATGGATCTGTGTGCATTCTGTCTATTTGCATATAATTGAGGTACAATGTCTGATACTTAATACAAAAGAGTGCTTCAGTGTGAGTCCATTCAAAGAATTGATACGGGGGGGTGAAATTTGCATATAACATTAAGGACAACTTCTGTATTGTGTCTCCTACTACATTGTCCTATTTGTGTGGAGTAAAAGGCTAAAAGGGTACATGATTGTTGTAAGTTGACATTTTGATCAACTTAATTTTGATTGATTTTCATGGAGTATATTCTTTTTGTTTCAAATTTTCTCTTAATTTTAAGCATTAAATAAGAAAGCCCTTAAGTGTTGCATGTTTCCTGAAATTATTCTGATTAATAATTTGGAATAATATTAAATATGCCTTTACTTTCCAAAACTCGTAGAAATCAACTGCTTCTTCAACTTTTTTCAAAGAAAAAAAAAAAAAAAAACTTCTGGTCGGAAATTCATTTTTTGCTTCATATGTGCTTCATCTAATCGAAGTGTGATACTCTTTCTTTGCTTGATGTTCTAGTACTGTGGCGTTCCTAAGTCTTTTTTGGATGCGCAAAGGGATGGGACGGGATTTAGATCGACAGTGAAGACTATTTATTCATTCAACTTACTCTCGACTTACCTATCTATGTTAAGGCTAAAAGGGTGAGGAGAAGATGAATTTACTAGATATTCATTTAAAAAAATATTGTACTTTATATCAATATTTTATCAGAAATATTATACATTAGACGACAAAGACAGATAGCTTTTGCCTTTTCATGAACCTATCTTTTAACTTATGCTAATCTTTCTTTGCTTTTAAGTCATAATAGTATTGCGCTCCAAAAAAAATTTTGTTTCTTTTATTGCTAGATCTACGTACCCTTATATATATATATATATATATATATAAGACTTATCATTACATGGATGTAAATATTAGCTTAGCACAACTAATTTTTAATTGGGAAAGATGAACGTCACTTAGGCAATATTCAGATAAACTTAGAACTCGTTTACCTGAATATTACCTAAGCGACGTTCATCTTTCCCAACTAAAAACTAGTTGTGCCAGCTAATATTTACACCAATGTAATGATTAGCCACATTCCTTAATGCTACAACAAGTCATAAGATTAAAGACACTACAAAACCATAGGATGTAAGTAAGTGGAAAAGCCTAATTCAGCACTATCTGAATCGTAAATAACAACTTACATGGAAGATGAACGCACATATGTGTGTGTGTATTTGTGTTAGTGTATATATGTATGTATATCAAAGCTTCTCTGCCGAGCGGCACAGGTGGTGTCGCCAGGCGCGTACTGGATCCGCCGGGATCCGGCACGGTGCCAGTGCCCTGCCAGCGTTTCGAACGTATTGGTCGAGTCAACGTTTCGGTCTGTGTGGCCTAACTATGCCGACTGTGTCGCCTGGCACATTTGTTTTTTTGGCGGCCACCGACTGCCTTTCATGGGTGACCACCTAAATCTAGCACATGCTGGCTTTGATCATGACTAAAGCCAAGCCCTAGGGCTAGCTTTATTCCCTAACGAAAATCAAATCAATTCTTTTTTTAATTTTAAATACAAAATTAAGAATACGTTAAAAAATCTATAAAGAATGGTCAGAATCTAAGAGTTTCTCATTCAAATCACTTCATAGTTCATACTCAGATTTAGAAATTAGTTCAATAATTTAACTATTTAACTCGATGGCACCGCCGAAAAGTCAAATCAATCAGTGATATTAGTTGGCAACACAAATATTCCTTTTAGAAGGCAATCAGTTTCGTTGGAAATGTAATTACTGTATAATTCCACGGAATGGAGATAGAGTTTCTCGCGGCGAAATATTTTAGCCAGAGGCTTTCCAGATGTTAAACCTTGTGATAAATACGGTGTTGAGATTCATGACGCTATGAAAGCGCACCTATGTTCGGGAGGACAGCAAGAGGAGCATAGGCAAAGCAGCGGAATATATTGACCGTATGGTTGGGAGGCATATTGCTGACGAGGGTTGTCCACGGAAGAACTATACGATGATTTTGACTTACGCGATCCAAGAATACTGCCAGAAGTAAGGGAGGAACTGAGGCAAATAAGGGCTGAAAGTTTAAGAGAAATGGAAATTAAGCAGTAAAGAGACGCTATATGAAGAGCCGACTTCGCATAAAGCTCGTCTTACGCCTGGTGGTTCTTCGAGCCAATATTAGGTCGGTTGACCCATATGCATATGAGCCGGTGCAACTCCAACAACCCAGAATCAATGACATTGGAGGGGGAAGAAGTCCAAATTAGCAAAGGCGATTGCCAAAATTTTTCCATTTCAATCACATAACTCCTAACACCGCATCAGTCCATACTAACGCAATATAATCTCCGTAGAGGAGGTGGGAGCAGGAAGTTAACCTCCCACGCTGCAGAAGATTACTGGATCCCTCTTGGATGAAAATGTGAAAGAGCTATGCATTTACATTAATTGTTTGAAGTATCAATAGGAAGAATATGGTGTCACGATTATGTGTGATGGATGAACAGGTTCAGCAAAATTGAAAATTATCAACTTTCTTAATAAACTGCGGCGGGAAGACGGTTTTTCATTGACTCTATAGATGCTTCCCTGTATGCCCAAGACCATGTCTACGAAGGAAAAGATTATTGTTGATGTTCGCGTGAAAAATGTAAATTGTAACCGAAATGGTTCTAATTATAGACGTGCAGGATTATCGCCGATGGAGAACTACCCACATTTATATTACACACACTGCGCAACATATTGTATCGATATGATGGCCGATATTGGTAAACTTGAACATGTGAACAAGTTGGTTAGGAAGGGGCAGAGGATCACCAAATTTGTATATAACCAAGGACTGCCTCTGGCTCAGAAGAGAGAGCTGAACGGAGGCAATCTACTGAGGCTTGGTATCATTCGATTTGCTACCAATTTTATATCTCTCAATAGTATCAAGGAGAAAGAAATGGGACTAAAAGCTCTATTTATTGCAGAGTGATGGTCTGAATCTAGATTCCAATTGATGGACCAAGGACGAAAGGTGGAGAGCATAGTACTCGATAGGAGGTTTTAGAAAAATATAACTGTATTCATTAACAGTGTTGCCCCTCTTTATCCTCTACTCAGGAAAGTTGACTCTGACGATATGCCACATATGGGATACATTTATCACTCGATAAATAATGCGAAAGCACAAATCCAATGGAATATTGAAAAGGGATACCAAGACTATTGTAATATAATTGACGACAAGTGGGATCGCCAGATTGGCTGAAACATTCATTTTGCAGGTTATAACCTCAATTCCCGTTTCCAGTACCAGCATAATCTGGGATCGAAGATGACCTTATTACGGCGCTATGGAATGTTATTATCCGATTAGAGCCAAATGAAGCCGCACAAGCACACGCCATCAAGGAGATATAACATTGCATAGCTGTTAATAAGCATAGAACTTTAATGCCACTTATTTTTCTAAACAATTATTACAGGGCAAGCTATTTAGGTATGTAGAAGGCTCATTTGGAGAATATACATCAAAGACATCGAGATTAAATATGGTCATTATAAGATTGTTGTCGTACTTAACAAGTTAAGATCTATTTTTTTATGGAGCAATGATCTTGTATATTTCCAATTATATAGCCGAGTGGTGGTCACAATTTGGAACTTCTGCGCCAAATTTGAGAAAAATTATTGTCAAAGTGCTTTCGCAGGCTGTATATTCCCAGTGGCTGTGAGAAAAATTGGAGTAAATTTGCCCTTATCCATATTAAAGCTCGCAATCGCATTTTTGCTTGTCGCTTGAATAAATTGGTTTATGTTTCCTACAATATGCGGTTTCGGTTAAAGCACATGAATAAGCAGCAACAATATTGTGAAACCGTATTTGATCGGTCGTTGTACGGGAGAGTGGATACTGAAGATGACCCAACAATGGGGTGGGTTGAGTTGCACAAAGACAGAGATGGAACTTAACCAGCCAGGAGATCCGTCGGGACCAAATGAAGACATTGCGTGGGACTCAGCATTGATCCTAATCAATTTGCTGAAAAGGAGTTCGTTCCTATGCATCGGGCTTGGCAACCGCTTGGTGAGGATGACGGTGTAGGAGGTCTACGTCTTCACAGCATACACATCGCCGCAACCGGTCTCCTACACTTTCAGCTACATCAAGTTCATCTAACAGTAAAAATAACTCTAGTAGCTCGGATAATGATGGTCGAGGTGGATATGTAGGTGTAGTACATGAGGAGGAACACAAAGACACATTTGTCCTTTTCACACAATTTATGGGTACTAGATTTCGTGACGCATGGAAATCTAATCAACCGTTTAAGAAATACGTTAGGATTCGACGAGCATCTGGACTTGTTGACCAACTTGCGAGTTTATCGCGATCGGCATCTGTATCCTCAGGTGGATCGTCATCCTTAGAGACTGAATGGTCCATGTTAAGAGCAAGATTGAGGTCTTTTAGTCGTTCTTAACGTAGGCCTCACATTTACTTTAGAGGCTATGGTCAAAATGATGAAGATAGGACAAGCCCGCTTACAAGTGATAGCAACTGTGTCGCAGCCCCACATACCGAGCCGACCATATAGTGTCTTCTAACTCTTCTCAGATGCAGATAGAGCATTAGATTATGGATATTCCGTTGGTCCTCCCTACATGCATTCTTATCCACATCCGCATCCAATATACGAGGGTTATTCTGCATACCCATCAAATGCACTGATTATAGCGGATGGAACATGCTATCCGCCACTTCTTTATATCCTCAGTATGTGATGATACTAATGTTGGCAGCATGTCAAGTGACGTATTTTTCAATGACTACATCTGAGAGTACCATCATGTTTATACTTGAGAGATACATGGGTGTACTAAGTCATAACGACATATGGAGTGGATTTTAATGCATTGGGTTTATAGATCTCTTTTATCATCCATATCGACACTCTATGTTGTAGTGCATTATGTACACTTATTTTTACTATGTAATTGAGATTTTTGCATCTAGTGTTTAATTAATATTTTTTATTATTGCTCAAATTGTTTTTATATCGACACTGTGTGTGTGTGTCTTGCCAAATGTAGTCTTTAACATTTGTGTGTGTGTGTGTTGTGAAATGTAGTCATTAACATTTGTATGTGTTATCTTGTTGCGCATTACCACAAATCAGTGGTTACATTGCATGCGGTCCATATGAATGGTTAAGCAGCAGCTATTGTATTCGAGCAGATTATATTCAATCATTTCTAATTTTGTTAATTGACCACTTGGATTAATGAAGGTGCGTGCTTCTGCTGTCTTTGTTCCGGAACTATCAGTCTCTAATAGGAAGGATGAAAAGTATCTATTTGCTTATTCAATTCGGATGTCACTCCTTCCTGAAGGATGTATTCTAGGCGGCACTTATTACGGATCTTGCCAACTTCTTTCAAGGCATTGGGTTATCAAATCTAATGGTGTTGTTGTAGACGTTATCAATGGTGAAGCTGTTATAGGAAAGGCAAGCTCTTAGACACTTGATTTCTTCTTTGATCCACATCTAAAATATTCCCATGTGTTATGATTAATGAGTTTCATTGCACTAACAGAGGCTATAGCAAGTCATCATCTTAATAGTTTTACTATTTTCCATATTGCAGTAAGATCTGAATTCAGAAAAATTTTACGTTTGAAGAGTATAAATTTTTTTTTTTTTTCTTGCTCTGTTGCAGTTCCCCCTTCTTTTTCCAAACAAGGAAGAATTTGTCTATGAAAGCTGCTCGCAAATGCTGTCGAATCGTGGGTCTATGGAAGGGTCATTTACGTTCGTTCCTGGCAGGTAAGTAACATCTGGTACCTTCTGTGTTATTTTGAATCTCTTTATCTGGATCCAAGTCTCTTTATCTGAAATGTTATTATATCCATCTCATCACTTTATCTTCAAAATTTGTCATTTTGAAGATTCAAATTTACAGTTTTATGATGCGTTTTGATTGTAGCCACCGGTTTTATTCTTTGCTTAGGTTGAGGAAGCCCGAGGGGATACAATTTGAAGCGACGGTGCTAGAATTCCCCCTTGAAGTACCTGAATATATTTTTTGATATATGGATATGCTGATGTTTTGATAATATGTCTTCTAAGTTGTTTTATACTAGTTCCTTGCTACCGCAATATCTTCAAGTGTGAAAGTTTTTGTGATTAGAGCTTCATAATCCTATTCCTAAGTAGCATCTAAGTATCCTTCAGTATGATTTGTAAGTTATTATTTTTTTTTAAAAAAGAAGAAATTATTCGATGTATTTTGTGCAATTGATCGGTGAAATAACTTTTTTTTTCTTTTTCCCTGAAATTTATGCTTGCTTTTGTATTTTTTTGGTAAAAATCCTATTTTAATTTGTCCAGAAACTGGTGTGTAATGAATGAATGGTAGGGGGAAACCAATTTCGGTAACTAACAGAATATGTGACTGCTATTAAGAAGGATTCACTTCTCATTCGTTTTTGAATCCTTAAAACTGTTTCATCATTGCACGTCATCAGGCATCATACATAATTGCTCATGTGATGCCATCGGACGACATATCTTAGCCTGGTCTACGTACTTTTTATTTTACGTAGATAAGATATCTATGGGCATTGTGTATTTTTATCTTTCTAATTGAATTTAGTATTTTTATATCCTTCTAATCGATTTTGGTTGAAATAAACTTCTTTGTTGTGTAAAATGATAAAAACGTTCTTATTCTGATAAAAATATACGCGAATATCTACGAACACTTACGAGCACATATTAATACTTCCGAACGCTTTTAAACATTCACGAATACGAGTGAAAAAAAAAAAAATTATTCCAAAAAGTGACTCGCGAAAACTACCGAATGTTCACGAACATACGTAAATACCTACGAGCATTTTTTATATATACGAAAATTTATGAATATCCAAAAAAAATCTATGAACACTCCCAAGCACTCATGAATCCATTGAAAACTCTAAATACTCTTGAGCAATGTGAGTGTTCGTGGGTGTTTGCGTGTACTCCTTTTTTTTTTTTTTTTTTCTTTTTTTTTGAATAAAAAGTTAAAAGCATTTTAGTCATTTTATAAGACAATCGGGCACATTTTTGCCAAAATTAATTAGGGAAATCGTTAAATTCAATTAAGAGAACATAAAAAATACAAAATGTCCATACCTGATTCATTCCATGCAAAAAGGCGCATGAATAAGTGGTTCTTTTTAAATAAAGAGCAATACAGTTCTTTCGGTGATTTTAATTCTGAAAAAATTAGGACTAATATAACATTGATGTATATTGAAAAAAAAAAAAAAACATTTTTTAACGTTCGTCAATTTAATGGGCCACACCAACTGGAATAAGAAGAATATAGGTAAATAAAACCACCGAGACACAGAAAATTCTTATAGTGAACGCACTCTTGGCGAGTACAATCTTTTGCCACAAACGTGCCATACGTCTCTCTCTAAGCCTTGTGTTTTATTTGATAACTCATTTGCTCCCAAATGCTTTGTGTTAAAGCGAGAGATCAATCAATTCCTCGCTTTGTTTTAGATTCTCAAGACCCGATCATTTTTCCAAAATTTAAGGTTCCGTCTCGTACTGTATTCTGATAAATTTTAAATTCGAAACGTGACAGTGTTTTAATGGTACCGTATTGATATATATTTAGTTACTATTTTTAAAAATAAAAATAAAAGTTAAGTATAAAATTTTTCTGCATATGCCGGTTCGTGCGTGCCGACAGGGCATATGCTGGTTCGTGCGTGCCGACAGCTACCAAAACAAGCATGTGTCGTCCAGTATAAGTTGTGTAGACCGACACCTAAAATATACTTTTTCCAATTTTTTTTTTTTTTTTTTACCCTTCTTTTTTCAGTGCGGGAAAGAGCAACACTCCATGAAATTCAGTTGGATACCCATGGCGAAGCAGCATTTAAATCTCAAAAGAAAGAAGTCGTGGGTGCCACGACAAAGCCCGTAACAACAAAAATGTCAAATGCTCGTATAAATTGGGATTAACATCTTCAGATTTATCTGTAATATTCAGAACAAAATGATAATGACTACCAATTTGCTTTAACATATATATATATATATATATATAATATATATATATATAATATATATATATATATATATATATATATATATATATATATATATATATGTATTTCATTTTCTATTTGGAATCAAAGAAAAAAAAAAGATCTATTGCGGTTGTTAATATCACATTCGGGAGCTACATTGAAAACTTTGGCAGACACGTTCTATGATCCTTTTTTTTTTTTTTTTTAAAAATTTCTAGCATGAATTCAAATCATCAAACCAAGCCAAGTTAAGCGAGTCTCTTCTTAGCCAAGGTTTCCTCCATCCCAGGTCAGCTTCTTATACTGAAATACCAGTAGAGCAAACCAAGCAAGCTTAGTCTTCTAGGGAGACACTAATCTATAACCCAGTTTTACCTCCTGGTTTTCTGAAATTAAAAAATAAAAACATTTTCAAGTACTCTAGTCCAGCACCTCTCTGTTCATAAATGTTATACGCCATGCACTTGAGATTTTTGGTTCTTTCTAATCAGATTTTAACCTATTCAAATAACATTTATACAAGTTTCAATTCAATCTTTTGCGGTACATCCACGAGATCAGAACTTGAATCAAGCCAGTAAATAAATAGACATAGGCATATTATTGGATGCTCAAGAAAAAGGATGAGAACGTACGGGGAAGGAAGCTGCCAACTTTCAAAGATCAAGTAGCAGCCTGCGAGGATCTTCAACAACATCCTTGATGCGTCGAACAAAATATACAGCCTCTCTTCCATCAATTAGCCTGTGGTCGTACGTCAGAGCAATATACATCATCGGCCTTGGAACAATCTTACCATCAACTACCATGGGACGGTTCGTAATTGAGTGCATGCCCAGGATAGCAGACTGCTCATTCAAAAAAGAAATGCATTATTTAGTAGTGAAAACTTACGTAACTATTCAAAAAAAAATAGAAGGGTGAACCCTTCTGAACTCATGCTCTGGAAGAGTTATATATAAGCGTCTAGGAAAATTCCATTCATCAGGGGCCCTGACGCTCCTGATTAAATCAAGACCGTCCAAAGCACCTCGGAATGCATGCAAACGCATCCTGAGATGCTCTGGATGGCCCAAATCGCATCAGGGGCGTCAGGAGCCCCTGATGAATAGCAGTTCTCAAGCGTCTATATTCGCTAACTCGCAGAGTATGTTTTCCTCTTGGCTTTGTCAGAATTCGAACCCACACCAGTGCGCTGGGAGGAGTGGGCTCCTACCAGTGTGCCGTTGGGTTCACGCCTAAAAATTACATAACTATTCAAATTACATAAACTAGAATTATAGGGTAACAAAAAAAATGTTATAACTCAGCCTATGAGGTGTAATTACTTGTGGAGGGTTGATGATTGGCGTACTCAAAAGGCTTCCATAAACCCCACCGTTAGATATTGTGAACGTGCCTCCAGCCATTTCATCTATAGAGATGGTGCCTTCACTGGCCTTCTTGGCGAGAACATTAATCCCTCTTTCGATCTCAGCAAAATTCATCTTATCAGCATTACGAATAACTGGCACCACAAGGCCCTGAATAGACCAAGCATAGTATCGGGTAAAATATTTGACATGAAACTCTAGCTTATATATATATATATATATATATATAGGAAAGTCAGCTTAAAAACTTTAATCATCATAAGATCGTTGGACAGACCCGAGCTGTGCCGACAGCAACACTTATATCAATGTAATCTCTGTATATGATATCATCACCATCTATGACTCCATTCACGATTGGCTGATGCTGAAGAGCAGACACAGCAGCCTAATAACACAAGTATGCTGATTTATTTAGATAACGCAAAGATTGTACAACAGCATCGATAATAATCATAATTTGGAATAAAATCATAACATACTTTCACAAAACCTGACATGAGCCCCATCTTCACTCCATGCTTTTCAAGAAATGCATCTTTGTAATCAGAACGAAGTTTCATCAAGTTTGTCCTATGCAAATCGGAAAGCAGAAAAAAAACAAATGGCTCATCCTCAGAAACAAAAAGAAGGTTATACATGTTTGTTCCTATTTTTACAAGTAAACAACAAGAACTTAAGCAAGCGAAACCTTAAAGAAACATGCAAACGCAATGTGTAAGTACCATATGTGATCAATTACAGAAGCTACTTACATGTCCACCTCATTAAATGTGGTTAGCATTGCAAATGTGTTCTGGGAATCCTTCAAGCGTGTAGCTACTCTTTTTCTGAGTCTAGGCATGGGGACCTATAGTAGCAAGATCAAGAAAAAAATGACTTTACGCTAGAACGTTAATCAGTATCATTATTGAGAGCTTATAGAGAACTTAGAATACATACTCGTCTTTCCCGTTCCTTGGGGGGAAGCTGAGGTTCTGTAGGAGAAGATTTTGGTGCAGCAGGATGTGCTGGTGGCGGTGCCTTGGATGGCTGTTTGCTAGCAATTTCAACTTTGGGTTTCTCCTCACTAATTTTTTCTCTTGCTGGAAGCTGCGATGGTGCAATATCTTTTTCTGATTGTTCTTCTGATGGTGCCACTTGTCTGTCGCTGGGGGCATTAGATTTAGATATGACTGCAACCTTTGTTCCTGGTGTCACTGTATCACCCTCTCTTGCTAAAAGCTGCAAGTGGATACAGTTTCGTACAAAAGTAGGCCAATTTGTAACTGCGTGCTGACTTTCATCCCAATATGAACAAAATCAACAAAAACTAGAGTTACCTTCTCAATAACGCCGGATTCAGGGCTATTGACATCAACTGTCACCTGGATAACAATGTAAGCACAGATCAGCCAAGTTCTCTTGTTCTCAAATTTAACCATGTCGAAAGCAGTGATGAAATCAACAATTACCTTATCAGTTTCTATCTGGGCGATTGCTTCACCAGCATCTACTCTGTCACCGGGTTCTGATCCCAAAAATGAGAAATATGACAGATCAGCAGAATTTAAAGCAAATGCAGAAAAGATCTCCCAAGGTCATGGTAATTTATCAATTATTTGTAAGGATAGGTAACAATGTGACAAGTGAACATGTTTTTCCCTTTCAATAACAAGTCTTGAGTATGCATCCATGAGAGCAATGCTACAAGGCACTCATCAAATACACTTTAGCGAAAGTCAGAAACTACATACTCTTTAGCAAAGTTGCAAGAGTTCCATCGCTTATTGATTCACCCATATGCGGAACAACAGCATCAAATACGTCACCTGTGTTAGAAGATAAAGTAGCATAACAACATCAGTATAACATGAAGAAGGTTCTTCACCAGTTGTAGGAACATTTATTACCCATGAAGTAGAGGGGTCTGGAGCAACTAACCACTGCCAGAGGCAAATGACCTACTCCATACAATATATGGAGAATCCGTCAGGAAAGCACGAGTTATTTCTCTGGATATTCAATGGAGCAAAAAAACATTAACGATACATTACAATAAGATTTCTACCCTTTATGCTCTAGGTTTTTAGATGAACTGATAGCTCCACAATTGAAAACAGCTTACAAAGCGTCTACATTTAATGAATCTTCAATACAAATTAAAACTATAAGAAAAGCATTTGCAAATTGAACATTCAGATGCTTTAAAATAAAAGGCATACAAGTATACCACTGGGGCGCCAGAGGACATTAGGAGATAAGAAAGTCATACACCGTAACTTTGTGGGAAGAGATGTACAAGCACTTATAATCAACTTATGTTTGCTTCTTGATATAATAATTTTGTGATACCATATGAACGTACGTGCACATGCAAACATGGATACACAAACACAAAAAAAAAAAAATCATGCTGTTTTATACTAGCCACTCAATTCCCATGTCAACCAATTGATATCTTACAATTATATGAAGCTACTTATCCATATCTTTGCATAAAAAATGAAAGGGATAAATTCTTTAAACTTAGGGTGATGTGATCTAGTTAAAGCTTGGGGTCTGAGTATTGGCTCAAGATCAGAATCATGTGCCAGCATCTACATAGCATCCAATCTTTAATGAAACCAAAGTTTCGGTGCCGAGTCGCACCAAGTTTCAGTAAATTTGGATCATGGCACGTGCCAACCAAGCGGAACGTGCGTGTCAATTGTGTTGTTGCATATTTATCCAAGGTTTTCCGTGCCGTGCCGAGTCGAGTATCGGTAAATCCAAAACTCGGCACATGCCGACTGTGCCGTACCGATCCGTACAATTTATTATATTTAAATATTAAAAGTGTTTAAATAATAAAAATAAATATTAATGAAATAAAAATACTAAAATAAAATATAAAAATTCAATTACATATCAAAATATGATAGTACAAATTTATTTCGTACTGAATTTCAGTAAATTTTAAATTCAGAACGTGCTAAACTTACAATAATTTTAATTTTTTAAAAATTATTATATTTTCTAAAAAAAAGCGCGACCGGTAGCTGTCGATCGCGCGCCTGCGTGTATTTAAAAAAAAAAAAGAAACGTTCTACCGGTTGCTGCCAGTCACCTGCGTGCGGGCAAAATTGTCTTCCTCCTCGAGGAGGAAGATGATATTAAAAAAAAAAAAAAAAATTTACAGAGAGGGAGAGAGAGAGAGAGAGGTGGAAAGAGAGGCAGAGAGAGAGGTGCTGGTGCCGAGCTCCGGCGGCTCCACCATGTGCCGGGCGCGCAGTGCCGGGCGCGCGGGTGCCGGGTACGGTAAACCCTGCTTTGTCGATGGCCGTGACTTTCCCATATGTAAATTTGAGACAGGTGTATATGAAGTATTTATCTAATATTTGAAAAAAAAAAAAAAAAGAGAATTAAAATTTAGAAAAAAAAAAAAAAAGATTTTGTAGCCTACAGGTCGGCATGGATCAGCATGACCTACTTTTGGCCGTGCCATGAATGCAATTACCATCAACTCTATCCAAGATAATTGTATATAGAATGAAAAGTTTATTCTCACAACGGAGCCTATAAAATACTAACCTTTTTGGTTTTGGAACCACCGCACTACCTGAAATAAATACAGATATTATTGACCTTCAAATTGAATATGCCTCATTGATAGCCAAAATATTATCAAATGAAATTACCTGCAAATACACGGTGACTGACGCTTGGAGCATTCTTGAAACTTCTGAAAAGCAGAAGACCCTGAATTGAAATCGATATGATAACATCAGTATAATTCTTGCTTCCAAACAAAAGAACGACAGAAGGAAGAATAGTTTGTGCCCCTCCACTCTCACTCCTCAATCTCACCCTTCATCTCCTAACATCTTCTCCACCCAGTGTACCGTGTAAATTGCCACGTTTAAACACAAAAGGTGCTCAACTCATGCACTTATGTAGTTAACATAACATAAAGACACATTCAATTCACGCACCTGCTTAGCTACTATAATAAATACAAAGAGGAAAGCACGCATGTTAGCTACTATTAGCACCTTTTATAACGTGGTATGGGTATTTTAAAATTATGTTTACATATGATGGGTATACTCATTACTAACTTATATATCAACATGTTAACATATAAGAATGTAATGAATACACCCATCATAATTTAAAATATCCATACCACGTTACAAAAGGTGCTGAAAATGGTATAAGATCCTAGTCCTGTGGTATGGGTATTTTTTGTCAAAGGAAGTTAGCGGAAAGAGTTCCATAGTAGTTTTCTTGAGCGGCCCCTCACAGTTCAAAGAGAACAACCATGACTACCAATATGAAGGTCAAAACCATAGACAATAACAGGAAGACCAAATTCTGATATGGAATTATGAACCCCACTCAGATCACGAACATTTATTAAGTTCACTCTAAGAAATGTTTGTGATTCTGTGAATACCGAAAGGGTACGAAACGAGACAAAAACACTGATACGCTTATTTTAAAATACTAGAGTACAATTACCTGACGATACGTTACTTTTAAAAAAAAAAAGTATCAAACTATTTAAAAAGACAAAGTAGTAATAAAACCATTATTCCAGAAGAAAAGGACTCATACGTTAAAGAAGGAATTAAGGTAGAATATTGTTACCTTGAAATGAATCGAGTAGTTTTATGAGTTAGTTTGGATCTAACTGGGCTATTGGTAATTTGAGAGTAACCAACTGCGTCTCCTAGGGCTGAAAATGAGTCGAGCTGCTCACGAGCATCTCGAGCTCAAACTCGTTAAAGCTCGGCTCGAACTCAATAATAATTGAGCTTGAGTCGAGCTCGAGCTTAAATTCAAGCTCGGTTAACTAAACGAGTCGAGCTTGAGTACTGTGATACTCGACTCGTTAGGCTTGTGAGCCTATATGAGATTTCTTTATTATACTATTATTTTTTACAAATTTACTTTCCTTTTTACTTTTTATCTTCTCTCCCCATCTTTTTCCAATAAGGCAGGCAAATTTTTCCCCCCCTTTCTCATTCTTACGAATCTTACCCAACAAAATAGGGCAAGCTAGAAACCCTAAGTTTTAACTTTTAACTATTGTTTTACCCTTTTGCCCCCACCTCTCTTTTTTATCCTAATTTTTTTTTTACCCTTTCACCAGCAGCCCTCCCATTGCCTGGCTCTCCAGTCTCCACTCGGCCGCTCTGAACCCTAAGGTAACTCAACTGCGGCTCCTAACCTAATTATCTCAGCATCTCCATCTTCATCAATTTCATCATCATTTGGCTGCAAGGTTTTCCAATTAATTTTTATTTCATAATTTTTTCATGTGATTTTTTCTCTGCCCATAGTTGATCTACATGCTCGACTACATAAATCAAATAGTTGTAGATTCTTAAATAGATTGTTATTTTATATGATTAATATTTTTTTTTTATTCTGTAATTTTAATTCATTTTTATGAGAATTAGATTGCAAATTTTTAAGGGATTTTGCTAAAAAAGAGAGAGTGGGGGTGAAAGAGATATTGCGACAGATTCTTAAAAACAGAGATATTATTTTATATTGTTTATGAGAATTTAAAGGGATTTTGCTAAAACAAATTCTTAAAATGACTCCAGAGATATTTCAAGCTCGAGCCGAGCTCGAGTACGGATTTTATGTACCGAGCCGAGTTCAAGCTCGATCGTTGAAGCTCGTCGAGCTTGAGTTCGAAGGTACTCGACTCGAACTTGGCTCGTTTTCAGCCCTAGCGTCTCCTTTGTTTCCTAACATGTCACCTTTGTATCATAGCATGTCCTCTAGGTATCTCAGCATGCACTCTATATATCTCGTTAACAAATGAGAGATGCAGGATTTTTAATGGAAAACAATGAGCAGGAGAAAAATCACGGTGTAGGTCAGTCTTAATGAACTAAGCAGCAAGAGAGCCTTCACTATGAATGATCAGAGTAAAAGTGCCTACTCTTTGGTATAAAGTTCATTCTTTCATCGCCTTAAGAGTCGTTTTGGTATTATATTGATCCTATTCTTCGGTAGCAATAAGTTTTTCTTCTACAATTTGTCTATCCTTTCCTGCACTTCCTCGGCTTCTGCATCTATTTCTCTTTAATAGTCCAGCAGACTTTTTGGTTCTGTTCACCTTTCTCTTACGCGCTGATTCCTCTTTATCCACTTTCTAGTTATTCATCTTCCAAAAAGTGTAAGTTGAACTTCGGTTTGGATTCACACCAGCACGTCATATATAAATCTAGCTATATTAGTGAAGTTCCAAATTCAATCGGGTGCACGGAGCTAAACTCCCCAACAAGTCTAGACTGAGGTCACATGTTGAGCATCAGGCTGTATGCTCGCTAGTGCGAGCACGCCAACTTGCTCGAGCTCTTGAGCATGAGATGACGATTATCTATGTAAGCGTGCGATAGTGATATCCAAAGCATAAGCTCACAACAACAGCTGAAGACCTATAGAGTTGGACAACTGGGAGAGCCAAAGAGCTCGCGGCTAAACAGCTGGTGGGCTAGAAAGCTGAAGAGGACGAAGAGTTGAGAGCTAGGAAACTAAAGAGTCGGAGGGCTGGGAACTTTGCATACAACAGCGATAAAAATGATATTTTCTTGCAATGTGAAGTCGATCTCGTGAGCTTATTACTGCATTGTGAGCTCATGAGCGTGTTGTGGATCGCGAGAACATTGTATATGATGATTGATGAATGCATCATAAGCTCATTTGAAAGGCTAGAAGTTGAGGGGGTTTAAGGAGGTAAAGAGCAAATAGTGTTGCAGCGCGGAATTACTACTGGGTTCGTGACATCCTAAATATTTTACTGTAATTTTACTCGTACTTATCTTGCGTGTATGAATCCTATTGAGTGTTTGGATAATGATTGAAATAACTAGTGACAAAGCAAATCCCTCAAGTGAAATAACTTTACCTCAAAACATAAACTATCAGTCATTCAAAAATTTATCCATGCTCGTAAAACATAAACTATTTCCGCTCACACCTTTGACCACAAATGCCACGAAAACCACATTTTGATAAAGATTTAAGTTATGCAAAAAAATGAAACGTTAGTATCAAGTCATACTCGAGCGAACAAAATAAATAGGCATCAATCCAGCACATCTTAGTCAAGATATATTGTCCCGATGTCAAAATTCATGCACAGGTAATTTGGTTTCCTTCATTAATCTAGCTTGATAAATTGTGATACTTTTAGAACATCATACTGGTTAAGAACTGTAGAACCATGATTTTTTTTTTTTTTAAAAATATTCTAAATACATTTAGGTATTGAAACATTGCATGCAAAGATGGGTATGAAGGAAGATAAGTTCATACCAAATGACCAGGCACTACTTTTGGATCCACATTTAATTATCAATCCTCGACTATTACTAACTGAATTTTAGGTTGGTTACTGCAGTCCTAACAACAACATTACTTTGTTCTAGATGAATAGCTCCACAACTTTGTTAAAATGAAAATGACGTCTAACCAAGGTTTAAGGTGGCGTGTGATACGAAGGATCTGGCACAGAAACGGCCGAATTTCGGACGGCAAGGATGAAGCATGCCGACGGTTCCAGTGGGCACGATTTTTTTTTTCTACGTAACTGTCCGTGAGGGGCAGTCAAATTTTTTATCCATGAGAACCACGATATTATATTTGAAATAGATTAATTTATTTATTATGTCCGAATGGCATACGAGGTGGATTTCAATGCTTTGGATTTTAAAGATCCTTCTATCAGCCACATCGACACTTTATATGGCAATGATTTATGTAATATGTACTTTTAATATGTAACTGAGACTTTTGTATTTCATATTTCATTAATCTTTTTTTATTAATTTTGTACTTATCAAGTTTTGTATTATTAGAATAAAAATTGTATGGATACGCACAGTAGGCACGACACGGTTGGCCCTATCGAGTTTACAATTTACCAAAACGCAACACGGAACAACACCTTAAACCTTGGTCTAAACTAGTGAAACCACAAAATAGCTTCCATTTGTAGTTTTGAAAAGTAAAAATTCCTCGTCTAGGTTCAGTTATCACTTTCCTAGCAAACAGTAGTCTGAACTGGCTGCCTTCACATTAACTAGACATGAAAGTATCAACAGTTTTCCCTCACAGAATTAGCAACAAGAAGAATTCAATCCACAGAAACTCACAGAACATGACAAAATCAAACTCAATACAACAGTGTAGCCCAAAACTAACAAGTAAGACTCACAGTTGCAGGGCGGCGAATCAGGCGAGTGACAGTGGAAGCCATCATTCGACCGCTAAAAATTTGTCCAACAGAATCAGCTTCAAGAAAATCTCACAAGGCTGATGCACCTGAGTTTTGGAAAAAGAAACAAAGGGTAAATGAGAAGACATCTCAGATAAATTAACCAAAGCTCGTGTAGTTGTTTTTACAAAATGCCTATAGCTTTGGGCTTCCAAATTAATTTATATAATATGAAATGGTGATTGTGTTATGAAATAAATTGGTCTAGCATCAGTTTTGAATCTACTAGATAATTCGATTCAGTAATATGTCAATGTCAATACTACAAATGATCCATATGAATGCGATGTTAATTCTTCTACATTCCACACGAGCGCTTAGAATGATCTACTAATGACAAATTGGTCCAGCATCAGTTTCGTCAATGCTAAGCATTGTATCTAGGGAATCAGAAGAATCGGGAATAGATCACTACCTGGTGATGAAGCGTGGAGAGGAATCGTCGTCGAAGTCGCCTTATTCGGCTAGGGTTTCGATGGCAGCGGTTGATCGACTATGGCACCGAGCAAAGCACGCGATCGAGAGGAAAGAAAAGAAAAGGTTGCGAATTTGCTGTAGCTGAAGGAACGAACTTTGAAAACTTCTATCTGTGTGGTCAAGCATACATAATCAGAAATTGCACAAATGTGCCTCTCTAATTCACTTCGGCGCTTTTGTACCCCCGAGCCGGTGGATATAACAAAATCGTATAGAAACTGCCATCGTCTTTTAAATAAACGACGAGGGAATTTGTTTTATTTTTCGAAATTCAGAAGACACAAAAGTAACTATATGAATTAAAATGACATTATATTATAATTTATTATGGTGACACAAAAATACAAATATGTCTTGAAACAAAAAGAGGACATGCAGCCCCTCTACTATTTTAATTTTACGAATATGTTCTCTATTTTTAGTCTGTTAATTTTTACATCCTAAATACTTATTTAGAAGTTTTTGGATCTTAATCGTCAAGCTCGTTTCTATCTGACATCTCGATTAGATATTGAACGATAAAGGATAGACTTTGAACATCTATTTAGAAGCATTTATGGAAATACTTTGAATATAAAATTTATATATCTTATCAAAATTTATAATTTTTACATTACAAGTTTTTATAAAAAATATTTTAAGTAAATGTTTTGAGCCTCTAAATTTTTTATGGGTAAATAGATAATTAGCTACGAAATTCGAGATTTAGAAGTATTTTTTTGAAAATATTTTTAATATAAAAATCGTAGGTCTCATCAAAATCTACAACTCTCGTATTAAAATTTTTAAAAGAAAATATTGATATAGTAGTCAAAATGCTTATGGATGATTTACGAGATACGGATGATTTGTAAAAGGTTTAAAAGGAAGTGCTAGACCTGTGGTTCCCTGTCACATTTGTAAAGTTGGTTATGACCTGTATCTCATCAACCTCTTTCTCTATTTCATTAAATGGTGAGCTCAAGGGTCATTTCAAAGGAGAGAAGGGGCTGAGGCAAGGTGATCCCCTTTCTCCTTATTTGTTTGTTTTGGCTATGGAAGGATTTTCTAGATTGATGGGCAAGCTAAATTCTGATAAAGCATTTAGATTTCATCCCAAATGTAAGTGCATTTCTCTCACTCACCTTTGTTTTGCTGATGACTTGATGATTTTTACCTATGGAAATAAAGCTTCAGAAAGCCCTTGATATATTTAAAGAGTTCTCCTCTTTTTCGGGACTTGAAATGAACTTAGCAAAAAGCCTGATTTTCCTGGCTGGTCTTAGCCAAAATAGTAAGATGGATATTCTGAATCACTTTGGTATGCAAGAAGGAAAAATGCCTATCAAATACTTGGGAGTCCCCTTGATCTCTGGAAGGTTATCTAAAGATGTGTGTAATACTCTGGTGTCCAAAATAACTAGTAAAATCTCAAGCTGGGCTGACAAAACACTTTCCTATGAAGGGAGAATACAAATTATCAGATCAATTTTATTCTCCATGCAGGTATACTGGTCAGGTATCTTCCTACTGCCTAAAGCTATTACTGCTGAAGTTGAAAGTATCTGCAGGAGGTTTCTGTGGTCAGGTTCAGCAAATAGTAAACTAGCAGCTGTTGCTTGGGATATTATTTGTAAACCAAAAAAAGAGGGTGGCCTGGGTCTTATAAATTTGAGTATTTGGAATATAGCTGCTATTTCAAAACAGCTTTGGGCTGTGGCATCTAAATAGGATAGTTTATGGGTCAAATGGGTTCATGCAGTATATTTAAAAAACTCTAGCATTTGGCAAGTACACATACCCCCAAACTCTGAATGGGCTTGGAGGAAGATTCTAAAACTCAGGATTTTGTTCAGGGAAAAAATTCTGTCTGTGATTGGTAATGGCTTGAACACTTCTTTTTGATATGATAACTGGCTTAGCATATGGCCTCTTTCTAATTGTATTGCTGATGGGGATATTGAATATATGGGGATAGATAAGAATATTAATGTTGCAAGGTTGTTCAGAAATGGCTTATGGAGGATTCTTGCTGTCCTCTATATGAAAATCCCTGGTTTAAAGGAATCCCTAAGCAATATCCTGTTAACAAACTCCCCTGACAGTATCCTATGGAGGGGAGGAAAGGGTTTTTCTGTCAAAAGTGCCTATCACTCTCTCAGACCTGCAAATGATGTTTCCTTGGTTTAGACTTGTGTGGGATTCTTGTAGTGTGCCTAAACATAAAGTCATATTGTGGCTGGTTTGTCTGGGAAAACTCTCCACCAGAGAACTCTTGATAAAAAAGGGCCTAACTATTAGCCCTTCCTGCAGCTTCTGTGGAAAAGATGAGTCTATTTCCCATCTATATTTCAATTGCAAGTTCTCTAATGAGGTCTGGAAGACGATATCCCACTGGACAGGGCTGTCTCCGCAGCAATCCTGTTGGATTACTCTACTACCATGGCTAATTAGGAGGTTGAAAGGGATAATGGGGTGGCTTCCATGAGGAGGGTTGTCCTTGCAGCTATTGTCTATGAAATTTGGAAAGCCAGGAATGTTGCTACTTTTCACAACATTAAGCCTACAACACATGAAGTTGTAAAGGCTAAACGTGATATTTCAATTTCGAGGATGAGCAAGTATGACAAATTTCTTAACACGATACTCAGACCAATCTCATTTAATTACTTGAGCTTGAATCTCGGTTTGAGCTCGGCAGGACTCAAGGTTTAAGCCGAGTTTAAATGAATTTAAGCCCAAGTAACTCATAAGCAGCTCGGCTCGTTTCACCCCTAGGCTCGGCTCACCCCTAGGCTCCTCGGCCTACCCCCTCTTTGCATTTAGCTTGACATGGTAATCTTGGGTTGGGCTAACCCAACTACTGTCGCAAATTCTTTGCTCAAACCCAAAATTGAAATTACAGGTATACAGTATATCCAATGGTGTATTTCCCTTGCAACATATACAGCTCCACCATAAATAAATAAATAAATATATATATATATATATATATATATAACTTCATTAAATAATTGGCAAGAGAAAAATGGTATCTTTAAGATAAGCTGAGAAAAACTTATTCAAAAAGTTCTTCCATAATATTTTAAAAACTATTGTCAAAATTTCATTGGTCTTCCGGTAACTCTCCTACATAATGTATAAAAAAAAAAAACAAAAAATCTAGTGCTTGATTTTAGTTTTTTTTTTTTTTTTTTTTTTGTAATTAAGAATTTATATTTAGCATCAAACAATGTTTACATCACCAGCCTTAGAGACTGAATACAGGACCCCAAACTACAAAACATATTGAAAAAAAATATGAAATCTAAATCACATATTCTCATTCCAAAACATTATAAAAGTTCATATTCATTGAGGTCTTCATTGAAGTCCATATCCATTGAGCACAAATCCATCCAGACCAGTTCTTCTAAAATCTGCTACAGTCTCAGCGCATAGAATACAACAGAGTCCAGGTGAATACAGAGTTAATCCAGCACAGCAGACTTCCGCAGGTATCATTCCAAACACAGATAATACTATTTCAGTCAACCAGTAGGATCTCAGTCATTCTAGCACAGCATAAAACCTCAGTTGACATTACTATCACATTTATTTCCATCACAGAATTCCCTCCAACAGTTCATCTACAAAACAGTTAACAAAGGCAGCAGTATCCTTTCCAGATTTGAATCAACACAAGTAAATAAAAAGATCACAATGTTTATCTCAGTACACACACATTTCAGATTTATAAAATACTAGATCAGAAAGCTAAAGGTCCATTAAAAACACATTATTAAGTGAGGGAAACAGATAAAAGAAAGAAAGTATTTTGAGGATGGCATTTTTAAAACAATTAAGATGTCAATCAAGGGATATTCTAATCCAAGAGGAGATAACATCCGGTCTAGTTAATATTTGTTAAAAAATATTTGTTATAGAATAAAATTCTATTATAAGGCGCACCGGCACGTCCTGCTTAGACGCAAGACAAGATCTGCCTGAAAAAAATGAGGCATATTTTTTTGAATATACACAATAATCCGTAAATTCAAACCAAGTTTAATTTTTAAAGTTATCAGATGAATATATTTCTTTAAAAATCACCAGTCCGATTAAAATTTTTCCAAAGTTTAAATTAGATGAATTTCTCTAAAATATTAAAACCAGCTCGTGAAAGGCTGGTTTGATTTGACCACCTCAAAAGCCGCCCTTCATGGGCAGCTTACTTTTTAAAAAAAAAATTAATTAATTAAAAAATTTAACGTTTCAATCCCTCTAATTCTGTATTTGTTCGGTTTAATTTTTGAAAATGAAAAAATTAGCTGACATGGCGCGCAACGCATATGAAGATATTAGCGCATCTTCCCATTTCTGAGAGCTGAAGAATATTAGAGAATTTATAATAGAAATGATTCATGCGGATGGGTCCAATTCTTGGATAAAGTTGGCAAGCGACCATGGATCCATTGTTAATGATATATATTTGAGATAAAAGAAAGAATCTGATTAAGTATTGGATGCCTATAAATCTGATGGTTGTTTCCATAAAATGGAATTGGATTCTATGAGGGCCCTTCTTATATCAGCCCTCTTTTCAGTATTGTTGTCAAGTCAGTTTAATTTCATTACTAATTTAAAGGACCTTTTGACCAATGAGCATGTTTTTTTATTCTTAAATTCTTCTAGTTTGGTTAGAAAGGCATGCTAAGTGTTTGACTTATTTTAGAAATAGTAAAATCCTAACTATTATAGAGTGTGTGAATATTTCTTTTATACCGAGTTCTCTTGATAGAATTGCCATTTATTAAGTCTGATCCACTAGAAAATATTAAAGTATTCTAAATTCTCTGAATATGTGTATTACTGCTCTTGAACATTTGGTTTTAAGGGAAAGCAAAATAAAACTACTGTGTGTTGGTCATTATGAGGAAGAAGAACATTTAGATTTCATATGGCTACTATAATCTTCTGGTTTACTTTTGACTCAGATTGTGAAGAAGAATGTGCTGATTATGTGCTGGTTAGATTGTGGAGAAGAAGAATATATTGATTTCAAGATGATCTACTCGATAGTTTTCTTTTTTCAAATCATCTATGTGTTGTAATTCTTGGTTTTTCACAGCATTTGAAGGTTCTAAAGATTACCTAGTCCTTTTAGGGATTGGAAATTTTTGAACCTAAATGATTGTAATATTGTAACTGTTAGTCTTGAGTTAATTCAATTGCTCTTACTTACAAAAAAAAAAAAAGTTTCTTCTCTGATGATAGTATGTTTTTTGCAAACATATGCTGGACAAGGGGTTTTTAAATACAGTACCGGTTTTGAAACATGATATTATTATCTATTTGCTGGATATCTCTGTTTTGAGATATTCCGATCTACTAAAACTATGTCTACATCTATTGATATAGGATTTTTCCAAATAAAGCACATGAATACTGATGGGTTCTTTCGAATTGTGCAGGTTAGGTGAAGTTTTGGGGTTGCTTGCTAAAGTCTTAGAATTTTTTTCGCTCTTTTAGTCTTCATGCGGTAAGACTTTGGCAATATATTGAAGTGATTACTCGCATGAAGCAATAGATGGATGCCTTGATTGGAGAATGAGCTGCATCATAACACACGAATCATAGGAAATTTGGTTTTTTCCATATATTTTATAATGTAACTTTTTACTTATTTCAAACTCTTTGTAATAGTTAGTCTATTCAATACAAAGCTCTTACTTACAAAAAAAAAAAAATATATTTTTTTAGCATAAATTTGAAAAGCTACGAAAATAAAATCAGATCGCCTGTTTAACAGGCGACCCTTGCCAGCATGGTGGCCGGCCGCCGGATGGCATGCCACGTAGGCAGAAGGTCGCCCCTGTAACAGGCAACCTTTTCTCTCAACCTGAGAGCACTCGTCACCTCCTCAACCCCATCTTTCCTATTGTTAACGACCTTCCTCCGGATGGGGAAAAGAAAGTTTGGAGTCGCCACCTAATTTTTATGGAAAATTAGGAAACCGAAATAAGGCACGTTGAAATTTTTGGGCTCGTTGTCGGTTACATGTGGGGAAGACGGAACACCCCCACAGCGCCCCTCCGAAAAGGGTACTCTTAATTAAATGGCTTATATTTTTCAAAATTGGGATTCATCATTTTATGCATGAGATTTAAATATATGCATGTATGTGATAATGCTAAATTAAAAAAAAAAAAGTAATCTACTCCGCGTGTTTCTTTTTATTTTTAAATTTTGCGTGTGAAAAAATATATATTTTTTTGAGATGTAGAGTTCGGATAACCACCTCATTCTAATCTCATTTATTTATTTATTTATTTTGGATAAGGGTGTAGAGATTGGTTAACCGCCTCACTCTAGCCCAAAAGATATTTATAAGATTTTATATTTATCAATTTTTATGTTTTAAAAATTTTTATTAAGGTGTAGAGATCGGTTAACCGCCTCACTCTAACCTTTTCTTTAAAATATTTTAGGATTTGTCACTTTTTATATTTTAGATAATTTAATAAGGTGTAGAGATCAGTTAACCGCCTCACTCTAACCTTATTTTTAAAATATTTTAAGATTTTTCATTTTTAATTATTTTTTTTATATTTTAAATAATTTAATAAGGAGTAGAGATCGGTTAACCGCCTCACTCTAACCTTATTTTAAAAGATTTATGATGTTTTTAATGTTTTGAGCCATCTTTATTGTCGAAAATCATGAAATTATAGCTTAAAATCCAATTAAAAGTGATCAAAATTGATTAAAAATATATTTGGACCACTAAATAGGTTCCTAGTACCAAAATGGCTAAGTCAGAATTAAAATGGCTCGGTCAGAATTAAAAATGGCTCAGTCAGATTCGATTCGGGCTCGATCGGATTGAAAATGGCTCAGTCTAAATGAAACTGGGCTTGGTCGGAACGAAACCGACTCGATCAGATCGCAACTGGGCTCAGTCGGTTTAGAAATGAGCTCGGTCGCGACCGAGCCCGACGCGCGCGGGGGTGCGTCACCTAGTTTAAAAACGACGACCGGCTGAGCCGGTCGTCGTCTATAATTGGTTTCAGCCGGCTGCGAGCTCGCGGCCGACTGATAAACGCGCCGGCCGACGAAGCCCATATATGCACCTAGGGATTATCGACGGTCCTGGACTTAATGGCGATGTCAAAATTTGATTTTGATGACTCTATCGCAAGTTATAATCGTTTAAACTTTCAGGAAAAAATAAAATTTTCGAATTCCACCGCCGTGGCTCACCGCCGGCGCCGCCACGGCGGCGTTTCACGATGTCCTACTAACCACGAACTCAGAAATATAATTGTATTGGCTTGTAAAGAGGCCGACCTTAGCTCCCGAGCTCGGCCGGCGGTAACAAAAATTTTTGACGTTTTTCGGCGATCCGACGCTATCTTCTACCGTGCAAGTGCTTCGATTATCTTCTCTTCGACCTCTTCTTCGATCTCCTGAGCTTCACAGCCACTAATTCGGAGTGATTTGTGAAATCGCATTTTTTTTGTTTTTGATCTCCCGATCCCTCCCGAGCTCGGCGGCGACGCCGGTATTTATAATGGTATAGGCGAGGGTTACCCGGATGCGTGAGGCGAGATCGTGGGATCGTGGGATCGCGGATCGCGGGATCGTGACGCGGCAGTTACGCGCGAGTCGGCGGCGGCGTCGACCGATTCTTCAAATTTTCGAATATTACGTAAACAATTCACTTATTTACTAAATTGCAAAAACGACCCTATTTATTTTGCAAAATGCTAGGCTCATATTTTCTGTTTTGGCAAAACTGGACCCTCGTTTAAATATTCGATTGTCGCGAAAATTTCTTATTCGTACGTGGTCTCGTTAGAATTATAAATAATTATATTCGTCCACATAGTCTCAAATTAAGCTAAAATAAATTTAATCATGTAAATAAAGATTTTAAGCTTAATCGAGTTTATCGAATAAAATCGGGACGAACCCGGACAAAATGGGGTGTCTACAGTTGCCCCTCTTTGTTCGATCCTTCGGAGAAGGATTGGATAAAGATTAGGAGATACCACATTTTATCTGGAGAGAGCGAGAGAATTTGAGTATAGTCACCTTATTTTCAGAATTATAGTCAAAATGTCAAAATGAGATCAGTCGTCTCACAGTGCAACACAGTCGGCTTATGATAAAATTGAAATGAGATCAGTCGTCTCTCAGTAGAGCACAATCGGCTAAACGAAGATTTGAGATGAGATCAGTCGTCTCATAATGTAGCGCAGTCGGCTTAAGATAAAATTGAAATGAGATCAGTCGTCTCGATGTAAAGCACAGTCGGCTAAAAAATAGATTTAAAAGTGAGATCAGTCGTCTCGATGAAAAGCACAGTCGGCTAAAAGATATATTCAAAAATAAGATCAGTCGTCTCGTGAAAAGCACAGTCGGCTAAAAGATAGATTTAAAAATGAGATCAGTCGTCTCGTTATGGAACACAGTCGATTCAAGGTAAAAACTTGAAATTGAGATGGGTCGTCTCATGATGGATCACAGTAGGTTCAAAACTCAAGGTAAAATTTGAAAAATGAAACAGTCGTCTCGTGATAGAGCACAGTCGGCTCAAGGTAAAATTTGAAAAATGAGACAGTCGTCTCGTGATAGAGCACGGTCGGCTCAAGAAAAAAAAAATTGAAGAATGAGACAGTCATCTCGTGATAGAGCACGGTAGGCTCAAGGAAAAATTTGAAGAATGAGACAGTCGTCTCGTGATAGAGTACAGTCGGCTCAAGGAAAAATTTGAAAAATGAGACAGTGTCTCATGATGGAGTACAGTCGACTCGAGGTAAATTTGAAGAATGAGATAGTCGTCTGGTGATAGAGCAGGGTCGGGTCAAGAAAAAATTTGAAGAATGAGACAATCATCTCATGATAGAGCACAATCGGCTCAAAGAAAAATTTGAAAAATTTGAAAATTTGAATGAGAACTACATCTCAAAAAGATTTTATGACGAGAACTGCGTCTCGTGATGTAAAAAGATTTTATGAGGACTACGCCTCAAAATGATTTTATGAGAACTACGTCTCGAAAAGATTTTATGGCGAGAACTACATTTCGTGAAAATTTTTTAGAGAACTACGTCTCAAAAGAGTTTTGATGTCAAATTTGTAAATTTTTTTTATTTTAATGATTTGTTGATCAAAGTGAGAAAACTTTATTTTGCTAGAAGTTGATGTTTGTTGTTAAAAATTTTATGCAAAAAAAGATTTTGTAAAAAAAAAATTTTATGCTGTGGGTGTTTGGTCATTCCGACTATTCGAAAAGTCATTACCCCGGCATCCCTTCTTTCTTCTATTTTGTCTTTGCTTTGCTTTTCTTTTTTCTGGCAGACAGCTATTTTTTAAAGTCGTCCCATCTTGTAAGCTTATCAGCTGTTGATGTTGGAGATCAGTTTCTTCACAAATTTTTCTGAAAAGATTTGTCCCATTGATGATTCGTCAGAGTCTTGATTAAAATTCGCTTCATTTGGTCAGAGCATGTGTTTGTGTCTTTTCTTTTCTTTTACGGATCTGCGTCTTTCAAAACTGCCCCACTTTATAAATATGTCAGCTGTCAATGTATATTCTGTTCTGAGTTTTTTTGTTTTTGTTTTTTTTTTTATTGTCCTCCTCTGTGTCTGCTTTGCTTTGATCAGTCTCAAAAATTTCGTACGAAAATTTCGCCCCAATTTTGACGTATGGATCAACTTTCTTAAATTTGCCCCAGTTTTTTGCCCCAGTTTTAGTTGGACTACTAGGTTATTTCCTTTCAAGCAAGTCATGTTAACATCTGTTTAGTTCACAACTAGTCATAATATGTTTATTTTATTCTCTTCTCAGTACATATTTGTCTTTTCCTTGATCCTCTAAGTTAAAAGAATGCAACTTCGGAGTGAATTTCGTTTAAAAACAAAATTGCCCATTTCAATGTGGAAGCGAGTGTTTGTGTGACAAGATGATGAATTTTACATAATATAATTTTCAAAATGTATGTTCTTGAATTTTCACTTGCCAAATGCTTAGGCCAGCATTTTCAGGTTTTCGACCGAACGAGTTTTTTCGGTTTTTTTTTTTACGCGAATACCAACATTGATGATGAAGGAATCCGGTTACTCGATAAATTATAGTTTTGTAGTTCTTTGCACACTCATACCTTAAGAAGTCATCGTTTGACGTAAAAGTAAATATGGGTCACATGCATACTTCTAGTTACTAGATAACCGAAGGTAGCAGAGTGAATATTTGCACATTTTTTAATATTTCTTATTTTGTATTTTATCTTTTGACGCGAATTCTAACATTGGTGATGAAAGAATCCAGTTACTTAATAAAAAACAACTTTAAGTTGCTTTTGCATACTCATGCCTTAAGTTATCGTTTCACGTAAAAGTAAACATGGGTTACATGAATATTTCTAATTACTAGATAATTTTAGGCAGAGTAGTAAATGTTTGCGCATGTTCTTTTTCTCTCTTTTTTTTTTAGACAAGTTGTTGATAGTCAAGTATGCATTGTTCGTTAAATTCTGCAAAATTTAGTGAAATTGTGGAAGTTTATGAAATAAAGTAATTTTATGATTAAAGAAAATCCATTCCGAGTTGCACTCCCAATAAGAAAAATTTATTAAAAAGATAAAATGTAATAAAAGGAGAATTCAAGTACATATAGTGACCAATAACAGACCAAACATAGTCCTACCATGACTTTATTGAAAAAAAACAGACGAATAATAGTCAGTCATCTTGGAACAAACTTGTGTCGATGTCATTGAATCCTCCGTCATGAGTACTAGTAGAAGCAGCATTGTTTGCAGTAGCTGTCGGTGTTGTGTCCACTGGGTTGATTTTATCTTTCCAGTTTGCAGTAGTTCATATATTTTATTTCGGAGAACAAAGCAGTTGTCAGTGGAGTGGCCTTGGACGCCACTATGAAATTCACAATAAGCATTTACGTCGTACCACTTAGGAAATGGAGGCGTGAATTGTCGTGCCGGCATAGGCATCAACATGCCTTCTTTGACCAAATGTCGATATACTTCCAATTGGGAGACGGGCAAAGGTTCCCGAGGAGGTTGATACTGACGAGCTCTCGGGATTTGTTGTTGAACCGGAGCTTGTGGCTGCTGAGCTGGGATCTGTTGATGCTGAACTTGATATGTTTGATTGACTTGCTGAGGTTGGTATGTATGTTGCTGAAGATGCTGATAGGGGCGGTTCTGGTTGTATGCTGGAGCTTAAAATTGTATAGTTGTTTGTGCAGGAACTCGATATAGTGACTGTTTGAAATTACCTGCCCCACTGATATTAATTACTTCTTTCTCTTTCTTCTTGGCCTTTGCTTGTTCTTCGGATGATTTGAAGACATTATCATGTGCCAGCTCGATTCTTAGACCAGCAGTAATCAGTTGAGTGAAGGTAGAGGCGATGGCACATACAGTCTTAATCTTATCATCAAGATAGCTCAAAGTCATAAATTCATCAATTAGTTCTTTTTCAATTATTGGAGGAGTGATCTGAGTAGCAAGATTCCTCCATCTTTGAGCGAAAGTACGGAACTTTTCATCTTTTTTGGGAGTCAGAAGCTTCAGTGAGGATTTGTCAGGTGCCAAATCCTTGTTGTGCTGATAGTGGTTGAGGAAGGCATTCGCGAGATCTTTCCAGCTTTTGATCTCCTTTTTATCTAAGCTTAGATACCACCGAATTACGGGACCTTTAAGGCTCCCCTGAAAATAGTAAATTAGCATCTTCTCGTTTTTAAGATATGCTCCCATCTTGCTACAGTACATCGAGATGTGCACTTGGGGGTCTTCAGTTCTATCATATTTTTCGAAGTCAAGAACTTTGAAATCTTCCGGAATCTCAAGATCTGTTATAATGCAGAATTGTGCAGGATCTACTGTTCCTCTGATGCATTCGAAAGTATTCAGACGATTTAGAATAGTTTTTACCTTATTTTCAATTTGTTGGTTTTCAGAAGGGATAGAGTCATGTTTCTCTTCGATGCTGACAGTGGCTGGTATAACAGGAGGATTGAGAGGCAATACGCCTTGAGTTTCTGGTTGAATTGTTGGGATATGTTGGGGCTGATCTGGTAAGCCGTAAGGATCATACAGATTTTGTTGTCCAGATTGCTGTTCTTGGGGATGTACAGACGATTTTGTAAGGTTGTTATTTTGTTCAATAAGTTGTGCCATCATTGTCGTCAAACATTCCAGCTGTTTACCCATGTCATTAAGTTGTCTGCGGAGGTCTTTGTTTTCTTTCATCAACTGCTCCTTCATTTCATTGTCAGCCAATGATGTAGAAGTGTGGCGTCGGGACCGAAGTAGATAAGGGCTTCTTTTTGCGATAGTCGTCATGACCGTTCTTGTGTAAAGAAAATGTGTGTCAGTGATATGCAGAAATTCATTGTCAGTGATATGCAGTTCATTTTTAATTATTTTTTTTATATTTTAAATAATTTAATAACGTATAGAGATCGGTTAACCGCCTCATTCTAACCTTATTTTAAAAGATTTATGATGTTTTTAATGTTTTGAGCCATCTTTATTGTCGAAAATCATGAAATTATAGCTTAAAATCTAATTAAAAGTGATCAAAATTGATTAAAAATATATTTGGACCACTAAATACGTTCATAGGACTAAAATTGCTAAGTCAGAATTAAAAATGGCTCGGTCAGATTCGATTCGGGCTCGACCGGATTGAAAATGGCTCAGTCTAAATGAAACTGGGCTGGGCTTGGTCGGATCGCAACTGGGCTCAGTCGGTTTAGAAATGGGCTCGGTCGCGACCGAATGGGCTCAGTCGCGACCGAGCCAGGCGCGCGCGGGTTAACCCCGCGCGCGTCACCTAGTTTAAGAACGACGACCGGCTGAGCCGGTCGTCGTCTATAATTGGTTTCAGCTGGCCGCGAGCTCGCGGCCGGCTGACGAAGCCCATATATGCACTTAGGGGTTATCGACGGTCCTGGACTCAATGGCGATGTCAAAATTTGATTTTGATGACTCTATCGCAAGTTATAATCATTTAAAATTTCAGGAAAAAATAAAATCTTCGAATTCCACGGCGGCGTTTCACGATGTCCTACTAACCACGAACTCAGAAATATAATTGTATTGGCTTGTAAAGAGGCCTACCTTAGCTCCCGAGCTCGGCCGGCGGTAACGAAAATTTTTAACGTTTTCCGGCGATCCAACGCTATCTTCTACCGTGCAAGTGCTTCGATTATCTTCTCTTCGACCTCTTCTTCGATCTCCTGAGCTTCACAGCCACTAATTCGGTGTGATTCGCGAAATCGCGTTTTTTTTGTTTTTGATCTCCCGATCCCTCCCGGGCTCGGCGGCGACGCCGGTATTTATAATGATATGGGCGAGGGTTACTCGGATGCGTGAGGCGAGATCGTGGGATCGCGGATCGCAGGATCGTGGCGCGGCGGTTACGCGCGAGTTGGCGGCTGCGTCGACCGATTCTTCGAATTTTCGAATATTACGTAAAAATTTCACTTATTTACTAAATTGTAAAAATCGCCCTTATTTATTTTGCAAAACGCTAGGCTCATATTTTCTGTTTTGGCAAAACTGGACCCTCTCGTTTAAATATTCGATTGTCGCGAAAATTTCTTATTCGTACGTGGTCTCGTTAGAATTATAAATAATTATATTCGTCCACATAGTCTCAAATTAAGCTAAAATAAATTTAATCATGTAAATCAAGATTTTAAGCTTAATCGAGTTTATTGAATTAAATCGGGACGAACCCGGACAAAATGGGGTGTCTACACCTATTTATAATATATCTAACAAATATATGTGCACATCCAACAATAATAAAATATATAAAATATCATATTGAATAAATTGTTATCTCATTTAATATATCCACGACACTATTATAAAACACATCACAACGCTAAGTTATAGATATAAAACATTTAATCATTTTAATAACATCACAACACCAATATGTTAAACAAAAAGCACAAATATAAAAATTATATTTATATTTTATGTACTTGTTATTTAGGTCTTCTAATTCGGTTTGACCTCCTCCTAAACAATCTAATAATACCACCACCATGCTCCTCTTGTTGCTGCTAGGGTTCATTAGGAGCCTGAATTTATTGTTAGTGGGAGACTTTCTTGTGTGATATTGTCAGGATCAATTGTAGAAGCTTTTTGGTTGTAGTACGATGACCCTTGACCATAATCTCCCAATTGTGGATAAGAAAGACCCTACTCGTACGTACCATAATAATAAGTAGAGGGGTCCTAGCTGGGCCACTCCGTTGGTGTATGGATCTCATGCAGGGGCTACTGCTCCCACGGATTGTCAGCATCTTCATTCATCGTTGCTGGCTAATCAAAATATGTTGCAGGAAGCTCAACCATCGGTAATATATCTTCTCGTGTTCCAAGTGCACACTCATTATAGTTTTGGAACATTGAGTTGCAGACACTTTGAAGTATGCACCGTGAGTGTAGCCTAAACAAGTAAGCTCACCTCCAACATTGTAAATCTCTCTCATACTCTCCATATGTTATTAAAAAAAATGAATTAAAATACATAAAAAGTACATAAAATGCATATGTATGCATGTTGTGAATTAAAAAAAAAAGTAAATTCTTTTTTAGTCCCCTAAACTTTACAAAAATATACCTGAACTTTCAACCGCTCCCGCGATAACCCTGTACTTTAGAAAACGTCTGGAATAGCCTTATCGTTAGAATTTTCTGTTTGCGTCCGTTAAAGTGCTGTCATGGCCTTTTTTTAATCTGATGTCGCACAAAAAATAATTTTTTAATCATTTTAAAATAATAATAATAATTTTTTTAACCCCACATAGGGTATATTATTTTTTTTAATAGTTTGCAGGTTGGTTTAGACGGGTCTGACCCATTAAGTTCTGATAACCCGGTAGCTTGGGCGCGTAGAAAGCGGAGACGGCCTCGCAGGAGAAGAATGGAGCTGCAATGGTGGCTGTCGGAAGACGAAGTCGAGGAAGATCTCTTTCCCTAAGAGTTTCCAGCGCCACCGCCGCCAAAGCAGTGGAGGTGAGTTTGAGAGAGTGGCTTGACAGTCCGGATCGCATGGTGGAGCTTCTAAAAGATCTTCACACTTTCCGGCAAGTCGTCGAAGCTGTGAGTCTTGCGCACGCGCAGGGCATCGTCGCCACCATTGTTCTTGTTTCGTCCTTTCTTCTTTCAATCGCGTTGCCTTCACCGAGTTAGCTTCGTGCTCGGGATCAGATGCATATGACGATGTCACGATCTCGCCGGAGACGATGATCGGAGACCGTAAACCTAGATTGAGCCAACGAGCATTTCGTCGAACACTTACAGCATACAGAAAATTTGAGTAGAAATCAAACAATCACATCTCAAAGTCTACTAGAATTGATCTGTAGTATTTAGATCTACAATTGTAAGAAGAAATTGAAAAGGAAAGACAAAGAAATTAGAAGAATTAAAGAGAATAAAATTGTTCTGTTTTTAACATTCCTCTCACATTACAGAAACTCGTCGCTGCTTTTATAAGAAGAAGATGACTTGTTAATAGACGCATTTGACCCTGCAATGCACGTGCCTGTCATGTGTTTTCTTTAAATCCTTTCGCGGGAAGAAACCAACGGCCTTGATCTTGTTTTCTTCATCGAACGGTTGATACTTAACCAAGCCCAGCACCGGCGTTTCTCCAACCAAATCTAATTGTCCGCTGATATGTCCGAACCCTGACAGACGATGAAGAATCAAACTGCTGCCTTTATACGCTGCTTGGATTAGAAGAAAATGATGTTTGTAAATCTGATATAACTATTTTTGTTTGTAAATATTCTGATTAACGTTTGTAGTCTTCTTTGTGGATCAGTTTTGATAGTTGAAAAACTGGTTGAAATATTTGAGAAAATGTTTTAGAGTCTGTATAAGAAGTGTTCGACGAAATGCCTCAAAGAACTTGTTTACCTCAAACAAAGAAAACGATTGTTAAATGACAATAATATCCTCCATAAAGGTAGACAACAAAAATAGAAGATACTTAAAGGACAAAATTGCCCTTTACAGAATGAAAAATGCACAAAAAAAATAATAAATTAAATAATAAAAATTATATTTTTGTGCTGGTTAGGATTATGCGTCGCCACGTCAGCGAATTAACCGACATGGACGGAAAAACTAACGGTAAGGTTATTCCGGACGTTTTCTAAAAGTACAGGGTTATCGAGGGAGCGGTTGAACGTTCAGAGTTATAGAAGTACATTTTTATAAAGTTCAGGGGCTAAAAAGGAATTTGGCCAATAAAAAACGACGTCCCACGTATTTGGTCATTAAACATTTACGAGAGACGAATCTCTTGATAATTCTTTTTATACCAGTCCATATAAATGTGAATGCCATCACCCCCCTCGATACGACCAGATTCTCTCTGTCATTCCATATGTTAATGTATGGATGATATTTCATATCCCAATTTTTTTTAATAAGAAAATATTATTATGTAAATTAGTGCGGGTATATCTTGGAGGCCAAACTAACACAACTATCGGTCGATCGTATGCAACTCAATTACATTAAAAATTATAAGGGGCACATGCGCTCACCAAATACGTTGCCCCTTGTACAAATTAAAATATTGACAACATACATGCTCCTCTGTTAAGGAGTCCAGCTCGAAAAGAAATGTCTTCAACACATATGAACTATTTGTAGATCGTTGCAGAATACCTTGAGACCACATATATAAATATAGTTTAAAGCATTAGAAATGTTACGCCCCGTACCTCCGGGGGTCACGAAAAACAAATAGTGGATTTTTTTTTTTTGGAATAACATTAAAGACAATATGTTATGAGCTAGTACTTTCAATTCTCAATATAATACATTAGATTTACAAGTTAATTAAATTTACACAGCGAAAATAAATAAATTTACATCTTTTAACCCAAAATCATCTTCTGAACCCCGTGCTCGCTCTACGATCGTCGATAGACCTTGCAAAAAACTAAGGGGAAGAAGGGAGGGTGAGTATATAAAATATACTCAGTGAGTGACCCACCCTGGCAAAGGCAACCACCAGGGCTACGGCGACACACCAAACACATGCAAGCACAGAAGGCATACATGCAGATGCGAATATGCATATAAATAGAAGACCCGCATATTAAACTTCTATATGCCAATGCAATCTGCACGCATAATATATGACCAGGCACACGAGTTGTATTCTAATCATCTTCAAGCAACAGATGAACATACAATAAGTTATCACAACATGCTGGAGTAAACAACTCACTGCAAGCATGATCACACAAATCTATAATTTAGCATGCAAAACAAAATGTTACAACATGCTTTCACATCATAGCATTACTCTGTCATGCACATCACAACAAACAAGCATTGCCACCAATAGTGGACTTACACAAAATCGACCACATAACCATACGCATATCAATTTGGATAACCATACACGATATGTTGCCAAACATGAATAATGATCAGCCACAAAATCCAGATAATATTACAATAAATAGTAAGAAGCAACATAGTATCACATAAAGATAATCAAACACCAACCCAATAGGTTATGCTGTTATCTTTCTTATTTCAGTGTGATCTAACCCATAGTTAGTCCTCTTTCTCATGTTTATCTGGTAAGGCGGGTTCATCCGAACTCCCAAGTCTAGGGCATCTATACCCCATCATGGACAGGGCAGTTCCGGACACTTGCACTCATACCAAGACTGCCGCCCGCTGTCGTCGGATTTTCCGTCGCAACACAATAACTCACGGTATGGGCGACCCCACAGCGCAAAATGGAGACTACTCGGACTCTTTACGCCATATGCAACCGAGCCTCGCACAACGTAGCAATCGTCCGGCCAACGGCTGAACCACAAGGTACTACGCCTACCGTCCTCCGTAGAGGCAAACTCACCGCCTTAGGTACTCTAGTTAGAACCCTCCGCCCCCGATATATTGACCCCCGGAATCATCATATCGTGCTGACTCAATCGATACTCGACGGAGATTCAACTACACAGAGTACCCACATTTTTTTATTAAGGCACAAACATCACGAGTGTCTCTAGAGCTATTTCACTCCACAACTCGTACATGCTCAATAACATCAATACCATCATAGATAGCATATTATAGAGCAACCAAACAATGTTTATAACATTGAAACCATCACATATGTACACATCATAGGTACATTCACATAGCCAGCATATTTAGCATCTTATGAGCATCACAATAGCATTTTAGCATGATCTCATAATAATCATCATCATAGCAATTGGGTCTATAGTCCAGTATAACATGATTCTCATAACACATCATATTATACACCAAATCAAACATATCAAGCAAACTTTCACATCAAGCATGCCACAAACAACTCGGTGCTTAATCACTAGCACAATCACAAGATAATAATGCATTCAAGTGTTAACACATAACACATAGCAAATATCTTAACACCTACCACATGGGTATCAAAACGATCAACCAAAATGCATCGTAAGGTAGGTCAAACACTTATAATAAGCATGCATTCATACAAGCACTCCCGTTAACAATATCGTTTAGGTCCCACACCTAGGGAGTCGTCCACGCAGGCAATCACATCACTAACATGTTGTCCATGCAACATAACTTACATAATATTTCTAACATTCCTAATGCATGCACCCACAGAACACTTGTTCACAAGCATGCTTAGGTAATGTCAAATACATGCAGAAGTTAATATTAGTATATTGCCGAGTATAAACTAGCATATAGCCCTAAATGCGTCGATAAACAATACTACACAAGACATGTACACACAACAAGGAGCATACAAAGGTGTCCAAACATGATTACAAGCACACCCTATCACCATGCATGACCTTATACGTCTACTCAACTAACATTCACGTTTTCTGATGCACATACATCTACATGCACTCTAGCTAATCCGTCCGCACACTATCCCACTGGTATTTACCGTCTAGGGAACGCGAACACCACTACCGAGCTCCCAACGCATAAAATCATGCTATCGAACAATGTCACACAAGACAATCAGTATAGCTAACATGAATATTACTATTATCTAGCATGAAAATCATCAACGTCGAATACATGCTATCACAACCTAGGAGCCGTATGTTACTTTCAACATAATTTCTAGCATACTTTTGTAACGGATAACATCATCTAACACAAGCTAACGCAACCAAATCCACATCATGCCGGCATTTCATGTCACGACCCGAGCCCCCAGGCCGCAACATCCGGAAATATATTTTCTCATTTAAAAGAAAATTTGCACAAGCGGAAGCATTTTCATTCGAAAATCATTTATAAAACAAGGGTATAGCCGGATTCGGGGCTTTCAACGTCACCCGAAGTCTACGGGGAAGGTAGACCCCGCGGTCGACGCCGACCTAGGTTGCAAAAGATCTTAAGACATCAATCTTCCCCATTGATATCAAATAATCGATAGCAAACTAAGGTCCCAAACTAAATTCTTTTCAAAACATAACCTTTGAAACACATTTTCGAAATCCCGGCCAAACCCGTATTTTTCTAAAAGATTCGAGGGCGTAGAACCTCTTAGATACTTGTATAAGAGATCCCCAAACCCTCAAAAATATTTTTAATTATCATTTAAATATTATTTAGTTGTGCCATACAGAGCAGTTTTCGGTCGACCGGTAATAGATTTCGGTCGACCGAAACCTGTATGTATCCACCCGATCATCACATATATCGGTCGACCGAAATGTGGATCGGTCGACCGATCCTTCCAGAATCAGCAAAAACAGATTTTCAGAAATGAGGAACTCAACGCCTCGATTCGTGTATTTCCACCGGATCTTGGAAATCAACCCCGTACGTACACATATCATCCAAAGATACACGTGCGAGTACTTCCAAGCATCCGAAATACCTTCGGAGCACGGAGTTATCCTCAAAAACACATTTTTACCAAAATACGGTAAAACTAGAGCTTAACACCTCAAATTTTAGAATAAGCTCATCCAATTCAATCCAATGGCATGCACAACTTATATAGAAGTATATACACATGCTCAAACCATTCCAACTCATTTTTAAGAGCTCAAACCACATTTTCCATAAATCGCACTTTTGTATACAAATAACAAAAGCTTTATAAAACTTATTTCCAATTACAAGTGTTTCAAACCATTTTCATAACTATAGCTATTAGAGTCTAAACTTCACATTTCTAGAGTTTATACTCTAATAGCTTCCCAAATCAAAATACAAGACGTGTAGGTCAATGCTTCGGTTTTACAACTGTAACGCTAAGTGAATACAAAATGAGCTACAAGACTAGGTACAAAATGTGTATCTAACAAGTCTAGCTCCCATCCCAAAAGATACCTTCTATCCCTTTTCTTTCTCGCAGTCGACCTACGCCGGTCCTTTGCCCTTATCGCTCGGATCTGAAAAAGAGGGCAACAGGAGGGGTGAGTCCTAAATAGAACTCAGTGAGCGGCACGTTGGCGACCTCCCCTGGTGCAACCAACGCGACACCGCACACAAGCACACAATCAACAAGTAAAGCAATATAGCTTTAACCAATCACAATCATAAGTCACCATGTAAATACATCAATGACAATAACCATACAAACATGTGTATGAACATAAGAAGCATGCTATCTCGAATCGCATAATGTCACCCAACCAATGTCTTATGCATTCTTTGGTTATGTTAGCGTGACATTCTAATCCCAACGGATTGTCAGTATTATGTTATGTAACAGTTCTGGCAAGGCTGGCCCTATGAGTAGCGCAAGCCCCTAGTCCCTAGGACACCTACACCCAGTCCATCGGAACCTCGGGAGCTACCCAGTCCGGACACGTCCGCACAATACCAAGGTCTTGGTCCACGTCGCCGTATCGATATCGGACGACACCAACACCACACGACAGTGAAGGCGACCCCACAGCGCTTATTGGGGGATACTAGGGTTTATGCCGTATGCTACCTAGCCTCGCACTCGCAGCCACCACCTCGGCCAACTGGTGATCGGAACCGCGCTCACTGACCTCTTTAGAGGCACCACATCACCTAAGTATTCTGGTCTCCCATGCTCCTCACGACACCTCTATCCAGGCCCACGGCCTCCACGGATAAGGCGGAAGCGAGACTTACGAATACTAGGCCAAATGTCTTATGCTTTACAAGCTATGTGCATTAGTCTGATCTCTCCGCCCTCTCCACCTCGAGCCCTCGCCCTCCGGGGTTAGTCCCTTTGGACGGATCTACTCGGTGGGTGGCAAAGATACGACCATATAGCACTCAAATGTTCCATTAAGTCACATACAAAACGGATGTCCCTAGAGGTGTCCTCTACATCCGAGCATGCTCAATAACATCTAAATATAATTAGCATGTTCATTAAGCATCACAATATAGTTCATACATATGCGAACTACAACAAAGATATATATAAATATCATGTTCTCATTTCAAATTTGCATAATAGCAACCAAATTGCATAAATAGCAATACAAGAGCATCATAGCATATATAGCATGATCTCTACCACATCACAACATCATTAGGGTTTATTACCCAAAAATTAGACATACACCGTACACATCAATACATGCACATAAGCATAGCATACGGTCAAGCACAATTGCATACACATCGGTGAGAACCCACTCACCTATCAAGCTATACAGGAAACCCACGTCCAAGCCCCGGGGAGTTACGATCGCGCCCAACACTCAAGTCTACGCGAAGAGAACAACCGGGAGATTAGGTTTCTAAGGATTAAGGGCTAAGGAGGGGTAGAAATCAACCATAAATGAGGGCATTTACTTACCTAGGTCAGCTGGGAGCAGGGGGAGCTCGGCCAAGGCAGTAAATGAAATAACCTACCCGAAATCGCGTAAGTGTCGAATTTATGCACGGGGGCCGCGCAGGTTTCGGTCGACCGAAAAATGGTATCGGTCGACCGAAAGTCTCGGCCAACCCAAAAATAAGGCAAACTCGACACTTAAGCCGCTCGCGTCGAATCACCCTACGACACGCAACAAAACACACATTAACTAGGCATCCTAGACATGCATGCAACACCTCAAAACATAGCAAACCAAAACACGGACCTCATTTCATATCTAGATAAGCTACTACATCATAGCATACAGTCCTAGCATGATTTCTAACAATCAAGTGAGACCGCAGGGTCACTCACCTTAATCCGAACGTAAACCTTCAAGAGTTTACCGATCGGCTCGTAAACATCGAAGCATTCCCGGAGATGATCCCACGAACGAGTCTATGACGATGAGACGGAGCAACGAAGCAGTCGACTTCGTCGGAAACGGCCGGACGACAGCTACAGTGGCGGCGGCCGTAGAGCTCAAGAGGCGGAGGAGGCGGCGGAGACGTCGGTGACGACCGGAGAGGCGGCAGCCAGCGGCGGTAGTGGCCGGACAGATCAGAGCCAAGACAAAGAGGCGGAGATCCGGACGATCGGCGGATCAATCGGCGGCAACAAGCTTCGGTGGCGACTCAGGGGACGTCGGGAGGCAGTGGTGGTCGACGACGAGCGGCGGCGACACCGAAATCAACGGCGGTGCGGGTTAGGGTTCGGCGGCCAAAGTCGGATACGCGAGCGCACGGGGGGGAGAGAGATCGGGAGCCGGAGACAGAGGAGGAGAGAGCACTGGCGACGACGCGCACGCTGTCGGCGAGACGGACCGCTGGGCGGCGCAGCGCACGGGTGACGACGAGAATCGCGAGAGGGAGAGAGACGCACGCGAGAGGGAGAGACTGAGGGGCCTAGTGCGACTGGGCGAGCCCTTGTGGCTCGTTCGGTCAATTGGGCTCGGCTGGGCCGAGCCACATGGCTCGGTCGGTCGGGTCCAACTCAAATCGGGCCCAAATTGGCCCAAAATACAACCAAATCAATTCAAATCAATTTCATATCAAATACAAGTCAATCCAAATACAAATCAAGCACCCAAATAATCAACTAAACTCTCGATCAAAGGTAATTAACCCGATAACATAAATTCTAAATCTCCGGAACCTCACAAGAAATAAACAAATAGCAATAAAATATTTTAAAAAAATAATAGGAAACAGAGTACCCGTATGCTAATGGTATAATCTGCCAATCAGTATTCGTCGGTATGCTCCTGATCCCCGTTACAGTAAATGAACTATGCTTGAATGCCTAATACTGCAGAAGACAACAATCGAATATCTGCGTCTGCTTTTTTTTGAGGCATTGTACAAATGTCTGTACAACCAAGCAAGAGCAGCGCCTCCCAGCTATAATTGGATATCTCATCAAAATCCTATAGCAACAGTAACATAGATAGATATACCAAATGGCGGATGTATCAGAAAATAAAGTAACAGCAAGCAACATGAAGATATATGCTCTGGCATACTGATTCACAACGGCCTCATCTGCCCCTGGAGGTATAACAGAGAACTATTCGAAGAGCCATTTATACTAACTCGCCCTCGTTTTTTCTTATTCGGTGGAGATACTTTGCCAAGTAACCCTGCACATATCTTGTCCCAAAAAATTCCTGCTGTGGAGCAGGTCACCGGCGTTCCATCCATTGGCAAACCCAAGAGTACTTCCACATCATGTAGTGCAATCATACACTTCCCTACAGGTAGATGGAATGTATGCGTCTCTTGACGCCGTCGCTCGACAAGGGCCGTAACCAATGCCTGATCAATCTGCATGAAGCCGATACTCCTGAAGCTATACAATCATGCCCGCTGCAGAGACGAGATAATGCGCGGATCCAGCTCTACATGCTTATGCATGAGTGTATATAATTGACGAACTCGTAGGACAGTTTCATCTCCGTCCATAGCATCCTTCGATCGGTGCAGACTTTGGATGTATAATACGCTGCGATCGAGAGGTTCGGGATTAAGGTCTATAGTATCCTGCATATAAAGTTTCAATAGATGTTCAAAATAATTTAACAACTACAAATATTGGAAAATTAAGAGTAAATAACAATGTATGAATGTGAACTAATCTAAAAACATACTATCCAAAAATTTAAAGTGGTTTACGTTTAGTCAAATTTTTGGCAAAACCTCCTCTATATTTTATAAGAAAGCAACCTAATGTTACAATTCAATCAAAATATTCAAGAGGATGCCACATGTCCCATATGAAACAATCATTCCACAACATAACGAAACACAAAAAATGGGACTACAAAGATTCTACTAACCCTGCCCACAATAATTCAATCAAAACATTCAAGAGGAGGACACACGCCCCGTATGAAACAATCATTCCACAACATAACGAAACGCAAAAAAAAAAGCTACAAATGTCCTATTGACCCCGCCGACAACTATTTCAATCAAAACATTCAAGATGAGGCTATATGTCGTATGAAACAATCCATTACACAACTAACAAAATACAAAAAAGGACTACAAAGGTCCTACTTAGGGCTGAGCATTCGGATCAACCCGACCCGACCCGACCCGAATTGACAATATACAGACCCGACCCAACCCGGATTAGTACTCAACCAAAACCAACCCGAATTGAATAAAATTCATGTCGGGTATGGGTTGACCCGAATTATCAGCAAAAGTTTTTTCAGTACCGATACACAGATGGATGTAGCAAAATCTTTTACATTATGTATTGATAGAATACTTATGCACACCAAAAAAAATATATATTTTATAGGATAATATTTTTTTTGTTCCGTTTCGATCAAAAAACAAAATTGCTCCTAAAACTTATGCACACCAAGCAATATTTGTATGATACTATACATTTTCAGAATAGATCAGAAAAATAATTATCCACTTACGAGATAGAAGATCGTGTCTCTCGGTGGAGATGGTACTCGCAGACTCTCGGACGGCATCACGTCTTGCGGGGCAGAGTGGGGAGCAGGACCAATCGAGGTTGAAATATGCAGAGAATGCGTCGTGCGGCCGGCTAGAGCACCGCGGCAACCCAGGCTCCAGCAAAGACAAAAGTGGGGATATGAGAACTGGATAATTGAGTTGGAACTGGACTCGCGATGGGGTTTTGGGGGGAGGGGCAATGAAGAGTTGGAATTGAACTCAAGGGCAAGGCCCACGAAGTCTGCCCACTCAGATATATGCAGTTATTCTCATTGGCCCATTATTGCTTGTTTTAATTTCGAGTATAACACTAGCCGACCCGAATTTTCGAAAGCCAATCCGATCTGAATTGTATTAACCCGAATTCTATAAAATATTAACCCGAACCGAACCCGACCGAAAACCAAACCCGAAATATTAAGTTTATTTGGGTCGGATCGGGTCGGATTTTCGCATCAACCCGAATTATGCTCACCCCTAGTCCTACTGACCCCGCCCACAACTAATTCAACCAAAACATTCAAAATGAGGCCACACGTCCCGTATGAAACAATCAATTTCACAATATAATGAAATACAAAAAAGGGCTATAAAGGTTTTACTGTCCCCGCCCACAACTAATTCAATCAAAAAATTCAAGACGAGGCCATACGCCCCGTATGAAATAATCCATTCCACAACATAACGAAACACAAAAAAGAGCTATAAAGGTCCTACTGACTCCGCCAACAACTAATTCAATAAAAAAAAAATTCAAGATGAGGCCATATACCCCGTATAAAATAATCCATTCCACAACATAACGAAACATATAAAAGGGCTACAAAGGTCATACTGATCAACGTATATAAAAAGTTTCAAAATAATAATATGCTTCAATATATATAACGAGGTTCATAAATCATTGGTTTTGTCTCGATGGACACTGTTGTGATTTATGACCATATTGTTAGCAGTGTCTATACCAAGCATCAGGAGTTTACACCCAATCCATTTCATTACGTAAACGTTGCGTCACAGGTCTTCCAGTCTTTCTTCTCCTTACAGGATCGGGTATATAAATTGAATCATCATAGAGGCCAGTAGTGCGGATCGGAGATTATACTAAATCTAGGTGCTTAAGTGATTCCATAGCACGCCACTAAGTAGCATGGACATAATTTTGGATGCGGCGTTTAGCTTTTTTGATTGCTGGCGTGTGAGCAAGGAATGTGAAACAACTGCCATTTTTTATAGGTGCATGTCATCTGAGTTAAAACAATAATCTGCAAGCAGTTGTAATAAGTAAATTTTAACATACTACAAATATATTTTTACAATATGCCAATTTTAATACCTATTTGTTACCACGTTTGCTACCGGTACAAAAATTACGATACATAGTCATATTTCATATTTGCCCGATTCACGATCGAACATAGTTACATCATGTCCTCCACTATGCTTCTTATAATCCGTGAGCCGTGCAGCTATAATAGGTGTAAATTCACTTCCGCCCAATTCGTCTGATTCATCGCGTCGTTCAGCAAAATATCCAACAATTTTAAACCATACACTCTCTGCCAAACCTTTCACAGGATAAGATCTAATCCCCTTCAGCACACCATTGAAGCTCTCAGATAGATTTGTGGTCGTCTGTCCAAATCTAGTCCCTCCATCAAATGCTAGAGCCCATTGTTCTGCAGAAATTTTTTACAAACAAACATAAGCTTTATCATTTGCCTCATTTATTTTATCCAACCACTATTATACTTACATACCTATCTCTGCGTACTAGCAATCCAGACCATGCGCTTTAGAGCATGGTTTTTGAATTGAGTGTTGAAATTGGAGCATATATGACGTAAACAATATCTATGTCTCTAATTGTAAAAGTGTCGCCGTTGATTTCTCACTGCACTCAGAATACATGGATAGTGATCAGAAGTAAGTGTAACTCGACCATCTCGATTTCCCATGAAAGTGGAAATGCATTCTAGGAACCAACCTCATATATCTGATGTTTCATTATCAACTATTGCAAATGCCATAGGAAATACACGATTGTTGCTATCTAAAGCAGCTGCAATGAGCTGTACTCCTTATATTTACTGTACAGAAATGTGGCATCTATGCTAAGAACTGGGGGCAATACTTGATCCTGTGATACAAGGCGAGAACGTCCAAAATACACGATCAAGTAAAAATTTATTTGGTTTTGTCAAAGACATTTCTCTAATGTCAGTCACCGACACTGCACAAAAATATATCACAACATGCAACCATCTAGGTAAGAGACTGTAGATTGGTCCAAGTCACCATATATCTCGGCTATAGCTTTTTTCTTTACCTCCCAGCATTTTCTGTAAGTTGTTGTGTATTGAAATGTTCTTTTAATATCAGTGACAACAGCAACAATACACAAATTTGACTGTGCTCGATAATTTTACCTACAATAAAATTACAATCCATATTTTTGTGATCAGGAGCATACTCAGCTACTTTGTTGAAACATTGATTGGAACCAAAATATTTTATTATCTGCCATATTCCTTCCTCATCTTTCAGTCTTGCTTTAATGTGTCAAATGCAATATTTTTTACCGATCATGCAGTTTCCCATCCATATCATCTTATTGGACAGCTCAACTTTGTACTGATGTTGTACCTCTACATGATATGTTTTTACCGCATGAATTAGAGATTTTTTTTTTTATCTTTGAAGTACATTCCTTTGCGAGTCCCGCATCCTGCCCCTACTGCAGCCTACCTGGCCTTCCGCGGGTCCTTGGGCCTACGCACCTACCCGTATCCTGACCGGGATTACTCTGATACCATTTTTTTCACAACCCACTCCCCGCCTCGGGCCCTGCCCGCCAGCTCAGGCCCACCACGGTATCGGGTCCTTTTTTCCTTCCGGAAAAAGAAAAAATTTCCTTGGTTGGTGACAAGGCAAGGCCTCCCACATTTATTAACCCAAACATCTCTCTCACACAAGAGATGTAGGACAAACCAAATCAATCCGCGGGCGGCCCAAACCTTGGCCCATCTCGCGCCCACCAGAGACTTTCGGTCGACCGGTAACTGCACGATCCCACCGAAAATCAGGGTATTACACCCTCCAAATCTTAGGATACGACGTCCCCATCGTATGGGACAGGTTGCGAACGGACGTCTCTCCCGAGTCACACGCGTCGCAAGTCACGTCCCTGAGCCTACGCACCCACCCGTATCCGTGACCGGAGTTGCTCTGATACCATTTCCTTCACGACCCGCTCACCGCCCGCCAAGCCTCGGCCCCACCACGAAATCGGGTCCTTTTTTTCTTCCGAAAAAGGAGAATTCTCTTGGTCGGTGCCAAGGCAAGGCCTCCCACATTTATTAATCCAAACATCTCTATCACACAAGAGATGTGAGACAAACCAAATCAATCGACGTGCGGCCCAAATCTTGGCCCAACTCATGCCACTAGAGACTTTTGGTCAACCGGTCGGAGTTTCCGGTCGACTGAAAATCATGCAGACCGCGCGCTACACCGTGCGATCCCATCGAAAATCCGGGGTAGTACACCCCACACCTTAGGATACGATGTCCCCGTCGTACCGGACAGGTTGCGGACGGACGTACATACCCAGTCTCTCCCTAGTCACACGAGTCGCAAGTTGCGCATCCTGCCCCTACCGCGCTTACCTGGCCTTCCGCGGGTCCCTGGATCTACGTACCAACCAGTATCCGTGATCGTGATTGCTCTGATATCATTTTTTCACAACCCGCTCCAGGCCCCAGTCCCACCTCGGAGCTGGGTCCTTTTTTCCTTCCGGAAAAATAGAATTTCCTTGGTTGGTGCTAAGGCAAGGCCTCCCACACTTATTAGCCCAAACATCTCTCTCATACAAGAAACGTGGGACAAACCAAATCAATCCGTACGCGGCCCAAACCTTAGCCCAACTCGTGCCCGCCATAGACTTTCGGTCGACCTGTCGGGGTTTCCGGTCGACCGGAAACCGCGCAGACCACGCGCTACACCCCGTGATCCCGCCGAAAATCCGGGGCATTACAATATACGTATACTTATATCGTATTTCTAAAACATATACAAAATTATATTCTACTTCGTCAAAATATACTACCAACTTACATAAATTTAGATAAATATTTTCAAACCCAAACACATTATATAAACCTGTAGATTTAAAATTTAAATTTCAAAATCATAGAGGATTCGCAAATATATCGTATCTCTCGAAAATTCCTTTGAAACTTGGTAGATTTAGCTATAACTAGTTTAGATCTACAAAATATTGCAAAAAAAGTAGAGTTTTGAGGTGAAAAATGGAGAAAATGGGAGAGGGGCCGGCGGAGCTTGCGGAACAGGAAGAAGAAGAAAAGGGCAGGGGCTAGGCGCAGGTTAGTGAAGAGGTATGGTCACCTGTTAGGCATGCGACATTTTGCCTACATGGCATGCCGCCTGGCGGCCAGATTTATTTTCATACATTTTTGAAATTTGATATTGAAAAAATATATATATTTTTTTTTATGTAAGCAACTTATATTAGCTCAAAAACAAGTAATTACAATAACCAGTTATCCAGGGTCAAGAATGATTCAGATCTTAGATATTGTACACATCTAAAACATACAAAACTAAACACCAACCTTATATATATATATGTGTGTGTGTGTGTGAACAATCTACGAAACGTGTAATTTTGTCAAATCTAAGATCCTAACAAAAAGGTAGTGAACTAAGTTTCCAATCTTCCTCTAATTGATTATGTAGTCTTCCAAATAATTCCTTTCAGTTAGCTTCTATCTCTCATACCAAGCAGTTCCTTTCCATATATGTAACACTAACAACAGGCATGAAAGTTCTACCAACTATCTATATATCCACATAAAAAAACAATCTACGTATCCATATCAATATAATAATAAGATGAGGTTATTCCATTTCGATTAGTGGATCAGATGTAAAACTGTCAGATATATAAACTAGTAAGAAATCTTAACAGAAGGAGATGCTATTCTAACAATCTAATAAGTAGCTAAAGTTTACTATTTCCAATATGTTACAAAACTTAGATGTGTTCATTTTACAAAGCTTCAAAGATAACAAATTTGATATATTGCCACTTATTTTGCAGGAAGGATCCCTATACTGTTGTTAAAAAACTGGAATTGAAACAATAGGGGGATAATAAAACAAACTTTATTTCCAACCAGGTTTCTCTGGGCCCATATATTATCCAAAATCCTTTTTGGGGATGATCTACCAGATTTTATAGGTATCCAATACTCGCGACTTATCAATTTTTCCATCCCAGACTAGCTTATATAATAACCCGAGGCCCATATGACTACCAAAATTCTTTTTGGTAGAAGTCTACCAGATTTTATAGGAGCTAATACTCGAGACTTCAACATTTTTTCATGACTAAAAACTTGCAACCATTATCCCCTCAACAAAGAAGCAATACAGTATAGAGATAGAGATCCACATGCATAATAAGGGCTTATCTATTTCACTACATTTTGAAAACTTGTGTATGGACAACAGCTAGAATTCTGTTTCATATTGGTCATATAAAACATAAAACATACCTAATAGAAGTTAAAATAACAAGCTCCTTTTGATCAAGATTCTAAACTAGTCACATTCCATACTAACCAACAACAATTTTGTAATCCATAATAATAATCAAGAATTTGACAAAAGGACAGAAATCACCTGGATTTGTAGATTTCCCAGTTATTACAGTGTCTAGATATTAAAAATATAATTATTTATTAAAAATAATTTTATTTTAAAAAATAATAATAAAAAATTCTGCAGGTCACGTGCAAATGAGGGCACAGGCGTGATGCTTCATCTTCGTCTACAAAATGCAGCCCGCGAGCAGCTGCTGTTATTGTAGAAAATGATGAACATAACTTGATATCTCTCTTATTTGTTCTTCGAAGTTTATCTAGTTTCTTTAACAATTTTCTTTTCTTATTGCAATTCAAGATGTTATTAGTTGATTTCTTTAGATTCCAGAATTAATCAATCAATTTACCCCTCGAATTCATTCTCATCCTTTAAATTTTGACGTAATGCTCTTCGGCGCGTTCTAGATTTTCTCGTCGGCGATCGTCGGATATCGGCGGATTGTAACAGTCGGCGATCGTCGGATTCCGGCGGATTTTAGCAGTGACGCTCGAGAATTTATCTATTTTATAGATTTACAAGTTGGCTCCTACACATGTTTATTTTTTTTTTCTTACGAGCAGTTGATCTCTCTGTGCTGCTCGTAATGACGAAATGATGTAAAAAATGTAGGCGTTATTATAAGATTTCTTGGTTATATAAAATTCAAATGGTGAAGATCGTTGCGACATTATAATTATTTTCTTGGCGAAATTGTATTGTATAAAGACGTATTTATGTAATTTAATTCTCGCTTTCATTTTTGGAATAAATTTCAAATTAATCCTGCTTTATAAATCTTGACCAAATTAATCTCTAATAAAAAATTGTCCAAAATATCTTATCGTAAACTTACTAAGTGTCAGTGACGGATCCAGAAATTATGTTAAGTTGGGTCAGAAAACATAAACAATATTTTATAATAATATAATGATAAGAATGCTAACTATTTAAATATTATATTATTTTCAGAAAATTCGTAATTATTTTAATTCTAAACTACAATATAAAATAATTCAAAACAACTACGAACGTTTAAGAACACTTCAAAATATAAATTCAAACTTTGTATTTAACCGTAATAAATACAAAAAAAAATCAAAAATTATTAAAAAAAAAAAATCAAATTTTATTCAACAACAAAATCAAACTTTAGGATATTCTCAAGTGTTCCGGGATGTTCGTAAGTATTTGTATATGTTACGAAATATTCTGGAGTGTTCGTAAATATTCTTGGGTGTTTATAAGTGTTTTTGAATATTTTGAGATGTTCGTGAGTGTTCTAGATAATTTTGAGATGTTCTGAAATGTTCGTGAGTGTTTTAAAATATTCGGTAAGTATTTGTGATGTTCTAGATATTTTCATATACAAATCCTAAAATATTTTAACATTTTTAATTTTTAAATAAAAAAAATTACCGTATAATATGTACACACACACACACACACCACATATATATATACACACACTTAAAATCAAGTGGGGTCATTTGACCCCACTTGCAATAGTCTAGATCCGCCCATGCTAAGTGTTACAGATGACTAGTGTTGTACTGTTATTGGTATACATTTATATTGCCGTATTGTATCATAGTATTTAGGATGGAGTGTTCCGATTAGGAGTGCAAATAAGCCAAGTTTGAGTCGAGTACTATAAAACTCAAGCTTGGCTCAATTAGTTTAGCTCAAGCTCGAATTCAAGCTCGACGGTTTAAGAGACTAAGCTCGAACTCGACTGAATTTAGAAAATCTCAAACTCAAGCTCAGCTCAAGCTAGATTACGTGAATTAGATAAAGTTCGAATCGAGCTCGAGCTTGAAGTTGCTTAAGTAATTTTGACGTAAAAAATATCTGAATAAAATAGAAAAGCTCACTCAAGCTTGCGGACCCAACGAGTAGAATAATATGATGCTCAGACGTGGCTCGTCTAATTACTAATGCTTGAATCCGAGTTCAAACTCGAGCTACTCGTAAACAGCTCGGCTCGTTTTTATCTCTAGTTCCGACGTGCTAAATTAGTATTTCGAGCAGATCTATATTAATATTGTGATATAAATTATATTAGTTGTAAAATTAAAGTGGTTATTATAGCGAAGTAAAGTTATTGGTGTCGATTAAAATAATTAGTATTATTGATGACTAGATTAGTATTATCCGTTGAGAAATTGATTTAAAAGTGAAAGACAGAAAAGTGGATGTTATAATATAACCCCTTTATTTTTCTATTTGTCACCATGGTCTGCTTTCTCTTTCTAATTTTTCTAAAGTCTATTACTTGGAAGACTAACTACAAAAATAAAATAATAATCCCTTTCAAGTCAAACCAAATCTTATCCAAAAAACGAAAGCGAAAGCAGTTCCATTTTGAATAAACTTGTATAAGAAATTTGAATATTTTTAAAATCTATTTTTATTAAAAGTCAAACCCGGAAAATTCAACTTTATTCTCAAAAAAAGAACTCAAATTTGACTTTTGACTTTTGCCACATGTGCCCTAACTTCTTAACTATTTCATTTAGATTTACGAAAAAATTAAAATTAATTTATTTTGTGCAATACCGTAATACATAAAATTGGAATTTGCAATAGCGCTAATTTCAATTCTATCATCAAAATTTCGAATCCGATTTATGTACTCAAGTAACGTTTATATATCAGAAATGATATTATGCATTTTTTTGACACTTGAATATTCTACAAATAAATCAAATAATTTATATTTTGTAAAATTAAAATTTTATAGATACTAAAATTTGAACCCGGAGATTGAACGCGGGCACCTTTCCTTGGTATTTTTCGAATATTTAACATATTTTTTTTATTGAGAAAGATGGATAAATACTCTTCACATGGATTCATAAATTCTATTAAATTTGATTTTGACCCTGAAAAAAATTCACTCAAAGCTGTCTCAATCCGTTGACACTAATTTATTGCACATTAATGACAAATTATTACATTCTATTTGATCTTTCAATTTCCAATTCTCATTTAAGAATAAACGGCTCAATTTCTCCTTTAAATTGTCTCACTGTTCTTCTCTCCATCTCTTGATTCTCTTCCCTCTCCTCCTCGAAAGTTGAGAAGCTTGTCTTCCAGCATTGATTTCTTTTTAGGGTTTATCTCCCAATTCAATCTCTGAAATGGAAGCAACAATTGATTTTCGTCATCGGGATTACTCGAAATTTTCATCTTTTTAGCTACTTTCTACCAAAATTTCTTCTTTTCCTCAAAAAGTATTTAGGGTTTCAATTTCCTCAAAGATTCAAGCTCAAACAATCCCCAAGCTTCTACCCTTACTGTCCAAAGGTTTCTCTATCTTGTTACAAGATTCATGGACAAGGAGAAATCCTTAGGTTTAGGATTGCCTCCGAATTCATCCAACTACAGGTCGAGTGTTTCATCTTCCAATGACTCAAATGCCAACTTCAGCCATGATATCAGCAGAATGCCCGAACATCCGCCTCGAAGCACCGGCCACCGGAGGGCGCATTCGGAGATTCTCAACTTCCCTGATGACCTCACATTGGATAGCGATCTTGGTATTGTAGGCTCTGGTGCCAGCTCTAGGGTTTCTGATGAGACTGAAGAAGATGTTATCTCAATGTACATCGACATGGAGAAATTAACATCTATGCCCATGGAAAACGATGTTTCTTTGGCTGGTGGTGATGGCGGTGGTGCTAGCTCTAGCTCTGCGTTTGCTGCTGCTCAAGATGAGAGTTCTAGTGGAAGGCCTAGACCTAGGCATCAGCATAGCCAGTCTATGGATGGTTTGAGTTCGGTAAAAACTGAGATGTTGAACAACTTAAATATGGAGGGGTTCTCGGCAGCAGAAGCTAAGAAGGCCTTGTCTGCTCAAAAGCTTGCTGAGCTCTCCCTTGTTGATCCAAAGCGAGCAAAGAGGTTCGGTTCTTCTCGTTAATTTTGTTCCATTATTTAGTCTTGCTAGAGTTTGATCCATGGTTTTCGGTGCCGGTCGGCACAACCCGTGCTGGGCAGCACGTGTCTGTTCCGGCAGTTGTCGGCACAGCACATGTCAAAAAATCTTATATTTGAATTTTTAAATTAATTTTTATTTTTGTTTTTATTTTTTAAAAAATAACAAATAAATATATACGGCACGGTCGGCACGGCACCATCGGTACGGTGGGCACGTGCCGAGATTTGAGTTTACCGAAATTCAGCTCAGCTCGACACAGAAAACCTTGGTTTGATCTATGTTCTTGAAAAGATAAATAGCATTGCAATGTAAGTAGGCTGTCTTGCAATTCCAGACCTGTTCATGTTTGGGATATAACAAGATGATATGATGTTTTTGAAGTAGAGTTGTTTTTCCTAGAAATAAACTGTTCGTAATAAGCTATTTTACGCCCTAGAGAAAAGGATTTTCAACGTTTATCATTTAAGAGTATATAAGTATGCAAATTCTCTTGTCTTTTAGTTTTTCCCCTGCTTTGTTAGAGATGACAGTTCTATATATCTTTTCCTATAATGAAGCTTAATTTCAAAGTGACCTAATGTACGGATTTAAAAAAAAAAAAGATTAAAGTGGCATCTAGATTACTGCTTCCACAATCTATTTCAAGGATACCGCCGACCAAAATATGCTTCCACGTCTGTATAATTATAATTGGGACCTCAGATTAGAATGAAACATAGCAAGTGGCCATATGTTAAGTTGAGTCTTGTGAGGGACGGTAGAGCGTACATGAAAATTTCCCGCGGTTGGAGTTTAATACCCTATAAAAATATCATTTCAATATTATACAAGACCTGAATCATAGAATTTTCAAACGTATAGTAAGAATTGCGTTATTGACCTTGCATTGATTGGGTTAGATGGTTTATTGGTGTCAAAATATTAGGTCATATTTAGGTCAATGGTCAACCTAAAATCACCTCATGAAGTGCAGGTCTCATGCTCGAATACCGCAAGCACCACCCGCAAGGGTGTGGAGGATTTATCCCCTCTGTACTCTGTGGAGGATAATGCGGGCCTTCGGGTCTGCCCAGATCGAAAGGTTGGGACTCATTGGTTAGTAGAACATGTGTCGGTGCCACCTGTGGGTTTATCTGTTACGACGGCCGCATAAAAGTTGGACGGTTACGGGCAGAGTTTCCCCACGATAATCTCAAAAAAAAAAAAAAGTCGAAGCAAAATGTGGATGAACCAAAAGTTGATTTAAACCCAAATAAGCAACTGTAGGGACCCAAAATGTTTTGTCGTATAAAACATTTCCACACGTACTCATACCTTTTTGGTGATCCATGGAGAATGTAGAACATATATGTTAGACAACTTATAGGCTCCCTAGCCTTCTCTATCTTATATGTCTTGCTAATAAGTGTAAAACTAATTACTACTATTTTATTGCAGTCTAAATTTTATTTCATCTCATTATCTAGACTATATATTGGTTGAGATAGAGGCGGAGGGTGGTTATGAAAGCAAAAACTCCTGTATGTGGGGTTGTATGATCTGGATTTGGCCCTTAAATGATGCAGACAAACTGCTTGAGGTTTATTTCAAGTTTCAGATGTTGTGCTTAAAGTAAATGTTTTCAAGTTTATAAACCTTGTTTTAGCAAACTGTTATTGTGATTGTAACAAAAATACATGAATTAGTTGCATTATTATGAAATATCATGTGGAAGATTTGCTAAGCTAACTTCCAAATGATTTCTTGGTCTTCTCCTACCCTTACCAGTTTATTCTTAGGCATGATTAGATGTCTTCTGTGATGTATGCAACAGGATATGGGCAAATAGGCAGTCAGCTGCAAGGTCAAAGGAAAGGAAAATGCGTTATATAGCTGAACTTGAAAAAAGAGTGCAAGCCCTGCAAACCGAAGCAACAACTTTGTCAGCTCAATTACGGATGTTGCAGGTAAGCGAATTCAAACAGATCATTACATGAATATATAGTTATAGATGTCTTATTTAGTAATTTCAAATTGACTAGTTTTACATATTTGTCTTGTCAATGATGTTTCTTCTCATAAAACCTGGGGCCAATCATATGGATTTTTCTTTATCGACCATGCTTTTTGCCTCGAATCCATAGTCAACTATATTTTCTGATAGGCCCAGTTTTCCTGTTATTTTACTATACATATATTCATAATTGTGCGAAAGAGAAGGCTCATGCTCCAAGATGTTCATGATTATTGGCATTTAGTCTCTCGACCCTTTTGCCTTAGGATTAGCTAATTCATGGCGGAAATCTCATCCATTCCATGAGAAACTTCATGTTTTTTCATAGTTAACTTGGATTTTCATTATTAATTTAGCTGATGACATCAATTGCATATTTATCCTTCATCTGCATGGCAGTCTGTACTTATAGCCTTGAGAATCTACACCGGTTTGATAAAGCAATACCTGTTGTATAATATAAATAATAAACACTGTTATTGTTGCCTTCATTGGACAGAGAGATACTACGAGTCTTGCTGCAGAAAATAGTGAACTGAGGCTTCATTTGCAGACAATGGAGCAACAAACTAACCTGCAAAATGGTAATATCAATGTCATGGTCTTACTGCTGCTCATAAATCTTTGTTTTCATTGAAAAAAAAAAAGTTATTCCTGATCAAAATTTATTTTTGAGATGATCACGTGTTTCATATTACTGTACCTCCTTTGTAACTTAGACTTTTTGAACCATAAAAAAAAAGTGTTTTCAAATTAGCCCCTGCTTTTGTAAGCCCCTTCCAAATAAACTCCTACCTTTTTTATAATCATTAAATCAAGCCAAAACATGCATGTATGAAGTATTTTTTGAAAAAAATTTGAATACGAAAAAAACACATTTTGGTGTGCTCCGCATCTTTGTAGTGAAAAAAAAAAGCCTCTAAATAGGTACTACAAGACTCCGAAATCTTTACTGGGTTGAAACAACTTGGAACAAAAAAGTTGTAGAGTACACTAATTTTTTTTTTTTTTGGTCAACAGTTTTTTAAAGAAGTACTTATGTATGTGTGTTTTGGAGTAATTTTGTAAGTTCTTCAAAAAATCAGGGCTTATTTGGTAATAGTTTTACAAAGCAGGTGCTTTTTCGACAAAACTCCAAAAGAAATTCTTAGATTATTTAGGTTACTCCTCATCAGTATGTGTTTCTGGGCGCAGCATTGAACGATGCACTGAGAGAAGAGGTTCAAAGGCTGAGGCTTGCAACCGGTCTGGCCGCCGCAGCACAATTCGGGACTAGTCATCAGCAATACAATTATAACCAGGCAATGCAATCAATGCTCAGTGCCCACCACTTTCATCAACTCCAAATCCACTCTCAACAGAGTCAGCAGAACCAACAATCTGCCGAAGATACGAATCGAGCAGGGGCTTCCCGTAATCAAGATGAAGGCAGAACTGAGAGCAGCAGAACTCCAAAGGAATGACCTTTTTGGCTGCTAGTCTTTAGAGAGCTACTCTTTTTCAAGAAAATTACATTTCAGCTCTTCTAATTCTATGTTTTCTCGGTTTAACCCTCGAAACGGGAAAATGGGGGCCTGAAACGTAAAAACCCCTTTTTTTGTGCTTCAATATGCTGGTTGCAAGAACTTTTTGAAAGCTTAATATGCATATATATGAGTTGAATTTACAGTAGCAATATGTTTTGGAGTGTTGGACATATGTTATCTTCCTCAATGTTGACTCTTTTTCTATTTTTTCCATCACTGAAAAATTTGTAAATTATTTTCATCCACTAGGAATGTTTATATATACCGGTTCGGACTAAATAGTCGGATCAGATCCAATTCTGTCTAGTTCTGTGCCGTGCCAAGTAACACCTCCTCCGATCTTCTGTTAGATCTGATCAAGTCTGTTAAAATTGTGAACTGCGCTAAAGTTTTTTTTTTTTTTTTAAATTAACAATAAAGATTTTTTGAACATTTATTATTATACAGTTATTATATTTTTAAGTATAATTTTATAATATCATTTGTTTTTAAGTATAACTAAAATTATTATCTATCTAGTTGGCTCGATTCTGATTTTCGGTCTGGTGTATACAAACCCATAATCAAACCTGAGACGGCATCGTTATTTAGAAATTTTTTTTTTTTTTTGGAGAAATATTCTTTCTTTAGAAATGTTCGCGCTGCTTATCTTTAGTGCGGGACCACTATCATGTTTATCCCAAGTTACTCAATAGTGGTAGGTAATGATGTCGGTAGGCTTGGTATGAGTGGTTTGGCTGAATCTGATTATTTTTTTGGCATATTATTTGATTCTTTTTTCGAAAAAATTTTTTATTATAAAATTATAGATTATATTCAAATCTACAATTTTGTAGTTTAAAATTTTTTGTAAACATATTTAAAAATAAATCAAATAAATGGACAAAAATTTATATAAATTTTGTGATCCGACGTGTGTGATAGATTGAATCATGGCGGTTGATTTTCCTACATCTGATATGTCTAAATCAAGGAGCACGCGCCCGTATGAGCGGGCTTCCCGTCGTAGATCGTACCACTACTACTGTTACCCCTTCTACAAATGTACATATGTCCACTACTTTTTTTTTTAATAACAATAAACTATGAAATTATCCAACAAATCTAGGATGAATATGGAGCTTTTACCTTATAAAATAGAAGGTTTAAAATAATAAACGCCACCTATAAAAATATGGAGAATTTTTTTTCCTTCCTAAAAATTATGATGGATCTTCGGATCTATTTTGATTGAAAGACTGAAACTTCTCATTTGGTCGAATATAGTCGAGACCACCGGTGGGTCCGTTTGTTATAGCGGTCATACAAATACAAATCGGTTATATGAAACAGATTTTTACGATAATCTCAGAAAAAAGTTACAAAGTTGTAGTTGCACGTGTTTTACAACCTTCTTGTGAATTAGTCTTCGAAAAAATATCGACAGACATGGTCAAGTGCCCTGCCTTTTGCCTTTCTCCTCTACCATTCCTCAATAGCAAGTGCCATAAATAGCACTCACTTCAGTTTTTGAAAGAAAATATTTCCAAAAATCCATCGATATAACCAGCTGTAAACTTTTCTTAGGAACATATTTGTACTGTGGAAGGGGGGTTAGTGCAAGGAAAACATTTGTACAACATGTGTTTGATTCGGTGAAGCATGCATAGGAAGAACAGGAACTACCTAAAGGTGTTAATGACACATTGATCGTGCTTATTCCTAAAATTGAATCACTGGTTCGGTTTCGGGAATCTCGCCCCATTTCGATATGTAAAGTGATGTACAATATCTTTGTAATACCTCAGGTTGCAGAGGCAATGCAGGTTTCGGCCGACCGAAATTCAGGCAGATTGGTTGGCCTATGCGCGAGTCCGAAATTAGTCCCGTATCCCTTATACGGAATATGAAGTTTAGTTTAATAACTTAGGGGCCCTTAAGCTTATCACCTAACAAGTGGATCCACTCTTTTCAAGGTTCGAAAAGAGACCCGGTCGTGTCGTATGGTTGGATACGAGGGATGCGGCTAAATTGGATCAGACAGAATTGGACCAGTATGAACTTTGGATTAGATCGAATTGGATCCCGACTTATGCAGATAATATCCCTGAATTGTCCCTTATCAGCTGGTGACTGAAATGCAATATGCTTATATATGTCCTAAGCATCTGTGAGAATCGAAACGTTCTATTTTTCAAGTAGGACAAGCCGTCCAACAACCATGTATTTACTCGGAAAGGGTAATTATTTCCTCATATAGTTTTGACATGTAATTCCAAAAATGTAAGGTTGATACAAGTTATATATAATTCGAAAATATAAAAAATATAATAAGATTTAGCGTTTTAGCATTATTATTTGTATGAAATTTATAATTAACATTTGTACATCACACGAATATAAAACTAGTCGCTACAATGAAGATCTCCCAAATAATGTACTAGTATAGAATTAAGGAGAGATGAAAGAAACCAAGATAAAAAAAAAGGATAAAACTTGTTTACGCTGCTATTTGAAAGCAACCTACAATGCTTATTAAAATAAAAGAAGATGATAACAAAAAGCTAAGAAAAATAAAGAAGATGGTCGTTTGATAAACATACATGGACTCTATCTTTTAAGACAACGAGATAAAATCTCATATTTATAGACAACTTTGAGCAATTGAATTATTAGAATTTGATATAGCCGCAAATCTACCCTGACACATGCCGGGTCACGGAAAGTCGGTGTACGTCACCGAAGCTGACGTCTCGTATCACTGACCTAACCGAGGTAAGTGCGATTGGACAAATGGAAGAGCGATTGCACCAAGCGGAAGAATTGGTCAAGTTGAAGGCGCGTGGTGAGCCTGTGACCGAGTATTATGGATCATCATGATCTGATTTTATCTACTCTCCATAACGGCTCAACCATGTCTATGAATAATCAGCCTGGTTGCCAGTATAGGCTTCTTTTTTTTTTTTGGCCAGAAACACATTGAGAGAGATACCGTTAGAATCCTTCCAAGCTACTCAAAGAGTTTGGACATTGAAAATATTCTTGACTATTGGCTCTTAGTGCATATTCATTCAGTTGTCGCGCACAACCCATGGTTTTACTTCGGCTCATGCTGATGTTTTCACGTAAAAATTTATGTCTGATTGCTTATAAGCTTTTCTTAGCTACCTCTATCGCCGAATACAAAAGACATCGATCGAATATGATACGATCCTGAGCCGAGACCAGTCGTCTATCAACCCAGCCGAGATCCCGAGCCGAGACCAGTCGTCTATCAACCCAGCCGAGGTGTCGGAAGTCTCAACCGAGGCGACAAGACAAGAGATCGGATCGCACATGATATCGGGTGTCGGAAAGGGAACGAACACTTCACAAGTTTCAGTCCCTAGCGGACCAATTACTAGATCCCGAGCTCGACAAGCCGAGGTGACACTTCACGGGCTAATTAAAAGTATCTGGGCCGAGACAAGCGAAGCACTAGTTACTGAGCCTTGCATCTTAATAACCATTCGAGTCTTTGAACCCGAGGCTGAGGTGAGCATGGCCGAGGTGGGCGTGGCCGAGATGGGCATGCCGAGATAGTCTTTGCCGAGTTAGTCGTTATAGCCGAGGTCGTCTTTGCCGAGGTCGTCTTTATTGCCGAGGTCGTCTTAGCCGAGTTCGTCTTGCCGAGACCAATGCCGAGGTCGTCTTGCCGAGGTAGTCTTTTCTGAGAATGATATGACGACATGAGAAGGTGAAGCGCCAGAGACGACATGAGAAGGCGAAGCGCCAGAGACGGATTCCTGAGCACCTTTAATTATTTAGAGCCTAGTGCTAATCAATGCAGAATTTACTTCTCGAGATGTCTAGATACAATGTATTTGGATTTTGGAAATTTAACTCATTGTAATCTCTGTATAAATACACCCATTAAGAATGAATGAAAGATCTTTTGGCAGATCAAATTTGTGAGTTAGAGAAACTCGTTGGTTCTTTTAGAACTTAGGACTTATCGGTTTGTCCGTGGCGTCCACCACCGAACTTATCAATCGATCTCCCGTAATCGATTGTGGCGTTCAAAGGCATATACCAAGGTTCTTACCTCTCTATAGGTAACGGGTCGAGGTGCCTGGCATATTCCAAGGTTCTTGCCTCTTTATAGGCAACGGGTCGCGGAGCCAACCCCACGGGAAGTTATCCAAATTATCTATTTTATTTTTATTTTCATTTCTACCTGAATTTACCTAGATAGATCTGAGTAGCTTCGGCTAGAATTATCTTTTCCGCACCTTGTTCGTATCATTTGGTATCAGAGCTCAGTTTCTAGGTCAGGTATGTTATTTCGTTTTTGAAAAGTTTGCATTCAGTTTCGGCAAAGTTAAAAAAAAAAAAAAAAAAAAAAAGAGCCGAAAGCAAAAGTTAAAAAAAAAAAAAAAAAAAAAGGATTGAAAGTTGTTTGGTTTGGCATTTTAAGATCTTGATTTTTTTTTCTTGAACATTGGAATTTTGTTGGAATCTGAAAATCCGAAACCGAAAGGAGAAGTTTGAACTTAGTTTTTGTTTTTGATCCTCACAAGAGAATACACAGATTAGTTGGTGGTTTCTTGGTGGGTTGTTATTCGGATTTGAATTTATTTGTCGCTAGTTCGATCAGAACCATTCGAGACTTTTCTCACGAGTGGTAAAAGGCAGTGTGGTGAGCACATTTGAGGGTAAAAGCCGTTGAGTGCACCACGAGTGTTCTGAGTGAAATCCACGTGAGGGAGTGAGCGAGTTAAATTTTATATTCTAACCATTTCTTTGCAGGATCATGTCTCAAAAATCAGAGAACTCCAACAGACTGGAAGAAGCTGATCCCAAACTCATGATGGAAGCAATGATGGGAGAAATGAGACGGTTGATGACACCGATACAGGAGCAATTAGATCGGCTGGAAGAAGTGCGGCCGAGATCACCTCGTCGTAACCAACCAGTTCGTAGACGAGAAGGAAATCATCAAAGACTTCCCCGAGATGAAGATTTTGATGCCTTCAGTGAAGATTTGGAAGAGGACGAAAACTACCGAGGTGATCGCAACCGAGGTGTTAGAGATCGGGACAACGGACACCGAGATAACCGAGATCGAGAAAACAACAATCTCGTTAGCAGAAGGAGGAACGGAGAACAGCCCATCGAGACATGGGAGGAGATGAAAACCATAATGCAAAAACGATTCCTACCGAGCCACTACTACCGAGGGCGCTACCAAAGATTGCAGGAGCTTGAAGATAACAAACACTGTGATTGGAGACATGAGCAAACTAATGGAGTTAGAAACCGGGAAGCTGCTGACATATTCAGATTGTGTCAACGAAAGGAGTATGAAGACTTCTTGCACGGAGTTGGAGAGCAGCAAAAGAAGAAGAGTAGCACTACACAACGAGATGACTCGAGCTCTGTATGGGATACTTACTTAACACTAAAGAAAGAAAAAGAGAGAAAAGAGAGGGAGAAAGAAATGAGAAAGAAAATACGAGAGATTAAGAGTGATGAGAGAGAAAGAGAGTTAGAAAACGATAGTAAAAGAGAAGTTATAAGGAGAAAGAAGAGAGAAAAGAAAATTGCTTGGAGGAAAGTACTAACCTTTTACCTATTTGTTTTTCTAGTTCTTTGGATTGTTTATTACAGGAAAGTTGTTCGAGAGAGAGTCCACACGATCTACTCATTAATACAGAGGTTGAGCAAATGCAAGATTTTGTAAACCACCCCAAGGAGACAAAGGAATTACAAGATAAAGAGCTAGTGGAACAAACGTGCCAATCTCAAGGAATTTTGACTCCTAGAAAGGAAGAAACATGGCAACTGAAGAAGGACCATCAACCTATCAACACGATAACGGTAAATCTGATTGATAGTTTACGAAACATGCCATTACCTCATCATCTTGATAACTGTTTTGAAAGCATGTCACGTCTTTATCATGTTAATTGCAACAAGATTAAGTTGATTGAATCATATTGTTTTGTCATTGATCATCTGATTGGTAAGTCACACCATCGTTATATCATTTGTCGTGATATCATGTTAACTGGTTTGCATAACGCTTATGCAATTGATTTGAGGAATAGATACTTCCTTAGAGGAGTAAAAGAAGGAATTGGATGGAACCATATGTTTAAAATCAAGCATCTGATACATGAATGGATTGTTTATGCTATTTGTTGAATAAAACATGCGACCAGTTCTGTTATGCAACATACTTTACTATCGTTCACATGCAGACTTGTTATATTTGGTATTTCTGATAACCATTCAGTTGAATTAAGAAATAGACATCTGCACCGAGGATTATTGAAAGAGACTATGGAATGGAAAATAATTGTTAAGAGTAGGTGTGGAATATATGGGTGGATGTTCATACTATTTCTGTTAAAACATAGCACAAGTTCTTTCATGCGTATAATGAACCATGCTTTACGATCATTCATATGCATACTTGATGTTAGTGATGATTTTTATAGCATTCACTTGGTTAAAGGCACTGTGAGAATTGCACCACTTATACATTGTACTAACCTGACAAAGCGCAACGTTGGTACGGAAAAGTTTGCGTCCTTTGTTTTTTTGATTAGTGCAACAGGATTACAGAATGGAGCAAAGAGCTACATGTTGCAAGCAAGAATGAATCTCACAAGCATAGGTCGAGCCATAGAATTGTATACTAACCCAATCGATGAGGAGAAAATCCGAGCAATTCAAGAGTGGCCGACACCGAGGTCAGTTACCGAGGACCGAAGTTTTCATGGTCTGGCTAGTTTCTACCGACGATTTGTAAAAGATTTCAGCACTATTGCCGCACCCTTGACCGCGGTTATTAAGAAGAACATCGAGTTCAAATGGGGAGATGCACAAGAGAAAGCCTTTCAAACTCTTAAGGGAAGTTTAACTCAAGCCCCTGTTCTTGTATTACCTGATTTCTCTAAATCATTTGAAATTGAATGCGATGCATCTGGTGTAGGTATCGGCGCTGTGCTGATGCAAGAAGGAAAACCTGTTGCATATTTCAGCGAGAAGCTAAATGGGGCGACATTGAACTACCCGACGTACGACAAAGAGTTATACGCCCTAGTCCGAGCACTGGAGACTTGGCAGCACTACCTCCTACCCAGAGAATTTGTGATTCACACCGACCATGAGTCGCTGAAACACATCCGAGGTCAGCATAAACTAAACAAGAGACATGTTAATAGGGATGGAAAGAAGAAAGCCGAGCTGGTCAAACAGATTCATGAGAAGGCCAGGAGCAACATAAAGAGACAAACTGAGTTGTATGAAAAGAAAGCTAACAAGGGTCGTCGGAAGCTCCGATTTGAGCCTGGAGATTGGGTATGGTTGCATATGCGGAGGAGAGGTTCCCTGCACAGAGAAAATCCAAACTGTTGCCACAAGGAGATGGTCCTTTTCAAATTCTGGAGAGAGTCAACGACAATGCATATAAGTTGGATTTACCAGGTGAGTATAACGTTAGTGCTACCTTCAACATCACTGATTTATCTCCTTTTGATGTAGGTGCAGATTTGAGGACAAATCCTTTTGAAGAGGAAGGGAATGATACGATCCTGAGCCGAGGCCAGTCGTCTATCAACCCAGCCGAGATCCTGAGCCGAGACCAGTCGTCTATCAACCCAGCCGAGGTGTCGGAAGTCTCAACCGAGGCGACAAGACAAGAGATCGGATCGCACATGATATCGGGTGTCGGAAAGGGAACGAACACTTCACAAGTTTCAGTCCCTAGCGGACCAATTACTAGATCCCGAGCTCGACAAGCCGAGGTGACACTTCACGGGCTAATTAAAAGTATCTGGGCCGAGACAAGCGAAGCACTAGTTACTGAGCCTTGCATCTTAATAACCATTCGAGTCTCTGAACCCGAGGCTGAGGTGAGCATGGCCGAGGTGGGCGTGGCCGAGATGGGCATGCCGAGATAGTCTTTGCCGAGTTAGTCGTTATAGCCGAGGTCGTCTTTATTGCTGAGGTCGTCTTAGCCGAGTTCGTCTTGCTGAGACCAATGCCGAGGTCGTCTTGCCGAGGTAGTCTTTTCTGAGAATGATATGACGACATGAGAAGGTGAAGCGCCAGAGACGACATGAGAAGGCGAAGCGCCAAAGACGGATTCTTGAGCACCTTTAATTATTTAGAGCCTAGTGCTAATCAATGCAGAATTTACTTCTCGAGATGTCTAGATACAAAGTATTTGGATTTTGGAAATTTAACTCATTGTAATCTCTGTATAAATACACCCATTAAGAATGAATGAAAGATCTTTTGGCAGATCAAATTTGTTAGTTAGAGAAACTCGTTGGTTCTTTTTAGAACTTAGGACTTATCGGTTTGTCCGTGGCGTCCACCACCGAACTTATCAATCGATCTCCCGTAATCGATTGTGGCGTTCAAAGGCATATACCAAGGTTCTTACCTCTCTATAGGTAACGGGTCGAGGTGCCTGGCATATTCCAAGGTTCTTGCCTCTTTATAGGCAACGGGTCGCGGAGCCAACCCCACGGGAAGTTATCCAAATTATCCAATTTTATTTTTTATTTTCATTTCTACCTGAATTTACCTAGATAGACCTGAGTAGTTTCGGCTAGAATTATCCTTTCCGCACCTTGTTCGTATCAGAATACCAGCTCGATCAGAATTCAAGTTTGATTGATGCTCCTCTCTCGCACCCACTGAAAACTTAGTCAAATATCTACAGATAAGAGCTATTGGCTCCCCACTTTGTACCATAATGGTGCAGACATGATAGCTTGAACCTTAATTGGATATTGATGTTGCTCCTACTGGCTGACCAACAGATCGAGGTGTATTACTTTGATGAGATAACGATACATCACTCTTCTCAAATATTCTCTAACAAATGAGCTGACGCAGTCCTCAAGATCGCATAATTCAGTGGGATATTTCAAACGCACAAGCATAAAGATAGCTTTCAAATCCTCAGAGACACTACAGAATTCAGGATAATATGCAACAAATGCTTAATTTTTCATTAATCAAAATCAACCGATCACAATGTTGTTTTGATACATATTTATAGGGTTGATTACAGTAACCTTCTCCATTAATATATTATAACCTAATTAAGAAGGTAAACTTCTCCCACTAATGCATTAAATAAAAAAAAAGACTATAATAAAAAGGGTAAATAAAAAAACTAGCGGTTACTAAAACTTTTCGTTAGATTATTCGAATCTGGACTGTTTTGGAGTGTTTGGATCTAGAAGTTGAAGCATTTAGATCTGGATCGTTATTTAGTGTTCAGAAGATTAGGTTCTTCTAGAATAAGAAGAGTCATTGCTGATCAGCACCTTTAAAATAATTTACTGAACGCTTCAGTGTCGAAAGTGTTCATCCGAAATATGACCCGTTCAGCCTACATGTTTGGTCAACTAGACTGAACACGTATTCTTTCGACTTGACCTATTTGTGAAGGATGTCTAGTGGATCTGAGGGTTGCATCATTCTCCCGGGGTTGACAAAACTCGTCCTCGAGTTTTGTACATCCGCAAAAAAAAAACCTTAATTGATATCTTGAATAACGGAAGAATGCAGTAATTGTAAATTACCACCGAGCTTCTTGACGATCTTCGTTATCAACAAACAGTTGTTGAAAGGCAGTTCCATAGAATTAAGACTTTGAATCAAGTAGATGTGGGATTAGATGTCCGCGTAAATGGGCTTTGTTACATATTATTTCGAATTCTGCAGAGCGTGTCTCTGAGAATTTGAAGGCTATTTTTGTGCTTATGTGTCCAAGATCTCCCGCTGCGTTACGCGATCTCTAGGATAGCGTCATGAGCATTATCCTATCCACATAGCACAATTAACTTTTATCAGCTAGTAACACCATCTTTCATCTGCGTTATCTTTTTCAAAAAATATTTCTAAATAAATATTTTGAGGCTTTAAAATTTTAACGGATTAGCGGGTTAATTTTAAAACCCTCTAAGATTTTATATTATCAAAATATTAATTTAAAAGTATTTTTTGAAAGAACTTTGAATACAAAAATTGAAAATCACATCGCAATCTTTTGTTTCATATTTAAAATTTATCCAAAAAATATTTATATAATAGTTAAAATTTTTTTGATATAAATATTAAGCTATAAACTAATTACTAAACTATTTGAAATCATAAATATAGTTTTAAAATGATGGATTAATAAGATTTTTTTTTTTTATTAAAAAAAGAAAATCATTTCCTTTATTTTAGACCAGCCGTTACAGTTACCGGTCCTCATGCAGCAAAATGGGACTGGATTAGGATCTGATAATTTGAAGGGAAAGAGATTCAAAATGTGTGGCTGTGAAACACTACTGAAAGCTCCACCCGACCCTAGCATGGATCATCCCACCAGTCTCTCTCTCTCTCTCTCTCTCTCTCTCTCTCTCTCGCTCCATGAAGGCACGGACTCTAATTTACTGAGGAGAAAAAATTTAAATAGAACTAAAAAAGCTTCGATTATCTTGTGATTTTTGTGTAACTTTGCGGTGAATTATTAGTGAGAAAGCTTGGTGATGGCGATTAAGGCACCATCTAGTGGATTGAGCTTGGCGCCGCAGCTCGGAGCACCTTCATATAGGGTTTTGGCGGCCGTCCCAAGGACGCTTAGAGCTTCGTTCTTCAACGGTGGAGGTGAGGGCCCTTTTTAAGTTAGATTTGCACATTATGAAGTTGATTATGTTGATGCTGGAATGGAATGGGCAGTCCATGCATTTTTCGAGTTAAATTGTGCTCATTATGAATTTCATCTGTCAATTGCTTCTGCTTGGCTCTCAAGTATCACCAATGAGGCAATTGTGTTTGTTCGAGAAGTGGTGCAAGGAGACTGTCTAGTGTCTAGTGACAATAGTGATGATCAAGGCTCGGAGTCTTTCATTCACTACCGTTATGCTATATTTATCCTCACTTCAATTGGGTTTGTTAACTGTCTTCAGAAAATATGAATCTCAAGTATATAACAAAGTTATTGCAATTAGTCATCCCAATCCATTCCCTAAAAATGAAAACAGTGAGAGCCTCAATTGTGATTGAATTTCTTCTAAACTATCATAAAACTGAGTGGATTGCAATTGCATTGGTTTTGGATGTAGGTTCATCATAATAGTCAGACTGCTGATTTATTTATATATTTGAGAGGGTGTTTGAATGAACAGCATGCGTTTTTAGTTGGAATGGGTAGAATGACAAAAGATATGTTCTTGGTGCGAGCGTGTATGTCATCTTTCTTGATCTTTTGCATTCTTGGATGTCATTCGAACACCTTTTAATCTTACTTAATTTAGGTTGAAGATTATTGTTCATATTTCACGTTCTCATCTTGTTTGACATGTTTATTTTCTTTATTCCAAATATCACAATATCTTAGATATGCCTTAATGATTTCAACAATCTATTCAGGTTAAAATTTTAGAAGCCTTGATATTTTTTTTTTTTTTTTTTTTTTTGGCAAGTAATTTTATTGATCAATACTAAGAGACCCTAGTAAGAAGGGGAGAGGGGAGAACATTATAAGAGGATATGAAGACCTCTTATAATAATTACAAACACAGACCCATACTATGTATGAAACAAGTAAACTAAGTAGAAATAAAGATTTGGAAAACAACCCCTCAAAGCAAGCTCCAATCAGTAGAATAATCATCAAGTGATAAGAACTCCAGTCGCATTTCTATCAAGTGACCAGCATAGTTATCCCAGTAGAAATAGAAATCTCCGGTAGCATATCTAACGTGATCAACATGAAAATCGAAGGAGAAACAAGAATTTCAAAGAAGTCAATGGGCAGATCACATCTCAGTTGCAGTAAGGGCACAACTCATCACAGTTCTATTAGCATTTGTCATCGCAGTTGCAGCAAAATAAGAAAATTAGGAGGGTATATCATCATAGTTGCAGCAAACAACTCAGAAAACCACTGTCAAAGAACCAGGAAAGCCAGGGGCACTTTTCACAGCCTACCTCAAACTATCACAATGGATAGGATCAAAAAGAACACAGCAAGAAAGCCATCATAGTTGCATTGAACAACTCAGACAATATCAAGTGTAGCATCTGGAGATAAAGAGAACAGAAAGTACCTCAGGCGATTTCGAATACTGAAATAAGAACCACCAACTGGATCTCATTAAGTCAACTGAAGCTTCTCGCAAACATTCCAAACTAGTCACGTTTAAGAAATTTGTTATACTTGCTCATCCTCGAAATTAAAATATCACATATAGCCTTTACAACTTCATGTGTTGTAGGCTTAATGTTATGAAAAGTAGCAACATTCCTGGCTTTCCAAATTTCCTAGACAGTAGCTGCAAGGACAACCCTCCTCATGGAAGCCACCACATTATTCCCTTTCAACCTCCTAATTAGCCATGGTAGTAGAGTAACCCAACAGGATTGCTGCGGAAACAACCTTATCCAGTGGGATATCCTCTTCCAGACCTCAGTAGACTTGCAATCGAAATATAGATGGGAAATAGGCTCATCTTTTTCACAGAAGCTGCAAGAAGGGCTAAGAGTTAGGCCCTTTTTTATCAGGAGTTCTCTGGTGGAGAGTTTCCCCAGACAAATAGCCATAATATGACTTTATGTTTAGACACACTACAAGAATCCCACACAAGTCTAAACCAAGGAACAGCGTCATTTGCAGGTCTGAGAGAGTGATAGGCACTGTTGACAGAAAAACCCTTTCCTCCCCTCCATAGGATACTGTCAGGGGAGTTTGTTAGCAGGATATTGCTTAGGGATTCCTTTAAACCAGGGATTTTCATATAGAGGACAGTAGGAATCCTCCATGAGCCATTTCTGAAGAACCTTGCAACATTAATGTTCTTATCTATCCCCACATATTCAATATCCCCATCAGCAATATAATTAGAAAGAGGCCCTATGCTAAGCCAGTTATCATACCAAAAAGAAGTGTCAAGCCATTACCAATCACATACAGAATTTTTTCCCTGAACAAGCTCCTGAGTTTTAGAATCTTCCTCCAAGCCCATTCAGAGTTTGGGGGTATGTGTACTTGCCAAATGCTAGAGTTTTTTAAATATACTGCATGAACCCATTTGACCCATAAATTATCCTGTTTAGATGCCACAGCCCAAAGCTGTTTTGAAATAGCAGCTATATTCCATATACTCAAATTTATAAGACCCAGGCCACCCTCTTTTTCTGGTTTACAAATAGTATCCCAAGCAACAGCTGCTAGTTTACTATTTGCTGAATCTGACCACAGAAACCTCCTGCAGATACTAGATACCTGACCAGTATACCTGCATGGAGAATAAAACTGATCTGATAATTTGTATTCTCCCTACATAGGAAAGTGTTTTGTCAGCCCAGCTTGAGATTTTCCTAATTATTTTGGACACCAGAGTATTACACACATCTTTAGATAACCTTCCAGAGATCAGTTTGCTTAGTTAGTTAGTTGATACAAGGATTTTTAGGATTTGGCTTATGGGACTAGTTTATTAGGTATATGTAAGAGGAGAAGTTTTGCTTGTTGCAGTAATTAATTACTTAGAAGCATCTTTGGCGTAATCCTGATTGCCATGGGAATAAGAATCATTTTTTCTCTTTACCATTATCAGGATGACATGCAGGTCCAACTCCTTACCCAGGGGCTAAAGGTGCAGTTAGGGGTCCTATAGCCTAACACAAGGTGAGAACTCTCTTCAACAGCACCCAAATCCCTATTAGATTCGTGCCCAAATGCTATTAGAAGTGTACGGATTAATGTTAGTATACCCAAATCCTGTTTAGGTTTCTTGCATAGTATCTAAGAAAGACAAGTTTATGCGTGAGAGGGGATTTCTGGAAAATTGATAAAATGGGTAGTACATTTTCGTTTCGCCTCAAATGTATCAATGCAGACTAAAGCTGGAATTCAACGAGTAAATGTTGCAATGAATTACCGGTTACTTTTGACAGCTAAAAATTTACATAGGGATAATACAAAATGTGCATACTGACGTTTTCTCTAAGATGCTAGATGTAAGGAAGCAAACTTCAATTGACAAGTCCTCATGTTGACTAACTTTACAGGATGACTAGTTGTAGTAGTTTTAAATACGTATTTATGATTTCATCCTATGACTGATTCAAGACTTTTAATTGTGTAAATCTTGTAACACGAAATTGTAGAAACTTGATCTTCTAATCTCAAGTTTGATTATTTGCTGATTCATGGTTGGCAATCATATGTATTGGAGTTTAGTGTCCTTTATTTTGGTGTTTGTATGTGTTGTTCGTTGTTTGCGGTCCTTTAAATTTAAGAGTGTCTTGACATTGCAACCATCAAAATAGCTTAATTATTCCTAATCCATTTGAAGCTAACACCTGCATGCTAGGACCCTCGTGCTCACTTCCCGTTGCATTTGGGCTCTTCTGCTCCTACAGGAAGTGCCGGGCAGCTGCTTCCCCCAACCGTGGCACACGTTTCTCCATCAGGGTATTGAACCGTTTCATCAACTTCTAGCATTTTGATATAGCACTCTGTGACTTGTTCCTCTGTATAAATCATATGTACACTCTTAAGGAAATTTATACGAAGGCATGACATACTGTTTTCTGTTATATCCAAGTGCTATAAAATAGTATCATGATCATTGTGAGTCATTCTAAAGCATAGTTTTCCTTATCTATCCCTTGGTTTAATATGGACAATGGTGTTATCTATGAGTCGTATGAGGAAATTGACAACATTAGCAGCTAGGACGACGTAGAAGTTAATGTTGAATATAGAATTTAAGAGATATTATGCTAATAGCTGTTCTGCAATTGTCATGTATAATATTATATTAACATTCACTAGAGAGTAGCATAAAGACTTGGTCCAACCAAACATGAAAGGAATTAACTTTTTAAAGGCTAGGAGCCAACTATGGACATTAATCGATAGGTTATACATGTTGAAGAGAGGAACAACGACATCTAAAGCTTTATAATTTAGGGGGTTCATTGGAATCATAGGTCAGCGTGCTTATCACCACACCACATCAGTGGACCACTTCCCTTCAAAAAGTGACAGTACTTCGAATTATTTAACAAATTCTTTTACCCTTCTTCTTTCTTTTTGCAAGTCTAGTCTTGTTCTCTTGATCATCTGCGGCAACCACCGGCAATGAATGGCCACGACAGCTGTGACTGCTGGCCATTGCCAAGAATCTGGGAGTGTTGGTGGCAACATCTCATTGCAGTGAATGCTTGGTTTTGGCATTCATGGAAATGAAGATGTCAGTAGGTAAGAAGCGGAAAAGGAGACTTTGGCAGTTTTCCTCATTGCTGACAATCATTGGCGGTGGCCGTGGTTTACTATCACAATAAGCCTAGACATGGGATGCAAAAGAATGAAGAGAAGAAGAATATAAAGGGATGGCATTTATCTTATAAATTTGGATACGCGACTTCCTTTTTTGGGAGCGGAGTGCTATATACTAAGGTGGTATAATCATGACAGGCAGGATTCCCTTTGGATCATTTAAGTTTTGATTTGAAATCACTTCCTTACAGCATTGTTAGATACTGGAAGTAGTTGATGGTGAGTTAGCCGCATTACACTATACTTATAACATACCAAACTGACAAATAGAACGCATCATATGACTCTGAAATTTTAATAATGGTAAAGTGCTTGATTTTTTTAAGCTGAGTTAGCCGCATTACACTATTCTTAAGCTGAGCATGAAGCTTCTTGATTTTTTTAAAGATTTAAGTTCCCTCTTCTTTAAAGCTGTAAGTGGACCTGAAACTTTTTGCCTATTGAATATCATAATCATATTCTTGTTAATTGACTTTTAGTTATGAAATATCCATAACATATCTACATTCTAGTTTTCTTAACTTAACAATATAGTGGCATGAGTGTCTCATCTGAATGTTTTTGTGGTAGGGATGCTCTCAAGTTGGTACTTCTGGCTCTGATCCGTTATTTAGGAGCTTATCAGATTTCAGAGATTCTTTCTGGAGATTCCTGAGGCCTCATACCATTCGTGGGACTGCCTTGGGCTCAGTGTCAGTATTTTCTTTAGTGTCATTATAAAAACGTCTAGCTGCTTCTAATAAAAGTTTTTTTTTTCACTAATGTTCTGTTTGTTATTGTGCTGACAGATCTTTAGTTGCAAGGGCTTTGATAGAAAATCCAAATCTGATAAATTGGCAGTTGACATTCAAGGCGCTATATGGACTTCTAGCATTAATCTGTGGAAATGGTTACATAGTTGGGATAAACCAAATCTATGATATTGGAATCGATAAGTAAGTTGGAGAATGCCAATGGTATTACGTTATAACCTTCTTTGCATCTAGCATCTAGAATTGCAGTTTTACTTTCAAAGCTCGTTATATGGTTTGTGCTATTTATGACAGAAAAAGAACTTGCTTCTTCCTATAAGTTATTGGTTCTAATTATAAATTGTCTAATCTGCCCCTTTGTTGGTAATTTTTACATATTTAGACGTATCCTTTGTTTCTCAATTGCAGGGTCAACAAGCCATATTTGCCCATAGCAGCAGGAGATCTTTCAGTTCCATCAGCTTGGTTTTTAGTTTTAATTTTTGGACTTTCTGGCCTACTTATTGTTGGGTCAAATTTTGGGCCATTCATCTCCTCACTTTATTGCTTAGGACTTTTTCTTGGAACTATTTATTCTGTTCCTCCATTTAGATTAAAGAGATATCCAGTTGCAGCATTTCTTATTATTGCCACGGTATGTGGGATCTAACATTATCGTATATTGTTCCTTTCTTCTCTCTTCCAAACAAAAACCACAACATATGTCATGTAATGGCACAAGTTCAGGTGCATGGACATGAGTTTCTGTATTGTAGTTGTTAACTCTAAGTCTATCTCACAGATTAAACAATATTAAGACAGACTTCCCTAAAACATGAGTCAATTATGTGGCAGGTCTCTGGCTAAGCGTTAAGAATACGCTAGCTTGCAAATTATGAAAGTGACAAAGTACAAGCATATTAGCTGTTAGACCATTGTCAGATTTACTGTCAACATGGCTTACCAAGTCATCTACTAGGCAATAAGTTACAAAGATTTATTGATTTAGGCGTCCATACGAAAAAGATAATTGATTGGGCACCCTGAAAAGGTAACGCAAAATGAATATGTAGATTGTTACAAGGGTCAGTTCATGCATGAATGTCTTAGTGGTACTTGAGAGTGCATTAACAGATGTCTTAGTGGTGCTTGAGAACCAGTTTTTTGGTCACCCTCATTCCAAATTAAGTATCTCTGTTTTCTTTCTTTTTAAGTGATATGCTGAATGAAAACAACATGGTGTGGTACTTGTCATAAACTTGTACCCTTGCATCTGCTGCAGGTCCGTGGTTTTCTTCTCAATTTTGGTGTTTATTATGCTACAAGAGCAGCACTTGGTCTCACATTCAGTTGGAGGTAAATAACTGTCTTGCAAGTAAATAATTTTAAAGTTAAGTATATCTTATAAGATAGAGCTATATAATATGCTTGTGATATTAAACTACGGATTTGAATATACTGGTAAAATTCGTTTTGCATCTCATTGCAGATGTATGAAGAAATTATGATAATGTCTAACACTGTATATTATCTCTGTCCGCAGCTTTCCAGTTGCGTTCATCACCGCCTTTGTGACATTATTTGCTTTGGTTATTGCTATAACTAAAGATCTACCAGATGTAGAGGGAGATCGCAAGTAAGTACTAATTTGCCCACGTAAATGATGTTTAGAAGTTTTAAGGTGTTATACACAAAGTCTGGACTAGGGCGACGCAAATGCTTCCGAAACAGGCATCAAAGTTGGTAAAATAATATCAAGAAGTTGATTGATAGTTAACTATTACCTCTAATTACGAGAGGCTTCTTTTAGCTTGTGTTGAATAATCGATCTTGACCTGGGAATTGTGCCAGACAATCTTAAGGCAGGAATAAGTTTTACTTTGATACGTAAGACTTTTAAAATCTGTCACATATTTCCTTTTTATCACTTCTTGCATTTTTTGACCCTGTGCTGACATTTTTTTATCACTAGGTTTAAAATCTCAACCTTAGCAACAAGTCTCGGAGTCAGAAATATTGCGTTGCTTGGCACTGTGCTTTTGATAGCAAACTATCTCACTGCTATTCTTTTGGCAATAATCATTCCTCAGGTAAATCATTGACTTTTGGACATGCTTGTCTTTTGTCATTATTAGTATGTTATTCTTCCCATGCTGCATGGAAATATAATAAGTGGCTTTATTATTATCTCTAAATGCTTTACAAATAAAGCTCAGTTTAATGTGCTTTATTATTGTCTCTTCTTTTGCAGGGTTTTAGATCCAGGGTAATGATACCTGCACATGCTGCCTTAGCATTGGGATTGATATTTCAGGTCTTCTCCTTAACTTTATCCACTAGATGAAGTATTTCCTAATGCATGTGCACTTGGACGTGGATCTGTGATGATATATTCCCATTTTTATATTATATATGCTTTTAACTGCAAGCTTTATTATTATCTTTTTCTAAACAAGGAGTTGCTTTGAAATGACTAGTTGTTTTGAAGATTCTTATTGCATGCCTTACATTGGGTAATGGAATAGCAATTCGATCAAGGGGTAACTAAGAAAGTAAATCCTGATACCTAGAGACATCCTCCATTGAAATCTCAGGCTTACATCACTGTCAACAATATTTTCTGCTCATTTTCTCATGCCTCTTAAATAGGTTGTTCTGAAGTTAGTGACTTAGTCAAAATCAGCAGTGGCCATTGACCTAGATGAAATTGCATACGATCTTTTTTAAGTTCACAACGTTTTTGCAAGTCCATGGCAATTCCCAAGATTCTCACTAGGGGCCAGTATGTTTTTCTCTTAACTGCTAATACAGATTGGCATGCTCTAAACATCCGATAAATCATGATCTAACAATATGTACACTGAGACATTTAACGATAGGGTGGTACTGACTGAGCCACATTTATGTAGGCTTGATTCCTTGATCTCATTAGTACAGGATTGTACTTGTTTAAATATGCTAGATCTATTATGCCTCTTTCTTTTTAAAGGAGAAGTAGATTGGTAGTTTTGTTAGCTTTGGCAGATATGACACGAAGTGTTGTGCGTTGCATGAGAAAACTATCTGCAAAACATCAGTAGCATCTATATTCATCAATCTTTTTGGCAGATTTATATAATATCTAATCAAATATTTCTTGAACTTAATTACACTACTTTCCTTCCAATGTAAACTTAACAAAAAGAGTTTCCATCTTTTCTTCCTCCCAAGGCATTTTCTGTCCTTAACTGTCCGCCTCTATTGCTTTGGATTGCACTTAATAATTGATTATTGAGTAAAACAATTTGCTGCTGATACGCATGGATTAATGTTTTCACCATGTAGCACCTGAGATTAATATGTACATTCTTTGTAAAAATATTTCAGGCATGGATTATGGAAAAAGCGAATTACACCAAGGTAAATCCTGTCTTATATGAATTAGGAATTTTCCATGTTCATACCCATCTTAATTATTCTTATAGCTTTTTTCAATTTAATCTTGACTTTCATAAACAATTTTGTTCGAACTTATTCTAGCATTATGCATGTTCTTTCACTTTAACAAGTGCTCTATTTTTTATTTTATTTTATTTTTTTTTGTTGCGAAAATTCAAAAAGTGCTCTGTCATTAAGAAAATCTCCATCAGTGAACCCTGCATATCCTAAGCTTATTATTGTAGATTGGTATCCCATATCTATGATATTGTACGCTAGCTTATAACATAGGTCAATGGAACACAATTCCGATTGCAATTGGTGGAGTAACAGATTAGGTTAAACTGACTCCACAAATGTCCTATACCCTAATTAGGACCAGCTAGGCTTTTTAGGACCGAGCCTGTTCCTTAATTGGTTGGGTGATGGTCTGTTTTTCTTTAAATAATTCTCTTGATGATGGTTGGATTTTGGAAGTTCACAATTCTTGCTGGAATGGAGTCGATCTTTGCAAATCTTACAAGAAAAGGCGGGAACTTGTCAGCACCAAAAAAGGAGGGAACTTAATCATCGTGGTTTTGATTTACTTCACTCCGTTTTCTTTTTGTAATCTTAATTGATAGGACGGTACCAAGAGTCAACAATAAGCACTTATCTTTTTGTGGTGATGAATATACTTATGAGTTATGAGACACGTTTTTTTGAGATCTAGTTAGTGACACGTTCATCATAATAGTTTGTTTTTTGTCTATGCTTTTCGTCGATGATGTTATCGTTGATGAAAAAGAGCAAGACTAATGCCAAATTTGAGTTATGGAGACACTCTTGAATCAGAAGGTTTTTATTTGTGCACATCTAAGACTAACTATACAAAATATAAGTTTAGTAGGAAAATAATGACAATAAAGGTTACGAGTTCTACGGTCAATTCCAAATAGTGGATATTCAAATATTTTGGATCATCTGTATACAGAAATGGAGAAATAGAAAGGACATTATGTACATGGTATATGTTGGATGGTAAAAATGGAGAAGTGCATTTGAGTTCTATTCACCATAAGATATATTTAAAGGAAAATTATATAGAATGTCGATAAAACCAGTGATGCTTTGTCGTTAGAATGCTGAGATGTGAAATACCAATGATACATGAGCTGTCATGCTCCCAATAAAAGTTAGAACAGAAGAAAGAAACAAAGATGGAAAGAACAAAGCGGAGGAGCACCTTGTCATCATCTTTTATGTCCTTAAGTCTGAATTAGGTTTATAGTATTCAAAGTCTTTAGCAGGACTTAACATGTTCTTCAATATTTAAACCACTTAGGGGTTTAGAGTACTTAGTGTCACTAATATGATTCCACTGAACACTTTTAAACATGGACTTTACTTGCTGGGCAGTCGTCTTTGTAATTGGAATCAGAAAGGCTCCTAATCGTGCCAAAAAGTGATAATCATGGGCCATGGTTGCCCAAACTATCCATCTTAGTTTATTCTTTCCAGTTAAATATGCTTTATGACTACATGAATCTCATATTTGTGTTAACTCATGCAAATCTCAATATATCTATTTCTATAATTAAGAGAATTATATTGCAAAAGTGAGTTCTTGTACTAGCAAACACGTATGCATTTGATCGTATATATATGGTTTTATTATCTAGCAAAGATTTAACAAAATCTTTTAAAATGTACAAATAAGAAATAGATAGATCTCTTCATAACTTAGACTTACATCTTTCAGTACCAAAATATGGAAAAGAGTTGTGTTGTATTCATGAAGATGAACTTTGTTATGATTTTTATCGTGTCTAAGGCCGTATTTTCTTGCAGGAAGCGATTTCTCAGTTTTATCGATTTATCTGGAATCTCTTCTACGCAGAGTACATATTGTTTCCATTCATCTAGTTGACCTACGATCGATCCAATGTATATTTTTATGTAATTGTCTTCCTTTTCTTTGTTGCTCCTTTCTCTTTCTTACCATGTGAAATTATGTTAATGATAATCAAAGTGTGCCACAACTAATATGCAATGGTTTCTTTTATTTTTCTTTTTATTTATTTATTTATTTTTGAGAGAGAGAGAGAGAGAGAGAGAGGCAAGTTCTGCAAAAGCTCTTTATCTGGCATCCAACTTGTTATTAGTATTTTTTTAGAGTAATTATGTGCCTATGCTTAATTAAACGTTGAACTTCTTACTTGAAGGTTGACTTCCAAGTTCCATTTGAACTTGGGTACGGGCTGAAAGTACCGACAGTGTTACGCCGATCATGCAATATGTATTAATTTGTTGTTTTTGAAAATAAAAGTGAGAAAATTTAAATCTAATTTACAGTTAGTCCAACTATAAAGATAGCTTTGCCTTGTATCCAAAGAGCATTGCCTTCCGCAACACACAAAGAACCAGATAAAAATGATAATAATAATAATAATAATAGCAAGCTGCAAATTTCAAATATGATAAAATAAACATTAAGGTATATAGCTATGCTCTCGAAAACTTTCACACGAGCTTTGCAAACTTCTTGTCCAAAAAATGACTAGACATCATGGGAAGCCTCCCCTCACTTCTTTCTGCTTCACCCTTTGTTGGTCCTCCACAGTAACCTCATTCTTGATATGTGACACATTTGTAACAAACCCTTAGCTATGCTACTTGTCACCACGATGATCCATGGGGCACTTGGATCCTAAATGACCTAATTCAATCTGAATATAAAGTCAAGAACGAAACTAAAGATATGTGTAAATTATGTTAACTTGATGAGGAGAATGAGATGTGCTCAGGCTCTCTACAACATATATATGCGCGTTCCATGAAGTTCTAACTCCTGTACAAGATTTCTAGAGTCACTAAAAAATATGAAAGAAGAGTTAGTAGTAACATTTAGCATACGTATCAGCCAGTGGCCGTTGAGATCCGTAATGATTGCTTTAATGCTCTTTAGTATGCTATCATAACTCCCAGATATTAGATTAGGCTAGGCATCCAGCTAGACGGTTCTCAAGTCTGGCCTAGCTAGAACCTCACTATGGGGCTGTTTGGTTTACAGCATTTCAGGCCAAACTGCAGCAGTTAGAAATCACAGGTCGAAATCACGTGTTTGGATTAATGCAGTTGTGTCTTGCTGTAGTTGATTTTCTGCAGTTGGAGGCTGTTTTGCTGCAGTTGCTAGTGCGGCTTAAATCGCTGTAGTTGCAACTCCCGTGCGTGAGAGACGCGCGTTTCTAAACCTAGCTGCAGTTGCAACTTCTCTCGCGTTGCTTCTCGTTACTCTCGCTGCTCTAGCGTTGCTTCTTCCCGTCCTCTCTCGCCGCTACCGTCGTCTCCCTCGACCACCGCCACCGTCCTCTCTCTCGGGCCGCCTCTCTATTCACAGTCCCGCAGGATTCCAGCTCCCCCCATCGCGTGGCCGTGCGGGATTCTCTAACCCCTCTTCGCCACTATTTCTACAAAGACTACACTCATTGGCCACCACGCTCTCCCCTAGCCATGTGGAGATTCAACTCCGTTGTCCTCCTCCGCTGCTTCTTACCTCCACCGTCCCTCTGCCCTCCCAAATCTCTAAACCTAACCCCGATTTCACCGCCAATCCAGCCACCCGGCCATTTATCCTACAAATTTCTTACAGTTCGATCCCTTTTCTCTTCCACCGGCAAACCCAAGCCAGTGACCACCGTAACAGCAAGTATTCTAATTCTAACAATCTTGGTGAAATCTGCGAAGACGAAATAGTGGCGGTCTAAGGTAATAACAAAGCGTCAATATATGCTTTAATTTTTGTTTATGTATATGCTTTAAATCATGATGTTGGCTTTACTTAAATTCTGATTCGTATTTTACATCTATGATATGTTTGCTGAAATGGCTATGTGGAATCTAAATGATTTGCATGGTGTTATCCAAGTTAATGTTGATTGCTTATCATAGGTCAATTGTTGTTTGGGCTTATTGTGGGTTGTTGATATTATCATAAACTATGAGCAATTCAACAATGATAAAGCTGCTCATAGCGAAGGCAAAAGTCCTGTTTTTAGTCAACAGAGTAAATGAAGTTCAATTAAGCTTTATATTTGCTATAGGTTGCTGCATGCACTTGTGTAATATAATATGATCAGATCTTATGGAGTAACACTAGAGCTCCTAATGCTAGAAATTTGAACACTGTTTGTTGTGACCTGGGAGTGTGGATGTTGACATTCCAGATAAGAAGAAGTTAGAAGCAACTTTATGTACTGAAATTGCTTAATAATGTTGTTGTTTTGGTAGAAAATAATTGTTGCTTTTAGAGCGATGCTAAATCTGCTCTCCAAGAAGAGGCTAAGTGCCTAGTTGAGAGGCTCATAAAGGTCTTGCTATATGCTTATGTAGGTGTGTTTTGTGCAGTTCAGAACTGCTCAATTGTTGTTGCAGACTGAGGATGCATTGTTTGATGGCAGATATATTGTTTGAGCTTGTGCATTGATTGAGCAGATGCATTGTTTGAGCAGATTTTGAGCAATTTGTGCATGTTGTAGCAGCTGCATGTTAAAAGGATGTTTTGATTGGCTGGACAATTGGGCTTCAATCTATTGTAGTGCTTCTTGGACTGTTTGAGTAAATTTCTTTTTGAAAACTTTCTATGACAATTTCTTTGAGAACTTTGTTTATTTTTGAACAACTAAGAGCAAACTTTGGCAATATATCAAAGTACCGGTAGTTTGCTGAATATCGAATGGGGCAACACAAGTTCGTATTGTGTTAATATGGATAGCCGAATGAAAAGGCCAAGTGTATATTTTTCATTTAACAATTATTTGTGAATATATTTGCACGAATCATGTATATTTTTTTAATACATGTATATCATCAGTATAATTGTAAATAACATTGATTCTAATAACAATGTTAATATGTTCATTAATATTTGACACTATTTTAGATATGTTCAATATTTTTATAGTAGTTCTTATTATTTTAATATATATAATCTTATAACAGTTTTTAATATTATATAAATCAACTTCACCCTACAGAAAAAAATCAATAAATAAAAAATAATAATAATACTTAACTAGGAATTTGGAGTTTTTAATTATATATATCATTTAAAACATTTTATAACATTACATATAATACAATTTTATAATAATTCATAAACAAAAAAAAAACTTGTTTGGAAGGTAAATTTACCACGAGTTACAAAATCCGACCACCTACATCAAATCAAACATCAGATTTTTAACTGCAGCACTCAACTGTATTAAACTAAAAAATAACTTTCCAACTGCAGTAGTTTGAACTACGCCTAACCAAACGCACCTGCTATATTACGAAAATAGAAAATTACAACTCTCCGCACTTCTAACTACCGTATTTTTATCTCTGTTTCTCAACTATATCAAACCAAACAATCCCTATATGAAAGCATCAATACAATAGTGATGGTTGAAAATCGTTGTAAGCCAAATTTACAAGACAGTATCTTTAATACTAGATAGTCATAATTTCCACACTCTGGCACAAAATGACTGTCCAGCTACTGTAGTTTCATTTCACATTGAAGAAATTTTGTCATGTATAATATCCGACACGAGCATATCATAAATACTGCCGAAGACGAGTCAGACACACTAGAAAAATATCCAAAAAATAAAAAGAAAATTCAGACATGCGTATCGGAGACGCCAGACATGAGTGTCCGACATACACGTCTAAATTTCTTTAATTTTTTTAAAAAATATTCTTTTTATTTTTATTTTTTAAAAATACTATACAATACTAATAGTACATAGTGGATAAATAATATAAATAGTTATATATTTAATTTTTAAAAAAAATTTATTGATGGAATTCGCCTTTCTATTTAAATTTATTTAAAGGACATAAAATATTATATTATAAATAATTTGCTATTAGATATTATTGTATTTTTAAATGTTCAAATACTTAACATAAATTATATTTTAACTATTTATACTTTGTATTACCGTAGCCGAACCATATCTGTGTCTTTTCTAAAAATTACCATGTCATATATCCGTATCGTGTCCCGTGCTTCCTAACATTGAAACAAAATTTTTTTTTTAATTTAAAATTATTTAAAATAAAAAATACAAAAATAAAATTAATTTCAAAAATTTTTAAAAATAGCACCCACTCGCCAGTGTAACTGGCGAGTGGGTGCCACGGTGGCAGCGCGTATCTGTGCACTGCCACCGTGGTGTCACTCGCGCCAGTTAAACTGGCGAGAGTACTCTCGCCAGTTTAAGAGGCGAGAGCACTCTCGCCAGTCTAACTGGCGAGAGTGTTCTGGTGGTTTTTCCTTCCCATGGTTAATCAATAGGTCTCAGGTTCTAATCCCTGCAAGACCACAAATTTTATTTTTATTGCTTTCTTTCTCGTCACCATTTATTTTCCGAAATTTAAAATTTTTTTTACTAGTTTATATTTTTAGAAATCCATATTTGTTAAGTTTGATTTCCGACACTCAAATATTTACTTTTTTAATTTAATTTCATATATTAAGATTTCAAATTTAATTTCAAGTTTTATAATTTAATTTCAAGTTTTTAAATTCAAAATTCAAATTACACCTTCCAAATTTCGAAAATCAATATTTAAACTTAATATTTAAATATTTAAAATTAAAAGCTGAAAATTAATAAATACTGGATGAAGAAATTTAATTTAAAAAATATTAAATTTCAAATTTTAAAATATATTAATTTTAAAATTCATATTCCGATATTTAGAATGTGGTAATTTGAGAATTTCAATTTCAAGATTTAATATTAATCCCATCGTCCAGTATTTATTAATTTTCAGCTTTAAATTTTAAATATTTAAATATTAAATTTAAATATTGATTTTCGAAATTTGGGATATAATTTGAATGTTGGAATTTGAATTTTGAATTTAAAAACTTGAAATTAAATTATAAAATTTGAAAATTTAAAATTTTAATATCTGAAATTAAATTAAAAAAATAAATATTTGAGTGTTGGAAATCAAACTTAACAAATATGGATTTCTAAAAATATAAACTAGTAAAAAAAATTTTAAATTTCGGAAAATAAATGGTGACGAGAAAGAAAGCAATAAAAAAAAAAAATTGTGGTCTTGCAGGGATTAGAACCTGAGACCTATTGATTAACCATGGAAAGGAAAAACCACCAGAACACTCTCGCCAGTTAGACTGGCGAGAGTGCTCTCGCCTCTTAAACTGGCGAGAGTACTCTCGCCAGTTAAGCCGCCACGGTGGCAGTGCACAGATACGCGCTGCCACCGTGGCACCCACTCGCCAGTTACACTGGCGAGTGGGTGCTATTTTTAAAAATTTTTGAAATTAATTTTATTTTTGTATTTTTTATTTTAAATAATTTTAAATTAAAAAAAAATTCTTGAAACAATGTCTTCTTAAATAAACAAATAAACAAAATTCCACTACTCGATTGTATCCTTTCTGCTAATGAAATTCACTTACCCAATCTTTCTGCCTAAAAAGTTGACAACCATGAGCTCTAACACATAGCTATAAGTCCTTGTAAGATATATATATATATATATATATATAATATATATATATTCGACTATGCTTTTTTCTGAGAAGAAAACTCATTATATATATATATATATATATATATATATATTCGACTATGCTTTTTTCTGAGAAGAAAACTCACTTGCCCAATCTTTCTGCCTAAAAGAGTTGACAAGCATGAGCACTGATACGTATGTGTAAAAAGTAGTAGCAATCTTCGAACACTGCTCCAAAGGGGATGGTTTCAGTTTCTACATAGACTCTGGTAATGATAGGCAGCTCAATCGACCACTCGACCATTGCCTCTACAAGTATAATGAGCAAATTGATTGGTCAGATGGACGTTTCTCCAGATAAAATAAATAAATAATAATAATAATAATAAAATTAAAAATTAAAATATACTTCCAAATGTACCAAACAGAACCTGTAGCTTGCCATGAGATATGTTTAGAGACTTCAAACAATCTTGACAGACTTCCTTTTCGGCTGCAAAAGGTTTTACATTATCAAGAAAGTTAACAAGCGACATGTATACTCAGAGCTGTACACAATTATAACTTACATTGTACAAAGTTTTTATGTTTTACGTACTACATACATTAACGAAACAAAGTAATTATTTCTCAAAATGTTATTAAAAAATAATATTATTACTTCTATTCATTTAATAAATTATATTAAGGTATACTCAACATGTATTTTCAAAAATATATTCTACTTATCAAATGTATCATAAAATAAGAATTGATATCATTTTTGAGGTGAGTAAATATGCAAAATGTACTTAAGATAATTTGTTTACATAAATAGTTAATGATGAAAACACATAAACAAGATAAAAGAGAAGAAATATAGAGGATATGTATTCTTCCTTGAGAGCAACTTAAATTTAACATGCTTTAGTTTGTGTCTGTATATAATAAGTAAAAGCATAGTTAAATTTTTAAAAATGGTAAACCTTATAATTAGATATAATTTGAAAATTGGAAAAAAAAAAAAAGCATTTCAACGTCATTGGTTATACGAAATTTATAATAATATTCGTGCATTACACATATGCAAAACTAATTATAATACACAATTAAAATGTTAATGGAAGTACATAAACAGGCAGACCTATTATAACAATAATGATTAAATAAATGCAATGGAGTTAGGGTAATCTTGTATTTACATAGTTTCCCTTCAATTAATTCCCTCCAATAATTATGAAGCAATCTCCTAGAAAAATTATAAAATCTTAACGGAAGTATATAAAGACCTAGTCCTTTAAATTAGAGTACATTAATTTTTTTTGGAGTTAAAGACATATAAATTCCTTTGTATTGAAGTAATAATGAGTAACTAAATAAATGCAATGTTTTTACATTAACATTGTATTTGCATCATTCCCCTTCAACTAATTCCCTAAAATTCATTGTGAGACAATCACTTAGAAATTAATAAAATCTATTTGTATTTACTGTACAAAGAAAGAATACTTGTGCTTTAAGTTCATGCTATATCCTTGTGCATAAAAAATAATAGGCAAAAAAGGATATATGTAAAATACCACTAAACCCAGTCGAACAGAAAGCAGAAAATTGCTACCACTGCTAACCAAGTTCTTAACATGCAAGAAACTTCGGAAAATTTCTTCCAACATTTGTCAATACCTTTGAAAAATAAAGAGCTAAACCAAAAGATACAGACTAGTTCACGTTGTTGGAATACGAAATTTTTTAATCATATACATATACCATTTAACGTCAATCTTCAAATAATTTTGTATATGGCATTTGATATTTCTTCTTGCTCTAATAACATATTACGAATAAAGAATAATATTTTAATAAAAATAAGATTTGTATGAAATTAAAAATATAAAAAAATAGAGAATTAAATTTTTAACATCATTATTTATATTTATATAATTATATATATGACTTATAACCGTGCATCGCACGGATGCAAAACTAGTAAAGAGCTAAACCAAAAGATATAGACTAGTTGATGTTGTTGGAATATGAAAGTTTGAGGACTCACATATTTTTGGTCAACTTCCTTAAGAAATTTGTCAGGGAAATCAACGTAGTCTACACACGTTCCTGACTGCAGATGCAAGATCTTCCTCTCCAGTCTTTTCAAGGTTCCTTATTAGTACCGTGAAAGTCAACTTATCTGGACTATTGCCCGATTCTTTCATTAACCTGTACATATCCATTGCCTTAACTACCATACCAGCTTGAAGAAAAGCACCAATAATTTCAGTATACACCCTTGTGTCAGGCTCCAATCCATCATCTCTGATCATATAAAATAGTTGTTCCGCATGTTCGATGAGCTTGTTCCTCCCCATCATATAAATCATATATCCATATAAAGATAAATCAGGCTTGTACCACGCCTCTTTTCGTATGAATGCAAATACCTACAAACTGATTTAATATCAGTTAAATAAACAAGAGGGGGCAACTACATTGTTAAAAACGGGGAAAAAAAAATTGTGCTAACGGATACAAATAGTTACTGATATTTTATAGGTAAAAGAATATATTCGATGCATATAAAGTACACTTTTCAGACCTCAAGAGGTTCATAACCTACCCAAGTTGCACTAGTTTTCCCTCTCAAAATGGTCAAAAAGACGCCCAACAACATTTTTCATATTTCTCGTTGAACATGAACAGCTTTAAACAATAGAATCATGTAGAGATGATCACTTTATTCTAGACAGCAATGAAAATCTAGAACAAAAGCTAGCAACATGTCTTGAACAAGTATGTCATGAACTTCGATCTGAATGTATTTAAGATCTCCTATGTATTTGTTGGAGACTCTTCTAACTTTTTAAAAGAAAAAATAATTATAACTTGGAGTCAAGGAACTCTGGATTTCCCCTTCCCACATTTATGATATTACCTTTCATGTTTGTTGCAATAATCATTACTTGCTTCATGTTTGTTGCAGTAGCGATCTTTTAGACATTTATAATAACTCTGATGCGGAATACAGAGGAACCATGGATCTTTATCCCCAGAGATATTCCTCATGCAAAACCACACTCAAATCACCTCCAACCACACTTTTGTAAAGCAATATCTAGCTGGTTCTGACATGATAATACCAAAATCAAACTTAAATCAGCAAACTGGCTAATAATCTCACATAAATCTTCGTTTGACTATATATATTTACAAAGTCCAACCTGCTCAGCATCCCAAAATGATGTACTACATAACATCCACACTCCTGGATTACTATGACCTTTAGCTCCTAAAGTGTAATATGCTTGCTATTGTGCAATCGCAGTAAGACAAATTGGAGTTTACAGACAACTCTCATTACTTTTATGCTATCTATGATTTGATTTGAAATAATTTCTAAACCGTCTCTAAACCACAACAACATTCTCCTCACTTTCAGACTGAATTCAACTAAATAATCTTTTCTACCTCTTAGACACGGCGTGAGGATCCAAATTCAAAATCTAATAGGAAATGAGAATCAATGTACGAACAAAACCATTAACGAGTCTATTTATCAAGAACACGAAATAGTGAGAACAACTCAGCGAGTACCTGGAGAGCGAGTTCCCACTCATTCTGCCTACGAAGCTCGTCAACACCGCGATTTGATCAGCTTTCAGCAGCCGCGCGAGCCTCGTCCTGAACACCTTTTCAATCCTACTACCGTTACTATTAGGATCATGGTGGCTCTGAAACTGCGGCAAGGATTTGGCGAGTTTCAGTGAATGGACAGCCTGAATTGCCTCCGTCGACAGCACTTGCCCTCGCCACAGCGGCCGCGTACCGTCCCGGAGTCCGCAGCAGATTCTGTGAGGACGTTGGGGAAGTGGTTCCCGAGATGACCGGGGAAATGGAAGGGGGGAAGTGAGTTCCGCCAACTGGAGGAAGCGAGACATGTAAAGAATTATTATCTCTAGTGAGCGGGCCGCCGTCAACCAAATACTCAATCCTGTAAGAATCGTATGGGTTTGAGCATGCTCAGCTGAGATGGGAAAATATATAGTAATGTAGGCAATGTCATAATACGGTAAATACAAAAATAATAATAATAAGTATATATATATATATATATATATATATATATATATATATATATTCTTTTCAAAATTAAGTTTAAAATGAATTTTGTGTATTTAACTATTTAAACTTAGGGGGACTTGTATATCAGACCGTTGCATTGTTTTAACATCGCAAAATCCTTATACTTAACTCGTTTATTTTATCTCAATATATTTATAAAAAAAATTTGAATAAAAAATCGTAATCAGATCAAAGTCTATTTTTTTTATATTTAATTTTTTTTTAAAATACTTCTAAATAGATATTTTAAAGCTTAAAAATCTTGACAGATTATCCATTAAAATTTTAAACAATAAAATTGTAGATCAAATATTAAAAATATTTTTTAAAAAAAATTATAATAAAATTGTATATCACATCAAATTCTATTTTTTTTATTCAAAATTTCTTAAAAAAATATATTATAATCAAATATTTCTGATACGAATTTAGATATGACTAAAGTTTGAGATGATGGATTAATCTGCACAATTTTTTAAAAGCAGAGTTGATGTGAATTTTTTTTTTTAAAATTATTTTTAATTAAAATTACGAAAATTAAATCAAAAATAGAAAATTACAAAAATAAAACGCTGCCGCCAGTTTAACTGGCGGCAACGTCCACGTCAGCGCCACCTGGCGTGGCGAAATTTCAGTCGCCTTTTTAACTGGCGTTACTAACTGATTCCAGTTTAACTGGCGACAGAGCTGTCGCCAGTATAACTGGCGTTAACTAGAAACGCCAGTTAGACTGGCGGTCCGAACGCCACTGTAAGTGGCGTTCAATTTCTCAATAAACCTAACCCGAGCCCAGTCCCTCCTCTCATTTCTCCTTCCTCATTTTCTTCTTCCTTTACTTCGCCCCCCTCCCCCATTCTCAAAATATATCCTCCCAAATCATAAAATCTTACTAAAATTTCATAGATCTAAGTGAGAATTACATAGATCTACTAATTTCGACCAAGATCTACAAAAAATACGGTATGTATTTCTAAGTTATACGTTTTGTATTAAATTGTAGATCTAGAGTTGTATGTAATTGTAATTGAAATTATGATTGTAGATATACATTTCCGCATAGTACTAGTATCATTTGTGAGATTTTATGATTTTTTTGTATATATTTGTATATATAAGGTATTTATAAGGTATACGTGTTGAATAAATTATAGTATAAATTTATATGAAAAATATGTGTTATTGTACATTAGTGTAGCACGATAAATATAAATTAAATGTAATATATGTATCCGGTCATACATGTGTAATGTACGTAATACATTGTATATTTCGTAGGTATTTTTTAAAATATTATCTGTCTAATCGTAGTGTAATACGAAATATATATAATAACGCTATCATGTACGACTATTTGTTTATAACCGATTATATTGGATGTTTATAGATGTCGCAGCGCCAACTTATTTGTTACATGAACGGCAATATAGTGGAAGGTCCGAATGGTGTTTCTTATGATCGTCAGCCTATCAGTGCTGTAATAATACCTTCGAAATGCACATATGCCTATCTAGTCAGAAAGTTATGTAGGAGATTTCATGTTGATACGTCACAGTATTCGCTAAAAATATTTCATAGATGTCCGGTGCCGTCACGTGATGGATCTGTTACATATGTGCTAGTACCTATAGATTGCGAAGATGACATGGAAAGTCTGAACGAATTTTTTATGGACACTGTGTATATTTATTTGAATTTGGAGATGTTAGAAAATCCATCGCAGGCTGACGACGATCATGCCGGTCCAAACAGGAGGCTGCAGATGAGATGCACTTTCGGGAGCCGGATCATCCGCATCCAAGTTGGCAAACAACATATATGGAATTTGCTCCTTCCGCATACGGTACATACGGGCAGGGTCCTTCCGGATACGATACATACGGATAGGGTACGTCTACTTCTCATTTTGGCGCATATGAGCAGGGTCATGCTTCACATTATATGGGCTATGAGCAGACTACATCTGCAATATTTTACGAGGGGCCTTGTACTTTTGATCCGGGTTATGTTACCCAGGAGGTACCCCAGTTTCAGGAGCCAGTGCCACAGCCGGAGCCGGAGCCACAGCCGGAGCCGGAGCCGGAGCCGGAGCCACAGCCAGAGCCGGAGCCGGAGCCGGAGCCACAGCCAGAGCCACAGGAGCAGCCGCAGGAGCCACAGCCGCAGCCACGGCAGCGCCGACGTTTCAGCGGATTAAATTTTATAAGGAGGTCAAAAAGAGAAAAAAGACCTCCAAAATCTGTATACGAAACGTAACTAAATCGAGTTTATATTTATACTGAGATTGTATTTATTTTTTAGACATATATTTTATGTTGTACTTATGTTAAGTATAGTTGTGCTCGTATATTCTTTTTGTAGAGATATTAAATATTTGAGTTTATATTTATATTTGAGTTAAATATTTGGGTTGGCGTGCTTTTCGAGGATGGTAGGTGGGTTAGGGGGAGGGGGGTTGAATGGATGTTTTATTGAATGTGGGAGGCGGGGAGGTGTGTGTGTGGTCGGGGTGGTTGGTTGGAGGGAGGGGGTTTAGATGTTTTATTGAGTGTGTGTGTGTGGGGGGGGCGCAGCAGGTGGGTGGGCGGGGTGGGAGAGGGGGGGGGGGGGGGGGTGGTGGCTAGCATGTGTGGGGGGTTGCAAGCTGCAGGGTTGCAGCTTGCAGAAACGCCACTGTAAGTTGGCGACAGCTTTGCCGCCAGTTAAGCTGGCGGCAGATATTGACGCCAGTTAAACTGGCGGCAGTACGCCACCATGCCGATCCAAAGCTGAAGTGGAATGCTGCCGCCAGTTTAACTGGCGGCAGCGTTTTATTTTTGTAATTTTTATTTTTGATTTTATTTTCGTAATTTTAATTAAAAATAATTTTAAAAAAAAAAATTCGAGTTGATGTGGTATTTTTCTTTAAGTTATTTTACGGCAATTTTAAAAAACAATTCGAGATAAGTTCCACGTGCGAGTGGATGTAAGCTAAGCGTTGTCGTCTAAAAAGCATGGTTTGACGTCTCGGTGCTGCCACTTGGCGGCACCGGAACGGTTTTTCGACCGTTTCGGCCGTCTCGGCCCGTGCCGACCGTTTCGGTCGGCACGGTGTGTCCGTCTCGACCCGTGCCGACCGTTTAATCGGCACGGTCGGCACACTACGGTTTTTTTTTTTTTTTTTTTTTTTTTTTTTTTTGTAATGAGTATCATCATATTTATTCATGTGATATGTAGGAATATTATTTTTAAACAATGCACGGGGTAGATTACATAATTTAGGTTTCGTTAATATCAACCACACCAACATTGAATGTGGTAATAATTTATGATATGTAATTTAAATTTTAATAAATGAATGATATTTCTTGTTATTTAATTTTCATTACCATTTATATAATAAATTTTATAAAAGAAATTTTTTTAATTGTACGATTCGGCACGGTCGACACAGTCGGCACGGCACGATCGGCACGGTCTGCACGTCTCGAGATCTGAGTTTACCGAAACTCGAAACGGCACGGCACAATAAACCTTGCTAAAAATTAAGAATACCGAGATAGATTACAATACAATACACGAAACACGAAAAAAGATACTAGACATGACTTAGACACTAACAAAAAATAAATAAATAAATAATAGCTTATATTAAATAATTAAACATCTAATAATATTAAAAATATATTCTATAATATTTACATCCTTGAGAAATATTTATACAAATTTAAACAAAAATCTAATTATATTAAAAACAAATATTAAATAATAATAATATATTAACTATAGTATATTATTTATTATTATTTACTATTAATATGTTATTTTATTTTATTTTATTTTAAATATAAGAAACATATATAAATACAAGTTGGATACTTCTATCTGATTTATCCAGCACGTGTATTCAGAATTTTTATTTTAATTTTTTGAATACTTATGTGATGTGTTCGACAAATGTCCGATCACGTCAGCGGCATATCCATATCGAATATGGAACATAACGAAATTTCAATGTATTTATACTTTCTAGATTACAGTGAAACAAGAACAAAGATAGAAGAATAGAAGAGCATTTGCTTAATCAGATCACCAGTTACATCATACATATTAATATCAATACAACCAAATAGAAAAGCCTTTATTTGCACTGTCATATGATACAGATTAAAAAGTACACCTGACACAAAAATACGATAATTTTTAAAAATAATACTGATGCGTATACTCCTAAAAATCATAAATAACTTATATTATATTTGAACATCTAATAATACAATATCATTCAATAACAATATTAATATATAGTACAATATCTATATTCTTATACAAATTAAATAAAAATATTATTACATTAATAAAAATATTAAAATAATAATAATAATATAACTATATTATATTATTTATAATTATAAATTAATACTATATTATATTTTATTTTATTTTAAATATTAAATAATTATATATAAGTATAAATTCTTATGTCCAGACGCTCTTATCTGATTTACTCAACACACTTACTCAGAATTTTTTAAAAAATTCTTCAAACATTTATATGATGTGTTCAACAAATGTCCGATTGTGTTAGCGACATGTCTGTATCGAATATTGTATGAGATAAATTTTTGACATATTCATACTTCATAGACTGCAGTGAAACAAGAAGAACAAAGATAGAAGAGTGCTCCTTGCAGGACTGCCTGCATCAAAATAGCAGAAATAGAAGAGCATGCTTAAAGCAGACCGCCTGATCACCATATATCATACATATTAATATCAATACAACCAGATAGAACCCCGTATATGTCCTATTTTTCATTCCTCGAACAGACCGCCTGATCACCATATATCATACATATTAATATCAATACAACCAGATAGAACCCTGTATATGTCCTATTTTTCATTCCTCGATCACTGTTCTTCTATTTGCTTATGTCCATCCCATGAGCATCATTCTCACCTATCTTCACCGCAAACTTGGCGGGCTCCGTATAACGAAAACAGGAGTAACGTTAGCATAGCTTGCTAAAAACTCGGCCATAATCAAGAGCAAATTTGCTCCACATTCTCATGACGCCACTATCGGGGCTAAGGTATTTAAGCTTAAGCTGTAGAAGTTCTTACAAAATATGCAGAGTTCAGAGGCCTGCTCTAATAAAAACTAGAATCGAACCGACCAACAGGCTTTGGCTAGATCAATACATACTATCTAACCAAAAAAGAAGTAAAGAAATAAAAATCAAGTATAATTTGATACAACATATAGGGATATCATGTAAAGGATGAAAGAATTGAAGGTTACCATTGAAAAAAGTAAATACTTACGTAAGAAGACGGGGCACGGACATATTTCAATTCACGGTGTTTGTTATGTACCATAAGAAAACTTATAAATGAAGCACTCGGATGAGCCCGCTATACTCACCTCAGCATTTCTAAATTATTCACTAAATTAAAAACAAAAAATGCATTAAAAAAGCGTAGCAGAGAGCTGCTTGTAAATTGCCAACAGTCAAAACACTTAGCAGGACATATTTCAATTTTGATACCAGAAATTAAAAGACATCCTACAAGTAATATATTTCCCTTCAAGTCAAGGGCAGCATATAAGTTGGGGAAAATAAGACGTGTTCCCCTTCTTCATCGACAATTACTGTAGAAATTGATTGCAGCCAGAAAAACAAAGATAATAATGTCCTACAATTAACCCCAGTCAAAGAATCTCACTGTTAGTCTAGCCCATGTTTACCATACATCTCTTGCAATCCATGCAGTTTTACCAGGGCTAACCTCTCCTACTTTGCACGACGTAGGAAGCAAGAACACCGCGCGATCTCCGCCGTCCATTACAATCAGCATGGATCTCGAAAAATCGTATAAAATTTTTGTCTGCTTATTTAACCTATTTTTAACCATTTTTTGGAAAAACTAATAAAATCTAATACTTTGTAGTTGAAAATTTTTCCAAAAAATGCTTAAAGATAGGTCAAATAAGCGGACGAAAATTTTATACGATTTTTCGAGATCCGTGCTGATTGTGATGGACGGCGGAGATCGCGCGGTGTTCCTGCTTCCTACTTCGTGCAAAGTAGGAGAGCCGCGCCCATTTTCCAAACTCAAGCCAGTGAAAAATACAAAGACGCTGACGTCACAAATATAAAAACTCCAATAAATAACCTTAACGGACAATATGAAACTTTACTATCAATAAGACGAATGATTTGGATTTAAGGGCACTTGCAACTCAAATAAATAAGGGTAGCAACATTGGAACAACTATATCAGCAGCTTTAGAACAGTTTCAGGCATATAAAGCAGCAAAATCCGCATTCCAGGAAAACAAAAGCATCAACAATCTATTTTAGCAAGTTTAGGGGTTCGATCATGAACATTTAAGATGAATTACATTGTAAGTCAGCCAAACTTTCAATCAAATAAGTCTTAAGTGTCATCATACGGGAAAGGGTCAGAAATTCCAGGCTTCTCAGCCACATGCTCATAGCAACACAGCTTCAGAAACCAATTAAAAAATCTGCCTACAAGAATATGTAAGACTGTGAAAACACACCAAAACAAAAGTCTGAAAGCACTTTTCCAGAAATTCCAATAGCAACTTTTGAGGCTGCAAACAAGCATATTAATTGAATAAAAACGCTACCTTTTGAACTCTAATTGTAAAATTAGTTGCCTCACAGAAAATGATCAAAACTATTCAAATTTCAACCACAAAAGTACTACAGAACAGCAAATAATAACTCAGAAACAGGACATAACATTTACCATTGCATGATACATTTCCAATAGTAACAAAGTAAAATAGGAAAAAAAAAAATCGAACGAACAAAGTCTCCAGAGTCCCCAGCATCAACTTTCCAGATTCCTCATAACATTATCTTCCTAAAGAAACAAACTTTACCTCAAAGCTGCCGGTCCGCTGCAGCCGCAACTATCGGGATATACGGTGTACGCCCAAGCACGGAGCTCGCTAATCCGTAAACAAAACAAGCCGACATGAATACGAACATTGAAGTATACCCGACTTCTAGGACTCTCAACCCGACACCTCGCGATGGCACGCCAAACACACGAAGCAGAAGCGAGGGTAGCGCGAGCAGCACGTCGAGAACGACGGCCTGCATGGCGTTGAACCTCACGTAGCGACTCAGATTGGTGTTTCGAACGATGCCGAGGTACAGAGCGAAGAAGGCGACGAAGGCGGCGTACGGGACAGCGCGGTACGCCGACAGAAGAGGGAGCAGCGGCTCGATGGCGGCACCAAGGGCGGGGGCGCGGGAAAATAGGAACCGTCCATAGTGCAGCGAGTTGAGGAGCGGCAGGGTGAAGGATAAGGCCGAGATGAGACGCTCCGACGCCGGAACAGACGGGCGGTACGACGATGTGATCGGTCCAAGCCGGGACGATTGAACCGGGTTGGTTCGGGTCACGCGGGGGAAAGTGAACTGGAAAGGTCCGCCCAGGCGACCGCCGGAGAGAGGACGGAAGGAGGATTGGAGCGGCGGCGAGAAGCGGAGGAGAGTGAGCGTCGACATTTTTTTGGGTGGGTTTTCGAGATTGTGGGTTTGAGGGCGTGTATTTTGTGTTCGAGATTAGTGTAGCGATGCCGCGTATCAGAATACCGCATGGGCGTCGTGGACACGTGGCGTGACGATAACGATCATCAGCCTGGATGGGTTGAACTGTTGAAGCAGATGAGCTCCAATTGATGGACCAACATGGCTAGGCTGCTTCGTGTGAAATCCTAAATGGGCTTTAACAGATTCGGTTGAATCCCAATAATACCCGTCACACCCCGGGCCAGCCTCCAAAGCTTCGACCGTACTATACGATCGGGTCATTTTTTCTTTCGAAAAGAAAAATCCCTTTCTTGGTGCTAACACTTAAAGCCTCCTAATATATCAACACAAACATCTCATTTGTCCAGCCAATGTGAGACAATGCTTATAACCGAACGCGCGCGGCCCAAATCTAGCCCAATACGCGTCCAGTCCGTCACTTTCGGTCGACCGGTCTGGATTTTCGGTCGACCAAAAATAGCGCATATCGCATGTTACACCGCGCAATCCTGCCAGAAGTCCGGTGTATTACAATACCTACTTGGAAAGGTCTATCATTTACAACTCAGTATTCGATCAAGATACGTGATATAAATCAAACTGACAGTCAAGATTCAAAAAACAACTGATTAAAATTTTTTAAAAAAATTAAAATTTGGTCGTATGATTAGTAAGCGAAATAAATATCGTATATTATACAGACAACAACAATGTCGCTTCTGTAACAAGCAATACTGTGCTGGGGTTATAATCCGAGCGCAGCCATTTTGTATTTTATTTTCTTCCTCACTTCTTACCTCCTCCTTCGCCGATCTAATTAAGTTAGTATTAGATAGATCTACCAATTTTTAAAGAATTTACGAAAAATATAGTATGTTTATGTACATTATACGTTTTATAAATTTGAATTGTAATAGTAAACTTATATATAAATGTAGTTGAAATTTAGATTGTAGATTAAACCAGTGTATATTCTTAATATTTTTTGTATATCATATTATATTATATACGTTATAACGCATATATTAGTACTATTTTATACGAAAAATATGTATAAATTGTAAATATACCCAATTAGAATATTTGCTAATTTTAGAATTTTTATACAGATATTGTGTATTTGTATGTGTGTGATATAAATACAATATATACGTGTATAGTATATTATGTGAAAAATGTATATGAATTATAAATCTATCTAATTAGAATATTTGTTAATTGTTATAATTTTTGTATAAATATATTTTATATATGTGTTGTATAAATACGGTATATATATGTGTATAATATTAAAAAAAAATGTGCATGAATTGTAGATCTATCTAATTAGAATATCTCTTAATTGTTATATTTTTTGTCAAATATTTTATATTTTGTATGTGTGGTACAAATATAGTTATGTGTATCTTAATAGTATATTACACGAAAAATGTGTATAAATTGTAAATTTAAATAATTAGAATATTTTTAATTGTTATAATTTTTGTACAAATATTATATATTTTGTATGTGTGCAGTATATATATATATATATATATATATATATATATATATATATATATATATTGGTAGTGTATTATAGGAAAAAAAATGTGTGTGAATTAGAATATTTGTCAATTTAATATTTTCCAAAAAAAAAAATTAATGCAACGCTGTCCAATGGACATTTCCTTAAAATTTGTAACTTCTGGAGAGTTTTTTATAGGAAATTTTTTTGGCATATCTAGTTTCAATATTTGTATATTTTTTGTAAATATTTTTAGATAGAAATTTAGTGGGATCGGCCCGCTAGATTGCGGTGGGACTAACCCGGAGGAATTAAAATCCTAACAAGAAAATTTTACTCTTTACATAATTTATGGCAAAACTCTAAAACTCTCTAGTTTTAGCCTATATTGAGATATATTTTTGATAATTTCTAATAAAATGATATGCTTAGGTTAGCCATGGTGAATGCAAGTTGTAGATATAGCTTCTCTTCTTAGACGTCTTAGTTTATAGGACGACACGATGAGACATTAAAAGGGCAATGTATGGCGTCACACGGCTTCGAGTAAGCGGACGACGAGCAAGCCGCCACGCTAATTGAGTTAGCAGGCGAGAGAGATGAGTTTAACAAGTTTATAGGCTGAACCTCATAAATTTAAACCTTATAGTGTATATTATCTGTTAATCGATAGAAAAGTGAGAGATAAGTGAGGAGAAATTGGAGAGATTTTCTCCTACTTTCTATCGATTGCTGAGAAAGTGAAAAATCAACTTTTTAAATTTTTTTATTGCACATAAATACAAAAAATAAAAAGTGATTTTTTTTTTTTTTACTTTTTACTTTTTTTTTTATAAAGTAAACACGCCAAAACCAGACCGCAGGCATGCTAAGCCACCATTAACCTATTTCGGACCCAATTTTCAGCCCATTTGAGCTGAGTTGAAGGCCAACTTCGACCAACCTGCATAATTCTGATTTAATATATTTTTGATTTTTTTTTTTTTTGCAATTACAATTATGCCATCAACTTGGTAAACTATCAATTAGAATGATATTTCTAGGAACATTTGCTTAAAATCATAATTGGTTAAAAAATAAAGTATAAAAATCTAAAGAGTCGCTTGGAAGAGCATTGCTCGACCAAGTGATATGCATATACACATTTTTTTTTTTGGATTTTCCACGAATATCTTTGTCCCTACAAAAAATGAGATTAATCTTGTTGGAAGATTAAATAATTTCGATAATTTTTCCCCCCACAAGTACTTACAATAAGCTCGAATCTTGATATTTTATAGAAGCCTTTTAATTATAAAATTTAATTTTATTAATCAATTGAACAAATATCTGTTTGTTGAATTATTGACCATTAGATATAATGTCAACTGAAATAATCAAATTATAAGTGAAATAAGTACTTAATGGCCAGACTTTCATCAAAAAATATAACTGTGTTAATATCATGCACTTGCCAATTCTATCTGATTTAATATTTGATAGAGTAGAAAATTATATTTAGAAATCTAATTTGGTATATAAGTTAGATTTAGAATTTTTGTCTCAGATTTAAAATCTGAATCTTTCTTGTTAATATAATTATCCTGTATAAATAGAAAAAGAGAAGAGCAAATAAGAAGTGGACTCCGGATGACTGCGAGTGAACCGGAGAGAAGGCTCTACGAAGTTTGGATGTTCATACCTTAGAGAGGGTTTAGTGGAGGTTACGAGGCTTTATGACGTTCGGTTCTCAATCCAATTGAAAAATATTATATCTCGTTTTTTTAATGCTCTTAGGATATAATTTACCGGTGATTTTATTCATATCCGTTGTTTAACCTTGAAGTTATCTGAGTATTTTTACGTAACAATATTATGTGTCCCATATAATTGCTTTTTTTTTTTATATAGTCATATATGCTTTTTATAGTCATATTTTTTAAGAGGGACAGCCCATCATGTCATGTAGTATTAAATTCCGTAGGCATATTTTGATCATTGTATAGAATTTTTTGAGAAAATCTTTCAAATTAAAGTTATAAATTTTGATGAGATTTATGATTTTTATATTCAATATTTTTTTCAAAAAAATACTTCCAAATAGGTGTTTTGAGGCTTCAACGTTTTAGTAGGTGTCAAAATCAATCAATTAATCTGCTGAATTTTAGAGCCTCAAAATTTCTATTTATAACTATTTTTTGAAAAAAGTTTTAACATGTATGATAAGCATAATTTTTATACATAAATTTAGTATTGATTATACACTATTTTTATTATTTGTTGGTTGTTTGCAGGTCAAAATTATTAAATTGAAGTAAAATGCGCATTAAAGGTTCGACTAGTGGATCGGAGATTATTCTCGATAGATTTGAAGCCCAACTAAAGCCTTTGAAGCTTGTGAAGAAGGAAGAAAACAAATAAGTAAATACAAGAAGAAATAAAGGAAAGCAACTCAAATGAAGAAAAACTAAAAGAAGAAAATTTTATTTTGAAAAATTAAAGAAGAAAAAAAAATGAAGGAGAATATAAGATATAAATAGGGGGAGAGACATGCATAAGAAAAAAGACCCCGTTGGGGAATAAAGCTTGTAATTTTGATTTATTTTTATCATTTCTCCATGGAATAAAATATTCGATGACACAATTTGTAGTCTAACTATGAGAATATGAATCCATTTATCAAGTTATTCTAGAACATAGTTAATTCAATATCGGATGTTTCACTATTCTTAATGCTTTTAAGTGATTGATCACCACTTAAATGAAACGATTATTTATGATGAGATTGAGAAATAAATCATAAATAATGCTTCTAGTGAAACATACCATGAAATTAGGTAAAATAGAGATATTTACATAGAATTCGTGCAGCAAATAAAGTCCCTAAAATATAATGCGTTTCTCTCTAATCAACCTGCATAGAGATATAGTAGGTGATGAGAGAGAAATAGTTTTGATATTTATCAAAAGAGAATATTAAATAATAAAAAGGACTTGCTGGAAATTGAATTAACATTGTTCAGAGTGCTAGATAAAAGAATTTAGATTATCATAGCGAATGTAAATTGTGTACCTCAATATCATATTTTGGAGAATTTTTATCAATTTGAATTATATTTTTTAGTCATTTCGGTTGTTAAATAAAATCAGGATTAAATCTAGGCCGGTAATCAATAAATTTAGTCTCCGAGGGAACGATATCTACAACTTTTATATTGAATATATTTTTTTTAAAAAAAATTAAATAAATATTTTAAGATGTCAAAATTAACAGAAAAATAAGAGGTTTATTCTCAAATTTTAAATAGTAAGAGGCTGATGTGTAAGTCCCCTTTATTTCGAAAATACATCATAGTGTATGGGTTAAGAAGCACCTATACGGATAATGGGTTTGTGAGTATAAGTGGATACAGAATAAGATATTTTTTTTTAAAATATGACACATGTACGATTTGGACACGATAATAAAAAAAAAGAAAAAGAAAAAATTTAATTTTATTAAATATTTTAATATTTTAAAATATAATAATATTTAATAATAACAGTTAGTCATAATATAATATTTTACGTCTATTATATAATTTTAGAATGTAAGAGTCCAATTTAATTAATAAAAATAACAAAAAAAGATAATGTTTAAGTATATAATTATATTATATTACTTATAACTATGCTGTTAGTACTATATAAATTTTAGTTTTTTATAAAAATATAAATCCGATCACGCATGTTGGATACTCATCTATGACGTGTTCGATACATGTGTTCGACTTTGTTTTTTAAAATTTCAGACACTTCTCTGACTTGTCCGATATATATCTGATCGTCTCAGCGTCATGTCAGTGTTGGACACTACACGCACACTGCACATAATAAAATTTTAGTGTGCCTGTGCTTCATAGTAGATGGGAAATTATCTTTGGACTGAGTTTCACAGGTTCATGCAACTTAAAATCCACACCCTATTAATAGCAGCTTTTTGAGTGGCATGTAAATAATAAATTGTGGAATAATCTAACTTTAAATTATAAGTTGCATTTGGTAAAGTAGCTTGTTAAGCAACTTGTAGATGGTAGATTACTAAAATTAGCTTGTTGCTACATGCTACTTATTCTAGCGTGTGGCAATAAGCTACTAGATTATGAGATTTTAAATTACTTAAATGTCCACATATTAATCATAAATTACGACCTAACCAGCCTTTATTTCCCACAAATCAAACGCCCCACCGACTAATGTATTTCGCCGCCTTCCTGCCTCCCCTCATCGCCGTCGATCTCCTCATCCTCTTGTTCTTGATTGTGTTCTGGTGCAAAATATAGAAACTCAGCCTCTTTCCCAAAATCTGAAGCTTCAATTTGTCAAAGAGAGCAAGATTCTATTCTGTAGTGGTATCTAAGTTAATCATCTTTTTTATCTTAAGTTACGTTCGATGTGTCCTACGAGCAGTCTTCGCTCTTGCAAATGATATTTTAAAGCCCTCAGATCCATAACTCCGGAACACTCCATCACAAATAGCTAATGATATCAGATACATGCCCTTTTTTAATGTAATATAATTTTTTTTAAAACAAAGTATTTGCTTATAAACTGTAAATATTATAAGAATTTTATTACATACTGTTCTTTTTAGGATTGTGTTGGATCTATTGACAGTACGCATGTAGCGGCATGTGTCACTGAGGAAGACCAGATGCCATATCGAGGACGAAAAGGATTGCCAACTCAAAATGTCATTGCTGCATGTGACTTCAACATGTGTTTCACATTTATATCGGTAGGTTGGAAAGGATTGGCATATGACACGCTTGTCTTCGTTCATGCAATTACCACACCAAGTATGAAATTCACATCCACCACCAGGTATCATTAGAGTTTTTCTAACTTTATCATGTATTCCTATGTCAAGTGTGACTTATTCAAATTTTATTGTTTTGTAATTAGGCAAATAAGCTGGTGGATAAAGGGTATCCAGACATACAAGGATATATGGTACTATATCCGAAGGTCAGGTATCATCAAGCAGAGTTTTTCCATGATACTCCAAAGACAGCGAAAGAATGTTTCAATCGAGCACATTAATCACTTCGAAGTTGTAATGAAAGATATTTTGTAATAATGAAAAAGAGATGGGGAATACTTCATGCTATACCAAAGTACGATATTAAAGTACAAGCCATGATTGTAATAGCGGTATGTACACTGCATAACTATATACGAATGACTGTCGTAGAAGATCTAGCTTTTAATGTACTTGATATATATCCTAATTATGTACCACATGATGATCTATTGTGTGACGCCCCAGGGCCGGGGGCCGAAAATTTTTAGACAATAAAACAGATGTTATGAGCTAGTACTTCCAATTCACAATAAAACATTAATCAAAGTTAATTAAAATACAGCGGAAAAGATTAAATTTTTACATTTTGATCCCACTACAATCCTCAGCACCCCGAAGCTCGCTCTAAGATCGCCAGCGGACTTCGCAAAGACCTGAGGGGAAAAAGGTAGTATCGTGAGTATATAAAATATACTCAGTGAGTGACCCTCCCCAGCAGTCCCCTACGTCAACTGCTAAGGCACCGGTCAAACACCAACATGCATCACACCAGCAAGCATAGAAGCTAAGGCAAACAGATGCACAAAATAAAACCGCATGCCCATACATATACAGTATGCAAACATAACACGCATACCAATACATAACTCGCATGCCAATCCACTCCCGCATGCATACATCAATTATACATGCCAACAACGAGTAACCACCCATAACATAAGGGTAAAACAAAACCATCGTCAGCTTAAAACAAAGCTCGACGAACAATAAACTACCTCGCATTGAACCGCAAGATAAAACAATTTAAACATGCCAAAAGCATACAAGCCATCCAAGGCACACCCATCCATAACCATACAAACAATTTCCACATTCATTCATGTATTCACAATGGTTTGTATGCATTCAATGAAACCATGCATGGAAAAATACCCTCATGCATGCCCATGTACACCCGACATGTAAATGCGAAACCTGCATGCGTATCAACCCAGCATGCAACATAATCCCTGGCCAGACAGTCAACTATGACAACTTACACGGGATCCCCTGTAGTGTACATCTACAAGTCCCCCAACCGGGTTAACAGTGGTCCCTCCCTGCAGCACGGCGTCCCATGTTATCCGACCTTCCGTCCGCGGTAACGGTTGGCCGAATAAGAGGCTGACGTCAGATCGCTTTAACCTTGGCCCACGGGTGGATCCGACGCCCACTGGTCCTAAATCGGAACAACCCCCAGTGCCACTAAAATAGTGGACACCGAACTCGGTAAACACCGATAAAAATCCACACAAACCAGCATGCATCCAAGTCTCCATGCATTTACGCTATATGTACATGCCCAAAACCACCATGCGACATGTAACTCTATGCATCATGAGACTACTATGCATGTAATGTGTAAATGTGTATGCCAAATGCATAAACAAAACCATGGACATGCTCACCGAATATTCTCAAGCATACTCAACTCAACGAGTGCTGTAACATATATCACCGAGCATTCCATACAATCATTTCATCCAAATCCAAATGAAACATACTTTTCAATCATGTAATGGCATAAAACAATGTAATCCATGAGTATCACAAATCAATGTTAAAACCCTAACATGATTATACTCATTTACACATGCCACAATCACATCGCAAACACGACAATACGTGTAAAGCATATATCGAATGCTAAAACATAGAGAGCAAGCACCGCTCACATACCCACAAGTCAGTCTATCACGAGTACAACCAGGGAACCCACCTACATACTCAACCGGATAAGACTAACATGCGCACATCCCAATCCGTTCTATACTTAGGGTAAAAACAATCACACGTTTACCTACCCACCAGAACAAGGGATAAACAAGCCTAATTATGGCCATACAGCATTACTCCTACTACAAACACAGTAAAGTAGAGTAATCCATCCAAGTGTTATCACATAGCACATACCATACATCCACCACGTGTATATCTAGAGCAATCAACTCAATACATCGCAAGGTAGATCAAACATAACTATGTTATCACATAAGCAATCTTGCCAAGAATATCATCTAGGTCACACACCTCGATATTCATCCAAGCAAGCATATATCCAAAACGTGCTCCCTAAACACCGGGAATCGTATCATATTCCGACACTCCTATCGCATGCATTTCTAGAACACCAGTTCGCGTACATGTCTAGGCAATGTCAACCTCATGCGTAAAATAACGTTTATAAATCCCGCCAAGAGCATAATCTAGCACAAAGCCCTAGTGCTCAACCCAACGGCAAACAACAAACATAGCACGCTAATCAAGCCAAGGCATGCACATAAAATCAACAAACACAAGAGGCATCCCCAAATCACTGGGCAACTGCCAAGATAACGAAACGAAACTAAGCATCCACATTGTGTCCTGTTCAACTCACGCCCATCCCTAGTCGGCAACTCCAGACTAACCGGGAAAATGACTGAACACACAAGGGAACTACACACGACATGGTAATCCATCCTACCAAAGGCATTAACAGAGCAATCGGCTCGTACCCTCTAAGGTAAAACAACCACACAGACCACATAGGTCAGGTAACACCTACTCCTCTACCGCAGGTATAAACAGCGCAGGCGGCGCACGAACATATCGTTAGGTAGATACATAATATGTACCACAACAACCATGTCCCTAGCACAACAGATTTTACAACGAGTATTAATCCGGCAGTCATACCCTAATACTCTTCTAAGTAGAAAATCAGATCAACGACCCTACGACATGTGTAACTAGAACGCAGGCGGCGATCAATTACACGAAGTAGTACAAAATACGAAACCATGTTACCATCCACTCATCCCTCCTAGAGTATAAACCTGGCAATCCTGCCTCCTATACTCACTCAGGTGACGAAAACACCGGTAACATAAAATACGACTCGTATGTTATACCTACGAGTAACTAAGTGCCACATCTATCTAGATGTCCGAACTAACATGCTATAGTCATAGGCCACCTCTACTATGGTATTAACCTAGCAAACATGCTACAATACCAATCCAAGTAGACATCACGCCAAATAACATGCTATAGTCAATACAATGTCATGCTAGTACACAAAATACATCAAGCATAACATAAAACAACACAAACAAGTGTAACCATAGGATCCACTCACCTAAGTCCCGGTCCTACCGACCCGAGACCCGATAGACGGCGAAAACCCTCGGAGTAATCGAAATCACCTCGCCAAAGCATCTACGAGCTCGAGGTGGAATGACAAAGCGGCTGAGGTCGTCGGAGCTCTTCGCCGGAGGCGGCTGGACGGCGGCGGCGACAGCGACTGAATCAGCGGCGATCGGAGGAAACAGCGACGGCCAACACCACAAGCACGCCCGGGAAGGAGGCGGTGATCGACGGCGGCGACCGGAGCGACGGCGGCACGGAGATCCGGTGCGGCCGAGAGGGAGAGAGAGAGCTCCACGCCATGAAACACCTCGAATCGGCGGCGATCGGCGTCCAAGACAGCTCTGGCAGCGGCGGCGAGTCGCGGCGGACGGCGGCGAGTCGCGGCGGACGGCGGCGAGTCGCGGCGGACGGCGGCGAGTCGCGGCGGACGGCGGCGAGTCGCGGCGGACGGCGGCGAGTCGCGGCGGACGACGAGACAGCGGCGGCCGAAGCTAGGGTTTCGACCGAGACGAAGAAATCACGCGCGAGAGACAGCGAGCATCCGAGGAGGAGAGGCAACGACGGCGACGCACGCACGCCGGCGAGATGGCCGGCGGCGCGGCGTCGGGCGCGATCGCGAGCGCGAGGGAGAGGAAGTCGCGCGCGCGAGAGAGGGGGGGGAAGAGAAATGGGTGCGGGCGCCTGGGCTCGGGCGCGTCGGGCTCGAGCTCAACCGCTAGCCCGCGCGTCCGACCCAGCCTGGGCTCGGCCAGGCCGAGCCAACTTGGCTCGGTCTGCCGGGTCCAGCCCAATTTGGGCCCAATCCGGCCCAGAATGCATGATTTCGATCCAAATCAAATTCCTAATCAAATCATAGACAAATCAAACAACCAAGAATTAATCAAAACCCTCGATTGATCTAAAAATCACCCCGATAATATAAAATCGAAATCGAAACCTTACATATTGGATGCAGAAACTACATCTATGATCGATGAAGATACAAGCCGCAGTAAGCAAATGGGAGAAATTCGTAATGACATTGCTACTTCGTTGTGGGACGGTAGGCGATGAAATTAGGATTTAGGATATAGTTGTCATATATATTTTTAATAGATTTCGTAAGTAGTGAAATTAATACTTTTGTATTTTAAAGTATTTAGTTAATATGTTTTAGTATTATTGATAATTTGAATGATATTATATTTATGTAGGATGCTATTCATGTCATTTTTTGTTATTTTATATCTACAAGCTATATAAAAATCTTTATTTGCTAAATACTATTAGAAAAATCAGCTAGATTATGGGTGTGTTTGGCGGCGGCTGGTAGCTTATAAATAAATCTAGCTTGTGCAGCTGGTATATATATCTAGCTGATCCTTTTAATATCTAGCTGATTGTATAATTTAACTGATTCTTATAACAGTGTTTGGTAAATAAAACGTTTTAATGTAGCTGGTAGTTATAAAATGACAAAAAAAGACATAACTAGTATCTTACTCATATATATGATTGATATCATTTAAATTATTAATAATCTTAATATAAAATAATGATTTCGCAATAATTTTTTTTTCTAAATTCTAATTACGTTGTCTAGCATAAGGTCACGGTAGAATGTATGAGAGATTGAGGAGGCACGAAGGTAAGGTCGTGGCGGCGGATCATGAGGGTAGCGGTCGGGTTTCGAGGTTACCTCTGCAATAACGTAGGGAAGAGATGAGATGAATTATATAATAACATATATTGTAATTTATATATAGATGATGGATATTTTGGTAAATGATTAGCTACCATCTAGCAGCTTGTCGCCACATGCTAGTGGAGGTAGCATGTGAGAACAATCTAATTTTTAATATTTATCATCTACAAGCTGCTTAATAAGTTATTTTACCAAACGCAGATTATAACTTAAAATTAGATTATTCTATAATCTACCATCTACAAGCTATCTAATAAGTTGAAACCAAACACACCCTATATAATTAGCTAGATATTAGAAAAATCAGCTAGATAGTAATATAAGCTGCGCAAGCTAGACTAAAGTACAAGCTACCGGCTGCTAAAAAAAATACCCTATATATTACATAAACATTCCCTGAATTACAGCATTATCTTTTAAAAAGGAAGGACCCGATCTTATTCTTAGAATGTGGTTTTAAGTTGTAGAATACCATCTCATCACTAATTTACTTTAAATTACATGATAAACAAAAATACATTGGCAAGTTCGACATCAAATCAGTAATTTTATTTATGTAGATCCACTTCGCATTAAAAAAAAGGACATCAAAAATGAAATTTTAAGAAGGGAATTATAAAAAGGATAATTGCACTTGAGTCCCTGATTTTTAAACCTCTTAAAATCAGCTCCTCATTCCAAATTGTTTACATCGACTTCTATTTTGAAGTTTGTATCAGGGATATTCTTACTACTATATAAATACTTTTTTGAAAAACTTTTGAAAATTAAAAAATAGATTTTGATAATCTACAACTTTTATATCCAAAATTTTTCAAAAATTATTTCTAAATAGGTATTTTGAGATTACAAAGTCTTGGTGTATTTAAATATTAATCTACTAACCTGCTAAGACTATGGAGTCTCAAAATACATATTTAGAATTTTTTTTATTAAAAATTCAAATATAACAAAAATATATTTTGATGCGATTTACAACTTGTAATAGAAACTTTTTCTTAAAAATGCTTATAAGTAGTGTTTTGGAATATAAAAAATATCAGGTTTAAAATTACGAATGTATTTGTAACATGCCTTTTCATGAAGGGGTTGGTATGTAAGTTTCTCAGTGACAAATAAGTCCCTAATTTTATACTTTCATCTCAAATAAATCATTATTTCTAATAATTACTAAATCAAGTCAAATCACATATTTATAAGTATCTTTTGAAACAAATGTTTTGATGTCCTATACAACTTTTGTAAGCAAATTGTTTTTTTTTTCAAAACATTCTTTTAAGAAGATGTTCTAATACTCTGGAGTCTTTACGATTACAAAATTTGGGAGACTCAAACATTTTTAATCTAAAATTTTTTAAAACAAATTTAAATATAAAAGTTGAAACATCCATTGTTTGCATTCAAACTATATCTATCTAATACTTACTTATATTGTCTATATTGCGTACTACAAAATTACATACTTACATGTACCCACGATCAGTGGTGTTATAACCACTGATATTGGTATTAATATTATTTACTAAATTATTATTTACTTTTAATAGTATTATTTACTTTTAAGTATCATAATATTATCATTTGAATTTTTTTTAATTTTTTAATTAACCTAATTATAATTATAATTCTATTATAATTAAAATTAAAATTAAGAATGTCAAAACAATAAATGAATGCAGAGCTCATTCATTGTTTTGACATTTACAAGAATTAAAAAATTAAAAACTTTCAAATGATAATATTATGATATTATTAAAAATAAATAATATTATTAAAAATAAATATATTATTAACTAATATTAATACCAATATAAGTGGGTATAGCACCACTGATCGTGGGTACATGTAAGTATGTAATTTTGTAGTACGCAATATAGACAATAATTAAGTAAGTAAGTATTAGATAAACGCAATATAAGCATATATATATATATATATATATATATATATATATATTATATATATATTATATATATATAAATTACATTTTTGTGCATGTGTGTGTGTTGTTTGGGCGGGGGGGGGGGGGGGGGGGGGGGTGCCTTGGTGGTCGCTCTGAAATGTTTTAATTCTTTTTTACCTTCTCTCTCATAGTCTCTATCTCCATCTATATCTCTTCTTTTTTTTTTTCTTCTCCTTTTTTTTTCTCCCCGATATTGACTAATAACACATCCGGAACTCTGTTATCATTCACAAAGTTTATGTTGCGTCTACATGAACTCTGTTATCATTCACAAAGTTTATGTTGCGTCTACATGAACTCTAAGAATACATAAAATTTGATTTATGACACATCAAAACATCAATTTTTATTAATAAAAATACTCCGAACATCTCATAACACAGGAAACACAATCGATTACTCAAAACACATGAAAATATCTAAGAACACTGGGAACACCACAAGAACACCTAGAACGAAGGTGTTCTTAGGTCTTCCCATATGGTTGGAGTAAATTTATTCATGAGAGTAGCCAGAAGCGACATGAGAATATACCTAAGTGTTCACATTTGTTTGAAGAAAATACTCTGTATGAGAACACCTAAACAAATGTGTTCATAGGTGTTTTTAGGAGTTCCCGTATATTTGATGTAATTTATATGCATGGAATACCTAGGAACACCAGGGGTACCGAAGAACATCTTAGAAAAATGTTCTTATATGTTTGAAGTAATTTATATATATGAGAACACCCTAGAAACTCCTAAAATTAAGGTGTTCATGGTTGTTTCCATATGTTTGGAGTGAATGTTATGCATAAGAACACCACAAACACCTAAAACTAATGTGTTCTTAGGTGTTTTAGGTATTCACAGATGGAGTAATTTATATGCATGAAATATCTAGGAGCACCATGGGAACACCTCGGAACATTTAAAATGAAGGTATTCCTCAATGTTCTCGTATGTTTGGAGTAAATGTTATGCATGAAAACACCTAAAAACACCTAAAACAAAGGTGTTCCTATATGTTCGGAGGATGTATATGCATGAGAACGCTTAGAAATTTCTAAAACAAAGATATTCTTAGGTGCTCTCATATGTTTTGGAGTAAATGTTATGCACGAGCACATCTAGTAACATCACGAAAACACATAGGAACTCCTAAAATGAAGGTGTTTCTAGGTGCTCCCATTTGTTCGGCATAATTGGTATGTATAAGAACACCTGGTAGCACTACAGGAATACCTAGGAATGTCTAAATGAATGTGTTTCCATATATTTAAAGTAATATATAAGAACATCTAGAAACACCATGAGAATATCTCAAACGAAAGTGTTCGTAGGTGTTTATATATCTTTGGAGTAATTTATATGCAGAACAATACCTAAAAACACCACGAGAACATCTAAAATAGAGGTGTTTCTAGGTGTTCTCATGTATATAAATTACTCCATATATGGATCACTTAGGAACACCTTCATTTTAGGTGCTCCTAGGTGTTCGCGAAGTGTTCCTAGGTGTTTTCGGGGTGTTCCTAGGTGTTCTTATGTAGGAACACCTTTGTTTTAGATGTCCCCGTGGTGCTCATAGGTGTTCTCATGCATATAAATTGTTCCGAACATATGAAAAGACCTTCGTTTTATGTATTATTTGGTGTTTTTATACTTATAAATTACTCCAAACAATATGGGAATACCTAGACACGTTCATTTTAGGTGTTCCCGTTGTGTTTCTAGATGTTTTGATGCATAACATTTACTTCAACAAACGTAAACACCTACATTTTATGTGTTCCTAGGGATTGTCATGCATATAAATTACTCAACATATAGAAACTCCTAGGAAAACTTTTGTTTTAGGTGTTCTCCTGATGTGTGGTGTTCCGAGATATTCTCATGCATATAAATTGCTCCAATCATATGGGAACACCTAGAAGCGCCTTTGCATGTTTTGATATATGATATTTATTTCAAACGTATGGAAACATCAGGAAAAACATTCGGTTTATGTGTTCCTAGGTATTTCAGTAGTGTTTTTAGATATTCTAATAAACATATGTGAAATAGGAACACATTTGTCTTAGGTATTTTTAGATGTTGCAATGCATATTTAGGGTGTTACTATGTATTTTGAGCAATTTATATTGTGTTCCTTTGTGTTTTGAGATATTCTTTGTTGTTCATAGTTGATTTTAATCATGAAAAATAATATTTTGATGTACAATAACCAAATTTTATGTGTTAGAGATCATATATTTGTAGCATGAACTTTATGAACAATAGGTTTGGAATATGTCATTAGTAAACACTCGGCGAGAGAAAGAAAAAAGTAGAGAAAAGAGAGAAGAGAAAGAAATATAAGAGAAGAAATAAAGAGATACCAGAAAAGGAAAAAAAAAAGGAAGAAATACTGTTGGAGACAGAAAATAATGAGAGAAAAAATGGAGAATGAGAAAAATATGGACGAAAAAGAAAAAAAATAGATTGATCGTAAGAGATAGCGCTAAAAAAAGAGAAAAAAAATTGATGGAAAAGATGGAAAAAGAAAGAATGTGAGAAAGTTACTTTATTTTTTTTTAAAAAGACGAAGGTATTTTTTGTTAGGTCAAAATTTGGTAAATACTCCTTTATTATGCATCTTTGGGCACTTATACCCCTATACTTATTTTCGTTACTTTCATACTTCTTTACTATTAATTTGAAAATGCAATACTCCTGAAGAGGATTTAAGTGTTAATTACGCTGATCTGGTACCAATTAAGTAGTATTTAATTATTTTTTAATATAAATAGGGATATTTTAAGAATGTTAAAAAATATTTTAAAAAGTTTAATTAGTGCCACATTAGCATATTAATTCGTAAATCGTTATTAAGGGTATCGCGTTCCCAAATTAATAATAAAGGAGTATGAAAGTCACGAAAATAAGTATAAAGATATGAGTGCCAAAGATAAATAGTAGAGGGTCATTACTAAATTTTGGCCTTTATGTTATTTTATATAGTAAAGAGGCACTAAATATCAAACTGATTCAAAGGATAATCTTTTATTCAAAATAATTTTAGTAGGGTTCTTTTTCGGAGGATAATCTTTTACCAAAAATAAGTTTAGTAGGGTTCTTTTGGACAAAGTGTCCATCAAATTACAACCGCCCAAAATGTAGCTACGGATAGGGGTGTAAACGAGTCGAGCTGCTCATGAGCAGTTTGAGCTCAACTCGCTAAAAGTTCGACTCGAATTCAGCTCGAAAGTTCGTAAGTTCGAAAAATAGGCTCGATAAGATAATTATGAGAATATTTTGTTCATCATTATATTGATTTTTAACATCCAAATATATAGTTAAAAATTATATAATAATAAAAATTGTTATAAATAAATATAATTTATATATTTTAATAGATAAGCACAAAAATATTTATATAAGAGTAAAAATAAATAACAATATATATTTATAATCAATAAGGTTCGATTAAGCTCGAGATCAGCTCGTACCAAACTCGACTCGAACTCGGAATTTTTTCAAACGAGCCAAACTGAGCAAAGTACAACTCGACTCGGCTCGACTCGTTTTCACCCCTAACTAAGGAGTCTATGTTTGCAAAATAATTTAAGGGGAGCACGTTTCTGCACACTTATTCATCCCAAGATTCAGACATTTTTGCGCCGCAAATTTATCTTGCAAACAAAGCGTTACTTGCCACAGAAGTGTAGTTGCGTTCTCCTCCGTCCGATCGTACTTTTAAATATATCATAGCCGTTGAATTATAAGATAACGGATTGGCTTGGAAACCGCCTCTCTCTCTCTCTCTCTCTCTCTCTCTCTCTCTCCCCCCTCTCTCTCTTCTTCCCCACGAAAGCACGGACTTCTGATTTACTGAAATCATAAAGTAGAAGCAAAGGGGTTCAAATTCTTTTGTGATTCCTGTGTAATTGTGCGGCGAATTAATAGTTAGAAAGGTCGGTAATGGCGATGAAGGCGCCAACTAGTGGATTGAGTTTGGCGCCACAGCTTGGAGCACCTTCGAAGAGGGTTTTGTTAGGCGGCCCAAGGACTCTTACAACTTCGTTCTTCAACGGCGGAGGTGAGCATTTCGAATATGATGATGATGAAGATGATGGTAGTCATAGATAGTTGATTGGGTTGTTTACTTGTTGGAATTATTAGGATTATAACTCGAATGATGTTTTGATTGCTTAGGAGCCATTGGATACTTGTGTATTCTGGTGTTAAAAGTTTGAGTCATATAGTAGACTGCTCGTTAACATGCCAGTTCTGAAGTGTGAGGTGTTAGATATGATCCCTATTAAAAGTAGTAGAAGAAGACCTACGAAGTGTTTGGCAGAAACTCTGAAGAATGATTCTTTTAGCATGACTTGAATGAAGACATGGCTTTAAATGGAGCATTGTCGTAACACGGATATATTTACCCAATCCTACCTAGCGAGGAAAAACGTTTTAATTGTTGTTGTTCTAGTCCTGTTGTGAACAAGGTGAAGTCACAGAATGTTGGAAATGGATCATTATTTGTTGTTTACTTGCTTCCAATTTGGACTTTAGGGCATTCTTATGTTCGTTATGAGATGGTAATTTTATGGTGCATTGGTTGTAGGAGAAAAGGTTTTAAGGATTGTTTAAGGCTACCGAAATTAGCTTACTAATCACTTCGGTAGCATAGCAATGATCTTTGGATCTACGGAGGAGTCGTGAAAAGAGAGAAAATGAGTGTAGGTTATATGAACTTTTGTAATATAAAATACTCGCCGGATGAAATGACTGCTCATAACACCCCATTAACCATGTTTCAACACCCATGTGCCCCCACTTTTTCGGGGGAAAGGACGGGTGCCTATGGAAGCCGACACGTAGGATGTGCGCAGGAGCTACCTCATCTGCTGGAGCTGGCTGAGATTATGCAGCTCATAAAGAATTATGCTATTAGCAATCATAAAGAATTCCCCTCATATGAAATAACGAGGACTACAATTTTAATTGGATCTTAGATTCACATTTTAGGGTTATTGTCATTGTGAGAATTTTTGATCATTTATGTATTTTGAGAAGGTGTTCAAATACCAAATATTGGTTATGGATTTTATTACCCATTTGATCATTTATGTATTTTTAATATGCATTTTTTTACTTATTCCAATATTTACTCAAGCTATTTTTGTTTGTTTTTGGGGTAGGGAGTCTTTATTTAGGTATGATAACCTTGAAGTGACGGAGTGCTTGAACTCATGTTTTGATCTCACATTTGATTATTTGTTCCCTCACTGATCCTCAGATGTATCAACTTTAGTCTACTCCATTCTTTTGGTGTTTGTGTTGTTGACATGTTGTAAATGTTTGTTGCCCTTTAAGTTAAGGGTGCAGACTTTGCCACAGCCTTAAATGTTCTATTTCAATTGAAGTTAGTACTTTTTGCGCAATAGAGACAATTGTGTTATACCTGAGGTTGTTATTATGTACTTCTCTAATCTCAATATCCTGCTGCTTGGATGTGTTTACGGTCTGAGGTTGTAGTGTCATATTGATTAGGAGAAATTTGAAAACCCGTAAGACGGATTCTGGTCCACTTTGGCTTGTTCTTTATATATGTGTGTCTTCTGGTGCAAACACAAATTTAAAACGTCATATTAAAGCTGAGCACCAAATTCACTTAAGCAACATGGATGCCTTTGATAATGTGCCGATATGCTTCAATTTATTAATGTGTTGCTATATTGCATTTTCCTAGTCCCAGTTTTTCTTTAAATCTGTTGCTAGTGATAAGAGATTCGATCATTGCAATTGATCTTTGCCAGTGGAGGCAATAAGACCTAGGACTATTGGAGTGCGAAACCGGACAAAATGTGCTGGACGTGGTGGAGGTGCTCTTGGCGCTCAGATGAATTTGTTTGACCGTTTTGGCCGAGTAATTAGGGTGAGGTTCTAGATCTAAAACAACAGTCGTTAGCTATTTTCGGAACAGTTTTAATTTGTTTATTTTGTGATGGTAGTCATATGCGAATGCGATCTTGAGTACTTTTGAAGATCCAGAAAAGATCTTGGAGCAGGCGGTTGTTGAAATGAATGATGACCTGACAAAGATGCGCCAGGCAACAGCACAGGTACCTCTTGCCTATTCAAAAATTCATTACAACATTGTTGTTTAATATTAGGCAATGGTAGTTCCCATTAGGGCAGATAATGTCCAATACATATATGGTACAGGTATGTTCGAGATCCATGCAATTGCAGATCCTATGACCTTATGTTTGCTGACTTATATAAGAGCATAATAACTTGACAATACCGACTGACTAATGATCTATTTGAATCATTGAATACAAAATTTTTGCTGAAGGGCAAATGTAGCCATATGTCCTGCTTTCTATGGAAATCCATATTGCTGATTTCTATTTTGATTAAATGCTACTATAAGTCCCGCTTTCTATGGAAAGGCAAACGTAGCCATGCTCTGGCATAATTCCAGGAATTTTGGGGTACTAGGAGTTATCATGAAGATGAAAGATAATTAATTCAGGCTTTAGAAATTCTATCATCTATAACACCTTGATTTCTTTGTCTTAGTCTTTCTATTTTCTGCACCATGTTAGTAGTTAAAAATGAGTATTTGATAGTCTGACGAGGATACTAGGAAAATGGAAATCTCAGGAAAATAGAGACTTAAATGTAGTTTCATGTCTGCATCACCTTTGTTAGGGCTTGAAAAATAGGTGCTGATTAGTTTGTTGATGTCTTATTGAGACTTGATTCTGGACCATGACATGCACTTTTTATAGCTGGCCTTTGGTAGCTTTTTACAGATACGGGTATACAGAAGGAAAAATATAATCATGGAATGTTTTAAACATGCATGAGTCATTCATTTCAATGACTGAAAATTTGTCTTTCTTATATAAGGTTTTAGCATCTCAAAAGAGGCTGGAAAACAAGTATAAAGCTGCACAACAGGCATCTGATGATTGGTAAAATTTGGTGCTTCAGATTTTCTTGTTCGACTCCTAAGTTGATATTACTTCAATTCAAATTTTGCGCCTCTTGATTCAGGTATCGAAAGGCACAACTTGCTCTTCAAAAAGGAGATGAGGATCTTGCTCGTGAGGCCTTAAAGAGGAGGAAATCTTATGCTGTAGGTATCTTCAACATTTGTCGACATGTTCTCTATTAAAAGTATTTTTCCTATTACCTTTAGGATACCAAACTTTGTGTAGTTTATTATGCACACTGCTATTCCTACTATTCTCCACCAGAGTTTTGTTTTCAGATTTTAAACGGAATTTTCCATAGTAATGTCAAGGTTTTAATTCAAGGCGTACAATCGTCGGCACCAGAACGGACCAGCATGGCAATTTTTCAGCCGTGCAGCCCATGCCAAGCTGTGCCGATTGGCATGGACGGCACTAGGCCCATGAGTCGGCACAGGCAAAAAGGTCCTTGCCGACGCAGTCAAGCAAAGATATTACAAAAAACCTGGGAGGAGCAGGAGTAGAAGAGAGAGAGCTTGCCGCTGTAGTAGCAAGCAATGGTGTCATACCACCACAGCTCTCTCCCTAGAATCTCAAACATACATTTTCTAAAGTATGGTCAAGCATTGCGTGATCCCCTGCTTTTAAAGTTATTACTTTTTTTCTCATCTTTTACACATGTAAGGTAGTAATTATTGTATTGATCGACATGGTCTGCACGTGTCAAGGTACTGAAACTTGACTCCGTGTGGCACGAAAACCTTAAGTGAAGTACTATAAAGCATTGTTGTTACAGTATTAGTGAGCACAAGTGCGTATGTTATTATTATATAAATGCAAAGGTGTTTTCTCTGGTGGTAGCTTTTGATTTACTTTTAATAATTGGATATAGGTTAGTATACACTTTTAATGTATAAGTATCTTTTTTGGTATATGAACGCATGCTGTATACATTTGTGGTACTACATAATTTAATACATATGCGGATGTTGACTGGACCAATAAGAGTAGCCATGCCTATTCAGAATAGAGTGAAAAAATGGTAAATTTTTTGTTTTAAGACTAATTGCTTAATGTTCGTGTATGCAACCTCTGATTTAGTGGAAGAGGAAAAAGTAGTTTAAGGTACATAACCTTTACATATTAAAACTATATGCTATGCATCTCTTTTTTATCTCTACCTTATATTAGGCATACATAACTTTTGACTGATCCAAATTCAGTATTTCAGAATAAGGTCAGAGTTAGTAGATTTTAGGTACGTGTAATGAGCACCTAACTAGGCTAACTTCAAGTTACATATACTGCTCTAGATGCCGGTGGACTCCTCGATTAATCTTTGTTTGTCGATATGGTTGATCATAGGGAACAATAGCATATAAGGATCCATATAACAAACTCCATGTAGTGAAGAAAAGGCTTTGTTATTGTTGTATATAGCTTGGTTTGTTTTTTAACAAAGAGTATGTCGGTACCCTGATAAAGCAAGATTTATACGTGAGTTTCAGTTCTTTCTTCATTGCACAATTGTCATGACGCTCATGAAGATGGTGGGCCATCTCTAGTTTATCGTATGTGCCTTTCACTTTTCTCCCTCTTATTCTTTAAGTGTTCCGCTTGGACGATAGCTGTTTAGTAAGTGGTTTTGATCCTCAAACTGAAATGGGCATTGCTTTAATAGACATAAAAATCTGTAAAATGGCTAGTATGTCTCAGTAGCTAATATTTTCTTTTTCTTTTTTTTTTTTTTTTGTTTTTTGTCACTCTCTTTAGGATAATGCAAGCCAAATGAAAGCTCAGCTGGATCAGCAAAAAGGTGTGGTCGACAATCTTGTATCCAACACTCGGGTGAGTCAAAATCGTGGCAAATTAGGTTATCTTGCTTGCTGTTGACCACTCTATGTAAAGTGTGTGGCAACCATTCACACAATTTCTTTGGATTTCAATTAACATAGTAATTTAAATTCCATAGTTACATCAAAGCGTATGCCAACACATGTAAGTCTTGGATTGATAGCTTGCGAGAATAATTCTATTCACTTATCTGAGCTAACATATCAAATCTTTTTATTCATTCATCATATGCATTAGGTAACATTGCCTAGAGCAGATAGCTCGGATGGTAGGATTGGGGGCTTAGGAACCCTTGGTCCTGGGTTCCAAGTCAACTTGGCTACAATGTCCAAGTGTATTTTTTATAAAATATGTCCGGAGAAGGTGGCGGGACCATCGTTCATGGAAGGTCCGTACTCCATTATCTGGGTTGTCGGTGGATCCCACACTGAGGGTTTACATGTTATGATTGCCTCTCAAATGTGGGACGGTTACGGGCATGGCTTCCCTTGTTTCTTGAAAAAAAATTATTCTAAAGAATGAAGCTCTCCTTTTGATTCCGCAAACAAAACTTTTAGGTCTCTGATTTTGATATGGTGGAAAGGATCTATGGCCCCTAACCAAAAGGTTAGTGGTTGAATCCTAACTCTGCCTGAGGTAATCCCGTGCTTTTGTGCTGTGTTTACTGCCGCTGTTTTTTTTGGTCCTCTTGGGAAGCAGGCTCAAGCTTGTGTTGGGGTTTGAACTCTTAAAGACACATTGCTGCATTATGGAGGTTCCCTCTTTGACTAATTCTGGGTGACTTGTGTAGCTTTTGGAGAGCAAGATACAAGAGGCCAGGTCGAAGAAGGATACTTTGAAAGCTCGTGCGCAATCAGCAAAGTCTGTTAGATTACTCCTTATTGCTACTATTGCCTATTCATTTCTTTTCTTTTGCGGTCATGTAAACTAAAAACTACTTATTTAATGCTTTACTAGAACCGCAACTAAAGTGAGTGAAATGTTGGGGAATGTCAATACAAGTAGTGCTCTTGCAGCTTTTGAGAAGATGGAGGATAAAGGTAAACTATTTTAATTTTCTTGGTTGGCAGTACTGTAAAGTTGTTAGATCCTTGTCTCACTTTTAACAAAATGATTGGAAAATGGCAATCAATGTAAAATTGATATAGATAAGCTGATTTATGCAAATTATTTGTGCGCTTCCTATATTAGGATGTTTTACGTATTAATTATGTGCTTGAAGTAGTCTTAATAGTTTTTGGAATGTTCAATTCACCTAACAATGTCAATATTCTTAAACAGTTCTAGCTATGGAATCCCAAGCGGAAGCCCTTAATCAATTAACCACTGATGACCTTGAAGGAAAGGTATCTTTCTCTGTATGTAATTGCGTTATCTTGAGGCACCATAGATTTGATGGCTCACTTTTACTCGATGTTTTTGCAGTTTGCATTGCTTGAAGGCTCATCAGTTGACGACGATCTTGCAAATTTGAAGAGAGAACTTTTGCCGGTATCTTCATTTTCTTATGGAATATCTCATTACACTTGTAGTTCACGCTTAACATGTTGGTTGAGTTGAAGGCAGTCATAATACACCATCCTGTGATGCTATCAAGGTTTTAAGTTTCGGGTGGCATGCGTCGTGCTGTCCGAAACGTACCAGATCCGCTGGGATCCGGCACCGAGCTGGCTGATATGGCCTGAAGTTTTTTTTTTTTTTTTGGGGTGGGGGGGCGCTGGACTATTGTTCATCTTCCTTGCGAGGAAGATAAAAAGTGCTCGCCGACCCGTTATCTCGTGTTGCAGGTCATCACCGTACTGGTCACGCGCCTGGAGCATGACCCTTTTTTTTAAAATATTATTGCATCTTTTACGCGTTTAATATAAAAAGAAGATAATAGTTTATTATCGGCACAATCGGCACGTCTCGAGTTTTGGATTTACCGAAATTCAGCTCAACATAGCACGGAAAACCTTAGATACTATTGTATAAAAAGTAAAATGAATCATGTTTTGTTGGTTTGGTCTAGTAGTAGTAGCTGATGTAATTTCTAATACTTCAGCTTTGACAAGTCGTGTCTTTTTATGCTATTGCTTGATTTAGAGGTAATATCTCGATCAGCATTTTGATAGAGGTATGCAACTCTAAGATATTACTTTCTCTTAGAGTTGCATTAATTATTGTTTCGTAGAAGGAACACTGGACTTCTGAATCGCTGGAGTTGATTTCTTTGTCTACCTAAAAGGACTATTTTATTATTAAAAAGAACAATTTGACGAAACAAATACAAACCACCAAAAAAAAAAGCCGCTAATAACCTATGGAAAAATTGAAATTGTGATTGCCAATATGATAACGCCACGAAGTACGCTTTCTACTAACTTTATCAGAATCCTTGCTGCTCCCATAAATATGAGGAATAGTTGGACGAGTATCCTGCCTGTGGTTGTTCGTTGTTTAAATTTCCAATATGTTTGGAGCACAATTAGTTGCTTTTGTTATTTCTTCGGATTTTACTGAGTAACTCCACCTACCTTGTTGATTTGAAGGTGCTCCTATAATCCTAACTTTTTTTCCGCATTCTTATTATGCTTAGAAAGGAGAACTTCCACCTGGCAGATCAAAAGTAAGCAGCTCAAACTCGGCGTACTCGTTCAAAGATATGGAGGTTGAGAAGGAGCTAAATGAACTCCGTAGAAGGGTCAATGACTATTAAGTTGCTTAAACAGTCTGTTTTTGAGAAGCTCGCATCGTTCGTCGTTCAAGAGGCGTCTGCCGATTTTGAACAATTCAATTCAAAGGTCATCGTGGAATTTCCGCCCTTTGAAAAGTGTGATGACTGATTTGCAGCAGAAGGCTTGATTATTAGAGGAAACGTATAATAATTTATGTATTTGTAAATGAATTTAGCAAATAAATAGATTGTTGTATACGTCGTGGCAAACTTAAGATTCGTACATTTAATCTTCTACTTCATGCTCTGTATATTGGTTTAGTACCAAGATCTGGTCGATATTTGGAAATTATGTGTATAATCCATAATTCTGTCTATGTGGCTTTTAAAATTACGTAACAACTGAAATTCTTGAGGTACGTCGACTTGGAAACTTAACATGCATGTCTGTTTTTCTTTTCCTTTTTTTCATTTTTTTTTTTTGATTATTGACAGGATTTTTTTAATATATCTTGACTCGTGGTTTAGTTCAAAAATTGAATCTTGAATGTTTCTAAGGGAGGAGGTCAAATTTTTTTATGTTTGGACTTTTCAAATATTGAATCTTGAAATTTCATAAAGAATGTAAATATGGTCAATTAATTGTATATCTCCATTGTTTATTATTTTCTACAAATTACAGAAATTATCTTAGGAGCCATTTTAAGATGGAAGATGTGTGGTAAATATTTTATTAGCGTACTGTAATTTTATATGCTTAGTCCAATGAATAATTGTGCTAATATCTAAGGACTAAGGTTTTTATTTGTTGTTAATTGACGTTAAAGAATTATTTTCATTGCATATATAAGTGTTGCCGATTCATTTGCAGAAGTTTTCAACACTGATGTCCGTATTTTAAATTTTTTTTTTTACTTTGTTTTTCTAAAAAAAGTAAAATACTATATAGTACCAGCACTATATAATAATAAATTGTATAGTATTATTATATATTCAAAATATTTTTAATATTATATTAATCATACATTTATTTTTTAATACTATTATATTTTTATATGTTTCATAGTTAATATAAGTTAGTTTTTAATTATTTATATTTTTATTGATACGACCGGGCCATACATGTGTTTTTTAAAAAAAAACTAATTATATTTTATGCCTATGTTTGTATCGTATTTTCGCAGCTACGTCCGTGTTTAGCCACCCAAATAAATCTTAGGATAATTGCATATTAGTCCTATAAAGTCAACAGTCGTATATTTTAGCTCTTCCGAAAACATGCGACGTGGTGGTGCATGAGCGCGCTACGTCAGCGCGAAAATATATTTTCGAGAACTGCAATATAAAAGTTAAATTTTGAAAGGGCTGATATGTAATGATCCCATAGTTGAGCTCTTGTTAGTTCGCTCCTATATTGACCAGATCATAGTCCGGAAGCCATAACTTTTTGCTTACAAATCGAAATGAGCTTAAACCAATTCTGTTTGAACTAGACTTACTGAGGAATCAGTGCCCAAAATTTTAAGTCATTTAGAGCACATTTGTGGCAGTTTCAAAACAATTTAAAAACTGGACAGTTACAAAGAGTGTTGGTTTTTTAATGAGACAATTGAGTAGGTATTGAAATAGGGGGCTTACATGAAGTTATGGAGGAGGTTACTCATGTTTGCAGCATAAAAGGAACACATAATGCAGAAAAAAAAAGGAGGGGAGGAGAGGGAGAGAACATAGGAGGAAAAAAAAAAGAAAAAAAGGTGGGGAGAAGAAAGAGAAAGATAGTGGGAAATAGAAAATTACATTTTTTGGAGGGAGATAGAAGAAACCAAAGAGAGAAAGAGAGATCACCGGCATCGCCTCCAATTCTTTTAGTCCTCACGCTACTCGTCACACGTCCCTTTTCCAACCGACTTCGACATCACCGTAGCCGAAAACCTATTGCACCCGCACCAAATTCGGCTCTTACATTCAGATTCAAAGGTAATATCTCGAAATCCATTTTATTATCTTCTCTACTACTAGTCATCTTATATTAATTAGAAATCATAGGGATAGGTATATGACACGTATTTACATACATTCGGAAGAGATGGACATTTCTCCGAAATAGATTTTTAATGGACGAGTTAAAGAAGCGATGGATATTGCTTCTTTCTCGATATTACGTGACATATATCTATTCCTAATTGATTTTATTTAGATAATAAAATTAAGATTAAGACATATATTTCTTTATAAATAATTAGCGAAGTATAATTAGATATTTAAATAATTAAATTGGGGACGAGATGGATATTTCTTCCCCTCAAATAAAAGACGTTACATTAGATATTTTTAATATACGGGAGGATTCGGTGGATACTGGTTCTCAGAACATCACAATCTTAACAAAACGAATAAATGGGTAGTAGGTGGACACTTTCAACCCGAATTTACAATCGGAGGTGTATACTTCCAATTTAATAAAACATATACAAAAATATAAACACACAATTTTGATACAAAGAAATGGATAGTAGGTGGACATTTGCAACCCGAATTCACAATCGGAGGTGGATATTTCCGATTAAAATAATATGATAAACACATAATTTTAATAAATAGATAGTAGGTTGACACTTACAATCCGAAATTGTAATCGGAGGTGGATACTTCCAGAATCTAATAACTCAAGTCATACTAAAATATATCACTCATAATAACAATCGGGCGATGAAAAGGAAACGGAAACGCGCTGAGCCCAACACTAATAAAAAATAATAAGCACATCAACACACACAAACGGACTTTACATTTTATATTTGATTATTTAGCGATATACTTATACATGCCAAAATAAATCCAAAATTATTATAATCACCTATAGAGTACCCTTTCTGAGGGACGCTGTGGGGGTGTACTGTCTTCCCCACACGTAACCGATGAGCGAATACCAGAATCTCAATGTGCCTTATCTGGTTTCCTAGTTTTTCAAAAAATTAGGTGGCGACTCCAAACCTTTCTTTTCTCTCTCCGGGGAAGGTCGTCAACAGATGGCGACTCCACTAGGGATCCGTCAAGCTCGTTTTAGGTGATTAAAATAGCTGTGGATTTAGTTTTGGCATATGCGCATACATGTTTGTTTTTTTTTTTTTTTTTAATGTCTTTATTGTTTTTTTTTATATACATTTAGTTTACATATTTTGCATCACATTCGGTGACCTAGGGCATATGCCTATTTCCCTTACCAGGACAATCGGAGCTTGCGTACAATGTGCGTGGGTAGTCCGTAATGCCTGGCCCCTTACCCCGATCAAGATGTTAACTGGGTAGTACCCCGAGGCTAGAAATTGAGAAAGAGTTATTAGATGCAGAATACTCCTTTACATGCGATAAAACTGCAAAATTCTAGTACAACGTAAGATGAAATTTATTGCCCAAGGCTTTTAACCTCTTTCGAGTAATATTTATAGTTCACTTCCTTGAAAAACCTATTGATTGTTGTTACAAAAGAATTGGATAATGTTTTTATTTCTAATTATGTGCATTTCCTAACTGCTGTTGATTGTTTGCATGAAAGAGGTTAAGATGCAGATAGCTGGAGGGATGCACAAGCCTTGAATTTTCATGGGAATGAAATCATAAAACGTGAAAAGTTATTGATTTTCTTTCTTCTTGGTTAATTAGAGAAGTAACTCATAATCCAAGTGCTATTTGTTAGTGATAAGTTTGATAAGGTTTAAATATCCATGCAGATGCAGTACTTTGACAGTCTTACTTTTAACTACTTGAATTTTAGCAATGTTTGGATAGGATTAAGATCTTGTTAAGATGAGGGATATGACTCATAGTTGGCACAGAGTTTCTGAATTGATGAGCAAAAGGTGTGGCTGTTGATTGTTGTCCATCCGTTGAAAATGCTGCATGTTTGCCTCCCAACTTCTTTTCCCACGGTCATTTCTCACTTGCCTCCGTTAGTCCCTCCTTTATTCATTCACGTAATTGCAGATTCTTTAACTATGTTGGGTGTGTGGTCACTCTGTCAATAATATAATCCATTTGATAAGAAAGAAACAAGGCATAGCCCCTATTGAATTAGGGAAGGACGGTTGTTGTGGTCAAGGTTTAGGTGTCAGGCTCGAGTTTAGGCACGACTCGAGTTTCTGATTTACCGAAAAGGAGATATATGTTGATAAAGACTTTTTAGCATTATTATGAAATCTAATAGTTATTTTTCTTAGGAAGATATGATGAAATCTATTACTTATATGTTGATAAAGACTTTTTGTATTTCGGTGGATACCTTTTCTCCTATTTTTGGGGATAACCTTGAATTGGTCTTAATTATTTCATGTCCGAAAAGGTGTACTTCCGCATCTTTTGAAGAAATCGTATCAACAAGGGTCGTTGTAAAGAAAACATTGAGGAAGTTGTTGCCTTCACAAAAAGCCCTGCAGAGGGTATTCTATTACTTATTTTCTGGGCAACATATGATGTATAGTAGGAGATGACAGACGCTGAGGTGTTTGGTAACTACATGCAAGGTCTCACGGCATCTATTACACACTAGGAAATAGACTCGCACATATACATAATGGTCTCTTTAATCTCTTTAATCATTTGTATACAAATGCAGGTTCATATTTTCAAATTAATTGATACAAGGGCAAGGACATTACATTAATCAACTTAGACTACTGGAGGATTTTGAAAGTTGGATGGTAAAGAAGGAACATGCCTAATACTTAAGTAATGCCAAAGTGATATTCGACTGCAATTAATCCCAATTGATTGTAAATGAGACCTAAAGTACCCAAGGTCTTTAACAGCTAATAGTTGTTTTTCTTTTAAAAAGTTATGCAGAACGCTTGCATAAAATCTTATATGGCACTGAAGTTCTCCAAAAGAAGTTAGTAATCTCAAAGATCGTGCTGTTCTTTTATTTTGGTGGTATTTGCATCTAAATGTATGCATGAATTTATTCTAGGTTGAATCTTCTACAAAGGCTGAAGTTGAGAAAGAGATACTAGAAGCAGAATACTCTTCCTCATGCAATAAAATTGCAAAATTCACGTACAAGGTAAGATGCAATTTATTGCCCTAGGTTTTTGAACTCTTTCTTGTAATATTTATAATTCACTTCCCAAAAAACCTGTTAATTGTTGTTACTAAACAATTGGACAATGTTGTTATTCTGATTATGTTCCTTTCTTAACTCCTGTTGATTGTTTGCGTGAAAGTGACTAAGATGCAGATGCCTAGACGGATGCACAAGGCTTGAACATGGGAACAAAATCATAAACGTGAAAAATTACTGATTTTCTTTGTTCTTTGTTAATTAGAGAAGTAACTCATAATCCAAGTGCTATTTGTCAGTGATAAGTTTGATAATGTTTAAAAGATCCATGTAGATGCGCTAAGTTGGCATTCTTACTTTAACTACGTTTTGAATTTTAGCAAAATAGGAATAGGATTACGATCATGTTAAGATGAAGGATATGATTCATAGTTGGGTAAAGACATTTTGAATTGATGAGCAAAAGAAGTGGATGTTCATTGTTGTCCTTCCGTTGAAATAAAATGCTGCATGTTTGCTTCCTAACTTCTTTTCCCGGGGTCTTTTATCACTTGCCTCTATTAGCTAGTCCTTTATTCATTCACTTGCAGATTCTAACTATGTTGGGTGTGCGGTCACTCTGTCAATAATAGGATCAATTTATAAGAAAGAAACTAGTCATGGCCTCCTATTGAATTAGCGAAGGACGGTTGCAGTGGTCAAGGATTTAGGTGCCGGGCGGCATGTGCTAGGTCCTGGCCGGCATGGAGGACCGGTGTCATCCGAGCCGACCGGCACCGTACGGCACGACATTGTTTATTAACAAAAAACAAGAAAAAGGAAAGGGAAAAGGAGCCGCCTATAAACTTGTTAAAACACATCAGCAAACATGAATAATCATATACCCAATGAAAAATTTCCATGAATTGAGCAGAGGGTAGGGACATAGGAGAAGCCCTGTACTTAGCTTTTTTTAATACATGGAATGCATAACTAAGCTAAAGACAATTTTATCTTAGAAATAGGTAAACAACATAACTATCATAGTAAGTGTTTGGGAGGACAAATATCTTATCAGATTCATCAAACTATATTCAAAGCACTCAAAGTCTAATCATCATATCCACTTTATAAAAGAATAACCAGGACATCTATATTTTCATGAAAATTTCTGGAAAAAATAGAAGTGTAGAGTACCACCTGGCTGATATGCTTCATTTTCTTTGTTCCTCTTCTGCTTTGCCAAAACCCAGCCAAATACCAGATAAACCATCAACTTGTTGATAGTAATTAGATCATATCCATCGCTAATTTTTGAAACCAAGGTCTGCTAGTGAACTTTTGGAACTTGCATAATCTATCAATAGCATCAGTCTTGATATCTTTAATGATAGTTCTCAGGGGAGGATGTGAGCCTTTAAAAGTGAGAAGGTTTCTGGTTTTCCATATGGAATAAATGGCCCCTGCTATAACAGCCCTCCTCATAGAGGTTACATCATTTTTGCTTTTCAATTTTTTATTCAACCAGGACAACATTTTGCTCCACTGACATGGTTGACATCTTAGACCTATCCATCTAGAGATGTCCATCCAAATATCAGCAGAGAATGTACATTGGAAAAACAAATGGTCCACACTTTCCTTTTCGGAGCAGAAGCTGCAAAGGGGATCAAGATTTAAACCCTTTTTTTGAAGAAGATCTCTTGTGTATAGTTTACCTTGGCAAACAAGCCATAAAATAAATCTGTGTTTTGGGGTGGTGTGGTAATCCCAAACAAGTTTACTCCAAAGTACTTTTTGTCCCTTTGGACAAATGGAATTGTAGGCATCATGAATGGAGAATTTTTTCCTCGGGTACCAGAATATCTCATCAGGTTGATCATTAAGGTTTATCAGTTGAAAAGCTCCCTTAAGATCAGGTATAGCTCTATAGACTGACATAGGAAGCCTCCATGTGTCTCCTCTTCTCATTTGAGCCACACTAATAGATTTGTTGATGCCAAGACTATCTATATCATTATCAGTCATGTAGTTTGAGAGGGGCCCAATAGAAAGCCAATAATCATACCAGAAGGAAGTTTCAGTACCTTGACCTGGAGATTTTCTGATTTTCCCTCTGAAAAGGTTCCTAAGGCTAAGAATTTTTTTGAGAGACCAGTCAGCATTAGGGAGACAAGGGATCTGCCATATAGTATTATCTTTTATGTAGATAGCATGAATCCATCTCACCCACAGGGTATCCTGTTTTGAAGCTATAGCCCATAGCAGTTTAGCTAATGCAGCTAATACAGGAAAAAAAAAAAAAAAAAAAATTGCTATAAGTCCCGAGTATTAGATCCTATAAAATCTGGTGGACTAGTACAAAAAAGGTCTTTGGTAACCATGTGGGCCTCAGGTTTCTCAGCCTGGGATAAATAAAAAATGGATAAGACCCGAGTATTGGATGCCTATAAATTCCGGTAGTTGTTCCGCCGAAAAAGATTTTGGATTCTATGTGGGCCCAGAAAAATTTTCTGGCTGCTGTATCTTTTCCATTAAAAATGTTAAAGCTTGACCCTTATATTTCTTTGATATTATTTCTATGTCTTACTACAGAGGAGTACGAGAGCAAGGGGAAAGTACTTACTTGGTTTCTTTTAGTTGCTTGGTAATGAGTACTTGCTAAGGACTTCCATATGTTAGAGCTAGGTAGCACTTAACTATGTATAAAAATGTTTGGGTGATTACAAATCAAATTATCAGTACTCTCACTATACTTATTTGATGTTTTCTATATCTGATCCACACACATGTCAAGTTGTATTTTTTATTGCCCGGATGTTTTTTTTGTTAATAATGATATTTCCTCAGGAGAACTTTGATATTGCTGCTGTTTTTGTCTGTGATTTTTTTTACAGAGCAAAATTCTAACAGTAGAAAAAGGTGTTTGATAAGAGATGACATATACTGAAAGGTGGAGAAGATTCAGAAGTTTTGGAACTGGTCTAAAAAGCTTTTTCTGTTCACGGAAGCTCTTGGGACGATGACAAAGTTTTAAATAGGATATTCTTTCTTCTGTCAGATATATGTTTTGTCTTGAAATCTGAGAGATTTTGCTTATGTCAAAACTATTTGTAAATATTTTTGTTTTGATTAATACAAAGTTCTTACTTACCAAAAAAAAAAAAGAAAAGGAGCCGCCTTCCGCCGAGGGGAGATCTTCACCCCCGCCCCGCCCCTCAACCCTTCCCCCCCCTTCACAGGCCTTTTCTTTTCTTTTTGTTTCTTCCCTCCTCGTGCTGATGAGGAAGAGATGATTTCTTTTTCTTAAAAAAGAAAGAGCAGCTTTTACAGTCCCTTAAAGTCCATGCCTACATAGGTTGAACAGCCCGTATAAGGTTGGTTTTGATTTTTATTTACTTTTTAAATTTTTTAGTCTTTTTTCGGCCATCCCAACATCGTTACGCTTGGTATGTTTCGAGTTGAGGTTTACTGAAATTTGGCACGAGAGGGCACCTTAAACCTTGGCTAGCACATATGCTACTATACATGTTTTGTTTGTATGCGGCTTATTTTGAGTTGGTTTATGCTTAATTTCCCTTGCATTTAATAGTGTCATGCTCTTGTATTTAGTGATACATTAGTCTCTGCATTTTTTCATTTTTTTTGTTTTGGATTTTACAGATCCCTTCAATCAGCAACATCGACACTCTTATGTGTAGTGAATTATATACTATATAATTTTTCTATGTTATCACAACTTTTATATTAAGTGTTTCATTAATCTTTTTCTGTAATTGCTTAAATAATTTTATTATTTCAAAAATAAAAAATTGTACGAATTGGCACGACACGATCGGCACGTCTCGAGTTCTGAATTTACCGAATCTAGGCTCCGCATGAGACAGAAAACCTTGAATGAAACATTACCACGTAAAAGGACTTGTGGAGTTGGTGTAAGTGCATTTTTCGAGAAGGTGATGACACATTTTAAGTGCTCTCATAAAAGAGGATATGTGCTAAAGCTTTATTAATACGGTTGGCTCTGCTTGCAAAGCCGTCATTGCGATAATGCCGGCCAAAGATGAGATTGTATGTCCTTCCAATTGTTGGTAATCTTGCTTGTTTTATTTATTATTATTATTATTTCGGGAGGAGGGGGGGTGATGTGTACCTCAGTAAGATTTGTAGAAGATCCCTATTTCGTAGGCACCATATCACTACTTTCTCAGTTAAAGCATGTCCTTGATGCGTAGATAGTGAAAATGAAGAACAAAGTAAAGAGAAACAAATATAACTCAAGCCGCGTCCACTTATATTCAGGGCTTTTTATTTATTTTGTTTTATTTTACGATTTATATCATATTGTTTTGATTTGGTTGTCTTTTATTATAGCTGCATCAGTAAGGCCTATTAGCACCATGGTTTTAGGTGTTGAGCGGCACATGCCTATTCTGGCTGTTTCAGCACGGCACATTTCCAAAAATCTTATATTTGAATTTTTAAATTAACTTTAAATTTTATTTTTAATTTTAAAACTAATAAATAATATAATATCGGTGTGGCACCATTGTCACGGTCGGCACGTGCCGGGATATGAGTTTACCAAAACTCAACTCCGCTTGGCACATACAAACCTTGATCAACACAAGGAGAATTTCACCCATTTCACATAATTTCGTTAAGTATAATGTTTATTGGGTGGTATTCGGTGGTATTGGCAATATCGGAAATACAGTGTCGGAGATACTATGAACCATGGGTGACAGACCGAAATGTTGAATAGAAGGCTAAACACGAATTGCATTTTTTGAGAAATACATACTCTTATCATGCAAATGGACATATGTGATCATACTACTCGCACATGCAGATAACAAGCTGAAACATGATCATATACATGATTTAGCAATAATAACATAAAGAGGTGTTGATGAATATTATTTTAGATGAATTCTTATAATATAATTGCGTACGTTCATATTATATATTCATATTACTTGTGTATGCAACTTGTTAATTTATCACCTTATAAGCACAACAAACTTCTTATGTTATGAATGTAGCATTCTCAACCATCACTTTAGCTCTACATCTTATTGCTATATTGATTTGTGCTTGACGTTGTAAGTTGTAAAGATGTAAAATAAAACACAAAGTGCTTTTCCCTTTTTCAGTTTTTGCTGAAACTTCTATCTAAAAGTCTATTTAACTGTCCTTGTTATTCATGATTTTTCATGCGTTACTATTAAAAGGATATTGGTTTTATCTAATACTGCTTGTCAGTACTTTCTCCAATGGGATTTGCTTATGTGGCTTCACTTTTAACTTTATATAAGTTGTTGCAGACTAGAAACGGGAGCTTTGTTCTTGTTTCAATTTTTTCAGCTACTTATTGCTCTAAAAACTGAAATATAGATGGTATGAATTGCCAACCTCATGCATTATTTTAATTTCACTTTTTATTTTTATATTTTTACTAGTCAGAGAAGATACACATTACAATTTTGTATTGATTTTATTATAAGCAAGGTCTTTAAAAGCTAGTAATTGTTTTTTTTTTTGGTTGTACAGAGAGCTTGCATAAAATCTCCATTATTGTTTTTCTTAGTTCTCTACATGAAGTTAGTAACCTCAATGATGATGTTGTTCTTTTATTTTAGTGGTATTTGTATCTAAATGTATGTATGAATTATTTTAGGTTGAATCTTCTAAAAATGCTGTAAGTTGAGAAAGAGATACCAGATGCAGAATACTCCTTGACATGCGATAAAATTGAAAAATAAAGGACAAGGTGCAATTTACTGCCCAAGGTTTTTTAACCTTTTTCTTGTAATATTATAGTTCACTTCCTTTGAAAACCTATTGGTTTTGTTACTAAAGAATTGGATAATCTTGTTATTTTAATTATGTGCCTTTTCTAACTCCTGTTGATTGTTTGCATGAAAGACGTTAAGATCATGGTTTTAGGTGCCAGCCTGCACAATCCTTGCCGGGCGGCACTTGCCTGTTCCAGCAGTTGTCGGCACGGCACAAACTGGCTCGGCACGTGTCGAAAAATCTTATATTTGAATTATTGAATTAATATTTGATTTTTTATTTTTTATTTTATTTTTAAACATAACAACTACATATATATCGGCATGGCATCATCGGCACGTCTCGAGTTTGGGATGCACGATGGCTAGAGGAATGCATGAGCCTTGAATTTCGTGGGAATAAAATCATAATATGTGAATAATTACTGATTTTACCTCTTCATGGTTAATTTGAGAAATAACTGATAATTGAAGTGCTATTTGTCAGTGATAAGATTGACAAGGTTAAAAGATCCAAGCAGATGCGCTACGTTGACATTCTTACTTCAACTACTTCTTGAATTTTATCTAAATAGGGATATGATTACGAACTTGTTAAAGATGAGGAATATGACTCATAGTTGGGGTAAAGAATTTCTGAATTCCTGAGCAAAAGAAGTCGCTAGTCATTGTTATCCTTCCGTTGAAAATGCTGCATGTTTGCCTCCCAACTTCTTTTCCCACGGTCATTGGTCACTTGGCTCCGTCAACGCCTCCTCTATTCATTCACTTAATTGCAGATTCTTTAAGTATGTTGGGTGTGCAATCACTTTGTCATGAATAGGATCCTTTTGATAAGAAAGAAACTAGACATAGCCCCTATTGAATTAGGTAAAGATGGTTGTAGTGGTCAAGGTTTTAGGTGTGGGACGGAACGTGCTGGATCCGCTAGGATGACCGGTGCCGTCTAGCTAGAAGAAGAGAAGAGCCACCGCCGCCGGAGAGATCTCCCTCCTCTCCCCTGCATTTTCTCTTCTTTTCAAAAAAGGGCAGCTTTTATTTAAATACCGCCCCTAAAATCATAATATGTCTGAAGCAAATTTCTCGGGCAAGTAGAACTTTAATCTGAGCAGGAATCTGATGTTAGGGATGGGAACAGAAAGCTGGGCGATGCAGCTATTTCATCACTCTCTTCATGCGTATCCATGTAAACTAAACATGGCTTTTGCAGATGCAAACCTCCAGCTAAAGATAAGCTGGCTTCCTTATTAGAAGGTTCTTGGGGATTCTCTACTTGTTTTAACCAAATGTCAAAACCTCTAGAAAACTGTATGTCTCCTTCCTTTTCTTTTGCTTTTTATGTTTGTCTTTATTAGTACACAACTAGCATGGATGCCTCCTTCCTTTTCATTTGCTTTTTTGTTTGTCTTTACTAGTCTTTACTAATAAAAAAAGTTCACATGATAAGTAATATCTGTAGTCTGAGCTAGCTGCCTATGGTAGTATTAGCCTACACAAAGTGAAATGGCAGGAAATAGGAGATGTATCAGGCCTTGTCCCAAATACTATTAGCCAACCCAAATGACTAGGATAGTAGGAAGGCAATTACTGAACTTTTGCTTTTGAAGTACCTGATTAATCATACATATATACAACAGTTCTTGCCCCAAATACACATATACCTCGTGATGATGTGGTCCACCCACATATACAACAAACATTTATGATGGTGATGATCATGAACTTATGCTATTGTATTTGCAGCTGCACGTGATTGGAATGTTCAACTCTCCAACTCTCTCTCTCTCTCTCTCTCTCTCTCTCTCTCTCTCTCTCTCTCTCTCTCTCTCTCTCTCCCTCCCTCCCTCCCTCCCTCTCTCTCTCTCTCTCTCTCTCTCTCAAATCAGTAAGTTCAGGTGTACTATATTGAGGCATTCTGCAATGTACCCTAAACATGCCTAAAGAAAATAAGCTGATTTGACAAAAGATACTTAAAGGTTTGTTCAGGTTCTTTGCTAAGGGAAGCAATTCTATACCATAGGATGCTCGTGTATATAATGACAAATATACATTCTAAATCTTCTTGCATGTGCAAATTGCTGCTACTAGTTTGAAAAATATAACCTCCTTTAAAATCGATTTTTGAAGCACAAGTGGTAAGCAATTCAACTGTTTAGCCTTGTTGTTACTTCAATTTTCAGTAATAAGTTTTGACAGGGACATATTGTTGTTACTTGTTATCAGCATTATAAGAGATATCAATTTATATAAAAGTATTGGCACCAATAAATTTAGCAAGCAATACTTTACTTTTTTGTGTTATAATATTTTATGGAATTTAAGGATAAATTGCAGTATCCTATCATTGGGATGTTGTGCACAGTCTAATCATAAAATCTTATCATTTCTAAACTCCTAATGTACTTGTATTATATTTCCAATCTTGCTGACAATCATTATGATGGATATGTAAAGGAAATGCTAAACCTTCTTTCACAATGAATAATTGCAACCTTCAGTAATAGGTCCTTACTTTCAAATTCATTCATCTTTGTTACAATGAAAAGATTATTATGGGACAATTATATTAACTCCTTTAAAAATCATTTCGCATACGTTTACGTACATTTAATATTGTCGAAGCTTTTATTCCCCAAGATCAAATAATTTTGCATTTGTAAAATATTTGCCTAGAGTTGCTTCACCTCAAGATGTGTCCATATACAATTGAAATATTGAATGTGTAGTTCATGTTTGGAAACTAGTTGTTCTGCATGAATTAGAATGCATACCTTGATCATGGACGTAAGAATTGCCGTTTTGTGAGACCCAGTAGGATGTCAGTGAATTATTTATTGGTTATGCGGCTCGACGTTGGCGAGTTGTTTTTTGAGACTGTTACGATCAGGTTCAGGGCAGAGCAAACACAGAAAGACCTCAAAGGGCAAAGATAAAGAATGGCCGAAGAAAAGAAAGATCAGTGAATATGGTAATACCCGATTAAGTGGGGAGAACCACCAGAAGAAGTAACAAAAGGATTTCTGATATAGCAGCAGTTGCAGCAACTACAGTTTCAACAGTACTGTCCACAGCAGGGTTAGATTGCAAGTGACCGGCCCAGTATGTTCAGGGGGACATCCCCAAGAGGAACGAGGTCGAGTCCAGGCATTAACTAGTGAGGAGTTTAGCACGAGAGCTACAACGATCATGGATAAGTTGACAACATCATGATGCATCAGTCTTTATTTTGATTGATCTTAGTGTCACCTTGTCGTGTATTTCGTTGGATATCGCTGTTAGAATTTGCACGGATTTTCTGTTGTGGTTATGTGTGTGAAACTACTGATCCCTAGAAGTCAACTTCGGTATTAATGTTAGTTGCGTGAACACGGGTATTTCTTTGTGGACTTCGCGTTGATAGTTAGACGGGTGACTAAGTTCACGCAGGCAGTTGTTTGACTAGAGTATCTAGTGTGAGGTGTTACAAGAGGTTTGAGACAATTGGAGACCGTGATAGTGTTAGCATTACCGAACAGTACAAGCTATTGATGTATGCCATGGTATGTTTTCTGATCAGATTTGGTGCAGTTGTACAGGAGGTCAAAGTGTGACATACGATTTCCACATATAAGGATTCTCGAAGAAGTTATTTAGTTATGATTTTTAAGTTAGTTTCCATGATAGTTGATGGAGCACTCGAAAGACTTCAAGTGTCATGCTCTGTATCATCCTAGAAAGACAACGGTCGTAGCTGACGCACTTAGCCGGAAGGGCTCAACTCGTTTTGCAAGGTTGCGGTGGGGAAGTTTGCCTCCTGGGTTTGCGCTCATTGAAGCGTGAGCCAGAGGTACTCTTTGTTGTATATTGTGTCGAGTCGGAGTTACTTCAGGGGCTGAGAGTGATACGGCAGGATGACATTGTCTTATAGGAAAGATACATGGACGCCTTGACTCTAGAGAATTCTCTGAGTACAGTTGAGCACTGATGGTTTCATTAGATACAGAGATTAGAGATTTTCTGGGTGGTGTAGTATGCAGGGTGTCAGCAGGATTTGTTGAGGTTTTGGCATAGATTTGGTATTATTGTGTTCTTCAAACCGTTTGACAAAGGCCGTGTACTTGATTCCAGCTGGTGTTATTTGGCTATCCGAGAGGATAGTTATATTCAGAGATTGTCGGATTTCATGATGTACCCCGAGTATATGGAGACTTTGTTTCCGGATTCCAGAGAGTTTTTCCAACAGCAGTCGAGTACAGATTTGGTGTTCGTTGCAGCGTGCAGCGTGTTCCCTACAGATGATGGTTAGTCTGACTAGACGATTTAGACCTTTGAGTTTATAAGACAGGCTTGCGTATTGAACTTGGGTTGTAGTTATGACGATCATCTATTCCTGACTTAGCTGCCTACAACAAGTATCGTAGCTGTTTCAGATGTCATCGTGTGAGGCCTAGTATGGCAGGCGATGTTGGATATTGCTGCTATGAGTACAGATATTGTTGAGGATGTCACTCAGAGGATTAGAGGGATGTGACTGAGACTATTGACTGTTTAGTTCTGCTAGTAGTCATACGCAGCGAGCACTGTTATAAGTGCGGGTTTTGGGTTCGAGGTCTAGTTTTATCTCAGCACATCACTTTGGAGGATATACTAGTGTCATTGGTTAACTTTACAGAGCGATTATTGTGTGTTTACGACGTTTAGTTACCGAAGAGCTTGGATAATCCTTTCCAAATTACTTTAGTACGGTTACTAGTTGAAGCATTGATGGTTTGAGGAGTTTGCCTCAAAACCCAAGTTTGATGTGCATATTCATTTTTCTCACTCGTTATGATTTCCGAGAAGATGTGTTCTGTTTTTTAGCTTTGTTTGGAGCAGGTGTTTTGGCAGGATACTTTGGCTCGCTTTCGCAGGCTTCGTTTGGATTAAAATATGGCTTGAGGAGGGTTATCCTTTCTTTGGTGGGTAGGTAGCCCTTTGTTGGGCATGTGACCCATTTTTTCTTTCTTTTGTGGATGTTTTTGAGCGTGTAGCTCTTTAGAATTGTACTTAGGTTTGGGACCGTAGAAAATATAGGGGAGACAGCCAAAATTTTAAGTGATTTCTAGGCGTGAAATCCGGTTTTGAGTGCTCCGGTTGTATTAGGGTACAATACTTACGTCTTGGTTTCGACTCCGATATTTTGACCTTGTGTCGTCGAGCGCTAGTTGGTTTGAATTTGGGAATCAAATTCCTTAAGTGGGGAAGGATGTGAGGTTCCCGATTTTTGGTTCGATAGTATCCAATGTATTTCGAGCTTAATCAAGTGCTTGAATTGCATTTGGATTGATTTGGATTTGGGCCGATTTGGGTGCAGATTGGTTCGAGCCCGGCCGACTAAACCAAGTTGGCTCGGTCCAGCCGAGCCCAATTAGGCCGGACACGTGGGTGAGCTTGATTAAGCTCGAGCCCGTCGCGCCCGAGCCCCTCACCTCTCTCTCTCTCTCTCTCTCTCTCTCTCATCTCCCGCTCTCCCGTGATCGCCGTTGACCTCACTGCCTGGCTCGCCGTCTGCTTCGCCGCCAGCCCGAGCACCGCCACGCCATTCTCTCTCTCTCTCTCTCTCTCTCTCTCTCTCCTCTCCTCTCATTCCTCTCTGGCTTGCTATCTCTTGCGTGGCTGATCTCTCTCTCAGCCGAAACCCGAGCTCACATGCGTCGTGTGTTCGGCCACCATCGTTGCTCGCTGTCGTCTTGGGTGACCTCGCCATCGTCATCGTGTGTAGCTGCCGCAGTGTCACCGCCGATTGGACTCCCGCCGTCCAGATCTCCTCTCCCTCGCTCGGGCGTGATTTCTGGCTGCACGCCACCGCCGGCGGTTGCGCTACCTCCCTGGACATGATAATGTTGCTGGCGCCGTCACCTTCTCCGGCTGTCGCCGATTCGACGCCGCCGCCGTCCGGCTGATTCCGGCGAAGTGTCAGGTGAATTCAACCGCTTCCCAGCATCGTCTCGGCGTCGTGGACACATTGGCAAAGCCAATTTCGGTAGAACTACGACGTATCCGCGCCGAGCCTAATTGGTAAGGTTAGGGCGAAGGGGAGTGCTCCGGCGGTTTCATTTGTTTGCTAGTACGATCATGCTAGGATTGATATGCTATGATGTATTAGCCTGATTGTATATGAAATATTAGCATGATGTGATTTATTGTTTCAACCCAGTGAGTCTGGTCTAGGCAGACCCATCCAGAGTCATGGAAAATGTTTGACTATACGCTGCTTCGTCATATCTAGTGAATTTCATCGCCATCATAAAATAGGACACGTGTACTTTAGGTACTATTTTGTGGTTATATTTTGAGATTTTGGCATCTTATAATTAGGCGATAGTGGTGCTTCAAATATTGTTCAAGAAAATGGAGAATTTGGAACTAGTCCCAAAGTTACCTTATTCACCTCGATGGGTTGCCTTCTGGCGTGAATTCTTCTATTACACTTCGGATTCCTTTTAGAGTTGGCCTCAGCTTGTTCCTTACTATTTTGCCAGTTAATTGGTCAGATGTTCCAGCATCATCATCGCATCTTCCATTTTCTTCTCGTGAGCATACTTGGGTCTACCAACAAGTGCTCGAAGGCAGAGGTTGGCTAACAAAAAATAGCAAACAATAACATAAGACATATGATTTTTACGTGGAAACCCTCAAGAAATGAAGTAAAACTAGGGGCTTTATCATCGCCACCGTCTCAAAGGATGTACCAATATGAGTATACTTATATAATTCTATTTCTCTCTCCGGGATCCCCTCTATGGAAAGTGATTCCTTGCATTTATAGACAAGAAATGCTCTTTTCGGAAAATGTTTACAAGGAAAGTTAAATACGCCAAATATAACCTCCAGATTCAGTCTTGATAGTTTATTATATTTGCCGATTTTTCCTTTTCTGGTCACACTTCCTTTTATGATAACTAGTCATTAAATAGCTTATTAAATGATCACTTACATATGCGAGTGTTTTGTTAAGCTGGGTCGAGGTGAGATTTTACTTTGGCTGAAGTGTGCTGAGTTTTGCCGATACCAAAGTCAACCTAGGTAGAGGTTAACCGAAATAATTCAAAAGATGTTTGAGGCATGCTGAGTCCGAACCGAGGTGTGACTAAAATTAACGAGTTTTGCATATCTATGTCTCAGCTAAGGTTAGTCAAATATTACTGTTAATTTACATATGCCTCTGTATCTCTTCCATTGCTTTCATGCCACGTACAATCATATTTTATGTTATATCAAAGTTGTAGATGTAACAAGTACTGAGAATTGAGGACATGGGATGCAGAATGTCGAATGTGTTGACTTATATTTTCTCTCAACAAAGATTACATAAATGAAGGGTCCAACATTGTTTTTACTGCAAAATGAATTGGAAAACTAACAAGGAATCTAATACATAAATGATTTGAGAAATGTATGAGATAGGGATAAATGCTTACTAAAGAAGAAGCTATAAACGACGGCCAAAATAATGTTAAACAAATCAACATAATCAATCGGGGCTAATACCTCTAAATGGGCAAAGTGTTGTCGTGCTAAACTGCACGAATCAACTTATTTAGGAACTAAACTAGTTTTTGTTAAGTCAGAACCACTGCACAAACAAAATGTGGTAGAGCAGTTGTATATCGTGTGATTAATACTAACTTTCTTATCCTTAATCTAGCCGGATTAGTATATTGATGATCACGATATGGCTGCACCGTCTTAACTCCTTCTTCAAGTCCGCTTCAAACTTCTCTTTCTAGTTCGCATTATCCGTCTCACGTACCTGCAACAAAATTCCAAGAGGAAAACATCAATACATCATGAAAGCTCTAAAATCCAGAGAAAAACATTGTACATTTTAAAAAAGAATGACTATGTTCGGGATGCTGCTAAAAAAGTACGCCTTCTTGGACCATTTTGAGCATGCGCTCGATCTCACCCTGTAACTTCCTGCTTGTCCACTATAATCGAGCATTAAAAGAAATTGCCACTGGCAAACAGATTTGTTTATACTGCAGAAATCACCCTGTAACTTCCATGCCAAACAGATTTTTGATAGATTAGATTATACTGCAGAAGATGTGCCTTTTTCTAATGTCTTGCAACTGTTGTCTTTTGAGTTCGCGTTGTCTATTGAGTTTCCTATCATCAGATAACTAAGAATTCAGATATTGCCACTGGCAATCTTGGTGTATCATGATTCTAAAGAATTCTAGATAGGAAAAAAATAAAAATTAACAAGACATAATCCCAAGTAAGTAAATGAGATGTTGTTTTTCATATTGACAATATTACCATAACAAGTTTCATCTCCATTCAACAACATTAAATAAACTGCCAAAATAAAAGCAGTTGCCAAATTCTTCTAGTCTGTTCAATGAAAACACATTATTAGGCGACAACTGTCATTTGCATGGAAACCACCTCGTAAATCACTTACCATTCCGTTAAAACACTCATGAAACATAGCATGTAGCATCAATCACAAGTCTCGAAACAAACCTTCTAATGCTACATAAATTGAAAAGAAATTTAATAAAGCCTTGAAAACAAGCTGCTAACGACAATAGTCACTAAGTCAATCGAAGGAGCAGTCTTCTCATGTAAATCCAAACTCTGACTTCCTCTTCAATCAAGCATGGTCAAAAACTTCTCCTTTCAGGAATTAGATGTTCAAACTTCAGTCTTTTTGCTTTTTTAATCCTTACAAAAGCTACACAGATCCTGGTACGCCCCGCTGAGGATATGTCGGCCATAGAGCACAGACAAATTTGACATGCTGAACTTAAAATTCTGCAGCGCATGAAGATATATTGAATAAAGTCCCTCATGTCCCTTCAAGAATCTCTCCACAGCGGTGCAACCGGCAACCCTCCCCTTGCAAGAAACATGAATGCTACTTTGGCAACGCGATAGTATGGATGCTCTCTAGCAGAATCCATGGATGCTCGCCATAACAACTCTTCATCGCTCATCCAGTGATCAAATGGCTCAACTTCAAGAAATTCTTCAGGTTAAGCAATCGTGATTGCAGTTGAAGGATAGAGCTTAGACGGGAAGACTAAATCTGAGCACGAAGCATTTCGTCGAACACATAGAAAAATGAATAACTCAACGGAATAATCCTGAATCTCAACTGGTCGGTGTATAACATTTACGATTATAAGAAATAGAGGAAATCGAGAAGAAAAAGACAGAAATTAAAAGAAACTGAAAGAGAGATACTAAGTTCTGTTTCACATTCTTCTCAAGTTACAGCAGCTTATTGCTGCTTGTAAAGGAAGAAAATAACATAGAGTTGACGCTTCTGCCCCTCCTTTGTACGTGCACGGCACAAACCAATTTTAAGAGCCTCTTCCGCGCAGCTACTGACAACTTAGATCTGTTCTGAGCTTCATCGAACGGTTCACATCAGTACATAACGCCTCGCCCGAGTATTTTAATTCGACGACAGGGATGCTTCGGATCGGATGGTAGATAATTTCGGGCCCATCAAAATAACAAAAATGGCAAAAGCTATGCCTCCAATCCAAAATATTACAATACAGTAAAAGTCTTATGGTTCCAATTTTTGCACGAAAATACAATCGTTAATCGCAACGACTTTTAAATAGTCCAGGACAAATTTTGCAAAATTCACAATTTTACGGTAATTCAGTATTTTCAAAATAAAATCTTAAATCGTCACAAAAATATTTTCTCAAAAGTATTGGAATCAAAATATGACGTCATTTCGAATTCTAATAAATCATATTTTTCACGGGGTGCTGCACCCATTCTTCCGGAGATCCTTGTCCTCAAAGATAAACAATTAACTTATCCCAAATGTTCTTGTGATGACTGTCATGCTAGTAAATGGTCTTTGGATCCCATTCCAAGCTATAACCCACTCAGCTATTTTGTCCATTAAACAACCTCTTGCAGTTATTGTTTCACCATGTATGCTAGCTAACAACTGATAATACATTCCTAACCTAATCCATCACAAGATTGGATGACTTAACCACCCTATAAGTAATAAACTTTGTAAGGCTAAGGACCTGTTAATTATAATTAGAGAATAACCGCCATGAAAATATCCAAGACCAGCAGCTTTAACAGTCACAACCATGACTGATTCAAAGCAATATCAGCAACTTCATCTTCAGCAACAGCTATAGTTAAATAGACTACACAATTGCTTCAACAGTCTATGATAATGGCAGTTGAACCTCCTAACTTCTGAAAGAGCCTTCATTTCATTGAGAGCTAAACCCATGTCGATAGTCACTATCTTCTGCTGCAATTCTCAGACCAAAATGTTTCTAGCAAAATGGAATATACATCAACCATGTGGTGGTAATTGATCACCTAGCTCAATCCATAACAAAAAAGGCAGCTTGGGTTGCTTACTTGGGATGTTATACCCAAGACAATAATATGATATTTCAGCAATTGTTGACGACCTTCCTCGCGGCGAGGCGGGAAAAGACTAAATGTTTAGGAGTCGCCACCTAATCTTTATGAAAAATTAGAAAATCGAGATAAGGCACGCTGAGATTCTTGGTTCGTTGTCCGTTACGTGTGGGGAAGACAGAACACCCCCACAATGTCCGTCCGAAAAGGGTACTCTAGATTAAATGACTTATATTTTTAAAATTAGGGATTTATGACATTATGCATGAGGTGATTTAATTGCAACATATGTGATAATTGTAAGAAAGATAAAGTTATAGACTCGCATGTTTCTGCTTATTTTTTAACTTTTGCGTGTGAAAAATATTTTCGAGATGTAGAGTTCGGATAACTACCTCTCTCTAATCTTATTTTTGAAGTTTAAAATTTTTATTAGATAGGTGTAGCGTTCGGATAACCGCCTCACTTTAACCCAAAAAGTATTGACGAGATTTATGATTTATTAAATTTTATTAATTTTAGTGTTTTGAAAATTTATTAAGGTGTAGATATCGATTAACCGCCTCACTCTAATATCATTTTTATGAGGAGATTTTAAAATTTATTAATTTTATTAATTTTAATATTTTAAATAATTTATTAAGGTGTAGAGTTTGGTTAATCACCTCACTCTAACCTTATTTTTGTAATATTTTGAGCCATCTTTATTAATAAGAATATAGTCAAAATTGATTAATCATAAAATTATAGCTTAAAATCCAATTAAAAGTTATTAAAATTAGATTTGGATCACTATATAGCTTCTTATGATCAAAATGACTCTGTCAGAATTGAAATGGCTCGGTCGAATTGAAATTGGCTCGGTCTGATTAAAATGGCTCAGTCGACAAATGGCTCGCTCCAAATGAATTCAGACTCAGTCGGTTTGGCACGGCATGCCGGGCGCGCTCGCGCGCCCAGACCGGACACTAGCGCGACTCGGGTCCACGAGGGAGTTCGTTTTAAACAACGCGAGGGGCAAAACACAATTTCAGAAAAACTTGGGTTTATTTGCAAAACTACCTTTGTTTTCGCTGGTTTTTCCTCGCTGTGAGCTCGTGGACGGCGAGCTTGCCGTCGCTCCGGTGGCGGCGACTCGTGGCCGCACACTCCCTCCTAGGATTTTCAACTATCCTGAGCTCAATGGTGGTATCAAAAATTGATTTCGACGCTTGTACATCGAGATATTTAAGGGTGAATTTTTGGGATTAAAATTATTTTTTTCTTTCCCCACCTAGACACGAGGAAGGTTGTCAACAGATGGAGACTCCGCTATGCTTTAGCATCGGTTCCGAACATGCTCCAACCTTGGTCTCGGCTCATCCACCTCGGTTCTTCTTGACCCAAGATCCACTGGATCAAGAGGGACTGCCAGATGAACCTAACCCTCCAGCCACATAATTGTTTAGATCCATATTTGCTATACCAACAGCGTGGGTCCCCATCAGGTTCCCCGGCCATTGGACGGTGACTCCCTTACACATAGGGCTGAGCATTCGGTCAACCCGAACCGACCCGACCCGAAATATAATAGCCGACCCGAACCGAATTATTTCGGACCCGAACCGACCCAAATTAGGTTTCAACCCGAACCGACCCGAACCGAAAAAAATTCGGGTCAATTCGGGTCCGGTTCGGGTCGACCCGAATAACATTAGGGAGGGGGGAGGATTAATTTCTTGCGGCGGTGACGACGATCCCGTTGCGGCGGTGACGACGATCCCGTGGGGTAGGTGGGGGGGGGGAGGAAGATGCTCCTACGGCGGTACGGCGATAGGGGGTCGGCGGGATGGATGCCCTGCGACGGCGGCGGCGGCCTCGTGCCAGCGTAGGGGGCCGCACGGGAAGAGGGTGGCGGCGGGCCGGAGCAGCCACGCAGGGAGAGGGGGCCGCGCGAGAGGGGGGCCGAGCGGTGGGGTGGCTGCCGGGCAGAGGGTGGGGTGGCGGACCGGCGCAGCCGCGCAGGGAGAGGGGGCCGTGCGGGGCCGCGCGAGGAGAGGGGTGCGGTGTGGTGGCTACCGGGGAGAGGGTGGCGGCGGGCCGGAGAGGCTGCGCGAGGAGAGGGATGCGGTGGGGTGGCTGCCGCCGCGGGGAGGGAGGGGGGGGGTGAAGCTAGGGTTTGATGTGCTGGGTGTGGGTGGGTGGGTGTGTGTGTGTGTGGGGGTGGGGTGGGTTTAGGTTTTGAATTGGGTGGTTGGAGGATAATAGAAAGTTAAAAAATCGGGTCCAACCCGACCCGACCCGAATTTTAATTATAGAACCCAAACCGAATTATTTGTACCCAAATAGTTACATATTCAACCCGAACCGAACCCGAACCGAACTGAACCCGAATTTTTAGCTTTATTCGGGTCGGTTCGGGTCGGTTTTTCGGGTAAGTTCGGGTAATGCTCAGCCCTACTTACACACACACATAAAAAGGGAGAAAAATAATGCAGAAGCTTGCTAACATAGATGGCAGAAAACTTCTTTTCATTAATTGAGGGCGGAGGCCCAAACTTACGTCAGAGAGAAACATTTACGCTAAGAATAGAAGGTTGATGGAAAAGAAGCAAGCCGTGATAGCCACCCGAAAGTGATAGCCGGCATGGCACCAGGACACCGTGAGGTAGTTCCGGATGATGTACAAAAAGGATTCAACCCTCAAAAACCACGATCTCTATTCCCGAAGATGAAGATGGACAATGCATCTCCCCGTGCATGACCTCATTTGCACCCAGTCAGAAAGGTTCAATTGAGTCAAAAATTGGAGCTCCACAAACCCCCAATGCTTAGAAACTATCATAGTCAAGGGCTCCTTCTTCAAAGCCAGTGTTTTAGGGCATGCTCGGGGTAATCTTTGAACCATAGAGGAATCCTGAGCGCCTTGCCATAATAGCCACCATCGACTTCCTTGCCAATGGTGATATCCGCAAGTTCTGCACCTCTCTATATCCTGTCCCAGCATTTAATTGCACCCATCAGCTCAGTAGCAATGGTCGCATTCTATGCAGACTAGGAGCTGTTGTGCCACAAGATGTGTCCAAATAGCGACACCTACTGTGGCATCTTCATCTTCATACTCTAGAGCTTGAACACATGGAGGTCCTCCGCCATCTGACGTCACTAAGTAATGATGAATCCACGCTGGGAAAACGACAAGCGTATGCCGTCGTCCCAATTAGCCGGTCGGCAAAATCTCCCCCCTCCCCAACTTCTCCTCATCAAGGGTGGGAGGACTAGCCAACTCCATCGAAAAATTTCTCCCACTTTGGGTTTTTCAAACTATCCCCGGGCGCCGGTAACTTCCCTTCAAAAGATTGGGACCGGCGCCTTATCCCGCCCCCCATCATTGAGAGAAGCAGGGGGGCAACATAGAACAAGAAGACAGCTTGTTCCAATCAACTACTTTACTATCCTATCATGCAAAGCCCCCAATATTGGTTGATGGAGATGTAACGACCACCCTTCTTCTTCACACGACCAGAGAAAGAGATGAACACCCTCGTGTAAAAGCCTTCGAATTCTTTTGGAATTTTGTCATAAGAATCGCAACACTATTGATCATAAAAGATAGCAAGCCTCAGTGTTTTTAAAACCAGAAAACATTTTACCCCCTATTCATATTTCAAGAAAAATTAAAGCATTGGAAGCTAGCACCTGTTTCCTGATCACAAACAAAAAAAAAAAAAAAAAAAAAAAAAAAAAAGAGAAATAATCTGTAAATTAATGGAAATTGAAATAATTAATCTGGAAAAGTTATTATATATTACTACTACTACAAAGACTAAAACGCACCACCAAATCCACTGTTCACTCAACAGTATCTGCAAATTTTACAAAAAAAAAACCCAAAATTTTTTAAAATTTGATTTTACTCCGGCCAAAAGACCCATTTATAAGCATATTCTCTAAAAATGTTCAACATGAAAGTCGTAGATCTCGATGAGGGTTACAACTTTTACCTTTTAAGTTTTTTGAGAAGATATTTCTAAATAGGTGTTTTGGGGGTCCGAATTTTAATGGGTTAAAATGAAATTTTTAGAAAACTTTGGGTTTTAATGCAAAAAGGTGATTTTCCACACTGTCACTGTACGGAACGAATTTAAAAAAAATATTTTTAAATCGGTTAAAATTTCGGGCCTCTAAAAAACTCATTTAGAAGTGTCTTCTCGAAAAATTTTCAACAAAAAAAGTGTAGATCCTATTAAGATTTATGATTTTTATGTTGAAAGTTTTTTCAAAAAATATATCTAAATATATATTTAATGTTTATGCACACCGAAATACGATATTATTTCGTTTTAAATCCGTTAGGTATTCAGAAAATCCGAAAATACTCATTTAGAACTATTTTTTGAATAAATTTTAATATTAAAATTATATATTTTATCATCATTTATGAATTTTATGTTAAACTTTTTCCAAAAATTATCTTTAGATATATATTTTATACATTTTTGTATACCCAAATACGATTTTATTTTGTTTTAAATCTTTTAAATTTTTGTTTTTGTTTTAAATTTGATAAGATTCAGATTACTAAAATACTTATTTAAAAATATTTTTTCAAAAAAATTTCAAAATGAAGGTTATATAGCTTATCAGAATTTACAAATTTTATGTTGAACATTATTCCAAAAATTATTTCTAGATATATATTTTATACCTTTGTGCATATTGAAATATGATCTTATTTTGTTTAAAATCATTAGGTATTCGGAATGTCTGAAAGCACTCATTTAGAATAATTTTTTCCAGAAATTTTTAATATGAAAATTTTAGATCTCATCAGAATCGACGTTTTTCGTGTTGAACGTTTTTAAAAAAATTATCTAAATGTATGTTTTATAGTGCATAATGAAATACAATTTTATTTTATTTTAAATCACATGAAAAATTTAGATCTAATTAAAATGTATAACTTTTAAATCTTAGAAATTGGTTCTTTTATATAATTTTAAATCATTAAGACTTTGGAGTCAAAAAATGCTCATTTAAAAGTATTTTTTTTGTAAAAAAAAAATGCAACGCGAAAGTTTTACATTTTATCATAATCTACAATTTTCATATTTAAAGTTTTTATAAAAATTATCTCTCCATATATATATTACTACGTTTGTGCATACTTGAATAAAATTTTTAAGTCTGTTACGGCTATAGAGCTTCAGAACGTTCATTTATAAATATTTTTTTAAAAAACTTTCAACATGAAAATTGTAAAATTTATCAGAATCAGCTTTCATTTTGGAAGTTCTTCGAAAAAAATATATCTAGATATATATTTGATATTTTCGTACATATCGTAATACGATTTTATTTTCGTTTTAAATTTGTTAATAATTAAGAGAATTACAATACTATTCAGAAGCTTTTTTTTTCCTATTCAGAATTTAGATTATTATTAATTAACTTTCAGTAGAAAAATTGTTAATTTTTTTCTAATACAACTTTTAATAACTTTAAACATGAAAATTATACAGTTTATTTCTGAATATTATTGGATACACAATGACATATTTTTAGCCGCGGCAGCGTGCAACACAACATGCTTGAATAATCAAGATCTACGATTTTTATGTTTAATTTTTTTTTTTTAAATTATCTCTAAATATATGTTTTACACGTTTGTGAATACCGAAATTCGATTGAATTTCATTTTAAATCCGTAGGTATTCGAAAAGTCTGAAAACACTCATTTAGAATATGTTTTTCAATAAATTTTCATAACGAAAGTTGTATATCTCATCAGAATCTACGATTTTCATATTAAATTTTTTTTTAAAAATTATATCTAGATGTATATTTTATACGTTTGTACATACTTAAATATGATACTAGGTTAAATATAGTTAAAATAAAACATCTATTTTGGAAGTAATTTCTTCGGTTTAACATCTAATAGATACAATAAATAATTTATGTCACATAGAAGCAAACTTTAATTATCCACTCTATAAAGTAGAAAATAATGCTCAAAATTTTGATGCATCAATTTAGAAATATTCATTTAGAATTATCTTTTAAAGAAACTTCCGACATAAAAATTATACATTTCAACATAATTTACAACTTAGATATTGAAAGTTTTCACTAACAATATCTCTAAATATATGTTCTTACGTTCATGCATACCATAATATAATTTTCTTTTATTTTTTAATCCATTAAAAGTGCAAAGTCAATGAAATTTTGTTTAGAAGCATTATTTTTAAAAAATTTCAATATAAAAATTGTAAATCATCAGAATCTACGTCTTTTAAGTTGAAAGTTTATCCAAAAAATATATCTAGATATATATAATATGTTGGTGTGTACCTTAGAATATTTTTCGAAAAATTTTAACACAACGGACATGAATATCATTAAATATATATGATCTATATTTAGTCGTGACAATATAATGACGTAACATGACCGCGGCAACGCACGGTAAACACCATGCTTGTACTATATAACCAAAACGAACTCCTACTATTCACTGTTCAAGTAACAGTAGCCGCATATTTTGTAAAAACCCCCGTATTTTTTTAATTTTGATTTTGCGCCGGCCAGAAAACTTATTTAGAAGCACCTTCTCAGAAAACTTTCAACATAAAATTATAGATCTCCATGAATGCTATAACGTTCGTGTTTAAAGTTTTTCGAGATGACGCTTCTAGGTAGGTGTTTTGAAGGTCAGAAGTTTGACGGGTTAAAATGTGATTTTTAAAACATTTTGGGTTTAAACGCAAAATCGCCGTTTCCACCACCACACACTAGGTTTTTTTTTTTATCCGTTAAGATTTCGGATCCCAAAACACTCATTTAGAAATATATTTTTAAAAAAACTTTCAGAATGAAAGTTGTAAAACTCATCAAATCTACGATTTTCATTTTAAATTTTTTTTAACTATTATCTCTAAGAAATATGTTTTATACGTTGGGATACCGAAATACGATTTTGTTTTGTTTTGAATTCCCAAGACACTCTAAAACTCTGATAATATTCATTTTGAAGTATCTTTGTAATAAATTTTTAATATTAAAATTGTAAATCAGAATTTACGATTCTCAAGTTAAAATTTTTTTTAAAAATTATTTCTAGACATTTGTTTTATTTATTTGTGCATACCAAAATACGATTTTATTTTGTGTTAAATATGATAAAAAAAAATTTCTGAAAAAATTTGTTAAGATGTCGGACTCCTAAAATACTCATTTATAAGTATATTTTCAAAAATTTTCTATAAAAGTTATAGATCTTATCAATATTTACAATTTTAATATTGAAAGTTTTTCTAAAAATTATCTTTAGACAATTATTTTATATATTTGCGCATAATAAATATGATTTTATTTTATTTTCATTGCACATAAAATACTCATTTATAAGTATATTTTTAAAAAAAAATTTCTATGAAAGTTATAGATTTCATCGGTATCTACACTTTTAATATTGAAAGTTTTTCCAAAAATTATCGTTAGACAATTATTTTATATATTTACGCATAATAAATATGATTTTATTGTATTTTGAAATCTTTACGTATTCAGATGTGGGACCCAAATATATCTAAAACACACTCCCCTAAATCTATTGATCTTACTACAGTTTTTTTTTAAAATATTATTATATTATACTATTATACTAAAATAAAACCTCCATCTTACACTGTTTCTTGAACAGTTCACGGATAATTTGTACAAAAAAGATTCTTTTTTAAAATTTATATTTATACTATATTCTTATACCAAAACAAACTGTGGCGCCCCAGGACCGGAGGCCAGAAAATTTTAAACAATAAAACAGATGTTATGACCTAGTACTTCCAATTAACAATAATACATTAATCAAAATTAATTAAAACATAGCGAAAAAAAAATTAAATTTTACATTTTTTATCCCATTACAATCCTTAATACCCCGAAACTCGCTCTACGATCGCCAACGAACTTCGCAAAAACCTGAGGAGAAAAGTAGCAACATGAGTATATAAAATATACTCAATGAGTGAACCACCCCAGCAGCCCTCTACGTCAACTGCTAAGGCACCGGTCAAACACCAACATGCATTACACCATCAAGCATAGAAGCTAAAGCGTAAACAGATGCACAAAATAAAACGGCATGCCCATACATATATTGTATGCAAACATAACATGCATACCAATACATAACTCGTATGCCAAGCCACTCCCGCATGCATACGTCAGTCATGCATGCCAACAATGAGTAACCACCCATAACATAAGGATAAAAACAAAACCATCGTCAGCTTAAAACAAAGCTCAACAAACGAGAAACCATCTTGCACTGAACCGCAAGATAAAACAATTTAAACATGCCAAAAGCGCATAAGCCATCCAAGGCACAACACATAAAGACATAAGCTAATAAACAGATCCAAGCCACCATGTCAATATGTCAAAGTCCGCACCCAATCCGAATCAATTATGCCATTGAAATCTTGGATTATGTTAGGGTGAAATTACTAACCCAAACCATTTAGTCCTCTCATGTTTAGTTTAGGTACCCGAATTGACCCACGGTACCAAGATTTGGTTACCCACTTCTAGTGCACAATCGAAACACCAAACCAATGATAGGGGCGATCTCACGGCGTCCCGTAAGAGATACTCAGTCGCCGCATGCCCTCCGGAAGGCACACCCCTGAGCCTCGCACACCGTAGAACCACCCTGGCCAAGGATGATCACCCTACGCCTAACGGCCTCAATAGATACATCATTCATTAAGATTAACACTTCCGTTGTTAACCGCTCATCATGCCGCCACACTAGTCGGTAAAATCACACGACCTCCGGGTACTATACGAGCTCACAACTAAACCGCGCTAATCTTAATCCTCCCTATCTGGAATAACTCTAGAGCAAGTCCGCTCACATACTCAATCAGGTAGACTAAGTCCTGTTAGGCACACAAGCGTATGTCACAACCCTATTTACTAAAGTGCCGCTAGAGCTAAGGTCCGCTCTTGCACCTATCCAAGTAAACAAAACCACATAGCTATCCGTAATGCCAACATATAAACCTCGTCCTACCACATGTATTATAAACCATACATCGCTACGTAGAATAGAATAAATAAAGCATGTCATACAAGTGAACTACATTCTACTAAAGTGTTTACTAAGTCAATACACTCGAAAACTATTCGTAGTAGAAATACATCACAACCACATGCTAATCTACATAAACCATGCTTTTAAACCATGTAACGGCATATAACAATATAATCCATGAGCATCACAAATCCATGTTAAAACCCTAACATGATTATACTCATTTACACATGCCACAACCACATTACAAACATGTCAACACATGTAAAGCATAAATCCAATGCTATAACATACAGAGCAAACACCGCTCACATACCCACAAGGCAGTCTATCACGAGTATAACCAGGGAACCCACCCACATACTCAACCAGATAAGACTAACATGCGCACATTCCAGCCCGTTCTATACTTAGGGTAATAACAGTCACACGTTCACATACCCACCAGAACAAGGGATAAACAAGTCTAATTATGGCCATACAGCATTACTCCTACTACATTTTAGTAATATAGAGTAAACCGTCAAAGCGCTATCGTCTAACACTTATCGTAACATCTACCACATGCATATATAGAGTAAACCACTCAAATACATTGCAAGGTAGATCAAGCATAAGCACGATATCATACAAGCACTCCCACTAATGATATCGACGGGTTACAAACCTCGATAATCATCCATGCAGGAAAATACATCCATAACATGCACCCATGCACCCTGACTCTATGTCACAATTTCGACACTCCTATTACATGCATTTCTCGAACACCATCGCATACATGTCCCGGCAATCTCAACGTTATGCACAACATAGCATTTACAACCCCGTCAAGAGCGTAATCTAGCATAAAGCCGTAGTGCTCAACCCGACGGCAAATAACATACCTAACATGCTAGTCGAACTACATGAAATATACCTAGACATCCAATCAAGGCTTACAAGCATACATATAACACCACATATTTTACCCAACATGTCCTATATGATTCCCGCTTGTAGATCATAGAAATAACCGTCCCAACCCCCATGCAAACAAGAACAAGCATACTAATACAAACGGTAGGACCCGTTCACAAACCGACTATAGAGGCTAGTCACGCGTACGACACAGGTCTAGTGTCGCATCAACACATCTACCCCAAGTACAACCAGCGTAGGCGGCGCCCTCACAAACTAGGTAGAGCAAAGTATGAAACCATGTTACCATCCACTCATCCCTCCTAGAGTATAAACCTGACAATCATGCCCTCTATACTCACTCAGGTGACGAAAATATCGGTAGCATATAATACAACTTGTATGTTATACCTACGAGTAACTAAGTGCCACATCTATCTAGATGTCCCAACTAACATGCTATAGTCATAGGCCACCTCTACTATAGTATTAACCTAGCAAACATGCTACAATACCAATCTAAGTAGATATTACGCCAAATAACATGCTAGAAATCAATACAATGTTATACTAGTATACACAATACATCAAGCATAACATAAAATAAGCCAATCATGTGTGATCGTGGGATCACTCACCTGTCGTCTCGATCCTACCGACCCAAGACCCGACGAACGGCGAAATCCCTCGGAACTAACCAAAATCGACCTCACCATTGCGTTCTTGGAGTCGAGGTGACACGACAAAGCAGCCGGGTTCATCGGAGATCCTCGCCGGAGGCGGCCGGACGGCGGCAGCGACCGAACGGCGACGGTCGGAGGAGGCAGCGACGACCAGCACCTCAAACGCGTTCGGGAGGCGGCGGGCATCGTTGGCGACGACCGGAGCGACGACGTCGCGGAGGTCCGGCGCGGCCGAGAAGCAGAGAGAGCTCCATGCCGTTAAACACCTCGAATCGGCAGTGCGGGCACCTAAGATGGCTCTGGCAGCGGCGGCGAGTCGCGGCGAGCAACAGCGACGGCGAAACCAGCGGCGGACAGATCTAGGGTTTCGACCGCGAGCTCGAAATGTAGAGAGAGATGGCGAGCAGCCGAGGAGGAGGAGAAACGGCGACGGCGGCACACGCACGCCAGCGAGACGGTCTGCGGCGATCAGCGAGCGGCACGGTCGAGCGCGGAGTTCGAGCGTCGCGAGGGAGAGAGATAGCGACGCGAGAGAGAGAGAGAGACCGAGAGTGAGATAGGGACTCGGGCGCGCCTGGACTCGGGCGCCTGGGCTCGAGCTTAAACGCTCGCCCGCGCGTCCAACCCACCCAGGACTCGGCCTGTCCGAGCCAACTTGGCTCGGTCCTCCGAGTCCAGCCCAAACTCGGCCCAATCCGGCCCAAAACGCTTGATTTCGATCCAAATCAAATTCCGAATCAAATCATAGACAAATCAAGCAATCAAAAATCAATTAAAACTCTCGATCGATCTGAAATCACCCCGATAATATCTAACCGCTAATCGAGACCTTACACAAACCCCCCTCTTGTATTGTTCCTTGAATAGTTCCCTGATAATTTGTAAACAAACCCTTTTTTAAAAAAAAAAAAAATTGATTTTACATTGGCCAAAACTCCCATTTATAAGCGTTTTCTTGAAAACTTTTCAACAGAAAAGTTGTAACCCTCATCACAAAAATTGACAAGCTAAAATGTAGTTTTTTAAAACGTTGGGTTTAAACACAAAAATGGTATTTTTGCACCACTTTGCTGCACACGCCCTGGGTTTTTTATTAATATTTTTAAATCCATTAAAATTTTTTACTTCCAAAACACTCATTGAAAAGTGTTTTCCTGAAAAGTTTTGAACAAAAAAATTATAAATCTTATCAAGAAATATAATTTTTATGTTCAATTTTTTTTTAAAAGTATATCTAGATAAATGATTTATACGTTTATATATACCGAAATACGATATTATTTCGTTTTGAATCTGTTAGGCATTCAAAAAGTCAAAAAATACTCATTTAGAGTATTTTTTTAAATAAATTTTTAACATTGAAATTATAGATCTCATCATAATATACGATTTTTATATTAAAAGTTTTTTTTCAAAATTATCTTCAAATATATGTTTTATATATTTTTGCTCACGGAAATACGATTTTATTTTGTTTTAAATTTATTAAAGTTTTAAATCCATTAACATTTTTAAACCACTAAAATACTCATTTAGAAATATCTTCTAAAAGAGTTTTTAACATAAACATTATAGATCTCATCAGAGTCTACGATTTTCATATTGAACATTTTTCCGAAAATTATCTTAAGAATATGTTTAATACGTTTTTCCATACCGAAATACGATTTTATTTATTTTAAATCCGTTTGGTATTCAAAAAGTCCAAAAACATTCATTTAGAATTTTTTATAATAAATATTTAAAATAAAGGTTGTAGATCAGAATCTACGATTTTATGCTAAAGCTTTTTAAAAACTTATCTCTAAATATATTGTGCTAACGAAATAAAATTTTATTTTATTTTAAATCCATTAAATATTCAGAGCCATATAATCTCTATTCACTTAGATGTATCTTTCCAAAAAAAATTCAATATAAAAGTTATAGATGTTATCATAAGAATTTTTTTTTAAATTATTTTTAATTAAAATTACGAAAATAAAATCAAAAACAGAAAATTACAAAAATAAAACGCTACCGCCAATTAAACTGGCGGCAGCGTCCACGTCACCGCCACCTGGCCTGGCGCAGTTGCTACCGCCCGTTTAACTGGCGTTAGTAACTGACGCCTGTTTAACTGGCGACAAAGTGCTATCGCCAGTTTAACTGGCGTTCCATAGAAACGCCAGTCTAACTGGCGATCCGAACGCCACTGTAAGTGGCGTTCAATGTTTCTTTAACCTAACCCGAGCCCAGCCCCTCCTCTCATTTCTCTTTCCCAATTTTCTTCCTTTACTTCGCCCTCCTCCCTCATTCTCGAAATATTTCGTCCCAAATCACAAAATCTTACTAAAACTTCATAGATCTAAGTGAGAATTACATAGATCTACTAATTTCGACCAAGATCTACAAAAAATACGGTATGTATTTTTAAGTTATACGTTTTGTATTAAATTGTAGATCTAGAGTTGTATGTACTTGTAATTGAAATTATGATTGTAGATATACATTTTCGCATAGTACTAGTATTGTTTGTGAGATTTTATAATTTTTTTGTATATATTTGTATATATACGGTATTTGTAAGGTATACGTGTTGAATAAATTATAGTATAAATTTATATGAAAAATATGTGTTATTGTACATTAGTGTAGCACGATAAATATAAATTAAATGTAATATATGTATCCGGTCATATATGTGTAATGTACGTAATACATTGTATATTTCGTAGGTATTTTTTAAAATATTATCTGTCTAATCGTAATGTAATACGAAATATATATAATAACGCTATCATGTACGACTATTTGTTTATAACCGATTATATTGGATGTTTATAGATGTCGCAGCGCCAACTTATTTGTTACATGAACGGCAATATAGTGGAAGGTCCGAATGGTGTTTCTTATGATCGTCAGCTTATCAGTGCTGTAATAATACCTTCGAAATGCACATATGCCTATCTAGTCAGAAAGTTATGTAGGAGATTTTATGTTGATACGTCACAGTATTCGCTAAAAATATTTCATAGATGTCCGGTGCCGTCACGTGATGGATCTGTTACATATGTGCTAGTACCTATAGATTGCGAAGATGACATGAAAGTCTCAACGATTTTTTTATGGACACTGTTTATATTTATTTAAATTTGGAGATGTTAGAAAATCCATCGCAGGCTGACGACGATCATGCCGGTCCAAGTGAACCTATTGAAAATGTCAGTGTCAGTCCAAGTGCGAGAACAACACAACCTAATAATTCAGCGAACGATCCCATATGTAATCCGTTTTCTCAAATCGAGGATTACATAGATAACGATGAAGATTCCTATGAAAATACACATGTGGTGGGGGGGGGGGATGGTGCTGCAGTTTGCAGAAACGCCACTTACAGTGGCGTTTCCTTCTGTCGCCAGTTTAACTGGCGCCAGCTTTGCCGCTAGTTATACTGGCGACAGATGCTAACGTGGTAGTACGCCAGTAAGGCGATCCGAAGCTGACGTGGAATGCTGCCGCCAGTTTAACTGGCGGCAGCGTTTTATTTTTGTAATTTTCTGTTTTTTATTTTATTTTCGTAATTTTAATTAAAAATAATTTAAAAAAAAAATTCTTATCAGAATCTACGATTTTATTTTGAATATTTTTCCAAAAATTATCGTCCGCTAAAATATAGTCACACGTTTTGTATAGTACTAGTATATAGAAAAAATAAAAATATTTAATTTATTTATGTAAATACATCGACTCATAATTTACAATATATTATACTTAAGTTTAAGCACTAATAATAATTTTATTTTCAGTTTTCATAAAAATAAAAATATGTATACAAATAAATAATGAGTACAAATATACAATTATCTTTTCGTAACTACATTTAACATGTACTGCCGTGGCAACGCGCGGCATAATATGCTTGTTCTTCTCTAAACGTGCTTTTGTGTGTAAAAAATTATTGGAGATTACTTTTTAAATAAGATATATCGCAATTGAGTCGATACGGAAAGAAGTAAATTTTTGTAAAAAAAAAAAAGGAAAAAATAAAGAGCTGCTGCAGTCAGCTCGATTCATCGAAAAATCTAGTTAAATTTTAATAAACATATTATTCCAGCAGTTACCAGATCACATATCTACGATCCGCATTACCGGATCGGCTCAATTGTATTAACTGAGCCGAGTTTGAGTCTAATCGAGCTAAGCTCGACTCTAGCTCAGCTCAATTACATGAATTAGACTTAGCTCGAGTCAAGCTCAAACTCGAACTCACTTAACTAATTTTATTGTAAAAAATACTTGAATAAAAAAAAAAAAAGCTCGTTTAGGCTCGCAAAACCTATCGAGCCGAGTAACACAATGCTCAACTCGGCTCATTTAATTACTTGACTTGAATTCATGCTCGAGCTCGAGCTGAGCATAACGAGTTCAAGCTCGAGCTTCACGTGAACAGCTCGGCGTTGTTTTCACCTTTAGTTGTAATCCTCCTAATGTCCTCTGCTCCTGTAGCTACTTGAAGCTGAGGCATACATTTGGACCACTTGACTGAACAATATTTTCACGTTCTAAAATATTTAATTTATAAATTATTTTTTTAAAAAAAAATGGAATACCAAAATTATAAATGTCGACCTAATCTTTTTTTATATTTAATATTTTTAAAAAATATTTATAAATATGTATGTTTGAAACTCTAAGGTTTTATCAAATTAGAGTATTAATTTTAAAATTCACGAATATTTTGGAAGTTCAAAAAATTATTTAGTGCCTTTTTAAAAAAACAAAATTGATTATAAATGTTATATATTTTTTCAAAATTTATTTTTTAGAATTATTTTTTAAAAAAAATATTTATATAAAAGTAAAAATATGTGTTGCACAAATGTTTATAGAATGACTAATTTGTAAAAAATTTTACGTTAATGGCTAATTTGTAGAGCTGATATGCAATTATCCATAATTTATTTTCCAGATATTGGAGAGATCTGTACAATCTTTATTCAAAGTAACTCACCGATCTATTATTTATTAACTAACTGTTTTTCTGATCTCTCACTTATTAACTCACCGATCTGTCATTCGAAGTAAAGCTATAATGATTCACACAGCGATGCCCATCTAGCAGCTGATGTTATTTCCAGGTGAAACGCCGAGCTGGCTGCAGTAGGAGGTGTAATATCCAACGCGGGCGTCGACGGCGGCAGGATTCTTGCCATCGCATCCCAGAGCTCCGGTAAGAGCCCTGATGGTGGCGCCGAAGCCCTGGCCGGAGACGATGGCGCGGTGACAGTCGTTCATCCAGAGCCAGAGCGCCGACTTGAACGAGACCACCCCGTCGTTGGAGACGGTCTCCGGCGAGTTCGGCCGTCGAAGCCGACGCTCTTCCCTGCGGGGCCGTAGTTGAAATTCCACGCGAGCTGCAGCGGGCCGCGGCCGTGGTAGCTCTTGCCCGGAGTGCACTGCCATTGGGGTGTTGGGTCGCAGAAGGAGCTGGAGGCCCCGTTGATCTCGTCTATGTAGCAGAAGTCTGCGCCGACAAGTATATGAGTGAGGCAAAAAGTTCCAACAATCATGATGTATGTATTTTTTTTAATTATCGTAAAAAATAATGTCCATAACCGGTCTATTTTATACGACCATCGTAATAAATACATTCATAAGTGGTACTGATTTATATTCCACCAACCAAAAAAACTTAATCTTTCGGTCTGAATATACAGTTCCGAATATTTGTATTATCCTCAAAGAAGTACGGATGGGATAAATCTTCTATAATTTTACGGGTGGTATTTGCGGGATTTAAATATGAGACTTTTATTTTAGAATGTGGAAGTTCTAATTATCCGTCCTACGTGAGCCTTGGCAGAGGTATTAGTCAATTAGATATTGCAAATTAATTTGAAAAGCACGGGAATTCCCACAAGTTTAATGCACGAGCACCTTAAGTTTGCCCAAATTTAGTACTGCAAGTTTTCAAATTTATTATTTAAAAATATTTTAAAAAAAAAATTAAATATGTTATAGATCAAAATAAAATGTACCAATGTATGATTCAATTTTGGTTTTTAAATATCAATATTTGATTTAGATATCTGGGATAAATATTTAGACCTTTTTTTTTTTTTTTTTTGAAAATTTCTTTTGCCACAAAGTCTAAGTTGACTGCGTTTCTGGAAAGATGAAATTTAAGTAAAACAATTACTTATTTACAGAATTTTAAAAGTCGGATGGCACGCTCGGTACCGCCGGGCTCCAGCACGGGGACGGTGCTGAGCGGCCGGCACCGTCCCCCCCCCCCCCTTCTCTCGGTCTCTCTACTTTTTTTTTAGTCTTCCTCCTCGGAAGACGGTACTGTCGCCCAGGTGCGGGCGACCGTCCTTTTTTTTATTTAAAGGGCGCGGGCGTGACCGGCAGCTGCCGATCCCGCGCCTGCACCCTTTCCTTATTTTTTTTTACTTTTTAAAAAAGTTTAAAAAACTTTAATTTTTTTTTTAAAAAAATATAATAAAATTTTAAAATAATATTTTATAATCGGCACGACCGGCATGTCTCGAGTTTAGAATTTACCGAAATTCGGTACTGTACGAAATTTAAAACCTTGATGCTATTAGGAACTTTCTTTCCGAAAATTTTGTAAAGAAGGGACCCTGCTGTGCAAAATTCAAATCAGTAACTTTTGGGACATATCCTGGGACGATTTTTTGGAAGCTCTCGCACGTAAATGTCAAGGACACGCTAGTTAGACATGGGAAAATAGCATAGAACACGATGCTAAAGTAGTAGGAAATCTTACATCCAGTTTCGTAAGTTGCGTGGGCGAAGAAGGCAGCGATCTCACGCTTGGAATCGCCGGTACTTCCGTCGTTGCCAAAGCTTTGGAACGAGCTGGCAGCGGCGATGAACGCATCTCGCGTATAGAACCCTCTGCCGGCGCATCCTCCGTCAGCATGGTTTGCTATTCCGTCGAAGAATGCCGGCGTCACAATATTCCCAAGTGCACCGCCTCCGGCACTCGGTGCATCGCCGCCACCGCCACCGTTGCACCCTTCCCGGCAATTACCTGGGGCACAGTAAGCTGCGGTGGTACCACAGAAGCCAAAATTGCTACAGCACAGGCCCGGCGCGCAACTGCAGTTTTGAGCGGCGGTGAGGTCGCCGGCGATTACAATAGCTAAGAATGCAACAAATCCTAAGCTCGAGATCATGCTGAGAGAATCCATTGAAGGAGTTGAATATGATTCACGAAATTGTTGAATATTTCATCGATTTATAGGGGAGTTGTGAGATGGGATAAACCAATTAATTCATGCGACTTTTCTTGGATCGTAGTTGAGAAAATTGTAGCTGACGTGTCGATGCTGCTATCTATGTAGGTGTAGGCAGACTAAACAGGGGTCAAATGTGAGAGGCGGCCAAGGATTAGTCCAGAAGTCAACGACTAAAGCTTGGATAACTAGAGTTTTGAGTTTGACAAGGGTGAAATTTGGATGGAAATGTTGACTAAGTGTGGATTTGTGCTCGGTTGGAACCATCAGCTAAGCATAATGCTGATCCTATGAGCTGTGTATATAGTATATTATTATACATAAGATCCTATAAATAAATATATAAAGTTATTTTTTTTAAAAAAAATTCTTAAAAAAAATTATAAATGTTAAAAATATTTATAATTTTATGTTTAAATATTTATTTTAAAAAAATATATTTCTAAATAGATATTTTAAAAGTCTAAAGTCTTAACGGTTTAAAAATAGTTTAGAATTCACTTTAAATTCGTTAAGATTTTAGAACCTAAAAGATCTATTTAAAAATATTTTTAAAAAAATATAAACATAAAAATCTTAAATCTCATCATACTTTTATTTTATAAACTTTTCAAAAAGAATTCCTAAATATTATTTTCGTATTACGTTCCTGATCTTAAAATGGAAAATACAAACTGAGTAGTTTTACGACACTTTATGTTAGATATGAGTTTCGTTTCTTGACACAATTTATTTAAACTCGTATTTAAAAGTAATTGTTAAAAAATTTCAACTGCAAAGTTATTTAGAAAAACATAATATATAAATTTTTTTCAAATTTAAAATTTTTTTTTTAATAAAAAGTAAAACAATATATCTAATAAATAATATTTACACTAATATTTTTAATAATTATTTTGATATATTCTATAGTAATTTTTAAAATTAGAACTATAAAATTATATATTTTATGTTGCTGATCAAATTTATAATACAAATTTTTTTTAGAATATTTTAAATTTATATTAATTTTAATGAGTTTGGCGTAATTAGCAAATTTACTTATGAAGCATTATATAATTTTCCACACAAACCCCTGGCGACCGTCCAGCTACGGCCACGTTGAAGGCCTTTCTAAGTTTTACTGTTCATTATTAATTTACACCCATCACCGAAAACTAAAAACTTAATTGATACCGATTTGTTAATAGTAAAATCGCCTCCCGGTTCTTTACTATACAGGCCGAATAATTTAGTTCGAAAATATTTCTAAATATATATTTTTATCGAATTTGAGATAGAAAAAATATATTTAAATAGATTTGTGGATGTTACAGTATTTTTTTTACGTAGACATGTATACTTCTCGAATGATTTAAGCTCAAGTATTATCAGAATGCACAACGTCGTAGGGAATAAATTTTGCACATTTGTTGTACTTTAAAAAAAGAAAAAAAATTTTCTAAAATGCCCGACTCATGACGAATATGATCACGATTAATGAATGTTGAGTACCAGTGCGTACGCCTGGCGGATCGAGCCTGCGCGGCGGAGCTTGCGAGCCAAGTCGACAGGTTAGAACTGACTTGTGCAGGATAGGTCACGTTCGCTGGGCCAACAAGACTGCTTGGGCTGGGCTGGTTGGGCCATGGCTCACGCAGGTAACACTAAGAGCGTAGATTGTCCCACACCAGCTGGGGCTGAACTTGTGTTCGGTTCATATGTGAGGAGACGACTCCTTAGATTGCGGCGTCGTATTTACGAGCACCGGTCCTAACAAGTGGTATCAGAGCGGGTTTGCGTGCGAGCCACCCGGCGCAGTGCTGGGAAGGGATTGTTGAGTGCCAGCGCGTGCGCCTGGCGGGTCGAGCCTGCGCGGAGGAGGCTTGCGAGGCAAGTCGGCAGGTTAGAACTGACTTGTGCAGGATAGGTCACGTTCGCTGGGCCAACAAGACTGCTTGGGCTGGGCTTGGTTGGGCCCTGGCTAACGCAGGTAACACTGCGAGCGCAGATTGTCCCACACCAGCTGGGCTGAACTTGTGTTCGGTTCATATGTGAGGAGACGACTCCTTAGATTGCGGCGTCGTATTTTAAGCCGAGCACCGGTCCTAATATATGGTATCAGAGCGGTTTGCGTGCGAGCCACCCGGCGCAGTGCTGGGAAGGGATTGTTGAGTGCCAGCGCGTGCGCCTGGCGGGTCGAGCTTGCGCGGCGGAGGCTTGCGAGCCAAGTCGGCAGGTTAGAACTGACTTGTGCAGGATAGGTCACGTTCGCTGGACCAACAAGACTGTTTGGGCTGGGCTGGTTGGGCCCTGGCTCACGCAGGTAACACTGCGAGCGCAGATTGTCCCACACCAGCTGGGGCTGAACTTGTGTTCGGTTCAATGTGAGGAGACGACTCCTTAGATTGCGGCGTCGTATTTTAAGCCGAGCACCGGTCCTAACAATGAAACATAGCATCCCTGTTACATAATATTACATACTTCTAAAACGAAGAGAAAATGGACAAAAAAGTGATAGAAAAGTGATAAAAAAGTGGTGAGATAGAAATTAAAAGTGAAAAGAAAATGGTGAGATAGAAAGTGATGGAAAAGTGATAAAAAAAAGTAGATTTAAGATTTCTTATTTACTTTGTATTATAAAGTGGGAAGTAAATAATATTCTTTTATTTATAAAAAATAATTTTTAATGATAATTTAAAATAATTCTTTAATAACAATTAATAATATTTTTTAATAATAACTCATAAATAATTTATAATTAATATTTTTAATAATAATTTAAAAATAATTACTATTTTATTTATTCATTTTATTAATTAATAATTAAAAAATATTATTTATTTATTTAGCTATTTAGTAATTTTATTTATTTATATTTTTAGAAAATATTTATAAATTATTAAAATCAGTATATAATTAAAATAATATAATAAATAATATATTTATTATTTATTATTTGTAGTAAATTGCTTGTTGTGAAAAAGTTAATCGAGAGCATACGTTCAAAAGTTATTATTGTATTATTTATTATTAAATAATATAAATTTATTATTTTTATTATTTATGAAAAAATAATAAAATTTTTTATTGTAAAGTGGGAAGTAAGTAAAAATTTTTTATTTATAAAAAATAATTTTTAATAATATTATTTAAAAATAATTCTTTAATGATAATTAAAAATATTCTTTATAATAATAATAAATAATTTATTTTTAATATTTTTACTAATTAATTTAAAAATAATTACTCTTTATTATTAATATATTAATTAATAGTTAAAAATTTATTATTTATTTTATTTAGGTATTTAGCAAGTTTATTTATTTATAGTTTTAGAAAATAGTTATAAATTATTAAAATCATTATATAATAAACATAATATAATATATATTATTATTTATTATTTGTAGTAATTTGTTTGTTATTATTATTGTATTATTTATTACTATTTTATTGTATTATTAATGAATATAAATTTATTATTTTAATTATTTATTAAAAATAATAAAATTTTTATTATTATAAATTGTTTATAATATTCGCTAGTTATAAATATATTAATTAATTTATATCAATGTTTAAATATTTTAAAAAATAATTATTATTAATAATCACCACTAAATGCTAATGACTCTCATTTTTCTCCCTTTTTTAAATTTTGATGAAAAAGTAAAAAAAAAATTACCTAGAGATAGAAAGTGAAAGAAAAATCAGTTTCTCACTTTCTCACTTTTCTATTGAAAGTAAATAATAAAACTGACTTTCTAACTTTTTATTTTTCATTTTTTTTTAAAGTAAATAAGAAAACTTACTTTCTAACTTTCTCATTTTTTACGTTTAGCAATTTATGCTTCAAATAATTTGTATGAACAAATGCCAACTCAAAATAATATAATTTAAAAATTAACATAAAATATTTATAGACTGGAAAGTTTAACGGATAATTCCATATCAGCCCCCTATTTTCGAAGCCGTTCCGGATCAGCCCCTGAAAATGCGTTTTCAGAAACTGATCCGGCAAAATCAAAACAACGGGGGATTATATGGAATTATCCCAAATTTTAAATAGCACGTGGCAAAGGATAAGAGTTTTATCGAATAATGTCTTCCGCACTTGGATCAACCAGATGGGACGCTTTCTCTCGGAAAGCATACGCACCATCCAAATTTGACTTCTTGCCTCGCAAGAAGATGCATGTCCTACAATAAAAATATGCCCACGCCGCGAGTTTTCAGGGATGAGGAAAAGCTGGTGATTGCGTATTGCAGTACTCCATGTTTGATTCGGAGACGGACATAAGATCAAATTTTTCTCCCTACGCACACTCAGGTCCAAAATGGACTTGTGGGTGTGTGTAGAAAACTGTGGTTCACGAATTAGCAGAGATCTAGAAAAGATTTCGACTCGTTATTTAAAAAAAAAAAATTAGCCAATAATGATGTGTAATAGTTTGAGTGGTTAATTTTAATGTTTAGTGTTATACACGAAAATAGTAGGATGAGATTTGATGGATGAATTTTTTGGTAGAAGTTTTGGGTTGCATAGTATTTTTTCTACTTATAATTTGTAATACAGTCCTAATCGAGTGATTAACTATCTAAATCTTATCCTTATTAGAATTGACGGTGTTATAGATATTACAATTGCTTAAAATTCTATAAAATAAAAATAAAAATAACAATAACGGAAAAAAATCCAGATTTGAATTATATCTGTAAATTGATCCAACTCAATCTAGAAGATAATTCTTTGATACACCAGAAATAGAAACCGTTATACGCGCGCGTGCACACATACACACACACATACATATATATATATATATATATATATATACACTAGTAGAAATATCACCCACAATGCGTGTGAATAAAAAATATATTTAAAATATTTAATTATTTGAAAATAAAATATTAAAAAAATAAAATATTATATATATATATATATATTGTGAGGTCCGTGTCCGAGTCCGTTTATTTTGCATTGTGTTGACTTTGCATTTGCATGATGTGCAGCATAACTGTTTGGTTTGAGTCGAGCTAGTTGTAGTTTGGAGTGTTGTGCGAGTGCGGGGTTCGTCGCGCGTTAGGGCCGTGCTCGTGGCTTAGCTGTTTTTGCTTTGGCCGAGAGTTTCGGTCGACCGGTTGGGGTAAGAACGAAGGGGTCGTCGACCGAAAGTCGGCTGAGGCGCCGATTAAGTCGACACTTACGCGTTTTGGAGATATTTCTCATTAAGCTCTCCACGTGGAAACCGAGCTCAGGGCTCCGAGGTGGCATCTTTCCCCAGATCTCTCCTCCCTCTCTAGCTTAGATTCTCACTTGCTCTCTCTTCTTCCTAGATTCTAGTTGATCTCCTCGCGTGGTGACGAGAATTTGCTTTTTCTGGCCGTGGCTGAGTGGATTCGGAGCTAGGGTTCGTGGGACTTGAGGTGAGCGGTTAATCACCATGTTTGATCCATCTGGTGTGACACCCGAATTTCCTATATGATTAGATTGTAGCATATTATGTTTGATTAATGTGCTAAGTTAGGGGTTTTATCCCCCTGATGGCAATGTATTGTGATTCGAGAACATGCTTATGTGCGCTTCGTTGCTCGAATCTTATGCTATTGGCATGGTCTCATTGTATATAAGCAATATTTATGTAAGATGCGTAATCATGTTATTCTATATGTGAATTGGGGATTTGATGTTTCATTGATCTGATCCATAACATAATAGGACCGTGTGTGGGTTGCTTGCTGAGCTAGAATAGAGCTAATGGAACCTCTAGGCACACTCGATCATGTGGCGCCGTTAAATAAGGTTATGAGACTCGAGAAGTGCGATTCTACTAGTTAAGATTGGGAAATAAATTCGCCCTTACTAAGGAAAAAGCAAACTCGAACGAGCACGGACAGACCCAAGCGTCCTAAAAGGCATACTTACTTAGAGAGCTCAGTTCTGATACTAGGGTGAATTTTGTTGTTAAAAACAACTTAAGAGATTGGCTACCCGTATATGTGCGCTCGAGCTCTATCCTGTTCCGATCGTCGTGGGTGGGGACGCGATGAGGATCCGTGGTGGCCGTGCGGATGTCGGGACACTAGGGATTGTGAGAGTTAGAACACCGACGGGTATGAGCTTTGACCGCCCCTCTATGGACCAATACGCCGTAGCGCCCCGCAGGAAGAGTATCAGCAACGTGTTGCTCTGACGGTATATATGTCCCGTCCATGTAAAATTGTCTTCTATTTGAGTAGCTCACGGTCTACCGACAATGTAGGGGCTTATATTCTAGACCTGAGAGATTGGGCCAACAGTGAGAATGTGTCGAGGAGACCTCGTGCTGCGTGATAGTTCGTAAAAGAAATCGCAGAAGTCCACGTCTGCATGGTCGCCAGGCATTGAATAATGAGAAGTTCTGTGCTCACATAAATATTATAAGGCAAATTAAAGAAAAGAAAAGATGCACGCGGGAAAAAAAAGAATAACCGGTCGGAGGGCCAAGGACCATCTTGTGAATGATTAGTGGCGTGAGGAGGTGGGCTTATGCGCCGTGGTTTTGGGTTTAGGTGCCCCGGAGTGTTAAGCACTCCAAGTTTGAGGCGTCAGTATGAGCCGCGCGTTTATTCCAACCTAACCGAGCATTGAAATCAAGACTTTATCGAATGCGACACGTGGAGCTATATAAATGCCCTATACCTTGCCTCTTTCATGAGTTCAATCTTGGAACAATCCAGAATACGGCACTATCGGATTCGGCCCAGATGCAATAGTTCTCCGTTCCCGCCATGCATACTTTAACTCTTTTTAGCTATTCCGCCAATAGTACGCAGTTACCACAGTAGTTCAGCAATAGTTAGTGCCTAACGACACCGTTTGTGACGGAAGTTACTATGGAATAATCTTTTAGTTCTCTTTTGCAGAAAAGCAAGAACATAACTCTCACACGTATTGGACAATTCTCTCTGATAGAGTGCGTTCTTCGTTCTTTTCTTCTCCCCTCGCTCCTCCTTCCTCCCACCTCCAACAACCCAACCGCAGGCTCGACAAGTACCGCGGATGATAGAGTACACGAGGAGAGAAGAGAGCTAGAGGACTTCAGCTCGATGTGAGAGACTGGAAGTAGGAAATGAGAAGCTAGATGAGAAGATGACTATTGACAGCATAGGTTAAGTAATGTCGCGGGAAGCGAGATGGAATACCGTTATGGCCTTGGCGACTTCGACTTTTATGGGAAGCCGCGGATTTTGAGGTAGAGTGGCCCGATAGCCTGAAGTGCCTCAATTGCTTGATCAGTAATTGGGAAAGACGTGGGTAGATTTCTGAGCTCTCCGCAGGAGTATATTAGGTCCCCCGCAGAAAGACTGACAGGTATGCGGAGACAAAAGAACACAGGGAGTTTGAGCACTTTGACGCGGCAGGAGAGATGTCCATATGTTACCATGCAAAGTTCGTTTCCTTGGCGCATTATGCACCGTATCTCCAGGCTGATGAGGAGATACTTGCGATGCGATTCCGCGATGGATTGCGGGATGGATGCGGATGAGATAGTCACTCGACATGGGGGTGATTGACGTTTCCACTGTGCATGAGACGGCTGCGGAAGGCACACAGGATGAGGCAGACTGGCTGAGGCTTCGTTCTGAGAAGTCCCAGAAGGAGAAGAAATTCAAAGGCAAGCAGAATCTGAAGAAGCGGAAGCACGAGGCGACTTCTACTGCTACACAGGCCACTCCGAGTGGGGAGGCGGGCCGTCGAGAGCGTAGACCAAGCACGGAGTGCTATAACTGCCATGAGAGGGGGCACTACAGCAGAGATTGCCCGAAAACCAAAGTTCGAGACAGATTGGAGGAGCAGCCGCAGCAGCCCGGCGCCAGTACGAGCCACCGCTAGGGTCGCCTGCATCCTTCGCGGCCTGCCCGGCGGTGCCACCGAAGCAAGGGCGGGGCGCTGTCGTGCTGGGACGCTCTCAGCACGCCCACGGAGGATGCAGGGTCGTGTGCACGGTTGACGAGCGACGAGGCCGGCGGGAGCTCTTACGGCCATTACAGGACCTTAGATGTTTGTGGCATTTCATGCATTGTGTATTGTTTGACTCTTGGGTGCCGAGCGCCTTGACTTTTGTATCACAGGCATATGCCCGAAACTACCTAAGTACGTATCTTGTGATTACTTTATATGTTAATGTTTGAAAGAAATTGACGTTGACGATTTAGAACAGCATGCTGGGTGATATTGCTATTAAGGCTGAGTACTTGTTACCGGGGTGTGAGATTTAGAAGTTGGGGTCGTATTTGCCCGGGGATTTGATAGTGCTTGATAATCACTGATTTCGATTGTCATCCTGGTATGGGACTGGTTAGGTCCGAGCAACGTTCTAGCACGACCGCGAACAGCTAGATTGCCGTGCTGGGATTGAAACCTTTGAAGATTCCTCGTTCCCCGAAATGTTCAGTTCTCGTGAGTGATCGCGCAGTTGCGGTAAGGGCGCCGTTAAGGCGCAGAGTTATCAAGCCTTCTTGACAGCAGAGCAGACCTATCGAAGAGTTGTGCAGGAGTATTTGTGTACACACAAATTACTTAGACTGTAAATAATAGTTCTCTGAGTGTTGCAAGCGGGAAAGAGCATCAGATTGACAGTGAGATTTTCCCATGGCCGCGGTGTGAAGGAAGGTAGTGCGGCACGACCGGCAGCGATCGCTGTTCCTGAGGAAGTCCGTAACTTCGTCAGGGACTTACCGACCGGGCATGTGCAGTAACGAGGATCCAGAATTAGAATCTGATGTGGGCCGTGTTGGACGCCGGATCTCCACCTCTCCTTCGTCCACGCTGTTGAGAGGCTCGGTGGACAAGAGAGTAAGATTTAATTAATTTAGTTCTGATTTTAAGCTCCTTGAGGCACGCCAGCCGAATTGCTTATTCCCTCCGCATCATAGAATGGGTTCTAAAATAAGAGAGTCTCACCGGTTTAGAAGACTATTGCCCAGCTAGGCGATGTTTTTTAAATGCTGATTTTAGGCGTATAGTGATACGTTTTTTTTATCCACGACTGATTATTCTAAATTGTGTGTCGCACGCTGCTAGGAGGCGCGACTCCAAGCTGGGTTCTTCAGGATGATGAATTGTGAGAGGGCTCAGCATTGCTCATGTAAAGAGCCATTTACAGGTGAGCAATAGAACACTTTTGGGCTTCCGATAAAGCCACAAAAACTTAAATGATCCTATATAATTTCAATTTACCTTTTATTTCTGATCTGTTTGTTTTATCGTTGTTTGATTATATACTCAGATGTATAGAAGCAAGAAGCTAGATGATTCGGGCCAGGAGAAGTCTTCTTCAGGTTGGTAATCTCTCCAGCAATCGATCAACTTCTTCAAATTTCCTTAGAAGGGTTAATTCAAACGGCAAACAAAAATTTAAACTTCAAACTAATTATATAGACTTCTTTACAAAATTAGCTCTCCTGATCGATGTGCTTCGGATTTAAATATCATGCAGTTCTATCCCCAATGGAGATGCATCTAAGAAGAGTAGAGAACATGCTTCCAACTCATTATCAACCAGCTGCAAGCTCTTTAAGGATGGAAAACGGAGGCCTCTTCTCCTCCAAAAGCTTCCACGATGCCAGCAGACTCTACAGCCTTCTTCACCGACAACAAACCCAGCAGCCTTACGATTTCAGAAACTCCAATTTCAGGTCTGCCCCAAAAAAAACCAAAGCACAAAACACTTAATTAAGAGTATCATACAAACCCTAGCTAATTGACATTTGCATGTTTTTCTGTTCCATTTTGTATGACATAAATATTTAACAGGCAGCAGGACTGGGCTTTCAACCAACAAAGATCAAGCTTTTTCAAAGATCAGACCCCGGCTAAAGGCTTGATCCATGACATGATCTTTAAGAAAGACGGGAAACCGTCCACTTCGCATCTGTTCGACGTGAGAGACGCCATTACTGGAAAGGAAAGCTCGGGATCAGTAACTCCCCACCATTTCCCTGTACAAAGAAGTTATGACTTGATGGGCAGCGGCCCATGGCCGCTCTCTAGAGGCGCCATTCCTGCTGAATCTATGTTTGCACGAAATGGCAGCACTAGTTACTATAACAGTATCTGCAGAAATTTAAGCATGAATGCTAAAACGACGATCACCGGTGACCGATTTGATCAGGTAGAAATTCACTTCCGCTCAAACCTCATAACTAAGCTAAGATCTCCATTATGGTTTTGCCTTGAGATTAATTAATTAGTTTAACTTGGCCAACTTACAGAAGGAGGTATCCACGAAAAAGGACGAGACTTGTCATAATGATCCGAAGAAGCCTAACTTGCAGTTAAGCTTGAGCACGAACAGTGAGGCTATTATAACTAGAAAGACGAGCGAAGCCGAAGAAGAAATTGACAGTTCTCTGTCTCTTTCGCTATTCCCGCCGTCGTCTGCAGGCAAAAAGGAATCTGAAATGGGGAACATCCAGTTCATGCAAGCAGGTAGTAGAACCAAGGCCGCTCTAGGGCTGAGTACTTTAGATCTGACCATGTCGATTAAGGCATTGGAGTGAGATCTTTTAAGTACTTGCCTCAAGGCCTCTAGAAATTAATTAACAATAGTAAGTGTTAGAGATCATGAAATAAAGTTTTAGTTCCTTTGTGATCCCTGTGATGAGCTACAATTTGTGTGAGATATTTATGTTATATTTGATTTTAAATATAAATGTTATATTTATGGAACTCGAAACATAACGGTGTGTGTGTGTGTGTGTGTGTGTGTGGATTGCAAATTTTGCATTGGCATGTCGAGGATGGCATATGATGCTTCATGCTCTTGAGAAATACTTCAAAGGACATGGTGGGGACGTTCAACGGTAATTCGTGTTTTATTATTTTTTTTTTTTCTATCTGTTTAATATGTCTCATTTTTTTTCTTTTTTCTTTTTTTTTTGGGTGCTTGCAGTTAGCAATATACATTATATGCTGCTTCATACATATTTGAAAAAGTATGGTCGTCTGTGTAATTTCTCAGGCCTTAGATTGATAACTAGATATAGCTTGATGTGTACGTTGAAAAAATGAATATACTCTTCTTCTCGATAAGTTAGAATTATGGCAGAACCAATTTTATGAATAACCTAGAAACTTTTTTAAGTATATATAACAATTTGTGACAATGCAACTCAAAGGACAATTCCTAAAAATTAAAAGTTCCACAACTTTTTCCCTTACAAAGTAAAATATATGTAATTTTATAACTATTATGCTCTTGTAATGTCAGATAGCACGTATATGGGGAAAAGAAATTATCGTTATGCGTCGAACTCATGCTAGTATGTAAGGGAAGAAGAGATTATTGTTATGTTTATACCAAATTAATCTTGAAAAAGTGGTATTAGATGGTTACTTCCAAGGTGCATAAACAGCTTGTTGTTATTTGGTTAAGGTGTGTCTACCAGCTCATCTACTAGTTGAGTTTACCAAACACTTCTAATTTATCAGATAATAAAACATTTACTAGCTAGCAATTAAAGAGTAGTTCAAGCATATGCTACATTCACAAACATCAGTAAACTTCTAATATTACTCAAACAAAAGTATTTCAAAATTCAATTCCAATGACGTCGTCTCGCAAGAGCCATATGTATTAAGGAAAATGCTAAAGAAACTATTAGTCATGTTAATGAAAATTTATATGATGGCTCCTAGATATGCAGTTATTAGTGGCTGTTTGCTACGTCAATGTTGATACAGATCAAAACTAGAACAAATATGATTTAGTCCTCATTAACTAAATTTGTGTCTTAAAATGTTTTCACCGTTGACATCGAATAGTCTACTAATTAAATTTTGTTTAGTTTTGTTCAAATTGGAAATAAGCTTGCTTAGTCTTTTTTTTTCCGAAATTAAGACATTGCATGTATTAGAATAGTCCAGCTGACGTGGATACAAGATAGAGACTGAGACCCACATTAAGAAGACAAAGGTGATTATTACTCATAGTAGTCCTCACAATACCAACTTAAGTTTTGGAAATAAGATACAAGCAAAAATAAGTAGCAGCTCCAACAGGGGTCCGGGAAAGAGCCCATGCACCGGCGGGGAGGGTGGTTGTTCGGTCGGGTTGCCTAGTCTGGATTGGATATATGTACATAGACAAGAAGTTTCAATCTGCTAATTTCGTTTTGGCATGCAAGGTCATGCCTCTTTCTTCTTTCGGTCACAATATTCTTTAAGTTTTTAAGATGGGACAGGGATATATTCCCAAATTCTTAAAAGCTAAAGACCGCAATCATATTCTCGTTTATAATGTTATGCAAAGTCCAAGCTATCTAGAGTTGGAAACTGTATGAGAAGAACATTTAGAAAAAGACACAAGAAGCACAACGCTTGACTTACATGCTCCCTATTCCTTCTCCATCAACCGTTCTAATCAGATGTTGACAACATTCTATATATATACATATACAATTAATTTTGCCATGCATAGAAATTTGCCATCATTTATGTACGTAGGGTCCTCAATATGTCATACACACATCATGCTCATGCATGCAAAGGTCGTCTTCTCTAGATCTAAGCAACAGAAATCAAATTGAAATCAGATGTACTGGTTACTAGTTGAAAAACTTGTTCGTACTGTAAAAGAAAAAGATGGGAAACTGTTAAAAAGAAGAAGAAGATTATGGATGTTCACCATTGACTAAGAGAAATTTAAGTTGTGATGTTTGACTGAGTCATGGCCAGGTCAGCAACAATCATTCAAGCATGCGACTAAGGGTGATTCAGTTCAGCATCATTTGACTACACTATCGGATACATCTTCGAGATCCATACTGGAAAAGTCTCCATGCATGTTGACCTCAAACAACCCTGCTTAAAGTTGACTTTTAGTCGTTACACTTCGTCAAAATTTTGAAAATCAAAGCAGCCATTGAACTGCACTAGGAGGAGGTTGATGTTTTACAAATCTTCATACATAACATAAAATAAAAGGAAACAAAAAATTAACATGACAACAATGTTAAATGGAATAGAGAAGACTCGAAAAAACTTGTAACTTTTCACACCCGGCCCATAAAATACGTGCATTAAAGGTTTCAATGTTATATTTTAAAATATAAATTTATTTATTCCTAACATAATCGCGGAAGTCTGTTACATATAAGTATAACCTTTCGACTTTAAGTTTCATTCTACGTTTATACATAACAAAAAGATAGAGCGGTTAACCTACAAAGTCTCTCCACCATAAACTCTATCACACCAGAAAAAAAAAAAGGAAAGGAAAGAAAGGCTTGAAGATTTGAACTGACGGGTGGCCCAGCAGCCTATAAAACTATAGCCCAGCTAAGCGACAAGGGAATCTTTAGCATTGAAGACCTAGCCGGTCTAATGGCAGAAATGTGATCCCAATTCCATGGGCACGGGCATATGGAAAAATTCAAAAAACAAAAGAAATTATAATTATTTTAAAAAAAAAAAAAATTAATACAAAATTTGTAAATTTTCATTAGATCTATAACTTTTATTTTGAAATTTTTTTCAAAAAATATTTCTAATTA